>CM076571.1:437873623-438314320 GCA_034641835.2 Pinus albicaulis | reverse complement strand
AAGTAATTTTGTGATATAATTCGTTTTGTTTTTAAAACTCAAGTTTTGGATGTTTGAACTACATTTGGCATGTGATTCTGATATTTAATGTTTTGTTTTTATTGGATATTTGAACTACATTTGGCATGTTTAGTAATGTTGTGATATAATGTTTTGTTTTTTAAACTCAAGTTTTGGATGGTTGAACTACATTTGGCATGTGAAGTAATGTTGTGATATAATGTTTTGTTTTTAAAACTCAAGTTTTGGATGGTTGAACTACATTTTGCATGTGATTTCATGATATAATATTTTTTTTTTATTGAATAGTTGAACTATAGTTGACATGTGAAGTAATGTTGTGATATAATGTTTTGTTTTTAAAACTCAATTTTTTTGGATAGTTTTAGACTACATTTGTATGTGATTGCACCATATAATGTTTGTTTTTATTGAATAGTTGAACTACAATTGGCATGTGGAGTAATGTTGTGATACAATGTTTTCTTTTTAAAACTCAATTTTTGGATGGTTGAACTACATTTGGCATTTGCTTTTAAAATTCAAGTTTGTTGTTTTCCAAAAAAAAAAAAGTTGACAAGAATATATATATGTAGATGTAGAAATGATTTAAGTAGATGTTTTAATATATATGTTATATATATATATATATATATATATATATATATAAACAATCATAAGATTCTAGGTCTTGTTAGATGCTGTCAAACAATCATAAAATTTTAAAGATTGCATTCTATAATGTATATATATATCTGATAAATTTTTATTTACATTTTCATCCATTTGTGTATAGAAAAGCTGCTGAGTTAATTTCATTCTATAACATATATCCAATATATGCAACATTTTCATCAATGCACATAGAAAAGATAATTTTAATTAATTGCATTCTAGAACAAATATATAATCCTATACTTATGATATTTTCATCAATGCATTTATAGAAAATCTGCTGATTAATTTCATTCTAGAACATATATATATCTAGTACATGCAACATTTTTCATCAATGCACATAGAAAAGTTACTTTTAGTTAATTGCATTATAGAACATATACATTATTCAATACTTGCAACATTTTTTCATCAATGGCAATGGCTTCTTTCGAGTTAATTGCATTCTAGAACATATACTATCCAATACGTGCGACATTTTTCATCAATGCGCATAAACCTACTAGTTAATTTCATTCTGAAACATATATATCCGACAATTGCAACATGTTTCGATTGATACTGAAATTGTGCATGTAAAAAAACAATGTACATGTGTGAGCACTTGCACACATAACATAACAAAGGCGAGTTCAATTTTTAGCTAAGTTCTAGAAGTTCTAAAAGATGAATCCAAAGTAATTGTTGGCGAGTTCAATAAAAAAATTCCAATGGACTTCCATCTTCAATGATCCATTCATGATCGGATTTTGACATTTTCCATTTCTTAATTTGCATTGTTTCTTTGATTGAACCTTTATCAACTTTATGTGTCATGCACACACCAAAGTGAGTATATTGACAAGTTATGACATTAGGTTGATAGTCTTGAAAGTAAAAAAAAAATCTCCACTTTGATTAGCATGTCTGAAAAATAACCTTTCACTATAATAGATCCTCTATCATATGGAAATTTGTGATCATTATAGTTTTATAATAATTTCATCTTTCATTCGGTGCAATGCATCAAATAATACTTCACATTTTCATCATGTCGGTGGGCGCAATTACATAAAAAATCTCTGCACAATAAAGCAGCTTGTATTTGAATTTAGATCATAATTAACATGAAAATCTATCTTTAAAATAATTTTAGTATCTATTTCTAGATCTCTATCATTTGAAAGCAATTCAAGTATTGCAGCCTCTAACAAGATCGAAACTTGATCACACTGATAGATGGTATTGTAAACTCCTTTGATTTCATTTCTTCAAACATTGAAATGGACATTTTCCCCTTTGTATTTGAACTCGTATGTTTCCAATATTTTACATACATTTTGCTTTCACAAACATCATTGGATTACATATTTAATACATGCAAACATGACAAAAACAAGAATATTTTCTTTTCTCCAATGAAAACACATTTGTGGACAACTTTGTTTAATGTAGACTAATTTTCGAGTCCATTCTATTGTTTCAACGTAGTTTTCCAATCGATCTATCTACATCTTTAGCCCCAATATGCCAAAAAACCTATATATGGAAAAATTCAAAGAAGAATGTAAATATGATATCAAAATACCATCAAAGATAAGCATTGTGATAAATGTACATTGTTTAAAAATTGGATATTCAATAAAAATAAATTGAATGTACCTTCACACTTCCCTTGATCGGTTAGTCTCATGGCTTAGTGCGGTGATGCACCATTGAATGAAATTCTTTAGCGTCCACAAGTTGGTTTGCAAAGGGGTTCATTTGATATCTTCAAAGTGCTCGTTTCACTGAAGAAAAAATTTGGTGAGGGGTGAAAAATGTCACCATAAGCTCATTGGTGAGGGTCAAAGAGCCTTTGTCACCAAAAAATGAATGTCACCAAATGTGGCATTGCCGAAGAGTGAGTGTTGTGGTGATATTCAAGGGTTGTCACCAATAATGGTTTATAATGATGAATGGTGACCATCACCATTTCGCATGAGCAATGGTGACGAACAATAGCTTTCGTCACCCGAGAAACTGAATGTCACCAAAGGTGGCGTCACCAAAATTTTGTGTTATGGCGACATTCGAAGTGCATTGCGAATATTGATTATAATGACATATAGTGACCGTCACCATTTCATTTTGAACAACAACATTTTTTGGTGATGTACCCTTCATGGCCATCACTATTGGTGCATGTATATGGCGACGTTCATTGACCATCACCATTTCATATTTGGTGGGGGTTAAAAAGTGTCATGATAAGCTCATTGGTGACATCAAGGTCCATCACGAATATTGACTATAATGACAAACAATGACCCTCACCATTTCATATCAACAACAAAGATTTATGGTGACGGACGTTTCAGTCACATCACTAATGATGGGTATATATGGTGTCGTTCTTTGTGAAGTCCCATTTCATATTTTGGTGAGGGTCAAAAAATGTCACCATAAGCTCATTGGTAATGGTTGAAAGAGCATTCGTCACCAAAAACTAATCATTTTTCATTCCTTATGAATACCGGGGTAGGATGGAGATTGAACCACCAACCTCTTGCTTGTAAAGAAGGTGCTCTTCCATTGTTTTAGCACCCTTTACGAAAATCTTATAGAAAGCGTTTTATTGAACCACTTAGGTACGTACTAGAGCTAAGAAATATTGCTTTGTAAAATAAATATTCATGGTAAAATTAACAAGAAAGTGACCTATTAGCATCGTTGCACTAGTGATGTTATAATATTTGGCCTAAACAATAAATAGAAAAACCCTTTCAATTTAGTAGGATCATGTTGGGCAAATAATCTCACAGAAATACCTAGCATCAGCATTCGACCCACTAAATCACTTTTCGCATCCTTTTGGAGTCCTTCAACAAAGGAGCTTAATGTTTTAGGTTTCAATGTGCATGTGCACTTGACTATAGAGCAAGAATTTTAAAGCTTGCCTGCATTGTATGATATGGACATTTTGTCCTTAAGACGAGTTATGAGAGAAATGAGAACCATTTTCCTTACATGAAAAATGTGATTGTAAATGCATGGTAAACTCTCTTAGCATAAATATGCTCTTAGTATGGTAAATGGATTCTTAGTAGTGTGGGTTTAGGGGTGCCAAAGACTTTATATTTTAACTGTGATATGGTGCAGCTAGGCTTCGGGACAACATATTCATTAGGAATTTCAAGTTGGGAAACCTCCAAATACGTATTAGGAAAACTAAATTTAAATGGAAATATTTTTGTATAATGGTTTTGAGTCATATGGTTACATTAATATACATTTTTCCCTAAGAATTTGAATAATTTATGTATTTTTGAGTCAACTATTTTTTTGATCACAGTTTTTATCTAATTCAAGTTTGATTCACATTTTTTAGGTTAACCATTTTGATGAATGGTTCGATTCATGTAATTAAATAGATAATAAAATATAAGGTGGTATTTGTGTGTTCATGAGAGTGTTTCATGCATAAGTAAGATGGGAGTTACAAAAATCTTCACCTATGCCCACTTCGAAAATTGGAGTGTCATAGGTAAGAGAAAATGTGTAAGAGAATATCCTAAGTTTGGAAATAAGAATATTGTGATGTTTCATTGGGGAAAAGATTTACAACTACACAAAATATCTTCTTTACCGGTAGCTATTGGTCTGAGAAT
Organism: Pinus albicaulis; assembly: GCA_034641835.2. Taxonomy (NCBI): domain Eukaryota; kingdom Viridiplantae; phylum Streptophyta; class Pinopsida; order Pinales; family Pinaceae; genus Pinus; species Pinus albicaulis. The sequence continues at coordinate 438,310,013 of CM076571.1, read as the reverse complement.
GAGCCGGAATAGCACTACAGGACATAGCCAAAGTTCGGTGAATTTGGAGAAGTGGCTACACACATTTAACATAATGGAAAATATGAATTTGGGCAAAAAAATGGATACTCGACATCATCTGATGCAGCAATTGTTAAACAAGATTCATCTTTTGTATTAAATTTTAGTACCATGGAGTGTTTGAATAAAACTTATTGCAATCGGCCTATTTTATATCTCTTTAATTTTGATTTTAGTTTGATTTTCTAGAGGTTTTTATATAACTTTATTATGTCGGTGTGTGCTAGAAATAATTCCGGTACTTCAAGTAGATGCGATGATGTTGAAGTTGGCGGGTCTTTCACATGATACGGGTTGGCATATTGGCAAAGCCTCTTGTGAGATCTAAAGCATTGGATTCCCATCCTTCGCGAAAATATTTTTAGCATGTAGCCACTTAGGTTGTTATTTAGCTATAAATTATCATATATAGTAAACTATGCAAATATGGCATTACAAGAACAATTTGTTAACCATTGCACCAAAAATGCTAGCAATTAATGGTAATTTTTTTAGCATTTCCTTTAACTTTATTTTGTAGGAAAAATAAAGGAAATATTCATCCTGATCGTGTTTCGAGTGTCTAAGAGTGATTCCAACCTCATCGGATTTCGTCTGGAGAAAGTGGAGTTTCTTATCCCATTTAAAATTCAATAGTTTCAAGATTTCATGATTGGTACGATTGCAACATTTTCGTTAGATACTATCGTGTATAAGGGTATGGGATTGGCATTTAATCAAGAGAACCAAGCCCTAGAGAAAGTATAATTTCCTATCTCATTTAAAATTTAACAATTTGAGGATTTTTTGGATTGGTAGGATTGCAACATTTTCATTAGATTTTTATCGTGTATAAGGGTATGGGATTGGAATTTAATCGAAGAACCAAGCCCCGAAGAAAGTAGAATTTCATGTCCCATTTAAAATCAACGATTTTCGTGATTTCGAGTTGGTAGGATTGAAACATTCTCATTATGATTCTATTGTGTTTAAGGGTAATGGATTGGCATTTGTCGAAACCACCGGCCTTTGTGTACCTTGATGTTAGTGATATTAATTCTTGGACTCCTGTTGTTGGGGCCTTAGCAAAAAATGCACCCTTCACTCAAGAAAAAACCATTGATAAAGCATGTTAAGTTTCTTTTACCACATTTTAAAGCCTATATTAGATAGTTTCATTAAAATTGGGTGGTTTGATTGATATCCCTTGAGTATTGTAGTGGAGGCACGAAGATGATACTAAATATGAGGATCCGGACATAAGGGATGGTGGAAAATTGCTTGACATTTATGATTGGAATTTGTATATAATTGCCCATTTTATTTATTATGCTTTCTTTCCAATTTATATAATGTACTGTTATAAAATATCATTGTATATGTCTGTGTGTATGTATCTTGTTTCTATTTTAAAATGTTGAGATCATGTTTCTAGTGCACTTCCATTTTTTAGATGCATACTTATTTCACGATATCTTGCAACAGATGTTGCTAAATGGATATTGGATAAACGGACATAACAGAAAATATAACAAGGCGGGTATCGAACTCATTCGAGACGAGGTTCTATAACACAAAAAGTTAGCTCGGTATTAAAACTAGCCACTTTAGCATGGAGCCGATTGTCGGTTGACGATTCAACCAAACCAATCTAGGAAGAACCACCTACAAAATCCGATTTTGGAGACTTACACTCATTTGAAGAGAATAGCGAGGGCTTAAGAAAGAGAAAATGATAAATTTAATGTCTTCCATCAAGATAAGAGGAGGGGAAATTAAGTGATTTTATTGCATTAGTGTACTTATTGTGGAGTGCGGATTGATTCATTGATACCATGGGGAATCGGTGGAAAATGCCCAATAGAAAAAAGAAAAAGGGCTTTGCCCTTGACTCACCTTGTAGGCACGAGGCTATGGTAGCTCCGGGCTTGAAAAATCCTGACATTAAATACCCCCAAATATCATCCTGGAACGAGTAACAACGAAATGGGAAGGACAAAAATAATAATTTGATTTGGTTATAACTATTAGCACAATAATTTCCGAAAGTCGAGAATATAATTAAATGTTATTATAACCATTAGCAGTCATTATAAATATTGTTTGTTTCTTTTGTTCCTAGTTGGCACTAAACAAGTTCTACAAAGGTTCTTCACATTATTTCTACCATGTAGCTTGGTACTACCAAAGACTGGGAGCTGTTCGAAACCCTTACAAGAGTAATCTACATCGGTCATTATTACGACTTCTTGAAGTACTATTTTGAATAGTGATTAAAATGATCAATTTTGACTTATCTTTATTAACGATCTCTCTCTCTGTTGAACATGCGGTATAATAATAAGAATGATTTATGAAAGGTTTTTCCCATCTTTGGGTTTCCTACCATTTAGACAACCTTTGGTGTTCTCTTACATCTTGTCTTGTCTTCTACATATAATGTTTATGTTCTTTCATCGTAATTGCTTATCAATGTGATAACAATCTATGTGATTATTAATGAAAATTTAATGGAATGGAATATGGGCTTATATGGAACAACGATGTAATCGTCTAAGCAAAGAACATGTTAATTCATTAACATAGTATCGAAACAGTTGAGGACAAGCCAAGGAAGAAAAGAGCAATCACTAGATGTTCAATGACAATTCTCTATGACCTTCTTGCAAGGAACTCTTACAAATTCATATTGAAAAAGTATAAGTTGCGGATCCTAGAAAGGACGAGATACTAAAGATCAAGGACCGAGTTCCGCTTGTCAAAATTATAGGCATCGGATGAATTATATTATAGCCTCAAGTGCATGTCTAAATCTAGGAAGTTCTAGTACAATACACCAATTAATTTAAGGTCGAAAATTTTGGAAATTTAAATAAGTTAATTTGTTTTGAGATAGTATCTCACTTAAAATTTCTGTTGCGGTTTGTTGTAGAAATACATACATATGAAATTATATGAGCCATAGAGTTCCTATGGTTGTTGTAGTGAGATTAATCTTCGTTATGCACATTTCTATAACATGATGTTTCATCACATTCGGCTAGGTTGATCCCAAAATAATCTCGGCCTTATTGTTGTTGGCATGTCTTCGATAGCTATTGGGGCTCAAATGTTACACAAGAGGTATGTAAGGAAACACAAGGTAAATCAAATTCTCATTGCTTAAATTCTCTTCATCCTCCTTCCGGAGAAGGACAACAATATTGTCATGAAGTTGAGTTCGTAAAATATCGATCTTACGAGGTAGCCTATCACACTCATTTTTGAAGTAAAATATTTGTATCTATAACTAGATCGAGTGAAAACTTAGTTCGAGTTTTATTAAGTGTTTTCTTTTAAAGCCTTAATTGAAGTATGGCCTAAAATCATGACTCATCTAGTTCATGATAACCTTTAGCTATTCTTAGAAAATTCTCACATTCCTACAATAAAGATTGACATACATCTCATGGATAGAATCATAGTTGAAGTATCAAATATAAGATTACATAACGCTCCTAAAAAATTTATTATAATCCTCACACTATTGTAATATATTTGAGATCCTAATTTGGATTGCGATGATCTTGGATGACCTGCGAGATCTTGTTGAAGTAATATCATCGTATAACCAACTTAGGTTCTGGGCACTTTCTGAGTCCAGAAATTTCTTTGTTGCGAGCTAAAAGGAGAGATTTTTATTGTGGATGCATGTCTTTTGACAACAAATAATCTAGAGCTATAATTTATGAAGAGGATCATACTTAAGTTCAAAATGAGAGTTCTAGAATATTCTCTAATCGAGAATAATGTATTTTCCTCTTGTATCAAGGAAATAAATATGATAGTGTTACAATAACCTTGACCCTACTGCATACTATCCTTGATAACCTTCGGGTAACAATTAAGTGAAAACTACTTTGCAGCAGAGGTAGATTTTCCCTCAAGGTCCATGAACATGGGGTGTTCTCTTTGTGAAACTCATGCCCGTCATTTGGGGGAGGGCTTGGGGAAATATAGTCATTTTAAAGAGGAAGGAGGAAATATGAAAGCATGATTTGGGTTCGTGAAAGACAACATAATGAGATAAAGTCACGGAAAGCCATGTGGTATGGGATGTAAGAGATGATGTTAGGTGTTATGAGTTTGGGAGTCACATTAACCATGGTGGTGAGGCAAACCCAAGCACAAAGCTCCAAATAACAAGAAGGATGGATCAATACCTACTACTACCGCGAATAATTGAGGGTGCTTTTGAAAATCTCAGGATAAGTCCAACATTTGAGCTACAGAAGACCCTCAATGATGCTAGAAGACCACTCCATTATACCCCAAACCCAAATGACCTAGAATGAGATATCTTTGATTTGTACAACCCCAACAATTGAAGCTTGTTCTCATGAGTTGTGGTTTACCCTGTCCAGTACCAAAAAGACGATAAAGAGTCGAAATGGCCAAACTAAGCCTTTTTAAAACAATTCTTTCCTTCTCATCCAACAAAGTGCTAGGAGAACTTACTCTATCTAATCACTAGCCTATTTCTTTTACCATTTCTTGGGAGGCCATAAAATAATATCAATGAAGAGTATATTTTATGCTCGATGTCTCCCTATCTCAAATAACCAACATGTATTGAAGTCATCGATATTGAAATGAGTAAAAACTAGCAAGTTGATTGCGAGCTATTGAGTTCCAATGGAGGAAAATTATATTGTTTAAGGAGAGAAAATATTCTCTTCCATTTGTTCTTTCAACCATTCAAAAAATGAAAAGTCGATAAGAAATTCCAAATGAAATAGGGATGGAAGAATTGAACAAATCAACATCAAACTTGAAATAAACAAAAACAGCAAGCTAATTGCGAGGCCATTGAGTTCCAATGGAGGACAACTTACATTCTTTGAATGCGAAAAAAATATTCTCTACCATTTTGCTTTTTTCAACCACACATTCAAAAAATGAAAAGCCATGAGAAGAACTTCAAATGAAATAGAGATATGCCTAATTTTCTATTGGGATTAGCTGGCCAATGGACTAGGCTTGATTCTAATGGAGAAAAATGCTAGTTCTGCGAAATCGATTTCTACGCAAGGAGATATCAAAATTGCAATTTGACATTCATCACTGTAATCCAAATTTTACATGGAACATGTTTAAATCACTAATAATTTTCTCTCATATGATAACATGGCTTGTACTAGATTCACACCCTTTAGATTTGAGATATTTTGGTAGGGTAACACGATTTTAAATATTTGTGGATGGAGAGAAATAAAAAAAAAGAACATTAATATATTGAAACTAACAAAGACTAAAGAACCTAAAGACCAAGCAAGCCTAGAATGAAATATGTGGAAATATTTTGAGCCAAGAGTGATGAAAAAAAATCGAAAAGTACAGCGTACACTTATCAAGGAAGAGATGAAGACTTAGCATAGAAGGAAGAAATCTAAAGATCAAAAAGATACTATACGAGAAGCAAAGAAAGATATACTCTACAAAAAAACCAAGAATGAGATTGATCGGAAATAGGAAGACGAAACTCCGGATCCTTTTGCAACTCTATGATCAACGGAAGGTATATAAATAGAATCACCTCTTTACAAAATCTTGAAGGTTAAATTGGAGACTTTTGGGGATATGGAGAAAGAACTTAAAATGCACTTCCATGAGCTCCTCTCAAACCCAAACATAAAAATACAAAAGACCATAAAGTACGTAAAACATAGCACTGGTTGGGGATTCCAAAATCAAATTTCAAATTGATGAGAAAAATCACACTAGCAGAGGATTGAGACAACGATATTGGAGATGGTACCATGAAAATCAACAAGGCCAAATGGTATAACAACAGACTTCTTTCAAAATTGTTGGTCGATGGTTTCCACTAATGAATTGAAGGGTAGTTGAGAAAGCTAGAGCAAACCAAGGAATTTTAGAAGCCCTTAACTCCTTCCTCACATTCATTTCTAAGGAAGAAAGAACTAACACTTTGAACAAATTCAATTGTATATCACTATATAAATTGACATATCAAATCATTCCAAAGGTAATGAACTCTAGCCCATCATGAACCACATCACTTCCGGTGACGAGAGATTACATTGAAGGAAAAAAATTACTAAAATATCATAGTGGCACATGAACTATGAACTTCCTAAAATCCGTAAAGCAACCGAGTATGTTAATTAACCTTAATATGTCAAAAAAGCTTTCGATCCTCTTAGGCTACAGGAGAAGATTCTTACTGACTTTTTGATTATGTCAATCTTGAATTTAATGGGTTAGACTCTAAGTATCCTTAAATCTCTTTACTTTCTTAAATAATGGATCTTTGTCACTCCCCGTTCAACCCCTCTTGAGGCATCGAAGAAGAATACCTTTCATTTCCTTTCCCAATCATCATAATGGTTGTTACACCATTTTTTGGTCATCTAACCTATTATCATTAAATGAACCCAAGTACACCATGTAAGAATGATTTTTACCCTAAGTAAAATTTCTTTCCGCAGTGAAATAACTTATTTTTTATATTTCCCGGTCATATTTAACCCAAAGCAGGAAATTAATTAAATAAATCCTTATTTACTTAATTATTTCCTAAGAATAAGTTATTTAAATCATTATTTAAATAATATTCTTAGTTAAATTTGACTAAATCATCGATAAATAATTAAATAAACCATTATTTATTTAATTATATTCCCATCATTTCCCTAAATGATAAATAAATCATTATTTATTTATTATTTATAAATAAAGGAATTGACCCAAGTCGAAAATCCTTTTTCCCTCTCCAACACATATAATAAAATATTCCTAAGAGATGATTCTAGGTCGATTAATAATATTTTATTCATGTATGAGTTTCTAGACCGCCCTAATATTTTGTTATAAATAGAATGGTTTTCCCCATTCATTAGTAACCTCCATTGCATTAGATCACTTTGGATCTATACTAGGTCACATTCTCCATTTTGCCTTGTAGACTCCCTTTGAGTTCTATGTTTGTCAGGTTTTCCTGTAGAGACGGGGAATTTTAGATCTAAAACACGGGGACTTTCGAGAACCGAATCCCATTGAGGAGAACCGAAGAAAACACCTTTCTTGTTTTCCTCTCGGTGCCCCCCTTTTAATATAATATCAAATTATTTCAAATACACTATTCTTGTCTTGTCTATTGGATGCATGGAGCCACATTTTACTTTTATCTTCTTAATATCTTTTATGTAGATGCTGGTTGTGCGATGTGTTGGATCACCTAATTGCGGATTTAAATATGTTGCTTGACCATAATCGATGTTAGGGCTATTTGTTATGCTGTAAGCTAAAGTGGTCTTTTACGACGAAAGGTTCATACTAACAATTGATGACTCCACACGGGTTTTTCTTTTTGCGACCACTTGTCGTTTTATATATTCCTGTATATCCAGTGTTTGTGAACTGGGGATTTCTCTTCAATTTATTGCTTTTTCTATTTTATGGTGCTTTCACCTCTAAAACCCTCAAAATTCAAATTTTTAACCCACGACGTATTTACAGCCTTGTTAACGCAGGGTGACCGAGACATCAGCGTATTTGAGACAAAAAAAAAAATTCGAAATCACCCAGCCAGTGAGACACAGGATCTACGGTCTGTCGGCCAAAAGCTGGGCTTTGGACTTGAGGTTGCACTTTTCTGCCCAAACGTGTGACCTAGACTAAAAAACGGTCGGAACACCGCAGCTTTGCACTTTTACTGCAATTTTCAATACTTTTTTTGGGTTTGTCTAAAGCCTCTGTCCAGGGGGATTTTCATTACTCTGTCTTCGCATTTTGAACACATTTTACGTCTATTTCACTCAAATAAGTGGGACTCTTGCCCCTTAGGGCTCTAGTACCCTCCACTTTACGTGGGGAGATTTTTTTTGTTGTTTTGACATCAGTTTTCTTAAGAAATTTCAGCCTTGTTCTTCAGATCTGGTACTCATTTCCTCCCGCAGATCCAGCTCTTATCCCTTTCAAATCACCTCCTTATGGAATTTGTTTGGTTTCTTTCTAGGGTTGCCTCCTTGTCCCCTCTACTTTTGGTGATCCCCTCCTTTTTAGCGGCTCCAACCTTGCCTTTCCTCTTTCTTGTTCTCTTACTCTTTTAGTCAGAATTTCTCCTTTAGATCCTGTCCCTCTGAATTTAGATCTATTGGCCCACTCTTTTTAGCACTGCTTTTTAAAGAGATTTTTTCCCTCTTATAGACTAGTTTTGAGAGACCTTTACCTTCTTGAGCTAGATTTATGCATTGTTAGTATTAATTTTTATTTCTTTAGGTCTTATTTCTTGCATATTTATTTTTAGTTACAAAGCACACTTTTTCTTTTTACTCTCAAAATATACGGGTTTAAGCAATTAAAATTAACGCACACCACACAACGACCCTAAGTGAAGAAGAGCACGGTTAACATCGCACGGCAAAGACTTTAATATCAAGTTGACTTCTGCACACCTCTCTGCCCTTGTTTTGACATTGACCTCACTTGATTTAGCCCCTCCCTACCATTTCGTTTTTTTCTTCTTCCCGTGATCATTGCACCTCGAGCATTTGTCCAGAAGACTTCTTAGCCTTCACCCTCAATTTGCAGTCGGTCGACTTCCTCTTTCCCGCCGTCATCCGTAAGTCCTCTCCCGAGTCACTTTCAGGCTCTTCCTCTAATTGTTCGGAGTTTTCTCCCCCTACTTCTGGTTCTCCCCATTACCTTCACCATGCTCTGGTTAGAAACTAGCGCTAGCAACAACTTCGGTTCTGCGACGGGTCTATTTCCGGTGGAACCACTACGGGACCTACCTCGGCGCCCCGTTGCTCTTATATTACCCGGTCTCGGTCTCCTCGACTTTAATAAGGCGATCAATGATCCTATTCACCATGATGTCAATTGGCTGCTATGCCAGCTAGCTCCCCTCCGGCATTCCCAAGTTCGAAGGCCTTGCTAGTGAATATCCCTCCGTATATCCGATCTTTCCACATGTGGTGTTCCTCTAATTACATCACCGATGATTCCATCTCGTCTTTGATTGTTCCAACGCGGACTTCTGGCGAAGCTTCTAAATGTTATGTTGATCAAGCCACCTCTTCCCATACCACATTTTGCGACCATTGCCCAAGCCTTCACATCTTATTTCTAGCTCCCTCTCACGTCGACCTTTGATGTGAACTCTTGACTTCTTTCATCAATCCTCTTCGACCCGCCTTTACTGCTCATGTCCGGGGAATGGCGACAAGAATAGACTTGTCGTGCTCCCCCTTTGAAGATCGAGTTTTTATATGGGCCCGGTTCCTTCTCTCTCTCTTTACACTCCCATTGGCAAAGATGTCGCATCCCATTTTCCCCAAACAAGAAAAGCGCCCTCCAAATAGCCTTGAGAAATATGACCTTATCTGTGCTCAATCCGGTTGTGTTTATGCCATCATACACGACCTCCCCAAGCACGGTGGCCCTAATGCCTCGGGGCATCTCACTCTGTAGAGGTATCGTTGGGCTACGTACGTGCAACTGCACAACCTCTTCGGGCTATGGTTTCCCTCTACGGAGGGGCCAACCCCAACGGCACTTTTCCCCCTCTAGGTAGCATGTATCTGAGGGATACGACATGCCTCCTCCTTTTGCCCACACTCCTAATTACCTCAATTTTTCCCGTCCTGCTCATATCCATACCCATGACTTGGTGTCCCGACTTCTCCCGACATTTGTACCTCCCACTCCTTGCCTTCTCCACCCCACAACCGCACTTACTACCCCTCCCGAGCAAGTATTTGCGTAGCAAAGAACAGCTAATATTCTTCCTTATCAAAGAAAGAGAAGGAAATCAATCTGCTTCTAGTATTCGTGGATCCAATCCTTCAAGTATTGACTCTGCTACCAGCTTGACCACGGGCTCTCGTATTTGAATGAACCGCACCAATAAGCCTACATTTTGTGTTGCGGTGTTTATCGAATCGTCCCTCACGATTGTCCCTTCTTACCACAAATGCGGCGGATGTAAGTCTTAGGCCACCGTGCGGGGAACAACACTCCTCCTCTGTCCTCTGTCTGGCTACTTCTCAACCCGCGTGTTTACCGACCCTTTCCCTCGACAAGGATTCTCGCAGCTACTCAACCACCACGGCCACGGTAACCGCTCAACCTTCCCATTCTAGCTCATCGATTACCATATTCTCATGATGGCCTGCGACCAACCCCTGCGCCCGTCGACCTTAACTCCAGACTCGGTCTCGTCGGTGCTCCGCCTCCCGGGTTACGTACCTTCTCGGAGTCCCCATCTTCGGGGTCTGAGCCTCTGTGCGACACCCAATGGTCCTTACAAGTCCCTCTACGCAAATGCGGGGTTCATACCAAAATTCTGAGATGCATTGCGCGAAATGCGCACTCTAGTCGGGTTGCTTACTCGCACACCATAGTAGATGATGCGGCACAATCTCCTACTACCATTTCAACATTGGAACTCCTCTGGTATTGTCCTTCTCAAAGAAGGCTCTACGCATGCTGCCCGTGGGTGCGCAGATCCCGATGATGACAATTAATTGTTTTCAATGCCGTCGGTCATACCATCCCCCCTTCACCTTGTTGCTTTCCAAATCCCACTCAAAATTATAAATGCCAATGTCGCTCGGTGTATTATTGATGAGGGGGCATCTACTGTGTGTTGTGCGCTTTGGTTTGGAGAGCAACTCGGATCTCCCCAGTGGGCCCTTCCACAATCACCCTTCGTGCTTGAGATGGCCATGCCTCCCAACCCATTAGCTGTTAAAATGTTTGTCCTATCACCCTTGCGAGCGGAGCTATTTACGTGACGTTGAAGTTTTCGATGCCCCTCTTAACTACAACATTCTTAAGGCGTGGTGCACACCTATGCCATGTGTCTGTACATCCCATCGTAGTCCTTGCAAGATGTTTTTCCCTCATAATGGCAAAATTTTTACCATTGACCGGTTGACGTATCTGAACCAAATCTCGGACCTCCCCCAAGGTCCACCATCTCTCTTGTCACCAATAAGCAAGCTGATTCTTTGACCGGTGTTTCCCACAGCGTCTAGAACTCCTCATTGCTTGGAACTTTCCCAAGTCCTCCCCCTCCTCTTATCTCGGTCAACTTAGAAAAATTTTGCATGATGCAATCGTCTCAAGCTTCTCCTTCACATCTTACTTGACTGGTCGACCCAACCTCAACCTCGTTCACCGCACCACCTTTCCCCCGAGCCCTTCGCCTCAGCGGCGGGCCTCTCCCACCTAGACCTTCCCATCCCCCTTACACTCGAGAACACTCCTACCCTACGAGTGGGTCCCCTCGGTCTCCACCATATGGAAGCCATCCCTCCTCGCCATTATTCCACCGATCGGATACCTTTCCTTGGTCCCCCACAGGAGTTTATTCGGTTCTGTCATGGCCACCCTTTCCTCCCCTAATTTAACTTTGGGAATACCCGGTATGGTACTGCCTTCCTCCTCAGTAGGAACCTTTGGGCCACCCCAAACCATACATTGCTATGACACGGGTACAGCCAGGTTCCCTTTGCTCCTTCCACGCTACGGTGCCCCTGAACCCTCCGCCAGACCATCCTCGTAGCAAAGTGACAACTACGAAAAGAAAAGAAAAATTTTCTGGGGGCATCCAAAGACAGGCCACGGCACCCGACCCTACCCCACCCACCCGCCAAGCCATGTGCCTTGTGTGATGGTATCGGTCATGCACCCATTCTGTCCCCGAGGTTGCCCATATCAACCCATGGTTAAAGTCCCGTTCCCTAAATCTCGACCCCCGAAAACCTGTTTCTTCCTCATCGCCTCGAGAACCCAAATTCTCTTCGCACCAACAAACCCTGTGCTTTGTGTGGTGTCCATAGCCATTTTTCTCACCATTTTCCTCACCTCACACACATTACCAAGCCTCTTTAGAGGTCATTTGTGAGTAAAAATTTAAACAAAATTAATCCGCCTCTCCCATCCTTGCTCGGTATGCGTTAGGTTTACTCAAGGATCCCCTTGTTACCATTGACATTCCTCCCCGATGTTGAGATGTCGAGTCTGCTTTGTCCCCCTCTATACTATCATCATCCGCACAACGCTCGGAGTACATTCCCCTCTAAATCCGCTCCATTTGTTTCGCTCGATTCCCCTCCGACAAAATTCTTGGGCTCTTCATGCTTTGACCATCTTTTTACTTGTTCTTCGTCATTCCTTGATGACCCATATGTGTGCCTCTCTTTACATGCGATGATTTAGGTAGCTTTGCGGCATCATGTGGTTTCCTCGACCCTTTCCCTTCTTCCCATAATCATGATGATACCCTCGATATCTATGATGTCCTTCGCTGACATGAGTTCCCACTCTTCCTCCTAGGTTCTCATTCATCTCCCTCTTATTCGATCTGAGTCTAGACTTCCTACTACGGTAATCCCTCCCATATTTGTCATTGGATGTCTACCCTATACTCACGTTGCCATCATTATTATTGTATCCCATTTTCTTTTCTTGTGACACTATTCACGCGCTCGTCCACACATTGTATTAGCTACGCCAGGTGGGGCAGAAGTCGCTGTTTACGGAATCTCGCCTCGGCCGCATAGGCCATCTTTTACCCCTTGCATACCCTCATTATTAAAATGGGGTCTACATTAGTAATTCCACCAATAATCCCGATTACGAATATGATGTAGTACGTGGTCTCTTGGGCGATGCCCTCTCTCATCATATCCTCCATGCGAACATTCGTTTAGATTCCACACTTCTTGTCTTACGGACTTAATGGTGTCTATCGTGTGCATAACCCTATCTTGTTTTTAGACAATATTTACGAGTGAAACTTTTGATGCATGAATTTAGATTCATTACTTTCAACCATATACCTAGAAGTCAAAATCACTGCGTAGATCAGAGTACAAATCATGTTCTGAAGTAGCATTTATCACACACAAGATAATAACATTTAACACCATCGACAAAATGCATATACATCATATATATCATATAACATGTGTTTTTAGAGTCCATCTACTGCGAAACATATGACATGCCCATAGCACGTTACAAAAACAAAACTACAAAGAATTGGGGGCACCACTTGGCCCTACATAGACAGCGAGGCACCACACACTTCATCTAATCACTCTGCGGGATCCCGGGCTTGATGGCTCACCCCATATCTCATATATCATGCATAGTATGGTGACCATCACCATGCGTCGCGAGTACCTCACCATTCCGAGGACGGCAATACGCAACTCTATGCGGGTCATCTAAATCTTGCCAGCCATGCTGCGACACCGGTCGACGACCCCTCACATCTCCGGTCGGTGTCCTCCAACGGAATGACGATATCCTTGTTACGTAAGTCCTTGATCCACTTGCACTTGTCGCTCAGGCTAGCACCGTCGTCCGTATATCCGACCGGTTTCTTTGGGACTATGTCATTGAAAAGTATGAGTTAGTACCATGAATACTAGTCACGGACTCTAAAATGCACATAACGGATTAGTTACTTGTCACTTACCATCGGCCCCCATATGACCAAGTAAGTGAAGTCCTAGGATCTCCCAATAACTCATCCCACTATAGGGATAGTCATCTATGTACAATTGCATCGATCCCAATGGGTGAAAAATGCAGTGGAACACCCATCGGAATGCCCCCTCCCTCTACACGGTAGACGTCCCCACTAATGCTTCCCGGGGCTCTCTCGAACCCCCATTAGGTATACGCACATGAGATCGTAGGTTGGGATATTCTCAAAGAAGAAGAGCACGATACCATCCCATAGGCACGTCATGATTCACTTTACGCTTACGTGGCAGCTATCATTCAACGACACCAACATCATACGGGTCCACCCATAGTAGATGCTTACTCAACACACTCTCCACAATCATCCGCATCAGCCCTCCCGGTGATGTGATGAAATGCCCCAGCTACCCAAAGATCACCAACGTTGCTACGCCTACTTGGGTCTCCAACCTCTCTAGATCCCCAATCGATATCCGAGTCCCTTCCGGCCTGGGACACACCGAGCCCGACAATGTCACTCAACAAAATCCATGATGTTCCACCTCTAGCGGTAACAACACTTGTTTGTGTATTTCCCACCATTCCTAATGGCGGAAGACCAATCGGGAAATATAGATCCTTTAAAGTCGGCTCAATCATGTGCCCCTACACTATAAGCACCTCATGATATGGATCCCAATAGCTGATAATCCATGCCAACAAGGGGTCACATTCCTCATCCAAAGAGGTTCTCCACAAATTTCCAAAACCCGAAACCTAACCCTTTTCACCGACGGACACCCTGATCACTTGGTTTGCCGTCCGTAATGTACCTAGGTCTCTCTCTCTCAGCTTGATCCATATATCTTCCATATCTACACAAAAACATCATCTTTGTCGGTCTATAGATAAAAAAAGCGCATTTACTTACACCAAAAGGCGAATCCTGAAGCCCCTAAAAGAATTGAAACCAACCCATCTAACAGTGCAGCACTTTTTGGCCAAATCACAGGCCGGTCACACTTTACAAGCCCAAACCTACATCCCGAGTCATAGTTTTCCCCAAAAAAGTGTGACCCGGCCTTAATGATGATAGCGACGATTATTGAGATCCGAGACCCTAATATGAACTTTGAATCCATCGAAAACAAAGTGAGATTAAGGCCTCTTACACCCTTGCTGGCCGACGGATAGCGATTCCAACGTTGACTTTTCCGCTAAGATTGCCGCAATATTTAGGGTCATCTCTCCTCTCACCTTCACCACGGCTACACAACAAAATGAATTATTTTTGGAGGGAAAATGCTGTATTAGAAGAGAAACCTGTTTTTCTTTCGCTACTTTGACAAACGCCCATGCAGTTTGACACACCATGCATATAGTTGAAGCCTCTCCTTGAACATAAAATGGGTGTCTGTTAATTTTTCATGTTTGGATACTTCATAAAGGACACATTTTGTCCACGAAGAGAACCCTTCATCTCTCCTTCCAATTAGAATTCTTCACTTACAAAGCTTGCACTTGAGGGAACCACTTTACCTCTTTACTTGGCTTCGTTAGTAAGATTTTAGTCATGAGATACCATATTGTACTCATGTTTTTATGGTCCCCATTAGACCTTTTTTCTATGTAAGCGACACCATCGAGTCGCCCTTGTTTAGAGCATTCGAGTTGAGTCATCATCGAGTCATGTAGTCTATGTCGAGCCTTTATCTCCCACAATAGTCCTCCACCCTTCATTGTGAAGTATCTCTCTCATGTTGCACATTATGGCCTTCGGTGCCATTTTACCTATCCTCCACGATATTGTGTCGATTCTTTGCCAAACCATTCATGCCTTATGCTCTAACAAGGGAAGTCATCCATCCACTACTTAGTATCCCTCATTTCATTATCATCATTAGTGTCCGTCTATTTAGTCACTCTAACATTTTCTCCCATGCCTTAGTTGGGATTCCCTTATTACCTCACCTATGGTGGACCTACTTCCCCATCGTATCAGCTCATTTACTCCGGGAAAGCAGGTCTAGAGACGTTAATGCCTTGGTTGGAGCTCTTTTCGGCATGATCTTGATCTATACACTTGATAGTCCGGTGATGTAAATAGCATTGTTGTGATTCCGGAGTGTGTGTGAGATGTCTCCAACCCTCACAGGGGGTAGCCACTGCGGGTATCCCCCCACATGCGGATGACTTCTTCATTTCAGCCCTTGATGTAGCTCCTCCCATTTGATGATATTGGCCTCGACCACTTGCGGCCTCTTCGATTTGCATTTATCGGTCGGATTTTGCGAGCCCTTCCCCAGGTGTGGGGGGAATTTGGGTGTATTTGTATCTCATGTACTAAAATCTTATTGTATAAGTCACGGCAGTTATTCGAGCATAGCATGTATGTGGGATCCATCATTCTAATTTTTTTTTTTTACTCCTATTTCGCTTGACATATTCTTCCTTAGTTTCGGTTCCTTGTTCTTGGACTTCCTATTCTTTAATACTTTGTCTCGGAGGGCATAGGTATGCCTCTCCGCATTTGCACCACAGAGACTTGTTGCACCTTTAAGTCTCGTCTCGTCGGTATAGTCCTTTAGCACATTAGACTCCCTTACATTTCTCTCTCACTTCCCTCTTGATGTCTAGTGATTGAGTTCTTACAACGTACTTCGGTCATACGATTTGCTCCTAACACTCGTATTGAGGGGAAATCTGTTACACCATTTTTTGGTCGCCAACCTATATCATTAGATGAACCCAAGTACACCATGTAAGACCAATTTTACCCTAAGTAAAATTTCTTTCACAGTGAAATAACTCATTTGTTTATATTTCCCGGTCATATTTAACCCAAAACGGGGAAATTAATTAAATAAATCCTTATTTATTTAATTATTTCCTAAGAATAAATTATTTAAATCATTATTTAAATAATATTCTTAATTAATTGACTAAATCATCCATAAATAATTAAATAAACCATTATTTATTTAATTATTTCCCATAATTTCCCTAAAATGACAATAAATCATTTATTTATTTATTATTTATAAATAAAGGAATTGACCCAAATTAAAAAATCCTTTTCCCTCCAAAAAATATAATAAAATATTTCTAAAGGGTGATTCTAGAATTCGATTCATGTATTTTATTCATGCACCGAGTTCTAGAACACCCTAATATTTTGTTATAAGTAGAAGGTTTTCCCCATTCATTAGTCACCTCCATTGCATTAGATCACTCTATAGATCTACTGAGTCACATTCTCCATTTTGCCTTATGAGCTCCCTTTGAGTTCTATGTTTACCAAGGTTTACTACCTGAGAGAGAGGAATTTTAGATGCAAATGCGAGGACTTTTCAAGAACCCATCCCATTGGGGGAGAACCGGAAAACACCTTTCTTGTTTTCACTCTCGAATTCTCCCATTTTAATATAATATAAAAAATTCTTTCAAACATTGTTCTTGTCTTGTCTATTGGATGCATGGAGCCACATTTTACTTTATCACCTTAATATCTTTTATGCTTAGATGCGGATTTGTGGTATTATTTGGATCACCTAATTGCGGATTTAAAGATGTTTGATAGCCATAATCGATGTTAGGGCTATTTTTTATGCACGCCTTCATTATTTTACGACGAAAGATTCATACTAACAATGGTTAAAGGACTAGGAAGAAGACTATGTCAAACGATCGTGTGACAATTTGAAGAGCCTCACATCCTTAATAAGTGGATCCCCTTTTTAGATTTGTAGCTTGTGGATGACACTCTTATGATCGAGTTACATGCAATGGAAATGCATAGCTAAAACAAGATCATGCTGGAAATGTAGCCCAAAAAAATCAAGCGAGAAAGATGATATATCTCAAAAAATTATGCGAAAATTTGAAAGAAAGCATAATTTTTAACATTATAATTATAATATAGATACGATTCATAATTAAATGAATAAATTCCAAGGCCCCAAGGCCCAAGAAGATATGCTACAATGAATAACTACATATCATCGAAATCATTACCTATATTAGGATCCTCGTCATCAATATCACCCTCTAAGCATCAAAATAAGATAAAAAAGCTTAACATTTCAAATCAAGATTTTTTTGAGCGAAGTGTGTACACCATTAGTAGGGTCTGGCAGTATGGGTTAATAATAAATGTTACTAACATCAAGGTACATGTTGGCTTGGTGCTCGTATATAAATGTTAGTTCCATACCCTGTTATAGAATAAAATCGATGAAACATTGTGACTAATCCCGAATTCTAAAATGCGGTAAGTACACATTGGATTTTGAGAATGATGTAAAATTCTACATTCTCCATTATAAATCCATTGAGGTTGGAACCACTCTCAAACATCTTGAAACAACTAATGATAATGTTTAAGTAAAAAATATATGAAAATAAAATATAAAGGATTATGTCACTTTTAGCATTACCATTAATTAAGTAAACATTAACAACAATTACATAGAATATTCTTAACATTACAATCAATTACATAGAATTAGTAGGGCCCTAGTGTGGAATATTAGGCTACCCAATCATACATGATTGTTTTCCTAAAATAATTTGCATTCCCGGTCCACATATGCCACATAAGAATGTGGTACCACCCATCATACATATGCTAAAAATTGATGTATAGACACTAAAATGTGGGGCACGGTTCAAAAATAATTTTAGGCCCAACGAAACACATTTCGGTGTTTCAACCACGTTTAGGTTTCATATCAACACATAGCTAGTTGAAGGGGAACTCCCACATTTCCTAAAATTATGATGGACCACCCCTCTCTATCTTGGGGAAGAATCCACTATATTGTCCATCCTTAATACCTTTATTTGGCCTTTATTACTATTATAAATCGAATATCATTTCAACACTCGTTTAATCACTCGATGCAACATCGATAGAATCCTTAGCTTCCAAGAGGTTCTGCTCTTCCCTCTAAGTACTAGGAGTTCCCTAATTCTAGATGACTCAAGAAACATCTTATAGGAGGATCTATAGCCAAAATTACCTTAAGCTTACCTCTTGTACTTTTTGATCTCTTAATCTTCGAAAAATTACCTGATATAGAAGCCTATTTTGTAGTCCATGTGTTTATATATTTTCTTAGAATTGGCACTAACCCCTCCAAGATCCTCAAATCCATCAAGTGTCTTCCTTGCAATCGGTTCTATTTTGTTTGAGAGAAAAGCAGAATAAATGATCCTTGGTAGCTAGGATAAAGTCGACTTCCTAGAGAAGTGGGGGTTTAGTAACTAGGAACCTTCATATTCTCAACAATGCCTCAGCAAAGGAAGCTATGATGGCAATGGTTGACTAAAAAGAGTGAACTATGGATTCAAATATAGAGAAAAAAATATGTAGTGGAGGTAGAAGAAACGAAGAGGAACCTCATTAGAACATGGTCTTCATTAAAGGTTCTTTGATGTAGAACAATGCTTAGAAGAACAAAAATATGGTCCAGATCATTGCTCTTGGAAACTCAGGAAGGGACTTGACACACTACTATGGGATGACTCATGGAAGCGACTAAGCTAAATTGATTGGCAATAATACTCTCTTAGAAGCTTAGGACCACTTCCATTCCTTATGTGAAATACTATTTTAACCAATATGGGGGAAAATAATCCAATGGAAAACCCAAATATTGCATATTTGGAAGGCACAAGATAGGTAGCCAACTAACTTCCCGGAAGAAACTTGATCTCTCTTAGAGGAAATAATTAGAAAAATAATATGATTCTATCATGGAAAATAAATCCTCATATTAGTTACGAAAGGAAGAAACAAATTCTAAATTAGATAAGCCTATGCAACAGAAATAGGTCATCAATCTACGAAATAGATGACATTCAACATCAGTTGGAACCTTACATTCTGGATAGAAATATCGTCGGTTATGTAGCTTCTAGCCAAAATAAAGGTATTGATGTGGGAAAAATCAAAGAAAGTTTGAGGGGACTTTAATATGCGAACGCTCTGACCAAGAAAAGGAATAAGTAGAGAATAATTTTTTTGGCAATCGTCTGCGAGAAGGTTGATTGTGGGACAAGGGAACAATAACATTACAGAGAAATTGTAATAGGATTAACATTTTAGATACAATCAGAGAATGGAGAACCTCCCCCTTTGAGGGCAATCCTAAATGAGGTGGTGCCTACTCCCATGATTTCTCCTATAAAGTCTAGAAAGAAAGAAATAAGATGTATTTTTCTAGCACGGTAAAAGATAAGTGGAGAATATATGGAAAGAACTAAGTCAACACCTAAAGAAATAGTCTAGCCCCTAACTTGGTCAAAGAAAGAAACAAATGTAAATCATAAGGAGCAAAGAATTCTTGTACGAGGCATAGATATAGGGAAGCCATTGCAAAAAAAATCATCCTCTTCCTCCCCTCGAAGCCTAATCCTAGAAGCCTGATCTCCACCTCCATATAACTTTATCAACTCAATTTTGATAGAGGTTCAAGGGAAAACCTGATAATGGAAAGAGTAGGAAGAGAATTTAGGAATACCTCCGGTAACATTCTAAGAGTGTATCTGAGTTTCTTAGGACTAATACCAAAAATGTAGTTGAATTAGAAGTCTGGAAGTAGGGAAGTGATATTGCCTTTGAAGCAAGATGTAAGAAGTTTATTTTTGAATGAGACTCACTCATTTAAGTGAACACTCTTAAGCACCTGTTAAATGGAACCATATTAGAAAAAATTATAGGCACCTACATCTTTAATGACTGATATATGCTTCATTCCATTGGGTCATCAAATTCTAGTAATTATCCCTCCCCAGAAGTACAGATAAAAATCTGAGCCTTGTGACCTAAATGTTGGTTAGGCAAGCATGACTTGACAAAATATAAAGCGAGGACAATATGAACATTTAGAGATCAAATATTGCACTCTACGGAAGCAATCGAGGAGTTTAATGCGAGTGTTGTACACCATAATGATCAAAAGTAAAGAAAAAATTGGGAACTTGGCTCCACACTCCACACCGGATGTGGAAATATGGGAATGTAGGAACTCAACCATGAAGAACAAGAGCAATATTTCTTTTTGCATTCTGCATGGGGAACAAAAAAATGTGTAAATATATATAGTGGAGGAACAAATCGAAGCTCAACTACGCAATCCACACGGTTAGAGAGAATACGGGGGACTCGGCCATGGAGAGAAAAGTAGCAAGACTCTCACATTTTATGATGCAAATGTGGAAATACATATAGTGGAAGAATAAATAGGAAACTCAACTCTTCACTTTGCACTAGATGCAATAATGTGGAGACTACGCACGAGGAGATAATATAACAAGACTACATTTTGTTTACATGTGGAATGTCAAAATGCGAGATAAGGCAAAATAACTCAAAAAAAAATTGGTGCCTGATAAACACCATATGTCACAATGGTAGAATGATGGGACCTTGGAATGCGAAGACAAAGAAACAGAAGTCTCTCTGATGTGCATTCCATAGGAGAGACAAAACAACAAAGTCTCTCTAAATTACGCATTCACGGAGAGAGACAAACCAAAAGCCTCTGCGAATTCCACACATTCCATAAGAAAGACTAAGTAACAAGTCTCTGCGAATTCCACATTCCACTAGTGGAATGCAGGCACAAAAATATAGAAAAAGAAAATGAAAACAACTTCTACTATCTTCCTATTGATATATCCAAAATTCCAAATCACACAGGCTAGATAGACATATTGATATCATGAAAATATGTTAATATTGACAAATGATAAGAATAGAGATCTATAGCTCATGCATTATCCCTCTTGAAAAACAAGTAAATGTTTCTCAAAACTCGACAATGTCATGCCATAGAAGTTGGGCACTCTCTATTAAGGAAAAAAACCAAAAGGTAAAGATTTCAATAAGTCATGAGAAACCCTCATGTACTCCATCTCCTAGTGAAAGTAGAAATAAAAGAGAGTCCAAATCTCCACAACCATAAACCTCCAAAAATATGAAGTGTCAAAATGTAATTAGCCCTAAAAAATATAAGTGCTTAGAATGGAATAAAATTTGGTAGTGATTCTCTATGTCATGCAGAAGTACTCAAAAAGGTAATTACATTACTTACAAACATCTCATCTACATACTAAAATAGATTACCCAAATATACATCCAAAAATCATAGTCTTGGATTTGACAAAAATTTGAGCAGCCAGATAATCTCAAAAGTGGGTCCTCAAAATAAATTTTTCACATCATTCTAACTATCTTCCAAAATTATAATTTCTTCAAAATTTTCATCTTCCTCCAATTCACGGCAAACTTGGACCATAAGCCTATACGGCTATTGGGTATCCAAATATGCCATCATCTATAGACTACTTCTAAAAAGAGAACAAGTTTATAAAAATAGAATCTACAAATATACTCAATTTGGAATTTAAAAGCACCCATTTTATTATCCTACATCCCGCATTCATGTTCCTCAATCTACATGTGAATTTGTTGAATTAGAAAAAACATATAAACAAGATGTTGGAAGCACGAAGCTGAAAAGTTGCTAATACTAGCAAAATATGTGTTATCCTCCTCACACTAATCTCTAATTACTCTACGGCGGTCTCGTAAAAACTTTACAAAAAGGTAAGGTTGGAAAAAAGCTCTGACAAGGTACCCAAGCGCTAAGGTTTTCACGAATTATCAATATCAAATGATGCAACGACCAACCAATCCAACAATTAGATTTATGAGGGAAAATGCGGGTGTGAAGATAACATGTGTGATATATTTGATCAAACATTTCCATTCGTAGGAGTATTGAAGGAGCCATGGTAACAGGAGTACTTTTCCTAGCTATTTAAGGATAAAGAAAAAGAGTTCAAGCATCCTTTGAGTCCAACTCAAGAACAAGAAAATTATGCAAATGGAAAGTCTTAAAATATTGTAATTACATAATGTGACGCAATAATATTAGTCGCACGGAAATGATATAATAGATCATTCGGGGATACAAAAATTGACACAAAGCAAAGGAATCAACAATAAAGGAAAATGCCTTAGCCTCACTCCAAGTAGGTAACACAGGGAAACATATTCCAGTTCATAGTGTAGAACTTCCCATGGGTGTTGAATGGGTGGGGGAATCACTTGAAGACAAGGACTATAATAAAATAACCAATAAATGATGACGAGGTTAAACGATTCATAGCTAGGGACAAAAAAATATACCCCAATACCACTCTAAGAACACCCTCCATGTATGAAATTTCATAATAAATATTAAACAAACTATAAAGCGAGAATGGATCAACACATCCCATAAAAGATAAATTCCTCTTTTGCACACCAAGCCGGGGAAGGAAAAAATTTCAATTGATCTCCCATCTTATGCAATTCACTAGCGATGCAATTGTTGAGGGTTAAGTATCCTAGACCAGGCACACAAACATGGTTCCACATTTCCTCATACCTTTGAACATTATGCATGCCTTTGTATTAACATTGGAGAGGTTGTCTAAAGTATTACCCCCTTGAAAAGAAAATGCCTCTTAGGGGATATTTCCAAAGTTCAAATATTTGACCCACCTTTTCTCATATTTCCATTGTGCTCTTTTCTTGGTTTCTTTTTCAGGTAAAGGGAGAATGATAAATCAAGACTATCTTTTGTAAGTAATCCTAGGACCCGATTCGGTGTCATCCCTCTCTCCCAATCGAAACTCAATTGTGTGAGTATCCTTGAGAAAAAATGGGTATTTCAAACCCAAGATTCAAATTGATAATATTACTTCCAACGATGCTACAAACTTCTCCGAAATTACTTGAAAGTTGATAGCATATTCTATTTCTATGTGTAAAAATAATTTTCTTGAGGAAGATCCGGAAAGTGCGAGTCTAGCTCTCTTCATGAATTACGCCACTGCCAAAGAAAGAATTTTGGATCTATTAGGGGAGAAAGCAGGTCAAGGCGCTCTATGTTTTGAACAACAACTGAAACACATTTGCTACATTTAGAATCTTCATTGAAAATAACCCGGTCTATTCTCGATGAAGATAGCACTCATGGTGTCAATGAATACAATGACATTGTTAGCATGTTTGATTATTACGTCCCCGGAAAGTCATCACCACCCACTACGAAGAGTAGAAACATTTCTTAGCACAACCAACATGGAAAAAGGTGATTTGGTTGTCAATGATGAAGGAGATGGCAAAAACCGAAAAACTATGTAGGATATGCTAGTCAATACCAATTTCAAAGTGGGTGGATCTACCTCCATGTGTATGGACAACCCTATTTTCTCTATTGATCTTCCAAGTGAAGTTTTTTGTAAGGAGAAATGGTATAGATAATAACTAAAAACATTCGTTGAGGATCTACAATTTTATTAATACATAGGTTGCATGCATGTGATTCGAAGTAGAAGCTAGAACTAAATGTGGTTATTTATGAGACTATAGTTTTTTTTTCTCTCTATCTCTTCACTATATTCTAAATACTACCGAAGTTAAGTTATCTCAAAATGGATAATATGCAAAAAAAGACATACATGGGAATCTCTTGTCTTAGGTCATGTTCCATGAGTTAGGATTTTTTAGAGCTATCATTGAGCTTCCTTTTGTAGTGTTGCAATAGAGGCATTTTATAGATTGTCTCAACGGTGTTAAAATATCTATACATTCTATAATAGCAAGATGAAAAAATCATCGCAATCGAAACATACGAGAGATGAACTTGAGAAAACAATTTCCTCCAAATTCCCCTCGGTCACAAGCATTTGATTCTTCTCGCCGAGCTGAAAGTGAACTCTTGTTAGCTATGAGTTGAGACGGATCCCTTGAATCCATAGGAGGACGAGTTTTCATGGAGTGTTGCCCTTTCAGATACTCCATATATTACTAGGTCCGGAAGATTTCCATGAGACGAGAGAATTTGGTAGGTCCTTTGCTACCTTATTATGTTACCCACACCATATATATGCCTAGCCATTGTATATTTGCATACAACTACTTTTATAAGTGATTTGCATGGAATTTGGTCAACTAGGTTGAGTATCCTCCTTCAGGAGCCCCCTCAACTACTGACCATTAAGAAAATGGTTTATATTAGTGCCAAAGACATGGATAATAATAGATCTTTGGCACGATGCCTCCCAACACAGAGATCATGGGGCCGTCTCTTCTTATCATATTTGCACCCAATGTAGAGAATTTCTTCCTTCCTCATTCTCATCTTCAGCTCCTTGTATGAGATGCTCATCTGGAGTTCTTCCCCTCCCTAGCATATTCCTCATACTTCGATGCTATAAGAGGAACAAGGTTCTAACTTTCTCCCCATCCGAATAGCATAACCTAATCTCCAAAGGATATTGTAGGACTAGGCATTGACATGTTTGTGATGGTGGCGGGGTTAATGAGTCCTCTTCGATCCCTGGAGTGTTACTCCCTCGGCAGCATCCCTAGTCCTATGGCAGCTTTTTGGAGGACCCTTTTACGGTGTAGCATCATTGTGAGGTACTTCCTTTCAATGTACTATCTACTTCACTATTTAGTTTTCTCTTTCCCTCCCTTTTCAAATTTATTATTTTCTTGCCTCCTTTTCGAAGTTCACCCCCCTTTTTGTCTTATTGTATCTTTTATTTCTTTTTTTCCTTTAACTTTGGGTTTTGTCTGATTTTGAAGATGCTTTACGTACTCGTTTTTGTTGCCAAACATTTGTCTCCTAGTCACGTGAATGATTTTGTACTAGTGGACATTAATATAATTTCCTTTCTTTCTTCCCTCTTTAAAATGCAGTGTCAATTTTGCATTAAAATTATGTTTCGACACTATATTTAAATCTATATTTTACTCTTGATAGGTGGTGATGTGATAACTAAAGAACAATTCCAAGCTATCAATATGCGAGTAAACATTTTTAAAAGGGTATGGTTGGAAATAGAGATTGAAATGTCTATAAGCAATAGAATATTTGCCTAGATATTAAACTCAAATGCGTCAAGCCCCATTTCCTTACAATTATCAAAGTCATCAATCCTTTCAATAATTAGATAAAATATGGGTTTGAAACTTCGGTATCTATGTTTCTTCCTCTGTTAAGCCTTTATTAGGCACTTACCATGTCCATTTAAAAGGGATTTCGAGTTGAGGAGCACAGGACATGGAATGGGTTAAAATTGTTTCATCCACAATGTTATACGGTTGGTGTAGTTTAGTATTTGTTTAAACTATTCTTTCAAGTTCATCCCTTTATTTAGTGTAGCAAAGTGAAAGTGAATAAATTCATTCATTATATATCTAGAATTTTTGAACTTTGTTGTGGCATTTTTGAAAGGATATTGTCAAAATAACTTTATTTGTTCGGAGGTTGGAAAGCTTGGAACCAAAGAAAAATTGAGTGAAAATGTTTGTGAGAAAATAAGAAATTACAATCGAAGTTCGGTTCCAAAACATTTACGAAATAATCTAGTGTGTGATTAGTACGTATTGTATTTGTCCAATTTTTCTCTAGGTGGATGTTGAAGAAGCACCTTTCTTAATTATAGCATTTTATTTTTTTGTGAATACCTAATCAAATGTCACCAAAAAAATGTTAATCATTATTCTTTTAATTAAATTATGTAGTCCAGAAAAAAATCATATAGATGTTTCATTTAATTTCTAGAATATTTTTAACCCATTGTGAATTGAGTCCAATTTATGATTTGATGGAGGCACGGATTTCTCACAATCGTAAGTATTTTCTTTTAGTTTTGAGGACCTATGCATATGATGTACGTAGAAGAGGTTTGTTGAATACTAATTGGACATGATATGTTTTTGAAACGTAACTAATAATTTCTATTAAATTAATTGAACAATCACGATTAAAATTGAAAAATCAAACCACTCAAACCCACTAATTAAGATGTTTGAACCGAAAACTAGACGGTAAAACTAAACATATGAAAATTTTTGGGCGATATAGGAAAATTAGATTTTTGAAACCAAAAAATCTGAAGTTTGTGAAAGCAATACTTTGACTTCAATCCATCTAGCAAGGTCCTATTGTTACTTTTGTGTGACCTTTTCCTATGGCCTTAGGACATTTGATTTCCTAAATCGAATTCAATGCATTCTCGGTCTCCTTTACCTTATTTTCTTCACTATTTTTTGGGTCGAAGAGAAAGGCTTTTGTCGTCTTCATTAATGCAACAATTATCGCACGCCTTCAACTCGGTCTTCCTCCTTCGAATCCTAAATATATACAATCTCTTGATTTCCTTGTTATTACTGTCCGAAGTTCTTTTAAGTTGCTAAGAGAGATGGATGGGCCATCGCATGGGGAGTGTGGGGAACCTTGTAGGTCATTTGTGGAGCAAGAAATCACCAATATTAGGTAACGGATCCTTTCTTGACTTCCAACCAAAGTTAAAGGTATTGTATTAGACCTCCACAACATGGTTGCACCTTTCCTCATCCTTCTTGGACAAACACGACAACGCGAGAGACAGCGAAAATTTTGATATTTGAAAAATGAAATTTTCATATGAAATGCGTGTGTTTTTCATGTCTTCTTAAATAATAGTCACAAAAGCGGGGGCATATATGAAGCATAGAAGCCAAATTAGGGGTGGGATTGAAGGCATACTTTCCGAGCACTAAGTTTTTTGATAGGAAAATGTTCCATAAATTTTAAAAAAATATGAATTTGTAATTGGTAAATATGAAGGTTGAATATGGTGGTCTATAGATCGGGTTTTTTTTTTTAATAATTTGTGTATTTTAAAGAAATAGATTTTTTAATGTTATTTGAGTGTTAGATTATGTTTGGCGGATTCTATATTATAATTTTGAGTACTCTAATTTCCTATATATATACAAGGTTCATAAGAAATTTAATAGATTTGATATTAGGAAGAAGTTGTAAGAGTTGTATTTGTTATGTAGGTTTTAATGTTCACTTTACATTAGACTTATGTAATATCATACTTGTTATCGGTATAATAGATTACTATTATATCTATGTGTATGTGTTTGTATTTGTATTATAATTCGGTGATCTATGATTTTCTTATTCATCTCAATGATGTTAGTTATAGTGGTTTAAATGAATGTTAATAATATCATAATGAATGTGATCCCCACTAAAATATTTTAGCATGTTGCGCTTTGTTAATGGGAATTAATATGTGTGTCTCAAGTAGAACATTCTTGCCTATAAATTAGATATGCTAGGACATTAGATAACAATACATCATATTTAGAAACATTCATTAACCTTGAGTCTATCATAGAGCCAACACACAATAATGGGAAATAATTATACAAATATTTGAAATATGGTAGATGAGTTAAATTAGGGTTTAATGACTAAGGGGATAGGGTTTAACCTACAAAATGTCTTAGTGACTTGAATTATTTTAAACGTTACCTAAACTTTCCCTAAACTTATTTAGGGGTGCTAATTCTATTCTTGGACATGGGTTAGGAAAGGTAGAAGGTGGCGTGGGAAGAGATGCATGAGGAAAAGAAGTTATTTAATTGGCTCTTGGGAAAAATTGAAAAGAAATATTACTTTTTATGACTTTGTTTGGCTATGTTATTAATACCAATTTCTATCTCAAGAGAGATGAATTTATTAGTATTCCACATGGCTTGATGGTGGAGTAGTCAAAGAATACTCAGGAATGTATAAGTGGATAGAGGAGGATATGGTGTACTTAGCCCTAGTGGGGTATTAATCTCCCATTTCTAAGCTTGAAATTTTATTTTTGGATGAAAGAGTGTTATTTACTGAAACCAAATACGTTACAATTACAAAAGTATTAGACTAAGTTTGATATTAGAACTATTGATGACATTTTTGGGTAGAGTATATTTCTTGAGTGAATCTTCAGGTTAAAATCATGTATTTATAATTGAGATAAATCCTTTTCTTGGAGGAAATGCATATTTTAAGGTGTCCATGATAGGGATGAAAATAAAACCTTTTATGTGGTTCCCCACCTTATACCATTCATACAACAAAAATATTAATCTACTTTCTGGTGTTAAATTAATCATTGCATTGGAAGATGGTGGTGGCAGTGAAGCCATCTTAACAATAGTTGAAAAGGAATACTGGCTCATTTTCCTCGATGGTGTAAAGGGATGTTGTTAAAATGTATGGTTTTATGATTTTGAGTGGATTTGATTAGAGAAATTGTTACACATAATAAACAACCTAGAACATATTTTTGGTTTCCATTGATATCCAATTTATATTGTTTCTAGATAATAGCTATAATTTGACCTCCATTTGACCTGTAAGGGCATGAAAACTATGGATTTTTAGGGTGTGCTAACACGTGCCGAGATAATGCCAGACATGTTAGGCTTGTACCAATACGTACCAAGTGGTAAGGCATGCCAAGATGTGTTGGAGGTCAATGATTATTGTAACACATGTTGGAGGGTGTCGAGGAAACAAAGTGTCGGGGAAACACAATAGAGTATCGGTTCAAAATGCATGGAAATAAATGAATAGGAGAATTATTGTCGAGAGTATCGGTGATTGTTAGGCGTGTCGGGGAGGGAGTGACAAAGGGAATGTTAGACGAGTGCCAAGGCATGCCGAGGGAATGCCCGAGCGTTTAAGAAGTTCTAGGGTGTACTAACATATCCAGAATAATTCCAAGACATGCCATGTCTTCAGAGCATGACACAATGTGTTAGGTTTTAGGTATGCTAATGTGTGTCAAAGAGTTTCAAACCAACAAATGGAACACCAAGTTAAAATACAAGAAAAATAAACACATAAGAGGGTTCATAAGTGAGGAACTTACCTTTTCGGGAGGGCATGATAGGCACAACAACACTAGTGACAATGCATGCTATGAGCCAAGTTCTAGCATTTATATGTGTTAAATAGTCCTCTATTACTTATATATTAATTGAAAATAATTGATCTCAAGTAAGTTAATTTTAAACCATGCCAAGGCATCCCAACGCATGCCAATAATTGTTAGGTGTCACCAAGTGCTAAGAGCCAATGTGTGTCGGGGAGTTTATACTAACATGTTATGGAGTAGTAGGGCATGCCGAAGTGTTAAGGTGTGCTGAGGGCGGCAATGCACATGCTAGAGTGTTAAAGTGTTAGGGAAACACAAAGGGAAATTACTAGGTCAAAATGTATGGAAATGAAGGAATAAGAGTGTGTGCTAGGGAGTGTCGGTGAGTTACAGGAGTGTCAGAGTTGAGTGTGTTAAGAGAATTTAAAAATAGGAATAATAAGAGGTTAGTATGTGGGTACATAGCAGGGGATTTGGAAAGAGTAATTTTAGACAAACGGAAACTTTACCAATGACGTGGTTGGGTTCTCAAGTCATAAAAAAAAATGAGTTATCTATGAAGGCATGATAGCTAGGGAGTACGAAGGTGTCTAGGAAATGCAGGGAAGTTCTAACATATGCTACATATATTTCAAAGGCATGACAGGCATGCTATGAAATTCCAAATACTAATGCATTCCTTAGTGTTCCATCATGTGCCGGAGAGTGTTATGGAAACACAAAGGAGGAACTAGGTCGAGAATGCATTGAAATTATGATAAGTGTTTGATAGGGTGTGTAAGTGAGTTATGGGTGTGCTAAGGAAGGTGTGTGTAGTGTAATTTATGCGGTGTTAATGCATGCTATAGGCACGGAAACATGTCAATATGTGCTAGGTTCTAGGGTGTGCTAACACATGGCGAAGTGTTAAGGAAACACAAGGTAGAACTAGGTCAAAATGCATGGAAATGAACAAATAAGAGTGTGTGAAAGTGAGTGTGAGTGAGTTATAGGTGTGCTGAGGTGAATAACAAGGTATTCTAGGTAGGGCCAAGGAATGCTAGAGTTCACGGGAGACATGCAAGATGTGTCGAGGTGCAGTGTGTCAATGCGAGTTAGGGAGTGTTAGGGAGTGTCAAAGGAAAATCTGAGGAGAACTACGCCAAAAATTCATGGAAATTAACAAATAAGAGTGTGTGTGAGGGAGTGTAGTGATTTCTAAGTATTCTAAGGAGATGACAAGGTGTGCTAGATATTTCCATGGAATGCTAGAAGTTTCAGAGTGACATGCCAAGATATTATTACGATTAATAGAGTGTGCCAATGTGTGCCGAGGAAGTGTTGAGAGTTCCACGGAAACACAAGAACTAGTTCAAAATTCATGGAAATGAATGGATAAAAGTGTGTGATAGGTAGTGTCGACAAGTTCCAGATCTTCTAAGTAGGGGTGACAAGGTTATATGAGGAAGTGCTGAGGGCATGCCTAGAGTGTTAGCGAATGTCTAGGGGTAACACAATTATGCAAAGTTGAAAAAAAATATAATAAATGTAGGGGATGCTAACACATGCCACATAGTGCTAAAGGAGGATTTAAATGTGCCTGGAGTGTTATGGCATGTGAAGATGAAAACTATGTTTCTTAGTTGTTTTATGACTGATTGGATGTGAGCCTTGACTTGGTAACTTGTTAAGTGGATGAGTTGAGATTGGAAATGAGTAGCCTAAGATGAGTTATAGGAAGTTCTTAGGTGAACGAGCATAGTATGTTTAGCAGTAATTGTAACTTGGTCAAGCTATTATAGTCGAGGAAGGACTTGGTACATTCCCAAGTCTAAGCCAAACCAGAGGTAATTGTGAGGGCACAGTAGCTAAGGAGTGCCAAGGCATGCCATGGGATGAAAAGGTGTGCTAACACATGGGAGATAATATCATTGCATGTTGAGGAGTGTTGGGGAGTTACGAGAGACACGATGGAGAATTAGGTCAAAATGCTTGGTAATGAACAAATAAGAGTGTGTGGCAAGGAGTGACGGTGAATTACGGAGTTGTCCCAAGGATGATGATAATACAGGAGAAGTTCGAATAAGACTTGAAATACGGAAGCCTATGGTTGTGAAAATGTGTGGACGAAGTATTGAGGAGAAGGGAGAATTTGGGTTGGGCATAACATTTTTTTGCTTCCAATCACTTGGTTGGGTTCCAAAGTTGCAAAAACAATAAAAAAGGCTATCTATGAGGGTATGACGAGTTGGGAGGTGCCAAGGTGTTCCAGGGAATGTAAGGTTCCCAAGTAAGGCTAGTTGTGAAGGGAATGAGTGCTAAGGCATGCTTGAGAATGCTAATATGTGATAGATAGT
Source organism: Pinus albicaulis (assembly GCA_034641835.2). Lineage (NCBI taxonomy): Eukaryota > Viridiplantae > Streptophyta > Pinopsida > Pinales > Pinaceae > Pinus > Pinus albicaulis. Next base: position 438,278,370 of record CM076571.1, on the reverse strand, counting down.
GCGAAGGCATGTCAAACATCTTGAGATGTTCCAAGTGTTAAGGCATGCCAAGATGTGCAAGGGTGTGACAATGCGTGTTAGGGATGGTCGAGGAAACAAAATGGAGAAACAAGTTAAACTACAAGGAGATGAACACATAAGAGGGTTAATAAGTCATAAATTTACCTTTTTGGTGAGGCATGCTAGGCACACCAACACTAGGTGTGAATAGGTGCAGTGCCAAGTGTTAGTGGGTCTATGTGCAAATCTTCCTCTATTTCTTCTCATATAATTTCCAAAAATTGGTCTCAAATAACTTTAATATTAAACCATGTGAAAGCATATTGATTCATCTCAATGCATAATGTCAAACATGCTAAGACTTTCAAACGATAACATGTACCCAGTGCCAATATGTGTTAGAGAGTGTTATGCATGCTATGAAGTGGCGGGGCATGTCGAAAAGTGCTAAGCATAAGTGCCAATGCATGCGAGAGTGTTAGGGAATACAAGGACAACACAAGGGAGAACTAGGTCAAAATGCATGGAAATGAATGAATATGAGGGTGTGTTAGGGAGTGGAAATGTTGTCATGCAAGGAGGGAGTGACAAGGTATTTTAAGCATTCACACCATATTGACCACTCACTTCTTACATTCACACACCATAAAAAAAACCCTAAAAATGTCATTCTTAAAATTTATTATGTAGTTTCCTAATGTCATTCAAGTAGAATCTCGTATTACCTATGTCGGTAATGGTGCGATCATTTTTATTCACAATGAGAACTCTTTCTAAACATGCACCCATAAAACATAAATCATTGAGTGAAAATTAATGGAAATGAATGAATAAGGGTGTGTTGGGAAGTGTCGATGAGTGTCGGGTGTGCCAAGGAGGTGGAGTAACAAAAGGAATGCTAGAGAATTCTATGGCATTTCAAGAAGTGCTAAGGGTGTGCTAACATGTGTCGGATAGTTCCAAGGCATGTCGATGCATGCCGGTCATCCCAATACATTCCATGTGTTAAGGCATGACGATATGTGCCACATGTTAGGAGTATGAACATCGAGGTGTCGAGGGCGAAAAAGGGAACACCAAGTTAAAATGAAAATAAATGAACACATATGAGGGTTAATAATTTAGGACATTACATCTTGAGGGGGCATGTTAGGCATACCAAAACAGATGCGAATACATGCCAGAGGCAAAGTTTTAGCATGTCTTAAGTGCCAAATCATCTTGTATTACTTCTCTCCTAATTGTGAATAATTGATCTCAAATAAATTTTTCTTAAACCATGTAAAAATTTCACGGCATCCAGACACATGCAAGGAATTTTCAAGTGCCACTAAGTTCCGAATCCAATATGTTAAAGATTTATAGCACATGTTATATGAGTTCTAGGTTTGCTAAGAATGGAAGATCCTCTCAAAATCACTATTCTCATGTACCAATTTCTTTGTTGTCTAATCTATGAAAAAATCTGAACTACTCATCTTATTATCCTTATAACAATTTGTAGATAGGCGGAAAGTAGGGTCAAATGTCCATTAACCATCAATTGACTAAATTTTATAGCTCCTTCATATCTCTATCCAAAAATCTATGGACAACCCATGAACATAAACTCCTCTTGATGTCAATCCATTCCTCATATGGCACATTTCTTCTGCTCCATATTCTAATCGAGTTTCCACCTTTCTTTGGATTTTATATCTACGCACATACTTCTACAAACCATATTCCAAATTTCTGGTATATATTACCCGAGATAAACCTCTCTCTAAGGGTCACAACCCTCTTCTTCTATACAGATTTTTTCACGATCATAATGGCATACCTTATGGATTTAACATTTTAGAAAACCTACCTAAATAGGGAATTATACTTGTATTATAATTTCTTTAGAACAAACCCTATCCACCCATAGAAAAATAAATAACTCTTTCCTCCATAAGGGCCTAGAGCCTAGATCATATGGATCCATATATTTTAGGAGTTTATTTGACCGAATCTTGACCTAAACTTTATATCTCTAAGACCTTCAAATTACGGTTACCTCAGTCAATATTACACTGCGACTACTTCTGTCTGACCCTAAATTATGAAACAAACCCTCCTCCCATTTGTGTTTTTCTTTATCACCAGGACTTTGCAACCTACTAACCACCACAAGGTAGAGGTCTCAACCCTCTCTACTATTTCAAAATGTGATGTGGCCTTCACACAAAAACACCCACGAAATCACATTCCCAATTCTCATGGCAGCACTCTCTTGAGCTTGATGCGCCATAAAATAACCAACAATATGCCATCCTACTTCCTATCTCAAACCCATTAAAGTATGTGCAATTATTGTGAACCCTCACATGATAATCTTGCTTGTGGTGGATGATCATGGCCTCCTTTAGCAATGCTTACTTAGCCCTCTAACTCAACCTACGTCTTTAGGACTACATCTCTCATGGTCTCCTTGATCGAATGAGCTACTTCTCATTTGATTTCTTGCCCATACTAAGGCCTCCTTAAATAGATTTTCCTAGCTAGGCCTCTTAATAATGCTCTAGAAATTATGAAATTTATCAACTTAGACCTTAGGAAATATTAATTTTTTCTTTTTAATTTTATTTTGAATTTTAAAAAAGCTGCATCTTGGGTGCAAATCACTCTTTAAGTGAGGTTATTTTCCTAGTCTTTTGTGTACAAACTCACACAAACCCATATCACTAGGCTTATGGAGTACCTCCCATGCTACACAATTCAACAACATAGTCTATTTGTAGTAATCGTAACTTGGTCAAGATCCTATAATCAAGCGAGGACTTGGTTGGCTTCCCAGTGATTGAAAATTAAGTAAAAATGAGTTGTGAGGGAATGATAACTAGGGAGGGTTAGAGACATGCCAAGGAATTAAAAGGTGTGCTAACACATAACGGGCAATGTCAATGCATGTTGAGGAGTGTTAAGAAAGTGTCAAGGCATCACAAGGGAGAACTAGGTCAAAATTCATGGAAATGAACAAATAAAGTGTGTGCGAGGGAGAGTCGGTGGTTAGTGTGCCAAAGGATGAAGTGTGTTAGAATAATTTCACCAATAGGATTTGCAAGAGGCAAGCCTATGGTTGAGATAAGGGGCTCGACAAAGAAGTTTTAGACAAGGGGAGACTTTGTGTTGGGAACAATATTATTTTTCCTTTATCTATTATTTTTATATGACATACTTGTACACTTTGGCGAATGCTCATGTTTTAAAATATTTTAGAAAATTGCATATTGTACATTGTTGTGTATAAGTTTTGGGGCACTTAGTTTGTGTTGGCTTATTTCTTGTGAGTCTTGTGTATGTTTCGTTCTTACAAAACTCTCGATTAATTCTCTACTACTTATATAGGCCCAACGGACATGCATGTGAAATTTTTCCTATGTAAGCTATGTTTCTTAGTTGTTTTATGGCCATGGCTAGATGTGATCCTTGTCTTGGTAAGTTCTTAAGTGGGTAAATTCTAGCTTGGATATGAGTCGCCTAAGAAAAGGTATAGGCGATTCTTAGGTGAACAAGGAACAATCTACTTGTAGTAGGTGCAATTAGTCAGATGTTATGGATGAAGCAAACCGATGTCACATGAACTCCGGTAGCTAAGGAGATGAATGGGTTCCCAAGTCGTGAAAAATGTAAGGCTAGTTGTGAGGGCATGAGTGTTAAGACATGCTTGGGAATGCTTTAGCATGTGCACGATAGTTTGAAGGAATGTCAAATAGCAAAGATGTGGCAAGTTATAAGGCATGCCAAGATGTGAAAGGGTGTGACAATATGTGCACAGGACTATTGAGGGAACAAAAGGAGAAAAAAGTTAAACTACGAGGAAATTAACACATCATAGGGTTAATAAGTCATCAATTTACATTTTCTAGGAGGAGTATTCTATGCACATAACTGTTTGGAAAAGTTTCAAGTGCCAATTTTTCATGCATTATAAGTGCCAAATCATCTGGGGTTACTTCACAGATTCTACTTTCAATAATTGATCTCAAATAAATTTGATATTAAACAATGACAAAATATGCTGAGGCATATTAATGAATGCTAGATATGCTAATGATCATGGCCTCTTTAGGACTACATCTCTCTTTTCCCCCTTGATAAAATGAGTTCCTTATCACTTGATGTTATTTTCAACTTCATCCTAAAGGCCTCCTTAAATAGTTTTTCCTATACCTCTTAGGAACCCTCTAGGACTTACGGGTTTTATCCACTTAGACCTTAGAAATATTAGTTTCCCTTTTTTATTTTCTTTAATATTTTAAACCCCATCTTGGGCCAAAATCCATTTTCTTCACTTCTTTGCCCACAAATCATTTTGTGACAAAACTCACACAAACCCATCTCAGGCTTGCGGGAGCACACTCCCCGAGCTACAAAATTCAGCAACATAGTCTAGTTGTAGTAACCATAACCTGGTCAAGCTCTTGTAGTCAAGCGAGGGCTTGGTTGGGTTCCCAAGTTGCAAATTAAGTAAGGGTATTTATGAGGCATGATAGCTAGGGAGGGTCAAGGCATGCAAAGGAATGAAAAGGAATGCTAACACATTTTGGACAATGTCGATACATGCTGAACTAGAGTTTTAGGGAGTGTCGGGGCATATCGATGGATAACTGGGTCACAATACATGAAGGAACAAATAAGAGTGTGTGCCGGGGAGTGTCGGTGAATTCAAATGTGCTAAGTACAAAGTGTGTTAGGAGAAGTTTAGAATAGGATTTATAGGAGGCAAGCCTACGGTTGTTATACGGGGCTAGACATAGTAGTTTTCGGACAAATGGAGATCACTTTGTGCTAGGCATAACATTGTTTTTTCCTTTAGCTATTGTATTAAATTGAGATGTGGTAAACGTTGGCTACATGCTCATGTTTTAAACTATTCTAGATAATTGCATATTGTACATTGTTGTGTATAATTTTTGGGTCACTCAACTTGTGTCAGCTTATATCTTGTATGCCTTGTGCATCGTTTAGTTCTTACCAAACTCTTAGTTAATGTTCTATTATTTATATGAAGGCTTGAACATACATGTGAAATATTTCTTGTGTAATCTATGTTGCTTAATTGTTTGCCATGGCTAGATCATGTGATTCTTGTCACAGTAACTAGTTAAGTAGGACAAGTTGAGCTTGGACATGAGAGTTATAAGGCAGTTATAGGAATTTACTAGTGAACAATGCACAATATACTTGTAGAAGGTGCAATTCGTCAAGTTATTCTGCAGTTGAAGCAGGCCAATATTGTCACATGAAGCTATAACATTGTAAAGGACTTGATTGGGTTCCCAATTCGTGAAAAAATGTAAAGGCTAGTTGTGAGGACATGAGTGCTAAGGCATGCTAGGGAATGTTAATATGTGCAAGATAGTGCGAAGGAATATCAAACATGCTAAGATGTGCCAAGTGATGAGCCATGCAGATGTACGAAGGTGTGTCAATGTGTCCCAGAATTTTGCCCGAGGTAATAAAAGGGGGGAAACAAAGTTAAACTACAAGGGAAATGAACACATAATAGGGTTAATAAGTCATCTGATTACCTTTTCCAAGAGAGGGCATGCCAGGCACACCAACCGAGGCGCAATAGGTTCCAAGTGAAAGCCTTACTGCATTATAAGTGCAGAAATGTTCCTTTGTTGCTTCTCATCTACTTTCCAACAATTGATCTCAAATAAATTTAATATTAAACCATGCCAAATCATACCAAGTCATCTCAATGTATTCCATATATGTTAAGACTTTCTGACCTTGATGTGTCAGGAAGTGTTCTTCATGCTATGAAGTGGAAGGGCATGCTGGAGTGCTAAGGTGTGCTAGAGATTTTTAATGCATGTTGAGGAGTGTTATGGAGTACTAGGACAAAATATTAAGGGAGCACTAGGTAAAAATTCATGGAATCTTTTGAATATGAGTAACACGTGCCATGGACTAGTGTTAATGAGTGCTAGTTGTCATGCCGGAGAAGTCACAAGGTATGCTGAAATTGGTAGGCGTGCTAGGGAATATAAAAAGACATGTCGAGAAGTGCCAAAGTGTGCTAGGGAGTTCGAGATGTGCTAATTATATGTGCCAAATAGTGCCAAGATATGCCAGTACATGCTAGGTGCTAAGGATGTGCGAGGTGCTAGGGTATGTCAATATGTGTCAAGAAGTATCAAGGCAACAAAATGAAGAACCAAGCTAAAATGAAAGGAAATGAACACATAAGAAGGTTAATAAGTCGGGACATTATATTTTTCAAAAAGGGCATGCTAGGCACACTAATAATAAGGTCCCAATACATGCCAAGTGGAATTGTACTGATGCTAATGTATGTCAATGCATACAACAAGGTATTCCGGGGCATGATAGGGACTACATGCATGCAAACACATGACAAGAGAGTTATATTTTGTGCTAGCGCATGCCATGTGCTTAGCGTCGATGTCATGACAAGATGTTCTGAGTACAAGAATGTTCCAAGACATGTGAGGTGCTAAGAAATGTTAGTGTGTGCAAAAGCATTAATTTAAGGTGTACTGATATTTTTAGGGCTACATTAGGTCTTTTTCTCATTAATAGAATTGATAGATTTTGGTCGTATTAAATAATATATTTCCTACACACACTAGTGGAAATTTATCTAAAAGGGAATTTTCTAGATAATAAACATAATAGATAGGAATCATGTGTTAACTCATAGAAAAAATATATTCGATTAGTCATTACTTGAGGGAAATGATACTGTGATAATTACTTCTTACCAAATTAAGTGACTCTAGCCACTGTAGCCTTGGACATATTATAAAAAAGACTCCACAACAATGGTCTTAAATCATTACCTTTTGACAAAAAATATACTAACAAACACATAGCGTCATCAAAAACTCATTGGAATGATCAATGATGACGAACATTTTTACCTACTTTATCCATAAAGTAAAGAGCGTTGGTGAGGTTATTAAAAGTTCGTCATAGAACACCAAAGAGAATTAGTGATGGGCCTTTAACTACACTCACCAAAAGTGTCATTAATCGCTTTGATGATGAACCTTAAAGGACCATCACTATATATACTTGAAATGATGATTTTTTAAGGACCGTCACCATATGTGACATTGGTGATGGACACAGGGACTATCCTAAGCAATGACCCTCACCAATTTCATTTTTCATGCAATGTTTTATGCATGCCCCTGCACCGTCATGTTCTCCTTTTCGATTGCTAGTCTCAAAGAAATTCCAACAATGTTTAATGCGAGTTTTCTTATGAGAACAACACAGCAAAAGAATGATTGTGAAATTTGAATTGACCCATGCATCCATATGACCATATCCAATGTTCATTGAATTTTATTACACAACTTTTCAAGGAGTCATAAATCTCTCCAAGCAGTGTTGTACAAAATATGTATCATGTGTACGATGGAAATCACGATATAAAAGTGATATTCTTTAATAACATGCCAATTTTCAACGATGATTTCTATATGATCAACGTTTTGTTCGGCATGTCTATATAGAATATGGATGAGCATGAACTTGGTCGAGGAATAGAGTATTCACTCGTTTATTTTGTAGAACAAATGTTTAGTTTTCTACAAAATCAATTAACGACAAAATAGTCCATAGTGGAAAAACTTCATGGGATTTTTTTGAATTACAAGCCCTATCATAAAAAATCTATGGGAATTCTTGGTTTATTTATATATTTCCACTCAAAATTTTAAAATTTATCACAAAAAAATATTCTTCTTGTAATTCAATTCGTTTGCTTAACTTTGTTTGAGCCTTGAATCGATGTATGGATATATTCATATCTCTTCAATTTCACTTTCATGTTGGACAATGATTGATCATCTATATCGGTATGATATTTTTTGAAATTTAGTCAAATTTCCACAATCATCTCATTTTTACCACCAACACATTTCTTTTCATAAAATAATTCATCACTTTCTCTTCCACAAAGAATTTGAGATATGAAATCACGAATAGTGGAAGGAGTAGGTGAATCTTTCAAAATTTTCTGCCAAAATTAGGGAATGTGTCATAATATAACTAAAATTCCACATGATAATAGAAAAAAACAAGTGTCATGTACGGTGATAGGTTTTACATACCATGGTTTTTTGTGAAAAAAATCACTGATTGAGACATCAATTTCACAATTCTCTTCTTTGAAATTGTTGAACAACTCTGTCTGAGTGGTGTCCAAGAAATGTTTTGAATGTTCTTTGTCTTGATTTCGTGGTATTATTCTTCACATCACATCCCTTGCATTTTGGAAAAACAAGTGAATTTTCTTCCAATATTAAGTGTATTATTTTTTTAACATTTTCTCCGATTCTATCTTTGTATGGGCGCCTACAAATAGTTCTCCAACAAGCAAGTTCATCATTTACATCTATTTGCAAGTGAAATTTTAGAATGTTTTGTGCAAAATTTTTCGTGAGGTTCCTAATGCTCATGCCATAGATTTTACCAAGTGATTGTCTCTTTAGTACTTGATGAAACCAACGCCATATGTATTTATCTACGGAGATCTGAAACATTATTCTCTCTAGATCTTCTAGTTGAATTTATAACACTATTTATATTTTGTATAACATTTTCTTTCATTTTTTTTTTTTTTATATTTTATTGATTTTTTTGGGCTGGTGATAAAGTCGTAGCATCTTTTAATTTCCTTAATGATAGGATACCTTTCCAACAATTGGACTTGAATTGCCACATTTTCCTTTATAGTATGTATCAAAAATGTGTTTAACACGATATCGTATAACATGGTCGACTCTTTTATCTCCATATGTGTGAGTGTCAACATTTCTAACATTTTCTAACATCTCATCATCGACATTAATTTCATCTGTACATATTCAAGTTAATAGTACATAATAATTTTACATATTCAATAAATAACTAAATTAATAAATATGTATAATTTCAATAATACGTGCATGCGTTCAACACACACACACACATGCACACACACACACACACACACACACACACACACACACACACATATACCTTGTGATTGATTTCTTCACTTGAATTTCTTTCAACATTTTCACCATCTTCAATCATTGGTTCAATATCTCTTTCACTTTCTCTTTCAAAATTTTGTATCTCACCATCAATGTTTTTGAAAATATTTCTCTCTATTTACATTGAAAAATATTTTTCAAATTAGTTCATCAAATAAAAATTAAGCTTCACATTTTACACTAGGAAAATTTTAAATATCAAATTCATAATATTTACATTTACATACATGTTTCAACTTCTAATTGAGGTTGATTTTCCCTTTCAATATTTGATAGTGCTTCTCTCTTTGTTTTGCGAGATTCTCTCCCGTATTCTCTACGTTCTGCGAGGTATCTTTTTCGATCATATTTTCTTGTAGAAATTCCTTCGATTTCCCATGATAATAGAGTATGAAATTCAAAAAATTTCCTTCAAAAATTTAGACAAAAATTCAATTAAAAAAAAAACATCCACGAAAAGATTTAATTTAAAACAAAAATTATTTTAAAAAATTTGCAAAAAATACATACTTCAATCTAAAACACTTGCTAAAATCTGAGAAAAAATGTCTTATGGGCGGAAACGTGAAGGTCGTTTGCACTTTTTGTGAGAATCGGAGGCAGAAATTTTTTTTTTCAACAATATGTGGTGAACATTTTACAAAGTTAGGTGAACTTTGTAATGGATTATTGAAATTTTTTATAAAGTTCGAAAATTTGAACTACGTAATTCGTTTGAATTCAACGACTGCTTGTGACGCGGGCAAATCGATTTTGTCGGAGATTGGAAAAGCGGCAACAAAATTTCGTAGAGCTTGTTAAAAAAGTTCGGTCGAACTTTTGGTTTTAAAATAGTTGGTCGAACTATTTTCTATAAATAAATCGCACAGAAATGTAGCAGGTTACAATTTTCGTTGTTCGCGCGTTGTTTGTTTTTTTCTCTCTTGTTGGCTAACTGTTTTGCTCCGGCCGTCTTTGGTGCTCACCTTGTCCATGCGCGTCAAACTACGGGTATGAAAACTATGCCATTTCCATGTTTGAAATTTTGATAAGCGATAAACAGATTCTAAGGTTAAGATGGAACTATGCCATTTTGTTATAGTTATTTCAGTACAATAATTAAAATAAATAGTAGTTTCCTATGTTATATATTGATAAAATGTGCTTCCTATGTTATTGATAACTATGTGCTTCCTATGTTAAGTTTCCATAGTAGTTTCCTATGTTATATAAGGAAGTGCTTCATTTTCACACCTTATTAGAAAAAAAATTGTTATTTAGCCACTTCTTTCCCTGCTCTAGTTCTTCCGCACTGATTCGTGGTATGGAGTCTCCAAGTTTAGCATGGAAGAAAGGCTTTTTTATATGCTTTTCTAGCAGTTTTCTCGCATGCTTTTGAATCTAAATAACCCCTGTATTGGATACAGTTCAACACCTTCAATTGCTTCCTTCAGAGCCTGCTTTCCAAAACAAATCAATACCTCATTTGCATCTTTGCATAACTCATTTGTTGATTCACTTCTCCTAGGCCATGTAACTCGCCAGCACCTCTCACGCCCAATACGCCGAGCAAGCTCTTCTGCAAGAGCTTGTCCAGGCTTATCTGCATCTGTAGCTAGATAAAACGACTAGCCTGCTGATAGTATTCTTTTGCATTCCATAGAAATTCATATTTCTGTTCTACAGGTGGTAACTCTTTTGTTGAAACCTTTGGAGGAGCACCATCAGGTACACTAATGCAGTTTCTGTAGCCATCTTATTCCAAGGAAAGTTTGTCAAATTCCCCTTCAAAAATTATAATGTCTCTTGCTTCCTTGATATCATCCAGCCCATAAGGAATCTTTTGACCATGCTTTTCCTTCCAAAAATGCTTTTGTGCATCACGGTATTTGCAATTAACAATCTTGCCATCCTTTCGATATGTAAATGCAATTGCCATCTTATTATTTCTTCTGGTCTGCATCATCCCATTTCTTTGCAGGGTTTCTCTAGAAATTTTTCGGCTAGCAAAGTAATCACAGAGATCCTGATCAGAAATTTGCTCCAATCGCAGATTTTCCTCTGTGAAATATTTTAAAGCCATAACATCAACATCTGATGTCACATCTGCAGCTTCATCATTTGATATAGCATTCTGAAATGCTAAGTTTTCCAATTCATGTGCTGATGAACCTACAGACATCCCTGCAATCTTAAAACTGCCGGTCCAACCACATTTAGCTCTGAAGCATGTCCACTTCACGGAAACCCCATCATTTCCGATATTAACTGAAAGAGACAACTCTTTTTCCTGTCCTCCTTGACACTCTGGGCACACAAGCCGATAATATTGTCCAGGAATATATTCTGTGCAAAATATATTCATCTGTTCCAACTTCTTGCGCACTGCTGAAAATAAAGCACCTCCACTTCTGTCGCCATGGCTCTCTGGAGAGTGCTGCATTAAAATTTTGCTGGAGGGTCTAAAACAATGTTGCAGGGAATGCAAGGAGGGTCTAAAAACAATGTTGCAAGGAGTCTAACCCCCTTACACACGTAGACATTGAATGCACTCACAGATGATTTTCTCCAAGTTTTAAAATTGTTTAAAATATGATTGTTTAGTAACTCTTTTCTCTGGGATACAAGAAGGCTGAAAGATTTTTTTTCTGGTATATTTGAAGCTCTCCATTATTATATAAAAGGATTTTTCGCTTGTATATTTTTATGCTCTTTTCCCTAGTAATGTCGTAGTGTATGAAGTTTTCAATTGTTTTTATTATTTTTATTATATGTTGGATGTGATTTTGATTGAAAATGCTTCTTTTTTATTTATTGATTAAAAAAAAATTATTAGAAAAATTATTGCTTTAAGATTAGAAAATGTATTTATATCTAAACTATTTATGAAAAGTTTAATATTGTTTGATTTTCTCTACCATGTCCTTTTTACATATATCTAGAATAATATTATTTGTAGTTTCCGATTTTTTGTAACATTTTATTACCATAATCAAAATCTATAGAAATAATAATCTAACATTATAATATCTTGAAATGGAGCTAGCCAACTCAAATATAGTATTGCAAATCCCTGGTTAAGTTAGATGAGGAGGCTATGTATTACTTAGTATTGTATCCATATTGGGGTTGCAAGTTCTATGGGTTCAAAAGAACACTTGCAAACAATTTGTTTTCCATATGACCTCTCTTTTTCATAGATAAATTTCATTCTTTTAGCCATTATGGATTTGAGAAAAATACATCCCGATAGGCCAATAAAAAGCCTTAACAATGAATTAAACATGAACAACTATTAAATATGGGTAACCAAGTAGCATGAAAACAAACAACTAAATCACCAAGGCTAGTAGTGATAAATAATAAACATTCTAGGATACATAAAAATTCCATGTAAATAATTTTTTTACCTAAAATCACTAGATGGTGAGGCCCATAGCAAAAACTGCAAAAGCAATGCAATATAACCAATCAAACTACACCAACAAAACATATGGTCTTGAATGAGGTTTTGGACTCTTTAGATATAAATGTACACCGTGGCAATGTATCTTATATAAAAATTTAATCCATGTGCTTAACCTTAACATTGACACAAATGGAATACAATTTTACTCATTGCTTTATGATAGAAAAATATTCGGATGAGTATTACCCACATATCCGAAGTCAAAAGGGATAGATTAAAAAGGTATGCTCTGGTCATCTATAAAAGATAAATTAAAGAAGCATGACATGACATATTAGTAATACAAATTAGATATGCATGCCAATTATGTTCATATAACACAACAAATAGATGATTCAATACAAATGTCACATAGAAGTCATATTTGTCTCAGGGGCCTTAAACTTAAATTATATATCTAGCATTACATTAAGCTATAGGAGATAAATCAAAGAAGCATTTGAATGTAAATTAAACATGTGTAATAATTAAATGTCCTTTAGTTCAATAAATAGATAATAATTTGCAAATGCCATATCTATGCTATATTTCATCTAAGTAGCTTTCAATTTAAACTTATATCTAATGTTAAATTATATAAAAGAATAACAGTAATTTAAACTTCAAAATAATATTTAGAGTTGGTATAAAATGTGACATAATTCTCCTGCGTGGAAAAACATAGTTACTGAGAGTTCAAAACTCATGCATTTGAATAGAAAGTGGGTATACGAATTCAATCAAGTAGATTTTTTCTAGAAATGAGAAAGTGAAGGTTGATAGAGAGCCACACAAAATTGAAAATTCATACCTTACCAAAATTGTTATATCCTTTTAAAGAAAACATATTTAATCAACTTTCATTGAAATATATGATAAACTCAACCCAATTTTATGAAAAGTAGTATACCATTTTATACATAATTTCACATAATACAAATAGATATAAATTTTAATTAAGTATTGTTATAAAGATTTAACTACCCATCAAGAGATGGCCAAGTGATTGAGACAGGGCATCATCACAATAAAAAACCAAGTACAAATTGCAGTAATCCTAGAATCATGCTTTACATGAGGTAAAATTGGGGAACTCATGACTTGTACTATAGATAAAAAAACATTTACCCCTAGTGGCCAAGTATTTAACATAGCGTGATAGCCAACTAGGTGTAAGATTTGACTTCGTTAACCATTAGCGAGGTTTGTGATTTTAGACCTTTTAGAGTCTTGTTAAAATTCCACATGTAGCTAGCTTGCCATGCATGAGTAATGGGGCTAAAATGTCATTCTCTCGTACCATGGTGGTCAACATGATATAGGTCAACTTACTAAAGGCATAAATTTTGAATGAACTTCATTTGATGTTTTTCTTGCACCATTGGATATATGTATTTAAGTGTAGAATAATGGTCAAGATTTCGGCACAAGGAATAATCGTTTAACCCCCAAAAATGTCATTTAATACCTCAAAATGACTCCAAAAGGTTTTAGATCCCAATTCTCCACCCACCATTAAAATGACCCTACAAGTGGATTCTTTCAGTTTTTTCACTCTATAAGCATCAAAATATATGAAAAATAATATAATTATCCAATCTAGATCATTATTTAATAATTTGTTAAAATTATGAGTAAGATATACATCATGGAATTTAAATAAATAGCGTTAATTCATTGAACACCCTTGTACATTCCTTGGTGATACTTTGAAAGTAATATGTTTTGAAAAATAATTTGTTTATGGATTCTATTTTCCACATTCTCTCAACGATATCAAAAACCTTCTTGTAATATTTGAAACCTAAGGTCTTTCCCATACTAAAGTATGTTCTTTTAAAACATGTTTTCTTGGTGATATAGGTGATTTAGAAATGATTGGGAGAGCGAAATTTGTCATTTAATATGTACAATATGTTTGGTTGAATCCACATGAAAAACAAGACTCCCAACCGTGAGAAGAGGAAATTACATCCTATTTCTCCCCCTAGCACAATTACCAGTACAGTTAGAATTTAACAGCCCCAAATTGGATTTTACTCTCAGGTACTGGAACCTCTACAAAGGTTCGACCTGGAAACATAGTTTTTCCTTAGGTTTCTCCACAAGTTCTATGTCCAACTTGGATAACCTACAACAACATCCTTCTTTTCATTTTTTATATCCCCTCTTGGATAACCATAATATCTTGAAATGGAGCTAGCCAACTCAAATATAGTATTACAAATCCCTGGTGAAGTTAGATGAGGATTACATATGGTTTTGAATGAGCATTTGGACTCTTTAGATATATATCTAAAGAGTCTAAAAACTCATTCAAGACCATATGTAATACCTAGCCTCCTCATCTAATATATATAAAACTTTAATCCATGTGCTTAACCTTAACATTGACACAAATGGAATACAATTTTACTCACTGCTTTATGATAGAAAAATATGCAGATGAATATTGCCCACATATCCGAAGTCAAAAGGGATAGATTAAAAAGGGATGCTCTGGTCATCTATAAAAGATAAATTAAAGAAGTATGACATATTAGTAATGTAAATTAGATATGCATACCAATTATGTTCATATAACACAACAAATAGATGATTCAATACAAATGTCACATAGAAGTCATTTATCTCATGGGCCTTCAACTTAAATTATATATCTAGCATAATACATTAAGTTATAGGAGATAAATCAAAGAAGCATTTGTTCATGTAAATTAAACATGTGTAATAATTATATCCTCATTTAATATGTACAATATGTTTGGTTGAATCCACATGAAAAACAAGACTCCCAACCATGAGAAGAGGAAATTACATCCTATTTCTCCCCCTAGCACAATTACCAGTACAGTTAGAATTTAACAGCCCCAAACTGGATTTTACTCTCAGGTACTGGAACCTCTACAAAGGTTTGACCTGGAAACATAGTTTTTCCTTAGGTTTCTCCACTGGTTCTATGTCCAACTTGGATAACCTACAGCTCAATATCCTTCTTTTCATTTTTTATATCCCCTCTTGGATAACCATAATATCTTGAAATGGAGCTAGCCAACTCAAATATAGTATTGCAAATCCCTGGCTAAGTTAGATGAGGAAATTACATATGGTCTTGAATGAGCATTTGGACTCTTTAGATATGCGTACCAATTATGTTCATATAACACAACAAAAAAATGATTCAATACAAATGTCACATAGAAGTCATATTTATCTCATGGGCCTTCCAACTTAAATTATATATCTAGCATAATACATTAAGCTATAGGAGATAAATCAAATAAGCATTTGAATGTAAATTAAACATGTGTAATAATTATATGTCCTTTCTAGTTCAATAAATAGATAATAATTTGGCTCAACTATGCCTTGTACATGTTTTCCTTTAAACCTTTAATTTCATAGCACATTTTCATCAAAAATTTTATTTGTCAATTTTTTATTATATATTATGTTTTTTAATTAATTAATAACGGCCATTATTACCGAAAGGGATTTTACAAATTTATCTTTTATAAAATGAACTATGGGGGGCATATTGAGATGGTTATCTCACTTTTTACTGATTCTTCTAATATTCCTAGAATTTTATGAAAGAAAATATGAACTTGAAATGTTTGTATAAATTTAATGAGGATACATGAGTTGATTTGGAGAAGACCATCATCACTTATGTCTAGATTGAGACAGGGCATCATCACAATAAAAAACCAAGTACAAATTGTAGTAATCCTAGAATCATGCTTTACATATAAGGTAAAATTGGGGAATTCATGACTTGTACTATAGATAAAAACATTTACCCTTACCAAAAAATATATGATAAAAATTGACAAACTAAGTTTAAGCTTAAGGGTATATAATCCTTCTTGCCTTCCATATAGATAATGAAAATGATTGTTCCAAGTCTCATGTTGCTTCTCATGTTATTTTATAAACCTTGATTGGAAAGAAAATAGGAGGGCAGAAATGTAAGAAATATAAAACATAATGAAACACAACGTAAGAAATAGAGAACATAATGAAACACACACATACATATCTCTAGACAATCAACACAATTATTTTCCTAGGAAATCCTTATGGGAGACGAGCAACCCTAAAATGTAATGATGCTCTAGACTACTTTTTCCCTAGGAAATCCTTATGGGAGAAAAAAAACACTAAAATGTAAACATGCTCTACTCTCTCTTTTCTGGTATGGAAAATATGTGAGTACAAAGAAAGAGGTAATCTCTCTAGAGTTAGCTAAGACTTTTAGCGTGTAAGGTTGGTATAAAAACTTAACTTCATACATTTTTCTCTCTAACTTCACACTCCTAGTTGTATTTTCAACTATGGAACAAAATAAAATAACACAAAATGGAAATCTTATTCCTCCTAGTGGCCAAGTATTTAACCTAGCGTGATAGCCAACTAGGTGTAAGATTTGACTATGTCAACCATTAACGACGTTTGTGATTTTAGACATTTTAGAGTATTGTTAAAATTCCACATGTAGCTAGCTTGCCATGCATGAGTAATGGGGCTAAAATGTCATTATCTCATACCATGGTGGTCAACATGATAGGTCAACTTACTAAAGGCATAAATTTTGAATGAACTTCGTTTGATGTTTTTCTTGCACCATTGGATATGTCTTTAAGTGTAGAATAATGGTCAAGATTTCTTGCCACTAAGCCAAGAATTTTAAATTCAACTGAATTTTAATATAACCAACTAAATCTTGCAAAAAAGGAATAAAACAATTTATGTTAGGATTGTGGATTCAAGGATTGAAACAATACACCATGATATTTCAAATTTAAAAATAATGGTTCGAGTCCTAGGTAGCTCAGAATCCTATTTGTTTTCAAAATAAGGATGCACTCCCATTTGATTCTCATGATTAGGTTGTAATCATGAGGCTCTCACTCAAGAGTGGACCTTCCCAAAATCTTGTGACGTCTTGTCACAAACAAAACCATCAAACTGAAAACACATCATGCAAGAAACATAGCTCACTGACATATCATTTTTCTCCTTCAAAGAAAAAAATTCACATCATGTGAATATCTCCATGTACTCTTACATATTGGTGTACAAAACCATCAACCAAACACAAATCGACAAAACATGCCTCTTCAAACAATCGACTCAAGTCAAATAATAGAGCTCAGGTACAAATTTTCATATTTGTTGCATTTAAGTGTGTCAACGTAACTCTACTTTCAACATCTTGCTTCATGCAACATGAACCATACTTTGAATTTGCACAGAAATTCACGAAACATCAAAATACATGCAAGGCCTTAATTAGATAAGAAATCTAACCATCTGTTAGCAAACCATTTCAATGGCGCATCTTTTAACAACATTTGGCTCAACTATGCCTTGTATTAACTATGCCTTTTACATGTTTGGATTTAACCTGTTACTTTCATAGCACATTTTCATCAAAAATTTGGACCTTATTCAGGTCGTGTGTCTCTCAAAAGCACGTACACATTCATTTTGAGAGGAAATTGAAGACAGAAACCAATAGCTAATTCTTCTAACTAACCTTGACTAAAATGAGCTAAATTGTACTTCGATACCAACTTGATTTGAATATGGACAAACTAGTTTTATTGGGCTATCTCCCTCATTAGTTAAATAAAAATGTGTTTAGGATCGTTTTAAGTTAGCCAATTGGGAAGGGGTTTCTCCACTGGTTCTATGTCCAACTTGGATAACCTACAACATCCTTCTTTTCATTTTTTATATCCCCTCTTGTATAACCATAATATCTTGAAATGGAGCTAGCCAACTCAAATATAGTATTGCAAATCCCTGGCTAAGTTAGATGAGGATTACATATGGTCTTGAATGAGCATTTGGACTCTTTAGATATGCACACCAATTATGTTCATATAACACAACAAATAGATGATTCAATACAAATGTCACATAGAAGTCATATTTATCTCATGGGCCTTCAACTTAAATTATATATATAGCATTACATTAAGCTATAGGAGATAAATCAAAGAAGCATTTGAATGTAAATTAAACTTGTGTAATAATTATATGTCCTTTCTAGTTCAATAAATAGATAATAATTTGGCTCAACTATGCCTTGTACTCAACTATGCCTTGTACATGTTTTCCTTTAAACCTTTACTTTCATAGCACATTTTCATCAAAAATTTTATTTGTCAAATTTTTATTATATAAATTATGTTTTTTAATTAATTAATAACGACCATTATTACCGAAAGGGATTTTACAAATTTATCTTTTATAAAATGAATTATGGGGGGCATATTGAGATGGTTATCTCACTTTTTACTGATTCTTCTAATATTCCTAGAATTTTATGAAAGAAAATATGAATTCCACATGTAGCTAGCTTGCCATGCATGAGTAAATGGGGCTTTGAGAGGACTCTAAGATAGAAATTGAATTGAATTTCATCTCAAGATAGGGCTTTGAGAGGACACTCTCAAAGCCAACCTTCGTTATGGCTTTGAAACACATGGTAAGTATCAAGACTTAGCAACTTTATTTGCATAATTTTTTCTAGCATGGACCTTAATGTCATAGCCTTATTTTGCCTAAATGAATGCAAATTTCCTTGCCATTTGGCTTGTGACATTAATAATTCATGCTCAAGGAACATGATTGTGTTGCAATTGTGATAACATTTGCTGTATGCAGAAGCTAATAAAAAATGATCGAAAATGACATTTTTGCTCTGTTTTTTTGAAGATTTAAGGAAAATTACACCAAGTAGCTTCCAACCTCATATGACCATCATGTCAAACTCATCTTAGGATATTGTCCAAGTAAGAGCCACTTAAGCAAGCAATCTAGTTAATCCTCGGGAAATTGAAAAATATATAAAGTTAATAAGGTGGAAGACATTTGTAACCTAAGAGAGAAACCTGTGAGGAAATGTGTGAAGTTGGTATTACACACCCAATTGGACAACCTCGAGGAGAAAACATTTATCCCACTTTATTTGTTGGCATAACCTAGTAAGTGTTATTCACTAGCATGTATTTTGTAAAGGCCTTTCAACCTAGTTCCCATTCAACTCAATCCACCAGGTTGTAGAGGATTCCAAGCCTAATTTCATAAAAAGTAAGTTGGGGATGATCACATTGACTTGCTTGATGACATGTCTATGAAGATTAACTACCTTGAACTATTTTTTTGCGTAGGGGAAGAGACACATTCCCATGTCTGAGCATGAAAACGTTCTTTGATATTGTTAATGCCTCTAGTGTTTACTTCTACAAGTTCTATAGGCAGAGTCTGTAAAGGGCCAAGTAGCCTCTAGATCTCATCTTTTATGAAAGGTGACATATCTAGTAAATGCCCCTACAGTCAATCTCTGGAATGGATCTAAATAGAAGTTCTTCATTTTAATATCCGTAAAACACAAAAACTTTAAGGTAAACTATGTACATGTGTCATTTCTTCCACAAACTAAAGTGTATAAGTAGTAAATTTTATACCAAGTGTGCTCCCACTATGTAAAGCGCAATTTGGTGAACTTATCATTTTTATAATATCTTTTTCGATTAAATTTAGTTTCACACATGATTAATTATTGCTTTGAAAGTTGTGTTCTACATAATTTGTGTACACTAAATTACAAATTGATTTTTTGAAATCTATTTTGTGTAAATGTCGACCAATAGATATATATCATGGAGGATGAAAGACGAAGATCAACCGAATCCCATATGGAGGTTCAGGGATCGGAGGATGTTCATGGTATTTAAATATAATCTTAAATCTCCATACATGTGTGTACATATGGAATTGATTTTTTTATTAAATTTGTGAGTGAAATTAGTTGTTAATAAGTTTCATATTTTAATTTTTAGGAGGCAAGAGGAGAAGGGTTTCTACTCCATCCATGGAGCATGGCCAAGGTTCAACCGGTCGAGGTATGAGTGGTAGCAGGTTGCGGGAAGGGGGTGATATTTATTCCCCCGAAGGCTAATCAACAGTTGCTGGTTCTCAACAGGGTCACTGTGGGTCTGGTTCTCAACAACGTCATTCTGGGGTTGGTTCTCAGCAGGGTCATGTTGGAGATGATGTTAACCAACAACATCAAGGTTGACATCAATTTCAATATTTTTTCATTAAATTTGTGCAACTTTTTTTACACGTGTTTTTTCTAATATATGAAATTTTATATATATTGATGCAGAGGCTGAAAATGTTCGAGCCAGTGGTCAAAATAGACGCAGGGTAGCGCGCTACATTCAAGAAGAAGGCTGTCAACCCAGAACAACTTATCTGGCTGAGATTACTGATATACCATGGGAAAGGAACATGGCGGAATGCACCTTACAAAGGTGTCAAAGCCTTCATGCAAAATTGCAAAGAGATCTCGAGGCTTTGTCTCTACCTGCTGAGAGTAGACAAAGCCTCGAAATAGTTACACATTCATTGGGTGAAATGGTAAAGGTGTACAAAAATTTGGGGCCAACGACTGATTCGTTTGTAGAACTGATGAGAAAGAGAAAAGAAACAGTGATAGGTCCCGATAAATGGCAGGACATAAAACAAAGAGTTACAAGAGCAGATGCCAAGTCAATGTTTAATTATAAGGAAGGGCCAAAAAGAAAAATGTTGAAGGTGCAGTATTTCAAGCACCCAGACAAAGCTGCTTATTTGTATGATCGACATCTTGTGGCCTTTGGAAGGCTTCCATGGAATGATGAGGTTCCTGTTTATTTTGCACAAATGTTTTATGCAGAATTTTTTTTGGGTATGAAACCCGACTACAATGACCTTCCTTCAGAATTTTTTGGCCCGGGGAGAGGTCGATTATATCAACGTAAGGGTGCTAAGCGAGATGTGGAGTTGCCTCGCCCTAAGCCGCCATTGATGAGTCGACCATTTCGAGTCGAAACTCTACGATCAGAGATGGATGCGACTTCTCAAATAAGTCGAGAAGCAAGAGATGTTATGATCGATAATGTTCATAGTGGATTGAGTGGAGTCGATCTTTGTTTAAATCGACAAAGAGCACGTGAAAATGCATGTGCCAATTTTGTTTATCGTACAGATGAGGAGATTTACAACATGAATGTTGAAGATCTCCGAACATATGCAATAAATTGTCGCAATGGTCCGCAAGACCTAATTTTTCATGAGGAAGAGGGCACCGGAACGGTATGTGTTAGTGACCTTAGGGTTTGAAATTATTTTTACATATACATGTGTACAATTTGTAATAAATACATATGTATGTACATGTATACATTTATTTGTATGTGTACATTAATCTAACAAAAATGTATGATTATATGTTAAAACACCATTTGCAGTTCTCGGGCCTGATGCGTGATGAAAATGTTAATATTATGTTCGGGACCTCCAGTTCAAACGATGTAGATGGGTCTGACCATCATGATATGTTGGCACATGTTAGTGTTTTTTAAGTGACTCTAAAATAAATAATTGTTGCCACACATGTACATGTATGTATATATATATAATTTGATAAAATGTTTTAACAGGTACCAATTCCGTCTGATGTTTTTGGGATGGCGGTACCTTCTTCTTCTTTAGGAGATATACCTTCTACTTCATTGGGAGATGAGCCACAAGTATGGACAATTTTTCACAAGTTTAAAATTTATGTTTATATATATATATATATATATATATATATATATATATATATATTCTACCTCAAAAAGTTCCATTAAAAATTGAGATATATATATATATATATATAGAGAGAGAGAGAGAGAGAGAGATCTATATTTTGAGTTATTTAAATTTTTTTGAATTTAGGTTCCTATAGAAGATTTCTTTAATCCGAGGACTCTAGTGACGGAGATAGGAACATCCACAACATTTGAACAAGTTGTCTTTAGTTCCTTTTTTTAATATTATTGAAAATAAGTTTATATATGTACATGTGCATTTTCATTTGAAAGTTTTTAATTTATATATATATATATATATATATTTATATTTATATTTATATTTATATATAATTGTACATGTATATTGTACAGTTTACCACTGCAGATGTTCCTATGGGAGAACCTGTTCATCAAATGGAGAGGGAACCTTACGAGGTATTGCATGATTTTTTTGTTATATTTTGTTTTTTACATGAAGTTATAGATATATATATTCTCATTCATTTTTAAAACTTCAAATTTTAATGTTCAAGTACATGTGCATTGTGTATGTAGGTTTCCTATTCACACGATAGGGCGCAAATAGAGACCCAGATGCTAGATCCTCCTTTTGATGGACATGATTTACAATAGATTTGATTTCAAAATTTAGATGGTTTTAAAATTTGTTAAACTTGATACAGTTTGATACTCAAGTGAGATTTACAATTTTTGGACATATTTTATTACAATGTTATTATATAATTTGTTTTATTTACTTTTTGGATGGTTTTAATGTTAAATGTGATATTTAATGTTAAATGTTTTTGTTGGATAGTTGAATTATAATTGGCATGTCATGTGATATTTAATGAACTTTAAATGTTTAATGTTTTAATGTTGCACAATATATAATCAAAAGGGTTTTAAAACTTAAAGTTTTGGATGGTTTCAATCTACAACTTAAAGTTTTGGATGGTTTCAACCTACATTTTCACATGTGGTAAATTGAAATTATGTTACTTGTAACAAGACAATCCCCATTGATTTCATTGTATATGTTGATTTCTGATTTGATATAATTGCATGTATGATGGTACATTACTTGTAAAGTCATTGGATTAATAATGTTCATTGATTTCAGTGTAAGCGCAAAAAATTATTGACAATGTAGAACGATTTTTGTGTTATAATAATTAAACCTAATAATATTGGAGAGCAAGAGAGACTTGAGGTATGGTGTTTACTACAAGAGTTCGAGTTAAATATTTAAATGGTTTATGATTTATGATTTATACTTTCTTTTTAATATAATCGATACGGAAAGATGACAAAACTAATAAGGGTGACAATAAGAATAGAAGAAGAGAATAGTTTAAGATTGATCACAATAAATGCTATTTGTAATTGATTACATTCTAATTATTCACATTCTATCATTCAATATTATTACATTGTCACTTTGCATTCAAAATTTTATTTGATCATTTTCCATTATTAAAGTTATTCTACAATATTTATCATCTCAACAAATTGAGGTAACTAAGAAAATTTAAAATTAAAATGACTTGATAAATCTCAAACATATTTAGCATATTTAAAATGGTTATATTAATATTATATGTATTTACATATTATTGATAAAATTAATCATATGTTTCTCATATTATCGATAGTTTTTCCTTGGTTGCACACGATTGAAACCAACTTAGATCCATCTTAACTACGGATCTATCAAGCGCCAAGAGGGATCAAATCTCTCGAGGTGCGCCTAAACTCGTCCAAACGCCCAACGAGCGCGCTCGTTCCACCGAACGCGCCCATGAAGTCGTGGGGCCTTACATCCTCCTCCACTTCAAAGCATTGTCGTCCCTTGACAACATCATCTATCAAGGGACCCAAGAAGATATTGATAACCATATCTTTCCGTCAAACATCTATATGATTGTAGCATCCATATGTTTGTAACATCTATCACACCTCCGTAGCATTGCTAGCCCTCATGATTCGAACAAGTTAGGTGATCAGTCCAACTATGCGTCCTCCTCATAAGAATGTACATCCTCATGCCATCCGTTAGTCTTTCTCTAGCTCTTGTCACATTCATCAATTCAACCAAGAATCTGTCCAAAGTCCAAGTGCCATGTTTTCGGTCCATGAAGTGTTCTTCATCTCCATCTCAACATGATGTCCATGATGTTAATCCATGTGCCACTAAGTTTCACATCCTCCAACATCAAAGTAAGAGATGTCCTCTCACCAATCTATGCGCCATATTCAGGTCCATGAAGTTTCCCTTCATTCCATCTGCAATATGCGGTCTATGATGCTGCTCCAATGTGCTATCAAGGTAGCCACATTCACCTAAGCATCTATCCATGCATGTGGGCCTTTGTACAAAGCCCCTTTGTTTGAGGGTGGTGTGGTCCTCCATGCACTAAGTTACCACACCCCCTTTCTCCAAAGGTTTATTTCAAAGCAAGGGCCAGGAAGCTACCTCCCTGACTTTCATCCACCCATGTATCAGATTGATGTCGAGTTTTAAGGTACTCGTGAACAGCATCAACCTCCTCTTGAGTGCATCCAAGTGTCCCAAGCTTGTCCCTTGTTAGTTGAAAGTCGTATATGCCCATAGCATATCTGCAAAATTCAACAATGCCAGCTGGATCTCTACCTGCATAATCTTTCCCCGGTCCCATGTCTGAAGAAGTGTCCTTCTTCACATCATCCTGGTGAAGATCTTGAGTAGATTTCTCTGCTACATGCTCAAGAAATGAAGCTATATCAGCTCCTTTCCTTCTTTCCTTCAAGTCTCTCTCAACAAAATCAAACATGCATTGTTCCTTTGTTGTTTGAGTCATAGATCCAAGTTCCCTTTGCTCCATATTAGTATGGTCCATATCCGGGTCCTTCTCATATAGGATCAATGAAGCCATTCTCGGTTGATATCCCAAATGGCTTTTCCTTGTCATAGGAACCATCACGGTCTTTCCATCATCAAGAATTAAGAGAATGTCTCTGTCCATCATTGGTATGGCTTGTGCTGCAACCATGAAGTCTCGTCCCAACACCATAGAATGATCATCCATGTCAATGACTCTTAAGTATATCTTTCCAAACCATGACCCTACTCTCACATGTGTGCCTTTCATGACACCAGTCACTGCTTTCATCCTCGAATTGACTGCCTTGAAAGCACTCAACTCTTTCTCCATGCTAGCCTTCCTCTTTCTAAGAGATGAAGCTTCCTTTCGACTTAGGAAGCTATGGGTAGCCCCCGTGTCTATCAAAGCAGAGA
The DNA here is from genome assembly GCA_034641835.2 of Pinus albicaulis. Classification (NCBI taxonomy): domain Eukaryota; kingdom Viridiplantae; phylum Streptophyta; class Pinopsida; order Pinales; family Pinaceae; genus Pinus; species Pinus albicaulis. The sequence goes on along the minus strand of CM076571.1, from coordinate 438,252,981 downwards.
AATTTTTCCCATGTACGGTTGTAGACACGAATCTCAAGTCCAAGGAAATTTCATCATCATTCCTCCTCCTTGTCTTGCGCCTTACTTCCGCAATCTTCTTCAACATTTCCTCTTCCAATATGTCTTTCGAACTAGCCCTTGGCTTAACAGTCCTTTTCACATATCTCTTCTCATGAAGCTCCATAGAACAATCCGATCCTAGGTCTGCTTGAATTGGTTCAAGCTCTTTCCTTTTCGAATTCTGTCTAATTGCTCCAATACGACATATATTGACTCCTTCCAAATGAAGTGCACCAATCCTCATAGTGTGGTCGTCTTATTTTCCAAGTGTGCCAACACATGCATTTTCTTTCTTCAAACCAATAGGTTTCGGATCAAGAAAGTCCCTCTTGATCTTATCTTCCATGTTCTTGACTTTAGCCTGCAACGTGGTGCTTCTTTCCTTCAAGTGAGCCCTTTCCATAAAGAGTTCTTAAAGTCTTTGTTCACCTTGTCGTATCTCCATGTCAAGATTTTCAATTTCAGCAGTTTGTCCAGATAGTCCATCCTTGGAATTTCTTGGGTGAAAAACCAAGTAGGTTGAACCAACTTTGGTCTAGTGCATTGGAATTCATTAAAGAATTGGTCATTGGAGTTGCTTCAAGCTAGGAGTGAGCATCGTCACCAACCTACATTGAATATTTTACACTCCCTAGGGTGAATGATACTTTAAATTGATTGACAGTCTAAGAATTTCGAATTTTTCCGAATGCCAAATGATCTTACAAAGTTAGTATTTATAATATCCTAGTAGGTCATTCAGTGACAACTTTTACCGGAAACTTGAAACAACTTTGGCATGTGATATTTAATTTGTTAAATGTTTTTGTTGGATAGTTGAATTATAATTGGCATGGCATGTGAAGTTTTTAAAACTCGAGTTTTGGATGGTTTCAATCTACATATTGCATGTGATATTTAATGAACTTTAAATGTTTAATGTTTTAATGTTGCACAATATATAATCAAAAGGGTTTTAAAACTTAAAGTTTTGGATGGTTTCAGCCTACATTTGCACATATGGTAAATTGAAATTATGTTACTTGTAACAAGACAATCCCCATTGATTTCATTGTATATGTTGATTTCTAATTTGATATAATTGCATGTATGATGGTACATTACTTGTAAAGTCATTGGATTAATAGTGTTCATTGATTTTAGTGTAAGCGCAAAAATTATTGACAATGTAGAATGATTTTTGTGTTATAATAATTAAACCTAATAATATTGGAGAGCAAGAGAGATAAGGTATGGTGTTTACTACAAGAGTTCGAGCAGGTCATTCGGTGACAACTTTTACTGGAAACTTGAAACAAAGAGAATCTATCTTTGGCTAGGACATCATGTAAGATGCTTGACATAAACAGTAAAATTGTACTTAAAAGCTGAGATTCGGGCAAGTGGGGTCAACCACTTGTTATCTCGTCCCTTGGAGGCTAGGCCATATGGGGACCGAATCTGACCTTACAAAATAAAGTGAAATAATTTGTACCATATGGTCGGTTACTGATATACAAGAACAATTAATATACAAGAAAAATTAATTTCATTCTATAATATATATATATATATATATATATCCAATACATATAACATTTTTCATCAATGCACATGTATAGAAAAACTACTTTCAGTTGATACTAGAGCACGTGCTTGTACCCAAACAATTTGTAACATGTGCAAACCACAAATAACATAAGCAGCTCAATTTTTAGTTGAGTACCGGAAGTTCTAAAACATATTTAATCCAAAGATAATAAATTGTTGGACACTTCACTTAAAAAAATTCTAATGGAATTCCATCTTCAATAATCCGTTCATGATCGGATTTTGACATTTTCCATTTCTTAATTTTCGATTTTTTCTTTGATTGAACTTCTATCAACTTTATGCGTGCTGCACACACCAAGTGACTATATCGACAACTTATGGAATCAGGTTCATAGTCTTCAAAGTAAACAAAGTCTCCACTTTGATGAGTTTGTCTGAAAAAATAACCTTTCAGTATAATAGACCCTCTGTCATACTGAAATCCGTGATCTTCATAGTTCTGTAATAATTTCATTTTTCGTTCAGTGCAACGCATCAAATAATACTTCACATTTTCATCGTTGTCAATAGGTGCAATTACAGCAAAAACATCTCTTGCACAATAAAATAAATTTAACATTTAATTATGCATATTTAAATTTATTTCTAGATCTTTAAATAATTAGAAAGTAATTCAAATGTTACCTTCTCTAACAAGATCAGAAACTCGATCACCATCGAATGATATTGTAGTTTCCAGGTGTTAGGCTAGGTATGAGGCACAGAGGGGTTTTAAATGATTTGGTTGAAGGGTTGTTGGGTTGGTCAGGAGATCATAGACTGGGAAAGTAATGAGAGAAAGGAAACAAAATAGCAGGAGGCTTCAGCAAAGAGGATAGGCCAAGACAGTGCCATGCATTGGGCTATGGAGTCATGAAAGGAAATTACATGCAACAACTAGCCAAGGCTTTCAAAGGGCAAGTCATCTATACTAAAGGATCTTTTAGATATATGATGGAATGGAACATTAAGGAGAGAAAGTGGAAGAAGGAAAGACAACCAACTTTCTGTCTATAGATCAGGTCAGAGGTCATTTAACTCCAGACCTGCTTGGACATACTCAAAGGCAGCTCTCAAAGAGACAAAGGGGCAGCTTATAGATCAGACCAGAGGTCATTTAACTCCAGATCTGCTTTAGCAACTCCAAGGGAAAAAACAGAGATAGATTTGACAAAGAAGCATCCAAGTGGTAAACCCCCAAGTTCATACATTAGCCAGCAGGCAATAACATCCGCTGCACTGGTTAAACCCATGAATTTACTCTTGGATAACACATTTTAGCAGAAAACATTGATGGCAAGGAGAGCAGACAGCATAGGTCACCTAACAAGGGTGAATCCTATACCATTATTCTGATGCAAGCCCAGAAGAACATGAAACAATATGAAAGTGTAATAACAGAGTAAGAAACACATCACCAATAGTAATAGACCAGGATCCTATGAAATGTGCTTTGATTAATTGATGCAAAACCAGTCATGTACAATAAGGCTCAATGGCTGTTACAGTCCAGACTTCTCCTCCCAGCCTATTACATACAACTACTCTGCTACTCTCTCCCAAGACTGTTCTAACAGTCGGAATGAATCCCTCTAACAGCAGATGCCCAGCAAGGCAACAACAACCTTTACATTATGTTCTCGGGGATCTTTTATAGGAGAGGAGAGAAAACAGAGGTAGATGAACATTGAATTGATCTCATTAAGACAGAATCGGCGGAAGTGTTCACGCCCATACCGCTTAATGGCAAAATGCAGCGTTGTGTGTACTCTGTAGACTGCTTTGGAGATCTCTGTCAGGCCGAAATCGACCTCGGATGTTTCTTTTTGAGGTCCTTTCTGGTGCTTGGAGCTTTGTGCTGCCATTCTAGAATAAATGAACTGGTTCAAAGGTCCGTCTGTCCATCCATGCTTCATTACTGTGGCCTGACAATCTTTTAAGAAGCTCTGTCAGTGTTCTTGACTTTCCTGGGCTCGAGAAACATGGAGGACGCTGCGGGAAGGTGTACGTCTGGAGGAAACGTCCTGCTGTTAGGTGGCGCAGTTATGGCGTTGCTGGTGCGCTCCTTAGTCTTCAAATTGAACCTTAATCCTTTGAATGCGGGGTTAACATTTGATTTCATTAATAACAGGCACCAACGCCCTTTGAATTCCTTCTGCTGGTCGCTGGCAATGCTGAACTGGCCATCTCTGTACCATCTGCACACTGAAATAACTCTGTTTAAAACCCGGGCAGTGGCGGCGGAGGAAATGCTGTGGAGGCAGTGGAATGGTGGCAGAAGAGTGGAGAAGGGTGGAAAGAACACAGAGCAGCGGAGAAATGATTAAAACTGTAAAGGCCCAAAGGTCGAACACTTGGGTGTAATACAAAGGAAAACACGAAAACAAAGGAGCGGAAGCCATGGAGGTGGAACCCAGCGGAGGCGGAGGGCGAATAAACCAGAACCGTCCGATCTTGGAGGAAACGAACGGTCACGATCCAATCGCACCATCGCAATCGGAGGTCGGAGCGAAAGACAATCGCAACGCTCGTTCAAAAAGTTCCGATTGCGATTGGGAGAGATAGAGCGATTAAGCGATGGCCGTCGATCTGGGGGAGGAACGGACGGACAGGATTGAATCGGGAGATGGAGGAAAGGGGATGCGATTAGCGCCAGGCCATTGATCTGCGGGAGGAACGGACGGTCAGGATTAAATCGGAGGACGGAGGGGAGAGCATGCGATTAGCGCTGAGCCATAGGATCAGCAGGGAGATGGACGGCTGCGATTTAATCGGGACGGAGACAGAAAGACCTGCGATCAGCGATCGGGTGGAGGGTGCGATTAGCGGAGGACCGTCGGATCAGGCGGGGAGATCAACGGTGGGGACAACAATCGAAGGGGCGGGAGCGATTAAGCGTTGGCCGTTAGATCGGCGAGACAGATCAACGGTCAGGATGTAATCGGGAGGGAGATGGAAGGACTTGCGATCAACGATCGGGGGGGAGTTGCGATTGAGCGATGACCGTCGGATCGCGGGAAAAAGGACGGCGGAGATGAAATCGGAAGGGCAGAGGGAAAAGCGAGCGATTGTGCGATAGTCGTTGGATCGCGCAACAGATGGACAGCTGGGATTAAATCGGAGCCCGGGTGAAAGACTTGCGATCAATCGGGGGGTGTCACTTGAATGTTCCGATTGCGATTGAGCCGAGTCTTACGATTAGCGCTCTGCCGTCGATCTAAGGGACAGATCAACGGTGAGGAATGTGTCGCGGGCATATTGTAATAAAACAATCGCATCGGGGGTTTACGCTGTTACAAAGGATTTACACCCGCCCGATGCTCCGATTGCGATAAGCGCCGGGACTTAAGCACTTGGTCCTGGCGCTTGGGCACATGTGGGGAAGTGGTTAAGGGGAAGGGGCTATGCCTTAGAATAAGGTCGGAAAGTGGGTTTTAGCCCCTTTTAATGGATTTTAGGGCTGGGGAAGGGGAACGATAGAGAAATAAAGGGGGAAGAAGGGAAAAAAAAGGGTAGGGGAAGAAATTAAAGGGGATTTTGGGGGAAACTGAAGGGTAAGAAGGGAAATAAAAGGGGAAGACAAGGGGATGAAAAGAGGCTAAATGAGGGGAAATAAGAGGGAAAAGGAAGCCTTTGGGAATTTCTTCATCAACAGAGAGGCTTTATAAGGGAAATCAGCAGAGGGGATACTATCAAAGGAATAAAAGGCACATGGAGGCTTCAAGGAGACTGTGTTTTCAGAGGAAATGCATTCCTTGAAGGCTCAAAAACAATTTAGCCCCCTATTTGCTTGTCAAAAATTTCATAGGGGAGCTAACAGTGGCTCCACATGGGGATGGCTTCTTCTTGAAGGAGTCAAGAATTCAGAAATTGATCTCTTGGTGTAGGCCAGATGCCTGCTGCTATAAGCCATCTTTCTTCTTTCTTTAGATCAGCTGCCACATACTGTGAAGACAACATATCAGCAATAAAATTCTCCCACACAACTACCTACCCACACTATAGTCCTAACATTTTTTCTTCTTGGGTGCATTTGGACTTGCAGACCCTTTACATCATTAACTTTTACAAACAGGAAAAAATAAACCTATTCTACTTCTACCCTTATTACTCCATGAGACCAGATTAGACTGTTGGTCTCATAGTTTCTCTACCTACACTACTACCTGCTAGGATTAGACTGTCTAGCAGGTTTCTTCTCTACATTCTAAGACAGAAATTTAAACAACTAACTACATGCTCATAGGTTGAGCTTTATTGAGCTTCCTACCTACCCTACCCTAACCGGAAATATCTAATGTTCTAGGTGATATGATAAAGCCAATACAGCCAGTCAAGTAGTAGTGAAAAAGGATATGAGCACTGGCTGCCTGTCAGAGATAATCACAAGGCGCTCTGCATGTGGTTCTTCAAAACTGTGGTCACCATCAGTAGTGACCATTTCTGATGAATCTGGCCCTTGCTAAGGATCAACGCTGGAGTATTTGAGCAAATCAGGGCCTCCATGTATTCAGCCACAGGATCCACGAACATATGATGTACATTTTTTTCTTTTAGGCCTCCCCATATTGGAAGGCTATCTACGTCCTGGGCAGCTTCAATTATTTCTTCGTTTTCCACTGTGTTCTCAAAGCGGCTCCTGAGAACCGAATCTTCTTCTTCTTGCACGTCGAACAGCAGCGGAATCTCTGTATTTTTAGGGGGCGGGAGACCTTCCAAGAATTCTCTTGGGTCTCTGAACTCGTATGATTTTTCTTGTGAGTTCAAGAGTTCAATCTCAGCCTCATATCTCACCGCCAGTACTTCTAGGACAACCTTCTTCAGCTCAGGCTGGTCATTGAATCTTGAGCTGAAATGCAGAACTTTCGGAAGGTCTTCACTTCTGAGTTGAGCCAGTATTTCTGATATTCCACAACAAAACTCTTCAAGGGGGCTCAACTCAGAGTCTTCCATTTGGTAGGGATGATGTTGCACTGCGACTGATCTCCCAGTGGAGTCTTATGTGAAACCACAGATAATCAGTGGCCTGCTGATCACCAGTGGAGTCTTTTTATCATTCAAGAATTGTGGAGTCGCCAGGTGGATGATTTACAACTTACTGTCCACCACAGTGGTTTACCAAATCAAAGCTGACTGATCTATCCCCAGCGGAGTCGCCATTATGTTGGGGTTCCCATGTCTTGGCAGATTTGGAAATACCAAAAGATGAGACAACATCAAACCACTTTGGGGCCCTAGGATCTAGCCCTCCTGGACCCGGAGAGGTATCTCTCCAAATAGATCAAAGAATGATGTCTCTTTGAAGCTCAAAATGAAGTGTTAGGCTAGGTATGAAGCACAGAGGGGTTTTAAATGATTTGGTTGAAGGGTTGCTGGGTTGGTCAGGAGATCATAGACTGGGAAAGTAATGAGAGAAAGGAAACAAAATAGCAGGAGGCTTCAGCAAAGAGGATAGGCCAAGACAGTGCCATCCATTGGGCTATGGAGTCATGAAAGGGAATTACTTGCAACAACTAGCCAAGGCTTCCAAAGGGCAAGTCATCTACACTAAAGGATCTTTTAGATAGATGATGGGATGGAACATTAAGGAGGAAAGTGGAAGAAGGAAAGACAACCAATTTTCTGTCTATAGATCAGGTCAGAGGTCATTTAACTCCAGACCTGCTTGGACATACTCAAAGGCAGCTCTCAAAGAGACAAAGGGGCAGCTTATAGATCAGACCAGAGGTCATTTAACTCCAGATCTGCTTTAGCAACTCCAAGGGAAAAAACAGAGATAGATTTGAAAAAGAAGCATCCAAGTGGCAAACCTCCAAGTTCATACATCAGCCAGCAGGCAATAACATCCGCTGCACTGGTTAAACCCATGAATTTACTCTTGGATAACACATTTTAACAGAAAACATTGATGGCAAGGAGAGCAGACAGCATAGGGCACCTAACAAGGGTGAATCCTACACCATTATTCTGATGCAAGCCCAGAAGAACATGAAACAATATGAAAATGTAAATAACAGAGTTAAGAAAAACATCACCAATAGTAAGAGACCAGGATCCTGTGAAATGTGCTTTGATTAATTGATGAAAAACCAGTCATGTACAATGTGGCTCAATGGCTAATACAGTCCCAACTTCTCCTCCCAGCCTATTACATACAAACTACTCTGCTATTCCCTCCCACGACTGTTCTAACAGCCAAACTGAATCCCTCTAACAGCAGATGCCCAGCAAGGCAACAACAACCTTTACATTATGTTCTCGGGGATCTTTTATAGGAGAAGAGGAAGAAACAGAAGTAGATAAACCATTAGAATTGATCTGTTAAAAAACCGAATCGGCGAAAAGTGTCAAGCCCATGCCTTGTATGATGAAATGCGTATTTGTGTGTACCATATTACTTTGTGGGTGTTTGGAGCTCTCTGTTGTCAGGCCGGAAATTGACTTCGGATATTTCTTTGGAGTCCTTTCTAGAACTTGGAGCTCTGTGCTGCCATTCTGAAATAAATGAACTGGATGGAAAACTGCAAGTCCCTCCATGCTTCTTTAATGCTGCCTGACTGTCTGAAATGAGCTTCAGTCAGTGTATTTAATTGTCTCAGGGCTCGAGAAGGCATGGAGGACGCTGTGGGAAGGTGTACCTCTGGAGGAAAAAGTCCTGCTGTTAGGTAGCGCAGTTATGGCATTGCTGGTGCGCTCTTAGACTTCAAACAGTGCCTTGCCTCTGAACTGTGGGGTTAACCTTAATTATATCATTAGGAATCATTAACCCCCTTTGAAAACTCTCTGCTGGTTCGCTGGAAACTGTTGAAAGACCTCTCTGTGCCATCTGCACAGTAAGATGAATCTGTTAACACCCGGACAGTGGTGGCGGAGAAATGTTGTGGGGGTGGTGAAATGGTGGCGGGACAGTGGAGAAACAATGAAAAGTGGCAGAGAAATGATCATATAGCGTGAAAACTCAAATGCCACCACTGGAGCGATTTACATAGGAAAACATGGAAAAACAATGGAGTGAAGCGGTGGATGTGGGACCCAGCGGAGGCGGAGGGCGATTGAACCAGAACCGTCCGATCTTGGAGGAAACGAACGGTCACGATCCAATCGCACCATCGCAATCGGAGGTCGGAGCGAAAGACAATCGCAACGCTCGTTCAAAAAGTTCCGATTGTGATTGGGAGAGATAGAGCGATTAAGCGATGGTCGTCGATCTGGGGGAGGAATGAACGATCAGGATGCAATCGGGAGACAGCGGGGGAGGCTTGCGATTGCGATCAGACGAGGCAATGCGATTGAGCGATGACCGTCGGATCGCGGGAAAATGGACGGCGGAGATGAAATCGGAAGGGAAGAGGGAAAAGCATGCGATTGTGCGATAGCCGTTGATTTGCGGAAGGATGAACGGTCAGGATTAAATCGGAGGACGGAGGGAAGAGCATGCGATTAGCGCTGAGCCATAGGATCAGCAGGGAGATGGACGGCTGCGATGTAATCGGGAGATCTCAATCGGGGCGGCACATGACAAACCTCCGATTGCGATTGGAAATGGAGGAGCGATTAAGCGCTGGCCGTTGATCTGCGGGAAGAATCAACGGTGGAGAACACAATCGGAGGGGATCTGTGATTGGCGGAGGACCGTCGATCTGGAAGGGAATGGACGGTGGGGATTAAATCGGAGCCCGGGTGAAAGACCTGCGATCAATCGGGGGGTGTCACTTGAATGTTTCGATTGCGATTGAGCTGAGTCTTGCGATTAGCGCTCCGCCGTCGATCTAAGGGACAGATCAACGGTGAGGAATGTGTCGCGGGCATATTGTAATAAAACAATCACATCGGGGGTTTACGCTGTTACAAAGGATTTACACCCGCTCGATGCTCCGATTGCGATTGGCGCTCGGGACTTAAGCGCTTGATCCCAGCGCGGGGTTATATGTGTCGAAGTGGTTAAGGGGAAGGGGCTAGGCCTTGGAATAAGGTCGGAAAGTGGGTTTTAGCCCCTTTTAATGGATTCTTAAGGTGAAGGAGGGGAACGATAGAGGGGAAAAGGGGGAAAAAGCTAAACAAAGGGTAGGGAGAAGAAATTAAATGGGATTTTGGGAGGATTTGGGGGGTAAATGGGGAAATAGAAGGGGAGAAAAGGGGGGAATAAAAAGAGGTTAAATGAGGGAAAAATAAAGGGGAGAGGAGGCCTTTGGGCATTTCTTCACATATCAGAGAGGCTTTATAAGGGAAATCAGCAGAGGGGATTTGATCAAAGGATAAAAGGCACATAGAGGCTTCAAGGAGACTTTGTTTTCAGAGGAAATGCATTCCTTGAAGGCTCAAAAACAATTTAGCCCCCTATTTTCTTGTCAAAAAATTTCATAGGGGGGCTAACAACACACTTTCAAGCATATGATGCCAGTAACAATACCTTTGTAACTGTGCCAATATCTTACCTACATCGAAATTACCAACGATAAGAGAAGTATGCACTTCCCTTATGATGTTGAATTCTCTCCATGTGGAATACAAAGCTTTCCAAGATGGTACAACAAGTTATCATGCACATGATAATCCATTTACTCTGTTTGGTTACCTTGACACAAATTCGAATGTACATCTTTGAAATCATTATCTAAAGCATATTTCTCAACATGTCTCTCATGCATGACAAAAATATGCTTAAGAATAATGGATGCACTAACAATTGGTCTAGAAATCATATCAACAACCTTGTTATAGATACCTTTCTTATACCTGATCACCAAGTGGAATTTTTGAAGAAATCCCATTCATCTGAAGTGCCTCACTTGTTGCAGCTTTGTTTGTGATTGCAATTATTGTAATGGCTGATGATTCGTGTGAATGATTGTTTCCTTACCCATCAAGTAATATTTCCACTTTTTTGAACTTTGCACCAATGCATATAATTCCTTGTCATATGTAGGATAGTTAATTACTGCACCATTAAAATTTTCTGAATGCAAACATGTGTGCTTACCATGTTTCATTAGGACTGAGCCCATGGCATAGTCGCTTACATCATTCTATATCTCAAATGACAGTCTCAAGTCATGAAGTATAAGTACAAGAGCTGAACTGATCTTTTCCTTCAATGCATCATATGATTTTTTTTGTTTCCTCGCCACGGAAAAACCTGCTTCACACTTGTCAATACATGCAATGGAGTTGCAATAGGAGAAAATTTGGAAACAAAATTTCTCCAATATTGGGCTGCTCCCAAAAAACTTCTAACCTCTATCATCGTTTTTGGCTTTGGCCAATTCAAAATGACATCAACCTTAGAGGGATCTATATTCAATTCAAATCCTCCAACAATATGACCAAGTAGACTAAAGAATTTTTTCCAAATTCACATTTCGACATATTTAAAAACAAATTTTCTTTCTTCAAGACATCTAAAACTTTCTTGTCATGCATGAAATTTTCTTCACGGGACTTGCTGAAAATTAATATGTCATATAAGTAGACTATCACAAAGTCATCTATAAAAGGCCTTAACAAAATATTCATCACACGTATGAAGGTAGCAGGAGCATTACAAAGTCCAAAGGGCATAACCAACCATCCAAAAAAAAATTTCTTTGTTTTGAATTTTGTCTTCCATATGTATCCTTCAGCAATCCTAATTTGATGATAGCCACTCCTGAAGCCCAACTTAGTGAAATAGACAACATATTTCAATTGATCAATTAAATCATCGATTCTAGGAAGAGGGTAACTATTCTTTACCGTAATCTTGTTCAATGCATGCAAGTCCACACACATGCACCATGTTCCATCCTTCTTTGGCACTAAAACAATAGGTGAACCGCATGGCGATGTACTTGGCCAGATGATCCCCTTATCAAGGAACTCTTGGATTTATTTCTTAACTTCTTAATTTTCCATCACTGGCATTATTTACATGCCAATGTTAGGAAGAGGACAATCTTGCTGCAATTGGATTTCATGTTGGATCCCTCTTTTAGTAGGCAATACCTTAGGCTTCTGAAAAATATCATCATACTAGTTAACAACCTCACCCAAATCAGATTTCAACTTTCAATCACAACATTGAAAGGCTTGATTCTCAACATCATTCTTGGGTTTGATCATTAAAAGTACAAAGTTCTTGCTAGAGTTAACAAGTCTATTCATTTTTCCAACAATTCACACTTGAAAGGTTTAGTTTCTTGCAATGTGCTCTAACAATGTACTCAAAACCATCTTTAAACAAGTGTTATTTCTTTTCATGACTATGAAACATAGCTCTCTTGTCATAAAGATATGGGATCCCAAAATAATACCACATATGTCTAATGGAACTGCTTCAAGCTCCACCTCATTAATTAATTTTGTAGTAATGATGAATTTCAGTTTGCATTTTCTAGTTACTTGCAACTTTGCATTGTCACACAACCAACCTAAAGGATATGGTTTAGGATGAGGAATAATTTCCAAAGTAAACTTTTTGACAATATTTTCAGAAATGAGATTTTCTTGTGACCCACTATCAAATAGAGTATCAATTTTCCTATGTTTTTAGATGAATTTAATATGGAAGAGCTCTATTATTTCATTTTCACTTTGAGTTTCATTGTGGTTATTTGAAGTAGTGATAGCAATGGATTCCTTACCTTTCAATCCCATATTTGTGACCTTTGTTTCATCTCCTGAATCTGATTTTAAATCATGTTGTGTAGTTTCATCTATCTTTTGCTTTCCTTTGTTGTTAAACATTTTGGTTCTGATCTCATTGATGAAGTTTTCAACAATGATCTTCATCATGACCATACTTTGAACAGTGCTTGCATGTTAATTTTTCTCCCTCTTTCTTGATGGAATCATTCTTCTTCCCTTTTCCGTTGAATTTACCCTTTCCTTTTTATCCACCCTTAAATGAATTTTTGTTTCCCTCTTGTGGAACATTTTTCCCTCTTGCTTCTAGATGTGTTTCCTCTACAAAAACCTCATCAAAACTTGTAGGGTTAAAAATGATAATAATGTGTCTCGAGTAGCTATGCAAACCTCCAACGTATTTGAGTAAAGTGTCTTGAGTTGATAAATCTACACCCAAAATCAATTCTCTCCTTATAAACTCTTGGATATAACTTTGCACACTTTTACGCTTTAATTTCCTAAAGTTATTCCAATCCATGATAGTTTTTTTCATGTATGCTAATGGATAAAATTGTCTTCTAATTGCAACAACAAAATCATTTGAAGAATATAGAAACTTACCATGTTTCTTCATGTCCTCTTGAGTTTTTGCTTCCCATAAAATGAGTGCTGCACTTTCCAACCTTAGTGAAGCAAGTTAAATCTGTGTCTCATCATCCTTGATCTTTTGTATCCCGCAATACACTTCAAGTTGACGAACCCAATTATCTAATCCCTCAGCATTTATCTCTCCATTATACATAGGTAATTCAAACTTTATATCAAGTTTTAAAATTGGAGTTTTACCATGTCCCTTTGGAGAAAATGAAGGTGTTTGTGAAGGGGTTGATGTAGAAGATTATGATGGTGAATATGGAAGTGAGGATGGAGGTGAAGTGAAAGGTGGTTTTAAATGTGGTTTGTCACCATTCCCTCCATTCCCTTTTGGAGGCTTGTCCCCATCTCCTCCATATCCTTTTGGAGGTTTACCTCCATCTCCCTTTAGAGGATTGGAGCTCTCACATTGTTGCAACCTTGTATTCCTCTCTTCATAAGTAAATTTAATAATTTTTGTCATGTCAAAGAATTATTTTCTGAAATACCTCTCATCCTCTGACATATTTTCAAGGTCTCTTTCATGTGTAATGACTAGTGAGGCTTCTGGTGAAACTTGAGGTGAAATTTGTGGTGGAGATTGTGGAAAATGTGCTCTCCTTGAACTAACATGAGGACTTAATGCCACAACCTTTCCTTCTCCTATTTTGAGCTTCAACCTTGTAAGCATTAGAAACAATTGCAACAAAATTAAATCCTCGAAACAAACTAAGAACCGAAGGTTTGATACCAAAATAATCATTATATGTAACCTTGAGAGTTTATGTTGATGTTGAGATTCAACAAGATGATGATCCTAGTGAAAATTAAGCACCTACACTAGGTGGGGCCCACACGCTATTTTTATGAGTATGTATATTTTTAGACTGGATGAGAAAATTCATTTATAGCGGAAGTCTATTTATAGATGTTGAGGAAATTCTATTTATAGATTATGTTCTATTTTTAGATGTATGTTTGAAGTCTATTTATGGATTGCATGTCTATTTATAGATGCATGTCAACTATTATTATCCCTTAATAATAGTTGGACAATAAATATTAATCTATTCTCATGGATGTTGGAAATACTGAGAGGGGGGGGTGAATCAGTATTAAAGCATTAGTCAATATTCAATTATTATTAGTGTTTGTACAATGATAGCAGTAAACAAGAGGAACACAAATGCACACATTTTTTAAGGTGGAAATCCACTCTGGGACAAAAACCACCTAATGCTTTTCTAATAATTCTTTAATATTCAACTGTAATTGAAAATAAAGCTACAACTTCCTAGAATCTAGAAAAGCATTCTTCTCCAGCTCCCACTGGATGGATGCTCCAACGCCCGACATTCTTCAGTAGTCAACTGAATGGATGCCCCAACACCTAATGAGCTACAACTCAACCTAGCACCACCCTACCACCCTATAGAAGAATAAAATAAGAATGGACTCTCGTACCAGGGAAAATGGTCCACTTTACAATGATATAGAATGATGTAGAAGAAGAATATATACTAGAACATAACCCCAACTTTGATACAACCACCTAATTATGATCCTAGACCTCCCAACACTTCCTCTTCAACCCTTGGCAGATAGACACTAGTACAATTTGTACAATAATGTATTTACAATGACTAAGTACAATGATACCTTTACAATGATTGTATGCAGTGCTGCCCACTTGAAGACTTCATGTGATGAAATTCTTGCTGCTGTTATGCACCTTGGTTTATGCTCTTTTCATGCTACCATCTGCTGCACCTTGCTTTTCTTTTCTGCCATAGAAATTCTAGTCCTTTGCAACCCTTGACAACACATGATCTAGCTTTTTCTTGCCTTCTAGGAGCTTGATATTGAATCTGATGTATCTCTGTCATATCAGATCCTCAATATCTGATTTTCAGTCTTGTAGTAGTCCTTTGAGTCATCTTTCGAATGCCATAGGTCTAACCCAATTTGGATTCTTGAAGAGAGATTTATACCCAATCTCTCACAATGCCCTAATTATGGACTGTTTCAGCAGAGTGCACTTGTACGGAGTGCCACGTGTCACTTTTTCTTCATTTTTTTTTTTCTGAAATTGATAGAAAAAAAAATATAGACTATGCACTATCCATCACTTTTTATGGAATTCCAATCTGATACTCTGAGAGAGATTTATGACGAATTTACCAAGGTCACTTCTTTGAGATGAATTTCAGGAGCCTGTAAAAACCTTGACTTACACAGATCATATCTCCAAAAATGTTGTGCACCTTGATCTGAAATTTTTATTGCAGCTTCCTCAGGATTTTGGCTTTGCCTCATAAAAATTTCGGCTTCTGAATCCTTGTAGAAAAAAAAATCAAGGGCGAAAATTCCAAGATGACCTGTTTCAGATGGTCGAATCCCTTGCATAAGGAGGAAATGAAGATCACAAATTATATGAATGCTTAAGTTGAGAGGGGCTTTAAAAAGTGAATGTGGGAGGGATTTTAGGAACATAAAAATATTAATTATGACTTTTTAATGACCCATGCCCCAACCCCATGGGGTTTTAGCCCACTAACTGGGGGTACAAACTTCAAACATGAATATCTCTCAAACCGTGAAGAATTACATGGCGTGCCATATATCAATGGAAACATCTCGACATGTAGAAACCATAAAAAAAATTATTGACCTAGAATATATTAATTTGGTAAGTCAAAATTCCCATGCAATATTGGGTTAGCCCCTGGTGCTGCTTGGGTTGACATCAATGACTCCATGCACTTGAAATCAATTAACTGAAGTGGAAAACCAGTCAGTTGAAGTAATTTGGAGTTTTAAGGTTGGTTGGTGGGACATGATACTGGACTTAGTTGTAACTAAGTGATTCGAAGTTCTAACAGAGTTGTGAAGTAGTTGAACTCAGTTAAGTGAGTTAAACTCAATTGTGCTAGTTGTAGCTGAAGAGACACTAGTGAGAGACAGTGAAGTAAATATTAAATTAATTCAAATGGAGTGATCTCACATGCAACTAAATATTTACTACTGCTAACTACATGCATGTAAGATCCAGTGGAGACCCAGTTGAGAGATAGGTGAAAGGGACAGTTGACTATCAATTTTACTATATTGGATTACACTCTTGCAAGAAAAACACACATTGGATATGCTCATGATGATTGCACATTCAAGGTGGGAATGGTTGCATCAAATTGGTCTTTGTAATCAACTTGGATTGCACAGTGGAGGTAGGCTATTGTGAGGCAGAAAATTGGCTACTTGGCATTTGCCAAATTTCTGCATGATAATATGAGATGATTATATATTGTACTAAGAGCTCTTGTAGTAGAGCTTTGTATGAGATTGTTTCATGATACATGATATATACATAATATATGATAATGGGGTTTTTAGCTTTAATATTTCCCGGTCAACATCTGTGTTATGTGTGAATGATATTTCTTCATGTGTCTGCAATTGGCGATCGTGTTTTAAATTTCCGCAATGATTTTTGTAGAAGAAATTCTTTATTTAACAGTGGCATATAATTTTTATATCAGGAGAATATAGGCAATACATAATTGTATTAAAATTTCTACATGGTATCAGAGCATAGAAGATTGCAATTTTGAAGCAGGAGCTGAGTTTGTTGGCGGAAACAATTCAAATTTGCTGCAAGAATTTCTTGGTGCGACAATTGAGTAAACATCGAAATGGATTTCAATGGCTTACAGCTAGAGTATGCACTCGAGGGAAGCTTAAACTACATTTCCTGGATGGATAGGATGGAGGCGGTGCTTGAAGTTAATGGCTTGAAGGAATTCATTGACAGTGATGTTCCTAAGCCCACTTCGATGGATGTTGCATTACTTGACGCATGGAAAAAGAAAGTAGTGAAGGTGAGAAGGATTTTGTTGGAAGGTGTACGAGACCACATTGTATCAAGCCTTCATGGGAAAGCCACTCCATATGCTATGTGGAAGGATTTGATAGATCTTAATAGCGACCATAGGAAATTGGCACTCAAGGATAAACTCAGAAAGATCAAGATGGAAAAGGGCGACAATATTCCAAAGTATCTCACAAAGTTTGTACAATGTAGGGATGAACTAGGGAGTATGGGAATCACTGTTGCCGATGATGATTTGGTGAGCTTGTCTCTCTTGGGACTTCCTAAGAGTTGGCACAATTATCAAGACTCTGTAAACGGATGGGAAAAACTGTCAGATTGGGAACGACTGTGGTTGGATCTAGTGTAGGAGGAGTTCAGGAGGAACACCAAAGATGGCTCTTCATCAAAGCATGATGATGAAGAGGATTGTGCTTTGGCTCCCAAGGCAAGGAAAGGGAAGGGGAAGAAATTCCACTCAAAATCTGAGTCTAAAGGCAAGAAGTTGGAATTGTCCAAGGTGAAGTGTTTTCACTGTCACGAGCATGGGCATCTCACCACTAACTTCCCATAGAAGAAGAATAACAAGAAGGCTACTGGAGCTGCAGCTGGTGAGGCCAATGCCTCACAATTTGAACTTGATTTCTCTTTGATCGCATGCTTGGTATCAATCGCAATGGGATCAGTGTGGTATCTTGATAGTGGTGCTTCCTTCCACATGACGGGAGATAAGGAGATTTTCAGTGAATTGGAGGAGAAGGATCTCTAGATGCATATAGAGATGGGAAACAATGGATGATACAATGCAACCAAGATTGGTACCATTAAATTTGAGAGGGAGGCAGGTAAACCAGTTCAATTGAAAGATGTTATGCATGTTCCAGGTCTAAAGAAAAACTTGGTCTCAGTCACTATGTTTGAGGACAGAGGCTATGATGTTGTTTTCAGTGATGGAAAATATTTCCTGCAAGATAAAACAAAGGTTCAAGCCAAGAGGACAGGGATATGAGTCAATAATATCTAAAATATGTAGGAAGAAGGCCATGCTTCCGTGATGGCAAGGCAGAAAAAGTGGTGAGCTGGGATGAGGGCTAATTATAGCACAAGCAATTAGGCCATTTTCATCATGGAGCCTTGAAAGTCATGCAGCAAATATCTACTGGACTTCCAATGGGAACACTTGCTCAGTTAGATCAGTGCAAGGGTTGCACCATGGGGAAGTATGTAACGTCCACCATTCATGAAAAGGAGAACTGTGCTTCGATGATCCTGGAGAGATTTCACATAGACATGTGTGGACCATTCTCGGTTGCTTCAACAACAAAAAATAGGTATTATGTTATTTTTGTTGATGAATTTTCTTATAAATTCAGGATCTTCTTCATGCAGAATAAGGATTAAACATTCTCAAACTTCTATGAGTTTAAGGCATTGGTTGAGAAAGAGTCGGGGAAGCAAGTGAAGGCTCTCTAGAGCGATAATGGTGGAGAATAAATCTCGAATGAATTCAAATGCTTTTATAGTAAAGAATGAATTCAAAGAGTAAAAAATGATAAAAAAATGTATCCAATGGATCCAGAAGAGTAAAAAACCCCTAGCTGGGTTCTTTCTGCACTTAAAAAGGTTGAAAAATGACTAAGTTATGCTCCGGAGAAGTTTTCTTGCTAGTTGTCCTCTAATTCGTACCAACTTGCAAACTGTTCTACAAATTTCACCTTTTGCAGCCACATGGAGTGACAATTTTGGCCCCCATTAGCAAGATTCCCGCTAGTGTGGGTGCAATTCGTCAAATAGTTAATTGCACTATGTCGGTTCTAAACAAAATAAAAAGGCGCCAAGTGGCACAAAATCCACCGACAGATTTGGGAGTGGTTGGACCACCGATTAGTTTGAAACTTCATGCCATTTTTTAACCCAACCTATGTTAAAACTAGAGTTAAGATCATGGTTTACGCTGTGGGTTGGTTGCGTAGAATCCTTCCCAATAGAAGTTCCACTTCCTCGGTGAATCTAACCATAAAAAAAACTGTGTCATGTGCTTGCTTGATATACCCTAACCATCGAAGGTTTAGCCCTTATCCAGTCCAAGACTTTAGTTAATGTTTTAACATATGGTTCGAATATATAAATTAACGTTGATTATTATAATATAGTTTCAAACTTTGGTTTTGTGTGTTTAATACATGGTATGTGGCGTATCATATATATTGGAGCCGAGGTTAACCCCAGACCCTTTTTTCCCACCATGTAGCTTGGTTTGGTGGACCGGGGTCCACAGTTAACCCCAACCCCCACCCTTGAATCCTCTGCAATTAAACTTCAAAGAGGTCTGGCGACCATAGGTAATTAGGGAACAAGATAGGCGGGTCGGTAGAGGGCTTGGATAGAAAATTTTTTGTTATTATTTCAATCCCTATGGAGGTAGCTCAACCTCATACCAAAACTTTGCAAGGCCATTAGGATGCCACGTGGCTGTCAGGAATTCACCCACGTGGCTTCTCCTAATTCGTCGAAAAAAATGAACTTGAATCAATGTAATTTCACCAAGTTGAACCAATGAACGAATGCCACTTGTCATCCTCCCATTAATTGATAGGAGGTACAATCACCTTGTACGATTGTTTCCCACTAAGCGTACGAACGGTTGACTGGGCATCCCTACAACCACATTTTAAAATTTTTAATTGTTTACCAAATCGATTAGAAAGTGATATCGGGAGAATCTAATATCAATTTTGAGTGAAACAAGTTGTGTTGTATTCGAGGCAACTATATATTCAATTTGGCACTGGTTTTGAGTCAATCCAAGAACTTTGAATTTTGAGCTTTTTATTGATCCAGTGGATCATATATAACTGGAACGTAATTAAATTATAACTCAACTGAACTAGACCAAAATCAAACTGACTATGACACCTTGGTTGATAGTTATGACACCTAGCATATATGAATAGGTGGTTGGGATTATTTTCTCAAACACTCCCTCTTAATTACTGTTACACAATATTTTGTCATTTTCCCTGTACTCCCTATTCCCGAATCTTGAAGGACCCTTGTAGTGATCCCTGTGTACATTTTCCATCATGAAAATATGCCTTTGAATCCCTTATAGTCTGATTAAAAATCTCTCTTTTGATCATTTCTAGAGTAGCTCCCTAAAAATCCATCTTTTTGGAGCAGTGCAACCCTTCTGTGTCTCACCAACGCTGATGGCCCATCCTTAGCCTGTGACCAGCACCGATCGGCGCTAGTATGGACCTTGTAACTCCGCCAATACACTTCTAGAATATTTTTTAAAATGGAAATGAAGATTCATGGCCTAGAAGCTTCGAGTGTGGAGAGATGGATGTTTTCTGCTCAGGATATGGCCGAGCTTCCTCCCTTGGGCCTCTTGTTCCTAAAAAAGAGGAACTACACAAGGAGAAAAGCCTTTTCCCACCTTAAGTGGATACATGTCCCCTCCTCCATCACTATAAATTGATCACCTTCCAATGCCTTTGCTAGTGATAATAGAATATAATAGAATAACAACATAGAAAGGTTTGAATATTTTTATAGGCATAGAAGGAGAGAGTTGAGACCCTTAACCTTCTCACACTGAGTTGAAAAAGAGTGCTTTAGAGATGTGCCCAGATTCAGACCCGCCAAAGGAGAGCTTCAACATCAAGGAGGAAGTTGTAACTCCTCTTTATTAATAATATGATATAACTGATATTTATTTTCCATTCTTGTCCATGTTTATGATAAGAAATATAGCATTCCTTGATCAACTAGATAGATTGTTTTTTTAATATGCATGTTTCAATTTTATGTTTTCTTATTTTTTCTTGGTCACTTGCACAGGTAATTGAATGCTGGTAGCAGTGGAGATCAAGCTTGGAAGAGAAAAGGAAAAAAAAGCTTTGATGAATAGCAACATCACAACATCAGACCAAGGTAGGCTATCGCCTTCAATCTATGTTTCATTTATAATCTAGGAAATTAGGTAATTTCTTGTTTCCCTTGTTGCTAGACCCACCCTAGGGATAAAGAGATCATCTCTGTCTGCTGAGAGGATTTACCTAGACAACAAATTGGTGACTCTGCTGAGGAGACATTGCCTCTAGTCCCTTTCCACTCTTTGAGATTTGGATTTTTCGTCCATATTTTGTTGAATATCTATCTCTCCTTTGTTTCTAGCTCCATGACTACTTATAGTCATCAATCTCTTTTCTAAAGTGATAAGACTGGCTTTCTTTCAACAAACCCTTTTGTTTTTTGTCATTTTCCTTGATCGACATTGTTAATTCTCTGAAAAACGCGCTAATCAGTGCTAAATGCCTTAACACATAAGCGCTTATCCCCTTCCAAGGCGAGGTGAAACCTCACAGGTGTGCCAATTTCTTTGTAAATTTTTTTAGGGTTTCCCTTGATTGATTTCCGGTGTGTCTTACCCTTCTAGATTTCCGGTGTGTCTTACCCTTCTAGATTTCCTTCTCTACTCAATTTTCTCTTGTTCTATTCTATTAAGTGACTTGATTTTCTCAATTAGTCCATCTTTGGTCTTCTCTGTTTCAAATTTTTTGTCCTCATCATCCTAGGGTTTCTAGGTGCTTTGAATCATTTGAATGGTTGCATGCTTCGTTGGATTCCAGACCTATTGTTGAGTCATTTTTGTTGTCTATTTCGAACCCTTTGGTTTGGTTATTTTTTGTTTTTCGGTTGATCTCTATGATTAGGGTTTCAAGTGTCCATTCTGTGTGCATTTTATTCTCTCTTCCATCAACAATCATTGATTACATTGCTTGTCTTCAACTGAATCATCTTTCTTTGTGTGTCAATTAGTGTGAAAAGTGAAGAATTTTTTGTTTTGAGGAAATGATTTGGGATTTCTCTTTGGTGTTTTGATTATTGCATCTTGTAGAATTTTGAGAAATTTCATTAGATAAGTACTCAAATCAAGTGATTACATTTTAAGTGCATTCTTCATCTTTTGCATTGTTTAAAAAAAAAAAAAAAAAAATTACATTAATTTTGCATCTAAATGAAGAACTTCATTTAGATTGCTTCTAGTGTGTTTAGTGAAAAATAGGAAAGTGAAAGAGATTTTCATTTTGATTTGTATTATGCACTCAAAGAATTAGTGAAAACTATCATTTAATGCATTTTATTGACTGCTTCATTTATTGTGTAAAATTCTTCCTCTCAATTAGTGTAGTTCTTCATCGAAATTAATCTTTGTATTTTTCTCATATAGTTCCATTTTAGAGATTCAGGTGACTTCGGTAAGGCCTTAAAACTGAAACCTAAATTCAAGATAAACTTTAAAATTAATTCAATGAATCTAAGGAGCATTTGGAACTTAATGCAAAACATTTAGATGTCTAGGCTAGAGACGTGTTTCGACGTCTATAAACTTGGCAGCTGTCGCTAACAGCATGTGTTGCATCTCGGGAGTGAAACCCTGTCCCATGTACATAAGTATATAGAACTTGCGGCACGTATGGTAAGTATATGGGGACACTATAACTGAATGGTTTCACATTAGACAACGCCAAAACAGACTTGTGCTCCTTGTAATGTTGAGTATATAATGGGAGACCCCCATAGATTGCTATCCTTTAGCCACAGGTAACAGAGTTTGCCGCCTCGTAAACGTGATACACTGAACACAACAGTCGGGGAGATTTATTGCCCATACTTCTTGGTTTACTAAGAGGTATTTTGTAGTTCACAGATACTTGGTAAACCCTCTTGCCTAGATTACCCCTTTTTGGTTTATCCTGTGTTTAATTTCTAAAATTTATTTTCGACGATAACATTTTACCCATGCTCATCTCCTTAACTAATATTAGGTTGGAAGTAGTGGCAACAGTTCCTGTGTTTACCAACCAAAGAATTCCCACAGATGGGAATCCTAGTCCTTTTCCTTCTTTTGGAAATGTTGGTGCTCCCTATATGGCAACATTGTCCCTCCCACGATTAACCATTGGTCTGCTAGTTTGGTTATTTTCGACCTCTGTGGTTTCGAATGTCCAAGTTTCTTCTCAACCATGTTCTCCTTCACCTGAACAATGTCAACCCCATGTTGATATTAAGGTTGAACCCTTGCCTTCTTCACCCATTTCTTCACCTCGTTCTTCTTCTTCGCCTATGAAAGTCTGGATTATAGTGACCAGGTGGCTAAGAAGAAGAATAAGAAGTTGAAGAAGAAGAAGGACAATAAACAAGGGGGAAAACCAACAACCATTGCTACCCATGTGATTAATGTTCAGAAACCATCCACTTCATCCCGCAAAGTTAAATTCCCTTGCAAGATATGTAAGGGAAACCATCTTCTTAGAGATTGTCCTAGTATTAGGTATTAGAAGTGTGGTCTATTGGCCTGAATCATCCTTCGTCATCAACCTCTAGATGTCATGCTGGTGATAAACCCTAAACTAGTGATAATAAGATTCATAAGAAATATGGTAAGGTCAAATTTCCATGTAGGATATGTGAAGGGAATCATACCATTCACCTTTTTCCTTATCTCGATGAAGCCTATATTATTTATAACTATTTTTTCCTGTTTTGATGACTAGATCCCTTGTCTAGGTTTTCTAGAAACCAATCTTGATCAATCAATTTGTCATCTAGAAAACCCCTCAAACATTTTTTTATATTCCTATCCGTCTCTTTCGTACTGTGATGAAAGTGGTCTTCAGTTTTCAGTCTTGGCCTAAATCAGCAAAACTTCCCTGTCTATAGCCATCACAAGCCTTGTATCTCTGAATATTCAAAATCCCATGTTTCCACATAGCTCACTGTCAATTATTAGACAAGTTGTATACCCCTCTCTCACTGATTGTTTTGTCATATGATTACCTGATTATGCCTGAGAAACTCTTCAGAATCTATGACAAAATCTCTAAGTCTAGGTGGTGGTTTTTAGGGCAAATACCTTGACAAAATTGTCTCTAAGCCAAAAACCTCGTTTTCAACATCAGTCAACCTTCATTTCTCATTTTCTGGCAAAACAAATCCTTTGTCTATCCATAGGTCATACACCAATAAAATAGTCATTGTATATTGTTTCACCATAGCTTAGAAAGTTTCAAATCAAGGAAAAGAGAAAGAAATTCCATGTCTGAAAAAAAATGATAATTTCAAGCATGATCTTCATGATACATCAAGAAAGCTCTCCAAAGATCAAAGACATCTATCAATGCATCTCTGTAGAGGTATAGTGAGTGATGACATTAAGCAAAGTGCGAGCCAAAGAATACTTCAGGAAAGTTTTCATGTTGTGGCAGTTTACATTAGGAAATCAAAGAAAATGCAGATGGGGAAGAAAGAAGACCGACACGATTCAAACTCAAAAGCACCAAAAAGTCAAAAATCCTCCATTATGGAAAATGAACACAAAGACTAAATAATGTATACCTCCCAATGCTCCATGTTAACTCAAAGGGCATTTTGCATTAGTTCTTAAATAGGTGAGCCAACTTTACAAATCAGTCTTATCCAACCAACAATGGCAGTCTTGGGCAAAAAAGGGATTCTCTAGCAACTAGGCAATCAAAATAAAAATGTAAGAGTAAGAACTGCCTTTTACCTTACTTTAAGCCTAGGCATTTAAAAGAATTCAAAGACAATTTAAACACCAAAAGAGCTATAGATGTTACAAATAAAGGTTATCTCCATGGCCAACATAGAAGACATTCATCAGTTGCAAATGCATTACCATGCTCATGATTTTCATTAAGAGTTCTGCAGGAAGTCACATCTCAAAAACAAAGCAGACACAGGGTGCAGATTTTAAGAAGGGTCTCCTTCAAAACAAGCACAGGGCTCACTTACCACTTGTTGAAGAGGCTTCCATCATGATAAGTAGAGGGCCTACACAGTGGTTTTGAAAAACCTAGGTATTTTCATTGTACATTGCCTCCTCCAAAAGATGAGTAGAGGGAAAATCACCAGGGGTTAATATTTTGTTTGAGAAAAATTTCCATGGTAGAGAGAGATGAGAAAAAATGAGTTTAGAAGAGATCATTTAATGATAAACAAAGGCTAACAATAGTTTTTGTGACATGTTTCCTTAAATGGCTAAGAAAAGGTCATACACATTTCTGTTTGCATTTCATCCTTTAGTGCTGAAGATACTCCGGACACAATTTCACTTTTCAAAAAGGTTTTCCTCCTAAGGATAAATAGGGAAAAAGCACAAGTTTTCAAGAAGCCTCTTCGGGAAATGGGCAGAGGGCACTCATATTTTTTAAAGCCCACACAGTCTTCAAGAAACTATCCCTACAGAGAGAAATGAAACACATACAGTTTTTCTATGACCTTCTTGAACAAACAGAGAAAGGACACAATGTTTAATGGGAAATGGCCTCCTTCCAAAGACTAATACAATCAAGAACGAAGACACTGTTGTTTGTTAGCCTCCATTAATAATGAAAAAAAAAGGGAATAAAGCATAATTTGTTTAAAAGGTGTCAAGATGTTGCTTTATTAAAAGACAAAAATGGGTGTCAAATCACCAAGGGAGGAAAAACTATAATTCAAACATTTCAAATGACTCGAAAAACCTCAAAGGGTATCTTTCCAAGGTAGATTGTATTTGGCGAAGAGGTTTTCATTTTTTTAGGTTCTGGGCAGCGATCGTGCAAAAAGGAAGGTCACGATGCACCTGGAAAACAACGCGATGCACCTGTAACATCTACCTGAATAGATTTTTACACGACGCGACATGCCTGTAGGGTGGCATGACGCACCTGGAGTCACGCCCAGCGTGCAACATATTTCTGCCCGGCGCCCAGCCCGTCACTTACTGCCTGCCTCGCCCAACTCCACACGGGCCCTTGCCTACACTGCACGCAGTCTTCGGCACATCTATCACCTCCTCACCTGAGCCCTTAAACATTCTGCCCTATATTTCTACACAACACTCTTGCACTCATATTCAGCCCAGGCCATCTGCGATCTTCTGGCCCATCACTCATCCTGCCCGGCCCGACGTGCAGAAGGCGCCCGGGCGCTCACAAAAATGTGCCCAAAGGTGCCCAAAATCAAGTTTTTGCACAGTAAGGAGCTTTTAACACAACAAAGGCATTGTTAAGGTATTCCTAATCCTCTTTATGCCTTATTTTTGTCAGGTCTTTGAGCACTTGAAAACTAAATTTAAATGATAAAGACAATGTTAGAAGAAGGAAAGCCTATTTTCATTTTTAAAACCTGTTACTAAGGGTACGAAGAAGAGTGAGACCAAGATGCCTCCAAATAAGGAAAAGGCTAAGAAGGCAAGCCAACACAATAGGTTTGAACCCACTACTATTAAGGAGATCACTGCATCCCCTTCAACCTTGTCCTATTTTCAAGAAGTGGGCTGCCTTTACTTTTGCAAGAAAATCCAAGAGGTCACTAGTTTCCCTTTCTTGACTGAGCTATTTTCCCTAAGATTAGATGGAGAGTAGGTTCACATTGCAGGTTTTGACTTTGTGCTCACCCCTAAAGTTGTGTCAAAGGCAACGAAGATTCCCTATATCGGAGAAAGATGGTTCAAACAAGCATACCTAGACATGAATCTCTACAATCCCTTTCTAAAGCCAGCCCATTAGGATGAGTGCCAAGCTATCTTTCCTTTTTCTCACTTATTGAGCAATTATGCCCCCCTTATGAAAACCATCATGAAGTATTTCACATGTGAGGGGAGATATTCTCGAGTTTATTCCTATCATGTCAGACTTCTGATGCATTTCACTCGAACTCAGCTGCTAAACTTGCCTTTCTTCCTATGCAAGAGCATAGACAAGATGTCCTCCTTTGTTCAAAAGAAGCCTCTGGCTCAGTAGAAGGTCAGTCTATTCCATCATTCTCTCATCAAAGTCCTCATCCTTCACCAGCTAAAACAAAAAGGAGTCTCTTGGGAAACTTTCATTTCTCATCCAGACCTCATTGCTGCATCTTCACCCCAACGCTCATATCATGCACCTTCCTCACCCTCCACTCATTATGTTTCCCCTTCTTCTCATGAATCTACTCCTCAAAGGCAAGCACCACCCATAATTGATAGTGAGAAAGACGAAAGTGGAAAAAGCAAGCAAGGAGGTGATGAGGAACAAAACAGTCCTCAGAAAGACAGTGAAGAGGGTAAGGAGAGAAAAGGAGGCACTTATCAGCAAAGTAATGATCATGAAGATAGTGAAAGTAAACAAAACAATAAGGACAGTGAAGAAGGCAGCCCACACACAGCCAATGAAGACACTCCTCAAGAGACAATTAAGGAAAATAGGGAAGATAGTGATAGCATGCAGAGAACAAAAGAAGGTGCTCATGATGAAGACATCCCACCACAAACTGAAATAAGTATTCATAAAGGTGAGGGAAAATTGCATTAAGGACTTCAAAATAGTAAGCAAGATGAAGACAACCCCCACTCAACTCAAAACAATGAAAGTGGCAATCAGCAAAAAAATGTAAACAGTGGCAGTCAAGCTCAAAGAAATGAGGAGGGTAAAAAAGACAGTCCTAAAGATAGTCATGAAAAAATCAGAGGCAGCGAACAAGGCAGCCCTAACAAAGAAGACAAATGTAGTGATAAGGGTGAAGGTGGTAATGTACATGAAGAAGACAAACACATGGAGCATGAATATAGCCCTCAAAGACATGTGCTAGCTACCTCTCCTAGGCAAGGGGCCATGACTCTTTCCTCAAAGGTGGAAAATCCTAAAATCACCAAATCTGCAAAAAAAGAAGACCATTCAAGCTATGATTAGTAATGTCACTAGAGCGCTCAGGAGTAGAGGTGAATTTCCCAAGCCAAGCTCAAAACTGCCCAAAGGAGGCGCCCGGTGAAAAAAGAGAGGAAAAAGCATATCTCAGCTTGGAATCTTGGCTCAAGCTTCCTTTCATGCTTCTAGAAACCCTTAAGGGGTTTTCTCACCAAATTTGAACATTTTTGAGAATGATCTTGTTTTTTTGTGATTTTTAGGCCTAATTACATAAATTCATGGGTGCTGCCATTTTTGCTTGGAGAATCCTTAGCTAATGAAAGTTACATTTTTGGATGCATTAAATTTGAGGGAGTATACTTAGAATTTTTCAGATCAAAAGAAGATGTTTTGGTCCCTCAAAAAGGCAAAAGAAAACATTTTTCAACATTCTTCCCCTTATATCAGCAAGTGCTACACTCCTCGGTTTTTTTACTCTTTCTACTTTTTGACACATTTCTCGGCATCCAATTTGAAAAAATCAAGTATTTTTGGAAATTATAAATGTAAGGCTTTCAAACGAGCCATCACAGGCCTCATTTTGACATCAATAAGTCCCTCAAAATGCCTCTGAAAGACAGACTTTTTTATGGTGCTACGCTCCTGTAGTTTTTGCTAAAAAACAGTTTTTTGAGTGTGACTTGCCAAAAGTGCGTTAGGCAAGTTTATTTCATGTGTCAGGCCTCAAAATTGATTCATTTTGCTATTTTGGTCCGAAAAGATATTTTTAGAGGATATTTTGTGCCTTGGACCTTGTTAGGCCTCAAGGACAGTTTTAGATATTTATTTTTGGCCAATGGCCTTCTAGTTGTTGTAGGTGGGTTTCCTCCTCCTTGGCCTATATAATCCAAGAGGATTCATTATAACTAGCAGGCAGAACTTGAGTTATAGAGAGCAATACATAGCACTATGAGCTTTGAAAAAATACATGTTTTATGAAGTGGATGATCTCTTGCTTGGCTTGATGATGGAGGAGCATTGTGTGTAGGATTCCATGGCTTAGTGAATGGTATTTTGTTTCTTATTTGATATGTTTTATTAGTTTCACATACATTTTTTCATGCTTCTTGCTTGCTATAGTTCAATAAAGAATAAGTTTGAGATATGCCCATGGAGGCACCTCAAATTTTCTGATTCATTGCAGCTTAAATGTTTTCATCTTTCTTGGTCATGTCAAAGAATTCTTAATTGCTCTTTGGTTCACTAAGAACTTGTTACTTGTTTCATTAATAGTTATTATGCATGCTGTCTAGTATGATTCAAGGTATGCCCTGCTTACTCATAGCTAATCAAAACTCCATTTCTGAAATCTCTCTCTGAATTATTGGTTGTTTTAGTTAAATCAAAGAGGTCTTGTTTCGATCTTGCCCCTTTTCCATGCTTTGCAGTCTTATTTCAAAGTTCTTGATAGCTCAAGATATGATGTTTAGGAGTTCCCTCTTTATATATTGAGTTGTTTATTAATCTTATTTGTTTTCCCAAAAGTCTGAAGGTGATTTTCCTGAAGTTAGAGGGTCTTATACTTCTATGTATCACTAGATTTTTTATTTTCTGCATCTATAAATTTGAGTTTCGTTCATAGAGATTAATGGTCAGCCCTAACTCATGAATGCTTGCTGTTTAACTATTTATGATTAAAATATCTTTGTCTTTCACAAACTTAATGTCCATCTCATTTCACTTTCACCCAAAGAATCCATTTACCTCGACTAAATCGCCCCTGCAGTAATACCTTGTCCATCATTAAGACATTCTTGACCTTATCTAACCCCATAGCCCAGTTGATTTAACAAAATCCTTATCTATTTTTCCTTAATCAGTTCCCCTCAAAAAATCCAAAATAAACCAAAACATACTTAACAACTAGCCTAAAATCAAATATACAAAAGCAAACAAGTTTACATCCTTTTTATAATAGAGAGAGCCCTCTCTGAGTCCTGGAAGGCTAGGGCCTAGGGCTCCAATGTTTGGTCTAATGTTACCTTGTCATTTGGTTTACTAATCTGCCAAATTATGGGACACTAACATAATGGCGATCACGATGGGACCTTGAGTCAAAACATCCTAGGTATCCCTTAGGAACTCTCAAAGTCTCAGTCAAACTTAGAAAACTTAAGTGTTGTCCGAAGAGTAGAAACTAGCTCTTTCACCAACTTGGAAAAATGATGATTCACTTATAGGAAACTCTTACAAACCTCAGGGCTACATCTAGGAACTTAGAAAACTCCAAAAACACCCTTAGATTGGTTTTCTATCAGTTATTGGTAGTGGACCATAAAAACTTATCTCAAAAAACAACAAAACACATCCACCTGGCAACTCCACTAGCCTCCAGTAGGCCTATTACTCCACTAGTCCTTATAAACTCCCCTGGGAATGCATTGAGCAATCCCAATCATGCTGATGGTGGACAAAAAAGTTCAAATCTTCCACCTGGTGACTCCACAACCCTCATTAGACCAAAAGACTCCACTGGGAGAGAATTTTAGACTGGTTGAAAAGACGCAGTGATCCTTTCTGATTAACAAATATGGATCCAAGGATACAAAAGAGATATGCTCTGATGAGTAGAGAACATATCCCTGGATTCGCACACAAAATGCTTGAAATAAATTGGATGAAAAACCTACCTATATTTCGAGATGAAAAGGTTGATGACCCCTTGTTACACCTCATAAAATTTTATATACACATATGGAGGTTAAAGGTTGAATGGCATGATGACTGCCTCATGAAAATGTTTATGGGAACATTAGAAGATAAAGCAAGAAATTGGTATGAAAGGCTAGAACCTGGCATCTTGTTTTCTTTGAAGGATTTCCACAAAGTATTTTATAAACACTATATAGGGCATTGTCCATCTCTATCATTGGTTGAAAACTATTGTGATCAATCTGATGACCTCATACAACACCTTGTAAACATTGATGAGGACTTAGGAAATTGGCATCCTGAGGATCTTTTAGAGGAGGTTCATACTTTTCATACCCGAAATAAATATCTTGATAGCCAAGAAGTATTGGTTGAGGATGAAATCAAATATGAAATGGAAGAAGAATCAAAACCTTTAGGATCTCTACCTTTGTGATTTGATTCAGTTCAGATTATAAAAACAAACTGGTCACCTGAGAATCTATCAGAGGCAACTCATGAATCCCATGATTATTTTCCCGAACAACAAGAAAATTTGGTTGAGAATGAAATCAAATATGAAATGGAATACAAAATAAAACCTTTAGGATCTATACCTTTGTGCTTTTAGTCATTTCAAATTATATGAGAAAATTGGCCTCTTGAGAACCTATCAGAGGCAACTCATGAATCCCATGCTTATTGTCCCGAACATTAAGAAGAGTTGGTTAAGGATGAAACCAATAAAAAAATGAAAGAGAACCCACAGGATCTCCCTAAAGGCACAAGTGATGATTCATCATCTCTCTTAGGCAAGGCCTAAAATTACATTCATCCTCTAAATCAATTTTCCCAAGAAAAAAGAGGACTATTGTAGCTATATCCAAGGAAAGATAAAAATGCCTCCCTTTTTAACCGAAGAGGAGAGAGATCAACTCATAAACATACAGTTAGCCTCTGTTTATTTGTCTCATGATCTTAACTATCACATAGCAAAAAATGGATTTATAGATAGATTCAAAGAAAAAAAATTTGATAGTCCAATATGCATGGCTGGTGACATTACTTATATTAATGATTCTCCAAGGTTTGATCAATATGCTAATGATTATGATATTCAAACAGAAACTAACTTTGCAAAGAAATAAATAGTTGATTTGTGGGACAAAGTTCACTATCATCAGGTTGAAAAAAGTAAGTATCCAATATAGGTCACCTATGACACTGATGAGGAAAGCCTTGAGAGTTTACAAGTAAGTGAGGAGTCTCTGACTATTTGCTCTACTTCACTTCAATCCATCAGAAATAATTTTCACATGATTGGAAATCAGTAGTCTTTTAGCTTTGATGATGAGGTTGAGGAGGGTGATGAAATTCTTAAGCAAGTTTTCAATGAGAAGCCTTTTCCTAAAATGGTTGAGGAAATCATTTTGGACATGGAATCCTCCTTAACTCCAGATTTGTAGCCACCATGTTTCATTGAGTTAAAAATTGCATATGAAGAAATAGAAGTTGATAATCACATGAGAGTTGTCTCGCTACCCTCTCAAGAGGATTTACTACCAAAGAGTATCCCTAATCATCAAAATAATGACCTTCACACAGTTATCAGTCCACTAAATCAGAACACATCAGTTTGATGTGATGAGTCTGACAGTTCAAGTGATCATGAAGAAGGGGAAGAGTTTCTTCCCCAAAAGAGCCTTAAGCATAGCCAAGTGGAAGAAATAGTAGTCCTGAATGAAGCTTATATATCAAATCCTCTAGATCAAGTATTATTCCAAGATCAATTTGTTGTTTTCCATGAGAAATCTGAAGGAGTAGTGTGTTCCACCCAGAACAATCTGTTGCAAAGTGTGAGAAAAATTTTAGGCACTACCATTCGAAAACAAGTAAGGTGGAAGTGGCCTTTTCATTTCTTCAGCACTCTCGAAAAGCTAAAAAAAAATCCCTGATGGAATCATCTACTTGATTGGCTTTCTTGGAAGAGAGATTTCACTAAATGAATGTATATTGTGTATAGGTTAGATTAGGATAGATATATAGGTGTGAAAAATAAGCTCAGACTTGTGAGCATCCTTTTAGTCCTAGATTGTTTGAAGAAAAAGTAGAGACAGAAAATACAAAAACAATAGGAAAAGTAGAAAAAGAGGGCAGTTTCTAAAAGCAGCGGTCCCATACTCGAAAAAATAGTCATGTTGAAAGTGTGTGAGTCTAAATGCCACTACTAGTGCTCAAAACATGTCTTGTTCAGTTATCTAGCCTAATCATAACTAAGCATGTTTTAAATTGATTGTTGATAAGTTAGTGAAAAAAGGATGATAGTCAAAATATGAAAGCTTGAATTATCAAAGAAATTAAATTAGGAAACAAAGATGTTGGTTCCACACGCTCAAAACAGAACCAAAGAAGAAAACATGGATGAAAAACAAAATGTGTATCCTAGCCCTGACTTTTCTAAATCTCATTTTGTGCGAAAATAACATTTGTGTGCAGCTTGTCTTTTATGCCACAAACGCATGAAAAATTAGACTGTCTAATCTTGATTTGATCATTTTTCAATTTCATTCTTTAGTGTAGTGAATGAAATCCTGTCAAATAGCTTAATCTTGACAGTCGATCTAGCGTAGGTAGAGAATCAAAGGAGTTCATCAGTTTAATCTGAACTCCCAGAGGATATAAGTGTAGAAGAAGATAGTGTTTTCCCTTTCAAAATATCATTTCAAGGGTTTGCCAGTCCAGGTGCACCCAAAGAATAAAAAATTCCAGGAAATATAGTTGTGTAGGTAGAGATGAGGTTGATGCTAATCATGCTATAAATTTTCCAAAGAGCATCATTTTTAGGAATAACATCAAGGAAAAGAGAAATTTTCACCAATGGACGAGGCATTGGTCTTCACAAGCCCGAGATTTGCAGTTCTGGACACCTCCTAAAAAGGAGCTCCCCTCCCCAAATGGAGCCACTTTTAGTCATCAGTATTTTTACCTATTTTGATGACTAGATCCCTTGTCTAGGTTTTCTAGAAACTAATCTCGATCAGTCAATTTGCCATCTAGAAAACCCCTAAAACATTTTTTTTTCTTCCTACCCCTCTCTTTCATACTATGATGAAATTGGTCTTTAGTTTTTAGTCCTGGCCTAAATCAGCAAAACCTCCCTATCTATAGCTGTCACAAGCCTTGTATCTCTGAATATTCAAAATTCCCTATTTCCACACAGCTCACTGTCAAACATTGGACAAATTGTCTACCCCTCTCTCACTAATTATTTTGTCATATGATGACCTGATTATGCCTGAGAAACTCTTCAGAATCTACGACAAAATCTCTAAGTCTAGGTGGTGGTGTTTAAAGAAAATACCTTGACAAAACTGTCTCTAAGCCAAAAACCTTGTTTTCAACTTCAGTCAACCTTCATTTCTCATTTTCTAGAAAAACAAATCCTTTGCCTATCCATAGGTCATACACCACTAAAATAGTCACTGTTTATTGTTTTAGCAGAGCTCAGAAAGGTTCAGATCAGGGAAAAGAGAAATAAATTCCATGTCTGAAGAAAAATGATCATTTCAAGCACGATCGTCATGATACATCAAGAAAGCTCTCCAAAGATCAAAGATATCTATCAATGCATCTCTGTAGAGGTATAGTGAGTGATGACAATAAGAAAAGTGTGAGCGAAAGAATACTTCAGGAAAGTTTTCATGTTGTAGCAGTTTAATTTGGGAAATCAGAGAAAATGCAGATGGTGAAGAAGGAAGACCTACATGATTCAAACTCAAAAGCACCAAAAAGTTAGAAATCCTCCATTATGGAAAATGAACACAAGGAATGAGTAATGTATACCTCCCAATGCTCCATGTTAACTCAAAGGGAATTTTTCATTAGTTCTTAAACAGGGGAGCCAACTTTACAAATCAATCTTATCCAACCAAAGACCAATCCAATCAAGAACAAAGACACTGTTGTTTGTTAGCCTCCGTTAATAATGAAAAAAAAGGGAATAAACCATAATTTGTTTAAAAGGTGTCAAGATGTTGCTTTATTAAAAGACAAAAATGGGTGTCAAATAACCAAGGGAGGAAAAAATATGATTCAAACATTTCAAATGACTCTAAAAACCTCAAAGGGTATCTTTCCAAGGCACATTGTATTTGGCGAAGAGGTTTTTAATTTTTTTTAGGTTCTGGGTGGCCATCGTGCAAAAAGGAAGGTCGCGACACACCAAGAAAATGACGTGACGTGCCTGTAGCATCTGCCTGAAGATATTTTTACACGGCCGGACGCGCCTGTAGGGTGGAACGACGCACCTGGAGTCATGCCCGACGTGCAATATATTTCCACCCGGCGCCCAGCCCGTCACTTATCACCCGCCTTGCTTAGCTCCACATAGGCCCTTTCCTACACTGCACGCAGTCTTCGACACATCTATCACCTCCTCGCCCGGGCCCTTAAACATTCTGCCGGCAGCTCTACACGGCACTCTTGCACTCATATTCAGCCCGGGCCATCTGCCATATTCCATCCCATCACCCATCCTGCCCAGCTTGACATGCAGAAGGCACCCAGGCGCTCACGGCAATGTGCCCAAAATCTAGTTTTTGCACAGTAAGGATTTTTTCACACAACCAAGGCATTTTTAAGGTATTCCTAATCCTCTTTATGCCTTATATTTTTCGGGTCTTTGAGCACTTGAAAAATAATTTTAAAGGAGAAAGAAAGTGTTAGAAGAAGGAAATCCTAATTCATTTTGAAAACCTGTTACTGAGGGTACAAAGAAGAGTGAGACCAAGATGCCTCCAAAGAAGGAAAAGGCTAAGAAGGCAGGCCAACACAATAGTTTTGAACCCACAACTATTAAGGAGATCACTGCATCCCCTTCAACCTTGTCCTATTTTCAAGAAGTGGATTGCCTTTACTTTTGCAATAAAATCCAAGAGGTCACTGGTTTCCCTCTCCTGAATGAGATATTTTCCCTGAGATTAGATGGAGAGAAGGTTCACATTGCAAGTTTTGACTTTGTGCTCACCCCTAAAGCTGCGTCAAAGGCAATCAAGATTCCCTATATCGGAGAAAGATGGTTCAAACAATCATAGCTAGA
Organism: Pinus albicaulis; assembly: GCA_034641835.2. Lineage (NCBI taxonomy): Eukaryota > Viridiplantae > Streptophyta > Pinopsida > Pinales > Pinaceae > Pinus > Pinus albicaulis. The sequence goes on along the minus strand of CM076571.1, from coordinate 438,217,784 downwards.
CCTAAATCTCTATAAGCCCTTTCTAAAGCGAGCCCATCGGGATGAGTGCCAAGCTATATTTCCTTTTTCTCACTTATTGAGCAATTATGCCCCCCTTATGAAAACCATCATGAAGTATTTCACATGTCAGGGGAGATATTCTCGAGTTTATTCCTATCATGTCAGACTTCTAATGCACTTCACTCGAACTCAGCTGTTAAACTTTCCTTTCTTCCTATGCAAGAGCATAGAAAAGATGTCCTCCTTTGTTCAAAATAAGCCTCCGGCTTAGCAGAAGGCCAGTATATTCCATCATTCTCTCATCAAAGTCCTCATCCTTCACTAGCTAAAACAAAAATGAGTCTCTTGGGAAACTTTCATTTCTCATCCGGACCTCATTGCTGCATCTTCATCCCAAGGCCCCTCTCATGCACCTTCCTCACCCTCCACTCATTATGTTTCCCCTTCTTCTCATGAATCTACTCCTCGAAGGCAAGCATCATCCATAATTGATGTGAGAAAGAAGAAAGTGGAAAAAGCAAGCAAGGAGGTGATGAGGAACAAAAAAGTCCTCAAACAGAGAGTGAAGAGGGTAAGGAGAGCAAAGGAGGCACTTCTCAGCAAAGCAGTGATCATGAAGACAGTGACAGTAAACAAAACAATGAGGACAGAGAAGAAGGCAACCCACACACACCTAGTGAAGACACTCCTCAAGAGACAAGTAAGGAAAACAGGGAAGATAGTGATAGCGTGCAGAGAACAAAAGAAGGCACTCATGATGAAGACATCCCACCACAAACTGAAATCAGTATTCATAAAGGTGAGGGAAACTTGCATGAAGGAATTCAAAATAGTAAGCAAGATGAAGACAGTCCTCACTCAACTCAAAACAGTGAAAGTGGCAATCAACAGAAAAATGAAGACAGTGGCAGTCAAGCTCAAAGAAGTGAGGAGGGTAAAAAAGACAGTCATAAAGATAGTGGCAGTCAAGCTCAAAGCAGTGAGGAGGGTAGAAAATACAGTCATGACAAAATCAGAGGCATCGAACAAGGCAACCCTAACAAAGAAGACAAAAATAGTGATAAGGGTGAAGTGGCAATCTACATGAAGAAGACAAACACAGAGAGCATGAAAATAGCCCTCAAAGACATGTGCTTGCTGCCTCTCCTAGGCAAGGGGCCATGAATCTTTCCTCGAAAGTGGAAAAGCCTAAAATCACCAAATTTACAAAAAAGAAGACCATTCAAGCTATGACTAGTAATGTCACTAGAGCGCTCAAGAGTAGAGGCGAATTGCCCAAGCCAAGCTCAAAACTACCCAAAGGAGGCGCCCGGTGAAAAAAAAGAGGAAAAAGCATATCTCAGCTTGGAATCTTGGCTTAAGCTTCCTTTCATGCTTATATAAACCCTTAAGGGGTTTTCTCACCAAATTTGAACATTTTTTAGCATGATCTTGTTTTTTTGTGATTTTTCGGCAATTGCATAAATTCATGGGTGCTGCCATTTTTTCTTGGAGAATCCTCAGCTGATGAAAGTTACATTTTTGGATGAATTAAATTTCAGGGAGTATACTTAGAAATTTTCATATCATCAGAAGATGTTTTGGTCCCTCAAAAATGCAAAAAACAGTCATTTTTCATCATTTTGCCCCTTATATCACCAAGTTCTACACTCCTGGGTTTTTTCACTCTTTCTACTTCTTGACAGACTTCCCGGAATCTGTTTGGTAAAAATAAATTAGTTTTGGAAATTAGACATCTAAGGATTTCCAACGAGCCATCACAGGCCTCATTTAGACATCGGGAAGTCCCTCAAAACTCCTCTGAAAGACAAACTTTTTTCTGGTGCTATGCTCCTGTAGTTTTTGCTAAAAAAATATTTTTTCGAGTGTGACTTGCCAAATGTGCGTTAGGAAAGTTTATTTCATGTGTCAGGCCTCAAAAGTGATTCATTTTTCTTATTTTGGTTCGAAAAGATATTTTTAGAGGATATTTTGTGCCTTGGACCTTGTTAGGCTTCAAGGACAGTTTTAGATATTCATTTTTGGCCAATGGCCTTCTAATTGCTCTAGGTGGGTTTCCTCCTCCTTGGCCTATATAATCCAAGAGGATTCATTGTAACTAGCAAGCCGAACTTGAGTTATAGAGAGAAATACATAGCACTATGAGCTTTGACGAAATACCTGTTTTATGAAGTGGATGATCTCTTGCTTGGCTTGATGGTGGAGGAGCATTGTGTGTAGGATTCCATGGCTTGGTAAATGATATTGTGTTTCTTATTTGTTATGTTTTCTTAGTTTCTCATACATGTTTTCATGCTTCTTGCTTGCTGTAGTTCATTAAGAATAAGTTTGAGATATTCCCATGGAGGCACCTCAAATTTCCTGATTCATTACAACTTAAATGTTTTCATCTTTCTTGGTCATGTCAAAGAATTCTTAATTTCTCTTTGGTTAACTAAGAAATTTTTACTTGTTTCATTAATAGTTATTATGTATGCTGTCTAGTATGATTCACAGTATGCCCTGCTTACTCATAGCTAATCAAAACTCCATTTCTGAAATCTCTCTCTAAATTATTGGTTGTTTTAGTTAAATCAAAAAGGTCTTGTTTCGATCTTGCCCTTTGTCCATGCTTTGCAGTCTTATTTCAAAGTTCCTGATAGCTTAAGATATGATGTTTAGGATTTCCCTCTTTATAGATTGAGTTGTTTTTTAATATTATTTGTTTTCCAAAAAGTCTAAAGGTGATTTTCCCAAAGTTAGAGGGTCTTATACTTCTATGTATCATTGGATTGTTTATTTTCTGCATCTATCAGTTTGAGTTTCGTTCATAGAGATTAATGGTCATCCCTAACTCATGAATTCTTGTTGTTTAACTATTTATGCTTAAAATCTATTTTTCTTTCACAAACTTAATGTCCATCTCATTTCACTTTCACCCAAAGAATCCATTTACCTTGACCAAATTGGCCCTGCAGTAATACCTTGTCCATCATTAAGATAGTCTTGACCTTATCTAACCCCATAGCCCAGTTGATTTAACAAACTCCTTATCTATTTGTCCTTGATTAGTTCCCCTAAAAAAATCCAAAACAAACCAAAACATACTTAACAACTAGCCTAAAATTAAATAAACAAAAAAAAACAAGTTTACATCCTTTGCATAATAGAGAGAGCCCTCTCTAAGTCCTGGAAGGCTAGGTCCTAGGGCTCCAAATCTTAGTCTGATGTTACCCTGTCATTTGGTTTACCAATCTGCCAAATTATGGGACACTAATAGCCTCCAAAGTGTTGCATACCCTTACGACTTCTGAGCCTTGTCTTCCATTTGGTTACCAGAAGTTTTCACCGAGTACTTTGCTAGTTGATCAAGTGATTGATAAAGATTTATCTCTGGTTAATCCCACTCTCTCTGAAATTCAATCTCATGAGTCCATTTCTGACCAATCATTGGTTGAGAAAAAGGTCGACCTAATTCTGCCTATGGTTAATCAGGCCTTTCCCATAAAGATTGAATCTCATACCACTCGGATTTTTTTTGTTTCCCCATATTCCTGAATTTGGAGGGAAATCCTCCCATTCCTGTGATACAGGAGGGTGATACTCCCATTCCTGTAACGCAAGGGGATAGTCCTCCCATTCCTATGACACCCCTTCCATGTAGTTTGGTCGCTTCCTTTGATTGGAGTTGGCTGGTGGGATATTGTCTTCCTTCTTACGTGCCCTTTGAGATTATGGTACATGAATATAATGTGGACGTACTTAGCACAATAATATATGAAGGTGCATATCTTAGTATTATTTACTCAACCACATGGCAAGCTTTCAGTTCCCTGTAGCTTGTGCCTGTTACCCAGAATTTTTTGGCTTTTAACAAAGGAACCTGTCAACCGTTAGGGATCCTTCCGAGGTTGCCTATTAACTTAGGAGGAAATTTTTTATATATAGATGTGATAGTTGTCTAAGTCCCATTGGATTTTAACTTACCCCTGGGGCATAACTATACTTATGTCATGGGAGCACTTGTCTCTTCTCTCTTTTGTGTGATCTATTTTCCACATGAAGATCGAATTGTGACCATTGATCAACTTTCATTCATTGGTCCTAATGTGACACCTACTGTACCATCACCCCTTAATGGTACTTACATTCCAGTGGTATCTTCCCCACCCCAGGTTAATTACATAGAAACTTGTGATGTCGTGTATTGTGTCCTGGGGGCATTGAACCCCAAATTCCAGAGTGTTGTTCTCCCATCAAATGAGAACCTCTTGGAAGACTTGACCTCTTATATGTCACCATTTGGTCTTCAGAGCATAGTTCCTTTTCTTGTTTCAAGCTCCTTAAAATACGAAACAAGCCCTTCAGAGCATGGTTCCATTTCTTGTGTGAAGCTCCTTAAAAAATGAAACAAGGTCATCAGAGAAGAGTTCCTTTTCTTATGTCAAGCTCTTTAAAACATGAAACAAGGTGTCACGAGGATAATTATTTACTATTTCAACCTCGTTAAAATATGAAATAGGTCTTTATGAGGATATTTATTTACTATTTCAACCTCATTAAAAAATTAATTAGGCCTCTATGATGATAATTATTTTACTGTATCAACCTCGTTAAAAAATGAGTTCCCTTTCAATTCAAGCTTTTGATTGTATCTTGTAAAATCCCAGTCGATTCTTTAACTTGATCTCATAACTGAACCTTCACTCCGTTCACTTGATAGTAACTAGCAATATACTCAGGAGAATTCACTAAAGCTTGGGGGCATGTACCTCGAATTGAGTCACCATGTTGGGGGCATGAAAAAAAATTTCAAGCAGAGTTTCCTGTGTTTCAATATTTTGTAAAAATGAAACCATTCTCATTAAATTTTTGTACATTAATGTCCAGTTTGGTCTTGGTATGATTTTTTTGAATTGTTTTTCTGCTTATCTTGTTTTACTTAAAATATGCATTTTTCTAGATAGACATTTTCAAAATTTGTAAAAACATGATCATAATCACATGATACAATATTAAACAATAAAAAATAGCATATATATATATATATATATATATATATATATATATATATATGTCGATAATTTTTGAATTTTTTTTAGTACAACACAATCCAAAACATATGTGTTTTGGTACACAAGGGACTCGTAGGTCCCAAAAACAAAAACTACAGAACTAAAACTAAACTGGACTAGTCAGCATGATGGTCATGATAACAATTCACTACTCGGATAACTTGAGTCAGCAATCGATGGATGTGATCTGAAACCCCCATAGTGTGCCTCTAGTAGCAACGAGGGATATCATGGACATGGGCATACTCCAAAATCCCAGTGGTCAATGCATCCAAATTCTGGGCTATTTCCTCTTCATTACCTACCCCTTGCTCATAAGGAGCAGCCTCGAACTCCCTCATCACTCTTCTCAATATGGGGGACATCCCAACAGGTCTTCGCAATCCAACATTTGCAATATATAAGTTTAAAACATTAGAACACGTATACCAGAAAATATTTATATATGAACATGAAAAACTTAAAAAACATGTTTTACCTCTATCATCCCAATGATCACCCTCTGGAAGTGGAAGATCTGGGTCACCTCTGAAGTCGGTCCCGTAATATGGCCAATCTTCCATTACAATGAGTTGGTGCCTCAACCATATGAAGAAAGCTAGTTTATATGACATCTGTTGCTCGCCTCCTAAGCGAGGCATCAACTCGCTCCATTGTATCATACGGGGATCTCGTGGTGCCGACATATCCACTTTCGCCCACTGGAACTGGAACAATGGCACTCGTTCCAAGAAGAATGATGCCAAAATCGACCCATACCCGAATTATTTGAGTCGGCCATTTTTTCATTTGGTGAGTTGTTTCTTCATGTTTTCCAAGAATTCTTATGACTAGTTGATGATCATCGGTGCCATGAAATATATGGTAGTCTGAAGTTGAGACTTGGTAGCCTCATGTGGAGCTTGTGCCTCAGTAGAATGTGTTATAGTATGGAGGACTACCTTTAGAGGCAGGTTGTTTATGGCTCTTATGTCAACCCTCCCACTGGAAGACTTGTTTACTTATGGGAACTGATTCCCTATCAACATATCCATGCTCTCACCCATAATTCGATTTCCTAGTAGATGGGCTCGTTCCCCCCTCTGTGAAAAACCAGTGATGAAATAGATGTTAGAGACCTTGATCTCCAGTTCTTGGTCACCAATTATGAATCTTTCTCATCTTTTGTCTCATATGACTATTAGGTATTGTAATAACTTAGGCTGAGATCTTAGGCCTGGGGTTAAGAAGAAATTGAGGAGTCCAAAATTCCTCAAGGTAACTAGATAGTCTAGATCTTCCATGGTTTCTCTATCCTCTTCCTCATGCTCTCTCTCCCTCCATTCAATAATCACTTTTGCTGATTTTTTCCTGCTAACAACAGTTATTCAAACAATTGTTAAAATTTCAAACATAGAAATCCATTTTCAATGGTGATCTTTGGAAATATTTATTGTTTTTTCTATTTTCATCATCTGGGGTGCCTATTTATAAAACATGAGTCTAAATCAGGGTGCATCCTTTGAAAAATCAGATATCGGTGCAAGCTGGAAGGTTGTATCCACGCCGATCCACAATGAAAATGAGTTTAAAACTTCTTCCCAAAAATTCAAAATACATCATGAAAATTGCTAAAATAGGTATGAAATCAAAGACAATGGGCATGGCTCTTACCTGACACATATGGTTCATCGGATGGCTTCCTGGATCAACTATAGTTGGCTCCTGAAGATCAAAGTAAAAAAATTCTCCAATGGCTTGTGAAAGTAAAAAGTAAAAAAGGTTTTTACTTTTTGGTTTTCATAAATGCTTAAGTCATTGTTAGGTTTTTTATCAATATTTTAATTATTTTTCCTTGAAATAGATAATATGGTCACTTTTATGTAGAAACAGGGTAAAATTTCAACGGATGAGATGAGAACAAGTTCTATTCTATTACTTTTTCAGACTCGGTAAAAACAAATGAAAAAGTCACCTCCTTGGAGTCATCTTTAATCTCTTTTCTGACTCTCGAAAAATGAAAAAATTGACAAGTATTTTTCATTTTGAGCTCGTTAAAGTGAGTGAAACGTCATTTACCCAGTATATGTTTACCCATTTTTCGAGTTGGGATAAACTATTTACGAAAAATGAATACCTTAGTCAATCTTGACTAAGCAGTTCTCTCTAACTTTATTTTCTACCTTTTCAAATTCAAGGGACTATCTACAAAAAAGGCCCTACGGATTTTTATTTTCAGCCTCTTTTCAAACTCTCTAAACATGAAAAGGCATCGAGTTTCACCTTTTTTGGACTCGTTAAAATTTAACGACATTGGACTTGTCATCATGAAGCTACCGAGTTTCTCCTTCCTATGGCTCGTAAAATGTACTAGGATGGATTTATTCGAAGGAAAAACTTATATGACAAGCATCTGCTATCCTCTTCAAGCTTGTATTAAAAAATAGTTGGGGTACTCGTCAGAAATGGTGGGGAGAAAATGAAAGTATTTATTAGTTGTGTCGGTAGTATGTCGCTCTTGAATATGACACTTATCTATAGTTTGTGTCGGTTTGCGGATATCCTACATTCGTCACTTTGCCTCCATGGGTTTGGGAAATATGTTTGCCTCTCATTTGATTACCAATATCTTCAATATGACCTCTGATCATACTTGAGTCAAATACTTCCATAATTCAGAGTCGTGTCGTCGATATGTTCAAGAGCACTTCCTTCTGCAGTTTGTTCATACATGATTCTCTATTCATTATTGATTCAAAACTATATTGTTTCATCTATCTCGTGTCAATGATGTGGGATACATCATGGCCCTCCTTTGACAGATCGCTTCCTATCGACATCAAATCATTATCCAGGAAGTTGATCTAGAGACTCCTTTTCAGTACCTTAGAGCCTGAATGCCCTAATGGCAGGTTTTTTGCATTCGACGATAGGTTCACCTCATTGGCCTTCGATTGGGTAATTTCACGAGTGTTTGAATTCAGTTCCTTATTCACATCTCGTGGATTGTACTACTAGTAACTTGAGGGAAATTATCATTATTGGTGGTCTCTATCATCCCTGTTAAGATTTTACATCATTGACTGGTAATCATGTGATTTTCCTACATGTTCAACTTCAACTCACTCATTCACATGCCTGAATTTGTACTTGATTAGGCCATGAAGGAGAGCAAGGCCCTGTATTTTTTCCTATAAAGTCCAGGTTGTGAGGTGATGTGATTTATTCATGATTGTATACATGAATCTTTTTTATGGATGGATGCAACCATACTTGAGTCCATATTTGTGATCCTTTTTATTGCTAGATGGTTGTGTCCATGCCATGTATCTCTTTTATGGATGGTTGCATCCATGCTTGATGCTCATGTATTTATATTAGAGATTTCAGTTGTATATAAGTACTTGATTAATATGTTTTTTGACGATGGAGTCCTGGTCCTGGTACGTACTCATAAAGCATTTCACCCCTCACTCACGTTCTAACTTCATTCTTTAGGGGGCATATGTTACACAATATTTTATCACTGTCCTTGTACTCCTTGTTCCCAAATCCTAGAGGTCCATTTTAGTGACCCCTATGTACTTTTTCCATCATGAAAATATCCCCTTGAATCCCTTACAGTCTGAAGAAAAATCTCTCTTTTGATAATTTCTGGAGTACTAACAACCTACCTTTTTGGAGCTACACGACCCTTCTGTGTCTCACCAGCATTGATGGCCCATCCTTAGCCTGTGACCAGCACCAATCGACGCTAGTATGGACCTCATAATCATGTCAATCTACTTCTGGAAGATTTTTTTAAATGGAAACGAAGCTTCATGGCCTAAAAGCTTTGAGAGCGGAGAGCTAGATGTTTTTTTATCAGGATATGGACAAGCTTCCTCTCTTGGGCCTTTTTTTCCTACAAAAGAGAAACCACCCAAGGAGATAAGCATTTTTCCCACCTTAATTGGATCCATGTCCCGCCCTCCATCACTATATATTGATCACCTTCCAATTCCTCTGCTAGTGAGAATAAAATAGAAGAGAAGAACAACAGAGAAAGGTTTGAATATTGTTATAGGCATAGAAGGAGAGAGTTGAGACCCTTATCCTTCTCACACTGAGTTGAAAAATAGTGCTTTGGAGATGTACCTCGATACAAACCTGCCAAAGGAGAGCTCGACATCAAGGCACAGGTTCTAACTCCTATTTTAATAATAATATGATAGAACTGATGTTTCTTTTCCATTCTTGTCCATGTTTATGATAAGAAGTCTATCATTCCTTGATTAGCTAGATAGATTATTTTTGTTATATGCATGCTGCACTTTTATGTTTTATTGTTGTTACTTGGTCACTTGCATAGGTAATTGAATGATGGTAGCAGTGGAGATCAAGCTTGGAAGAGCAGAGGATCAAAAAGCTTCGACGAAGAAAAACAACATAGCATCTGACCGAGGTATGCCATCTCCTTTGATCCATGTTTCATTTATAATCATGGAAAGTAGGTATTTCCTTGTTCCCCTTGTGGCTAGATCCACCCTAAGGCTAGAGGGATCGTCTCTGTCCACATAGAGGATTTACATAGACAACAATTACAGCCATAAAATTTAAACTAAGATGCATATCAGTCTAAGTCTCAACTACGCTTACAATTTAAAAAAAATCACATCAACTGGATTTTGTTTTCTTTTTATTTTCTTCCTATTCCTATAACCTCTGAATTTCTTAAGTTTTTTCTTTTAATTGTAGGCTTCAAATTTTATTTTCTCCATTTTCTGGTGCAACTTTTACATGTTTCCAAGTTTCCCATTCATATCATCTATTTCTTCAAAAAAATTATTCCATTTGGATCCATATTCATCTTCAACTTGAAACCCCCCCCCCCCCCCTTAAATGAAAACCCCTCTTAAGGGTATCCCATACCTCCTTGGTTGTCTTTTGATATGCAATGAGGGAAAAAATATTGTCATCTATGCATTTCTTTATGAATTTTAATGCTAGGCCATTATTTTTCCTTTTTTCTTCCAAGTATTTCAAATAAACCTCAAACAGGTCTTCTTGTTTCTTCAAATTTCTCATCATATTGGATTTTCCCATTTATTGAGCACAGGTTGATTGTAGCTCAACAAGCAAATCGACTCAAAAAATGTGGAAGTTGCACGTCTCAAGAATCCCAAATGTATTCAACTTCAAGTATTTATAAAAAAATGACAATGGGTTGAAATTCTTTAAGTCATCCTCTCAGCAAAACATTGAAATCATTGTGAAACTTCCTCACAAGGAAATGGCTTCTACAAATGATTTGAGAAACCCATTTTAATTTAATAAACCAATTATTCTTTTAAATAAAATCTCAAATCCTAAATTACAATATCCATGAAAATATGAACAAAATATGGGTGACCCCTTTTTTTTCTAAAGAAATAGGTCTTCAAATAACTTTTCAAAGGAATTTGGCTAGTGTTATAGCATCATTCAAAATTTCTGTAGACCTGATGCTCTTATATGGCCTTGGGTAGTCCCTTTACCCGTGTAGTCTTGAGTTTATATTAAAAAATTATATTTCAAAATCAATACATGAATCTACCAACACAAAAACGCGTAAGTATGTGGGTCCCAAAAACCTATACCCATATACACATTTTTAATTTGGAAAAATAAATAAAATCCATTTTTCAGGTGGGGTTTACGGTTTTTATCAAGAGCCCACCTACAAGATCCCAAGGCCTAAATGAAAAAAACTAATTTAAGGTGGTATATATACACCCCTTGGGTAGGCCTAATTCATAGAAGAGAAGTATCGACATGACATTCGATTTCCCCCTAGATCAAGTCATATTTTCACGTGCCTCCCGCACTCCAAGTCTCTAGGAAACCCTAGTTTCCTTTGCAAAGATGCTCAATCTCCTTATATAGAATCTCCTTGCATCTATTACAGAGTTTTTCTTCATGGCTCAAACTGGACGGATCCAGAGGAAGGTTTCATTGGTTCCTTCATCCCAGATTAGGTTATATCTATCATGTATTTACTGTTATTCATCAATTAAGAAACTTATGTATTTTCCCCGATATATTTTGTCGTCTTATGAATGATAATATAAACTTATATATATGATGATCTAACATATTATTATGCATAGATTTTGAACTATATATTCTATCTATGCTTCTATGATTGATTTTTAGGTTTGCATATTTGGGACGAAAGAGAGGGTTTGGATCCTATGGGAACATCTTCAAAAGTAGGACCCTCAAGTAGGTTCATAATCCAAAATTTAGTAATTTGAATGTTCAACATGCTGGATAGAGTTTTATTTGTTGTTTGATCTATTATGCTCTATTGGGGGATTCAAATGTTTTCCTTAGGGATCATTGCCCGCCAACAACTTGCATGATACCTTTTTCAAAACAAAATCAATTTAAAAAAAATAAATTTAATATATAAGAAGGCAAACTACCTTTTTGAATAAATGAAGAAATATTTTTTAATACCATCATTCTTCCTTGCATTTTAAAAACTAACCTTTATGACTTTCATGCTTTACCTTTGACACACGCTTGTACTTTTTGAATCTACACTAATTGGCTCACACAACTATTGAAGAAGAGGCATCGCATTAGTGTTCTGGAAATTGGTGTTGCTTGAAGTGTTTGCGTAAAATATGGCTTATACAAAATCTTGGGTGGGTTATTGTCATTGAGTGTGTTATTTTCACCAAAATACTAAAGTGGGATCCAATCAGACCCAACTCATATGATTGTTATGGAGAATGCATTTTCTACCTTATGGAGCTTGAACAAAACAATAATTTATGGTTTCTTCTAAAACATAGTGATTCCTTTCTTCTTCATTCAATGTCTTCTCTTTATCTTTCTTAGGCATGCCCAATTTATTCACACATTCTCTGGTGCTCTCTTTAGGAGTCTTATGTAGGCTGAGTTCTAATGCCATGTTAAATATAATAGAGGTGGAAGACAGAGACAAGAATCAACTTGAAATTCACAAGTGGAGTGAACTCAATATTAACATTACTAAGTAATAGTTAAATAAGATTACATAGGAGACAAACAGTAATAAATGATCAGACTAGAACTCAAATATAACTCAATCAAACTAGAATAAAATCAAACTGAATATGACACCTATATTGACAGTTATGACACCTAGCATAGAGCATATGATCATTTATGTTATTCACTATACTAACCACATATTAACCACATTAATTTATGAACATATGAGCATATTAAACACATAGCGCATATGATCGTTTATGTTATTCACTATAATAATTAATAAATAAAGTTCAGATATATAAAAATCATAGAGGTAAAAGAAGACCTAAGCATAAAAGAGATATTTAGAGGTTCTACTTGGAAATATATTTTTTAACCTTCAGGGTGGTTCATATTTCTTCCCATATTTTATAATAATGAGTTGGAGCTAGTATAATTGGAAGTGGATATATCCATGAATCAAATGCTTCATCTTATTTCTCAAATCCATCACCATATATTTTGAAAATGGGACCAAAATCCACCCTGTAAAGAAAACGATGAATTTGGCCTCCAACATCATAAATTTGTCTCTAAATTCAAGAATAATTTGATTTCTATTTTCCAAATCACAAGCAACAAGTGAATTTATTAGCTAACATAAATCCATAGCAGCCAACACCATAGTGTCTCTAGACATTGAGAACCATGTGTACAAAACATTCCCTTAAAATTTGGCCATAATTCATCGAGTTGAAGTGTTTTGGCATCATTTTTTGATGCAGTAAAATAGGAATAAATGTAGCTAAGTGTTAGGTGAGGTGGATTGTTTATACCACTACATATCCATCCATGCTACTCTTAGTCCATCAGATCTTGGAGAGAACATTGGAAAGAAAACCAATGGTCTCTTTGATTGAGACGAGCATCCACTTTACCTAAAAAATGGGCTCCGTCACTAGCCATGATGATAACAATGCACAGATAATACTAAATTTGAACAGGATACTCAAAAAAAAGGTTAGGGAGAATCAAGATAGACATCAAGACCAATGAATGAAACACACATATCAGGTGGTTCTTAATCCTCAAAAAATAAAAGCACAAAAACTAAACGCATACCATAACACACACATTTGGCAGAGAGCTAGTGTAGAAAATAAAGGTAGAAAAAAATTATTTGAATGGTTTCAATAATCCACATGGAAATAAAATTAAGGGCCCATTAGTTTGAAGGCCCAAAAAAAAAATCAAAACAAGTCCAAGTCAAAGCAAAAGTAGATACATATATTTGAGATTGTAAGGAAAAATAGATCTTAACCCATTTGAAACAACCACCATCTTATCTCCAGCATGGTGAAAGTAACCATTAAATAGCCACCTAGAGAATGAGATTGAATCATTCATAAACCAATATCAAACTTGATTAGAATTTTAATAATCCAAAGAACCATAACCCAACCATTCCTTCACCATCAACTCACAAAAAATGAACATAAATTACACATTTCAAATCATGATCACTAAAGAGGGGGTTGTATCACATGAAGACGCTTGCATTAGATGCTCCAGGGGATTTTGGGCAATCCTAAATCTAGAAGTGTCCACACCCCATCCAAGTGATTTTCAAGACCGTGTTACAAATGTGGTGTTAGTATACCAATAGTAATACTTCAAAGATAATATATATATATATATATATATATATATATATATATATATATATATATATATATATATATATATATATATATATATATATATATATATATATATATATATATATATATATATATATATATATATATATATATATATATATGTATGTATGTATGTATGTATGTATGTATGTATGTATGTATGTGTTGACAGGTTCAATGGATTTCATTGATTGTACAAATGAAAGAAATTGCAAGAGTTATTTCAATTTCCATGGTAGGAAATGGTCAAATGATGAAACAACAAACTGTGAATTTAAATTTGAAAGTGAATAATATTACATATATTGGAAAAAATTTAACCATTTTATTATTATTATTAAGAAGGAGAAAGTAAAATTTGTATAAAAATATTAAAAATAAATAATAATAATAAATTATATTATATAAAATATAATAAAAATTCATAAAATAAATATTAAAATAGATTATAAAATAGCAATAAAAATATATATATAACTACAATGTAATTAAGGTTTCCAAAAGTGGACCCTTAGTGGGGTGTGAGGTGGGAAAGAAAGGGGAGGAGCTATCATGACCACAACCTCTTTCAAACACATAAAATACAATTATGGAAGAGCATGGTTGTTAGCATGAGCCAATGCTTAACACTAGTCCGTAGTATTCTATCCATAATATATGAGGCATGGCTCAAGCTACCACTATAAGGGAATTTGTAGGATTAGGTATGCAAAGTTTTTGATAGAAATAATGAGGAAATATGACTGGTTAAAACTAAGAGCACTAAGGGTCAAGTGTGCTCTAGAAATGATACCTTGTATTTTTGGAAATGCTACTTTCAATAAAGGCACTATATGTGATAATGTATCTTTGAACTATTTGCACTATGCAATTTTATTTGTTCATATGTTGAGTGACTCCATGGAGTGTGATTTGAGATGATTGTTTTCAAAGCAATGGTTGTAGTGAGTTACTCTTATTCTAGGCATTGGGCATTGCAAGAACAAGGGGAAAGAGTTCATGGTGAGTCTCCACAGTAGCATTCAATACCAAGGCTAAGAGGGATGTAGAGGTTGTAGCCATTGTGTTCCACATATTCACTTCCTTGGAACAATCTTGTTGCATCTAGGAGCTCAAGTGGAGGACTAGGGCTGCCAAGAAATCGATTAAGAAAGACAAGATGGAGGTTGATATAGAGTTTTTCAAGAACTCAAGCACGCCAGTCACCGGATAAACAAAATTTCAATGAAGAGGGACTTATATTGGCATACTAAAGGCTTTTTTTGCTTAAGTTCCATTATTTCATTAAGAGGAGAAGAACAACATGACTACAATGTTGGAGGTTCTCAAAAGGAAAAACACGTTCCTAATCACTCTTACTTTTGTTTTGGTAAAAAAATCCAAGAGAGAGGGTAATGAAACGAGCACCAAGAACCTCTAAAGAGTCTATCTAGGTTGGTAAAAACCAAAGAGTCCAGCATAAGCCTCTCCAATGAGGCAGAGAACCCTAAAATTATGATCGCTTGGTCTCCTCTCTTGTTTTATATTTCAATCTCCATAATTTTTATGGTTGTATGAGTTAGAAATACTCTTAGTTTCCATCCAAGAAGAGTCAAATCTAGTTTTTTATGGAAAAGATTCCATATTTTTTATTATATTCTTAATTTTTTAAACATGACATCTATCTCTAAAAACTATAATAAAATTTGTCAAGAGAAATAAAAAACATAAAAATAGAAAACTATACAATACTATGTAGAAGAGTTAATAGAAAGATAATACTAACTTACATATTTAAAAAAAAAACTTAAAAATATTCTTAAAATAATAAAATTTCAAATATAACAAATATATTTATAATACTTTCATAAAAACAATAATATAATTAAACCAAACTTTAACGTAGCTTTTTGGCTTGAGATATAGTTGCACTACCTAGACATCCTAGTTTTCTGTGTCATTTTGCAATTTGCATTTTAATAAATTATAGTTTCCCTCACTTGAAAACAACCCCAAAATATTTAAAGAAAATTTCAAAACAAGAAGTTACCTACAGTGCAATATGCTTAAGCCCACATAAAAAATCATATTTAAAAATTTGCTTTACAATTGCCAGCAAAGAAGTCATTGAGGAAACGATTCTGCCATGTTTCTCCGAGAATAATTTCAAATGCTGGATGAAGCCAACAGTTTTACATTGACAACAGATTGTACAACGGGCAGCTTACTAATTAACCACAATGCAACATGACAAACATTTTCCTCTAAACTACAGACTATGATGACTACATAATCCTCCAATTACAAGCATATATAGTTTGACACAAACTCTCTAATGCAATAGTTTTCTGGTTTTAGATTCTCGTGCATCTTGCTCGTTGAAAAGTGAAGTCAAAAGAGTATGATGATAGATAATCCTCCGATTACAAGCATATATAGTTTGATAAAAACCCTTTAATGCAATAGTTTGCTGGTTTTAGATTCTCGTGCATCTTGCTCGTTGAAAAGTGAGGTCAATATACTTATAATTTCTTGGAAGAGGAGGTTGTTCTTTTGTATAATTGAAAGGATTTGCATCGTTGTAGATGATTTAATAATATATATCGGAATGATGGCTTAATTAAATTAAATATATACATTATATATAATGAGATGGGTTTATAGAGATCAATATATCTTTTAAATGTGTTTTATGTTTCTTTTCAATGTATTTTTTTGAATATACGTCTAGAGAGGGGGTTCTTTCGAGATATCAATATAAGTTTTGCTGTTTTAGATTCTAGTGCATCTTGCTCGTTGAAAAGAAATCAATAGAATATGATGACTAGATAATCCTCCGATTACAAGCATATATAGTTTGACACAAACTCTTTAATGCAACAGCTTGCTGGTTTTAGATTCTCGTGCATCTTGCTCGTTGAAAAGTGACGTCAATATGCTTATAATTTCATGGAACAGAAGGTTGTTCTTCTGTATTGAAAGGATTTGCATCGCTGTAGATGGTTTAATAATATATATCGGAATGATTCTTTAATTAAATTAAATATACACGAGATGGGTTTATGGAGATCAATATATCTTTTATGTTTTTTTTTTTTCAATATATTTTTTTTAATATATATAGTGGGGAGGGTTTTTTGAAATATCAATAAGTGGGCATAACGGTTAAGAGCATGTGTTTACTTCTAAGAGGTTAGAGGTTTACAACTAGAGGGATCACAGGTTCAAAACTAGAGGGGTAGAGTATGTATGTCTTCGTAGAGGTGCAACATGAACGTGGGTCCCTTGTCCCACAAACAAGGGGGTATCATACACCAATTTGGTGTTTTTCTTGGCCGTGATCTTAAAATTGGATACTAATAATAATAATATAATAATCGAATTAAAATTAACTAATAAATATAATAATATATTAGCACTTACATTTATTCATTATTTTTAATTCTCTTATAAATAAAGAAACAAATTGTTATGAAACTTAGCATATCTTTAGATATTACAAACTTTTTGTTTTAAAAGTTTAACTAATATATCTACCATATTCTCTTTTGTATTATAATACATGAAATCAATTTCTTTTGATTGAATCTCTCCTCTTACAATAAGTTTCAATGTGTTTGGATCTTGCATGATAAATTGGGTTATTTTTCAATTTCATTTAACTTTAATTGTCATAGTTGTAAATGGTCATAACCTTTCTCCCATGTCTTCAAGAACGAGCCTTAACCAAATTGCTTCACAAATAGCACAAAATAAAATGATACTTCTTGTTGATCCAATACCAAAACTTCAATCCTATACTAAATGAATATTTGTTTTATATCATCTTATTATCATCTTGATCACCTACCTAATCAAAATCTGTATAACCTAACATTTGCTTTAAGGTTTCAAGTGTCTCTCATGGCATATATATAATGGCTCTCATTTGGTTTAGCCATGAATTGAATATGTATATTCACTAATTATGCACTATCAAATTTAGTGGATGGATTTAGAAAAAATATGATAGGTTTCTATTTATCCATATAACCCTATCAAGGCAGTAAGAAAAACATAAAACAAATGGAGAGTGGGTTAAGCGGTTGGATAATGTATGCCTCTAAGTTGGTTGTTGTAAATCTCCCTTGAATAATAAGAATATTGATTATCATTTCCTCGTGGATGTTTCCCTCACAAGGAGGGTTTTACCACATAAAAAAATGTGGCAATTATGTGTTTGATTATTCTGCTATCTTATTTATTTTCCATTGTTTTCTACAATTTCAATTGATTTGTGGGTTATGCTTTCACTCCTCAACTCAAAATATGGTTTCATAACTTTCAGGAGAAGTTTGTGTTAATGGTGAAGATGCAAAGTGCAAATTTTGAAATCGGAAAGTTCAATGGAAGTTATAGCTTTGAGCTATGGAAGGTTAAGATGTAAGATATGCTCGTGCAACAAGGAGTGGAAAAGGCATTATTGGGCAGGGAAAAGAAACCCGTTGTATGGATAATGACAACTAGGATGACATGTATGCAATAGCCCTACGTTTGATTCGTTTATGCTTAGAATATGATGTGATGTTTAACATCGTTGGAGAGAAAACAACTGAAGGCTTATGGACCAAGCTAGAAAGCCTTTATATGATGAATTCCTGGACCAATAGAATCTACTTGAAGCAATAGTTATACAGTTTGTGGATGAAGGAAGGTAGAAATATCTCTCATCATTTGAATTCTTTCAATACTATTTTATGTCAGTTTTCTAGTATAGATGTAAATCTAGAAGGGGAAGACAAAGTTGTTACAATATTTTGTTCTCTACCTCAGTATTGGGATCTTTGTGTAACCTATATCAATTTTAGCTCTACCTATACCATTGATTTTGATGTTATTGTGGGATATATTTTGTCTAAGGAAACTCGACGGAAATATATACTTGAAACCTCAACTTCAAAAGCAATGGTGGCTAGAGGTCGATCAAAAGAAAAATATTAGAATTAGAGAGACACATCAAGATTTAAGATAAGAGGCAAGAACAGTAAGTTAAAGTGTTGGTACTCTAACAGGGCATCTTAAGAAGGATTGATGGAAAAGAAAGGAACAAACTGCTAAAAAGGACTCTAAAAATTAATTTAATTCGGATGAAGCAAGTGTATGTATTATTGATGAGGAATTTAATTCAGATGAGGCAAGTGCATGAATTTTTTGTCCTCATCATCCTAGGGTTTCTAGGTGGTTTGAATCATTTAAATGTTTGCATGCTTCGTTGGATTCCAGACCTACTGTTGAGTTAGTTTTGTTGTCTATTTCGAACCATTTCGTTTGGTTGTTTTTTGTTTTTTCAATTGATGTATATGATTAGGGCTTTCAAGTGCCCATTTCATGTGCATTTGATTCTCTCTTCCATCAACAAGCATTGATTACATTACTTGTCTTCAACTGAATCATCTCTCTTTGTGTGTTAATCAATGTGAAAAGTGAAGAATTTTTTGTTTTGAGGAAATGATTTGGGATTTCTCTTTGGTGTTTTGATTATTGCATCTTGTAGAATTTTGAGGAATTTCATTAGATAAGTACTCAAATCAAGTGATTACATTTGAAGTGCATTCTACGTCTTTTGCATTGTGTTTATATATATATATATATATATTGCATTAATTTTGCATCTAAATGAAGAACTTCATTTCGATTTCTTCTAGTGTGTTTAGTGAAAAATAGGAAAGTGAAAGAGATTTTCATTTTGATTTGTAATATGCACTCAAATAAGTAGTGAAAACTATCATTTAATGCATTTTCTTGACTTCTTCATTGATTGCGTAAACTTCTTCCTCTCAATTACTGTAGTTCTTCATCGAAATTAATAGTTGTCTTTTTCTCATATAGTTCCATTTTAGAGATTCATGCGACATCGATAAGGCCTTAAAACTGAAACCTAAATTCAATATAAACTTTAAAATTAATTCAATGAATATAAGGAGCATTTGGAACTTAACACAAAACACTTAGAGGTCTAGGCTAGAGACGTGTTCCAACGTCTATAAACCTGGCAGCTGTCAGTAATAGCGTGTGTTGCATCTCGAGAGTGAAACCCCATCCCATGTACATAAGTATATAGAACCTGCGGCACGTATGGTAAGTATATGAGGACACTTTAACTGAACGGTTACACATTAGACAATGCCAAAATGGACTTGCACTCCTCGTAATGTCGAGTATATAATGGGAGACCCCCCTAGTTTGCTATCCTTTAGCCACATGTAACCGAGTTTGCCGCCTCGTAAACGTGATACACTGAACACAACAGTCGGGGAGATTGCTTGCCCATACTTCTTGGTTCACTAAGATTTATTCTGTAGTTCATAGATACTTGGTAAATGCTCTTGCCTAGATTACCCCTTTTTGGTTTATCTTGTGTTTAATTTCTAAAATGCATTGTCGGCGATAACGTTTTATCCATGCTCATCTCCTTAACTAATCTTAGGTTGGAAGTAATGGAATCAGTTCCTGAGTTTACCAACCAAGGAATTCCCTCAGATGGGAATCCTAGCCCTTTTCCTTCTTTTGGAAATGTTGGTGCTCCCTATATGGCAATGTTGTCCCTCCCACAATTAACCATTAGTCTGCTAGTTTGGTTATTTTCGACCCCCATGGTTTTGAATGTCCAAGTTTCTTCTCAACCAAGTTCTTCTTCACCTAAACAATGTCAACCCCATGTTGATATTAAGGTTGAACCCTTGCCTTCTTCACCCATTTCTTCACCTCGTTCTTCCCCTTCGCCTGTGAAAGTCTGGATTATAGTGACCAGGTGGCTAAGAAGAAGAATAAGAAGTCGAAGAAGAAGAAGGACAATAAGCAGGGGTGAAAACCAACAACCATTGCTACCCATGCGATTAATGTTGAGAAACCATCCACTTCATCCCGCAAAGTCAAATTCCCTTGCAAGATATGTAATGGCCACCATCTTCTTAGAGATTGTCCTGGTATTCCCAAGGTATTAGAAGTGTGGTCCACTAGCCTGAATCATCCTTCATCATCAACCTCTAGATGCCATGCTGGTGATAAACCCTCAACTAGTGATAATAAGATTCATAAGAAATATGGTAAGGTCAAATTTCCATGTAGGTTATGTGAAGAGAATCATACCATTCACATTTTTCTTTATCTGGATGAAGCCTCCAAAGTGTTGGATACCCTTATGACTTTTGAGCCTTGTCTTTCATTTGGTTACCAGAATTTTTCACCGAGTCCTTCACTAGTTGATCAAGTGATTGATCAAGATTTATCTCTCGTTAATCCCACTCCCTATGAAATTCAATCTCATGAGTCCATTTATGACCAATCATTGGTTGAGAAAAAGGTCAACCTGATTTTGACTATGGTTAATCAGGCCTTTCCCTTAGAGATTGAATCTCATACCACTCACATTTTTTTTGTTTCCTCATATTCCCCGAAATTGGAGGGAAATCCTCCCATTCCCACGATACAGGAGGGTGATCCTCCCATTCCTATAACACAAGGGGATATTCCTCCCATTCCTATGGCACCCCCTCCATGTATTTTGGTCGCTTCCTTTGATTGGAGTTGGCTGGCGGGATATCGTCTTCCTTCTTACGTGCCCTTTGAGATCATGATACATGCCTGTAATGTGGACGTACCTGGCACAATAATAGATGAAGGCACATCTGTTAGTATTATGTCCTCAACCACATGGAAAGCTTTCAATTCCCCGTAGCTTGTGCCTGTTACCCATAATTTTTTGGCTTTTAACAGAGGAACCGGTCAACTGTTAGGGATCCTTCTGAGGTTGCCTATTAACTTAGGAGGAAAATTTGTATATCTATATCTATATATATATATATATCTATATATCTGTGTGTGTGTGTGTGTGTGTGTGTGTGTGTGTGTGTGTGTGTGTGTGTGTGTGTGTGTGTGTGATGGTTGTCCAAGGCCCATTGGATTTTAACTTACCCCTGGGGCATGACTATACTTATGTCGTGGGAGCACTTGTCTCTTCTCTCATTCGTGTGATCGGTTTTCCATATGAAGGTTGAATTGTGACCATTGATCAACTTTCATTCATTGCTCCTAATGTGACACCCACTCTACCATCACCCCTTAATGGTCCTTACATTCCAGTGGTATCTTCCCCACCCCAGGTCAATTATGTAGCAACTTGTTCAATGCCCGCATCCAATGGTAGTTCCATCAGTGATGTCATGTATTGTGTCCTGGGGGCATTGGACCCCGACTTCCAGAGTGTTGTTCTCCCATCAAATGAGAACCTCTTGGCAGAAATGACCTCTTATATGTCATGACTGGGTCTTCAGAGCATAGTTCCTTTTCTTGTGTCAAGCTCCTTAAAAAATGAAACAAGCCCTTCAGAGCATGGTTCCTTTTCTTGTGTGAAGCTCCTTAAAAAATGAAACAAGCTCATGAGAGAAGAGTTCATTTTCTTGTGTCAAGCTCTTTAAAACATGAAACAAGGTGTCACGAGGATAATTCTTTACTATGTCAACCTTGTTAAAATATGAAATAGGTCCTTATGAGGATATTTATTTACTATGTCAACCTCATTAAAAAATGAATTAGGCATCTATGATGATAATTTTTTTATTGTGTCAACCTCGTTAAAAAATGAGTTCGCTTTCAATTCGAGCTTTTGACTGTATCTCATAAAATCCCAGTTGATTCTTTCACTTGATCTCGTAATTGAACCTTCACTCCGTTCACCTGATAGTAACCAAAAATCTACTTAGGAGAATGCACTGAAGCTTGGGGGCATGTACCTCGAATTGATTCACCATGTTGGGGGCATGAAAAAAAAATTCAAGCAGAGTTTCCTATGTTTCAGGATTTTGTAAAAATGAAACCATTCTCATTACATTTTTGTACATTAACGTACAGTTTGGTTTTGATATGATTTTTGTGAATTGTTTTTTTGCTTATCTTGCTTTACTTAACATATGCATTTTTCTAGATAGACATTTTCAAAAACTTTAAAAACATGATCGTCATCACATGATACAAAATTAAACAAGAAAACATAGCATATATATATATATATATATATATATATATATATATATATATATATATATGTCGATAATATTTGAAAATTTTTTAGTACAACACAATCCAAAAAATATGTGTTCTGGTACACAAGAGACTCATAGGTCCCAAACACAAAAACTACAGAACTAAAACTAAACTGGACTAGTTAGCATGATGCTCATGATAACAATTCACTACTCAGATAACTTGAGTCAACAATCGATGGATGTGGTCTGAAACTCCCATAGTGTGCCTCTGGTAGCGACGAGGGATATCATGGACATGGGCATACTCCAAAATCCTCGTGGTCAATGCATCTAGGTTCTAGGCTATTTCCTCTTCATTACCTGCTCCTTCCTAATAAGGAGCAGCCTCGAACTCCCTCATCACTCTTCTCACTATGGGGGACATCGCAATAGGTCTTCGCAGTCCAACATCTGCAATATATAAGTTTAAAACATTAGAACACGTATACCAGAAAATATTTATATATAAAAATGCAAAATTTAAAAAAAGCGTTTTACCTCTATCATCCCAATGATCACCCTCTGGAAGTGGAATATCTAGGTCGCCTCTAAATTTTGTCCCATAATATGGCCAATCTTCCATTACAATGAGTTGGCGCCTCAACCATATGAAGAAATATATTTTATATGACATATTTTGCTCGCCTCCTAAGCAAGGCATCAACTCACTCCATTGTATCATACGAGGATCTCGTGGTGCTGACATATCCACTTTCACCGACTAGAACTGGAACAATGGCACTCGTTCTAAGAAGAATGATGCCAAAGCTGACCCATGCTCGAATTTTTTGAGTCACCCATTTTTGCATTTGGTGAGTTGTTTCTTCATGTTGGCCAAGAATGCTTCTGACCAATTGATGATCATGGGTGCCATGAAATCTATGGCAGTCTGAAGTTGAGACATGGTAGCCTCAAGTGGAGCTTGTGCCCTAGCAGAACGTGTTATAGTAAGTAGGATTACCTTTAGAGGCACGTTGTTTATGACTCTTATGTCAACCCTCCCACTGGAGGACTTGTTTACTTATGGGAACTGCTTCCCTATCAACATATCCATGCTCTCACCCATAAATCGGTTTCCTAGTAGATGGGTTCATTCCCCCCTCTATGAAAAACCAATGATGAAATAGATGTCGAAAACCTTGATCTCCAATTCTTGGTCACCAATTATGAATCTTTCTCATCTTGTGTCCCATATTCTTATCAAGTATTGTAGCAACTCAGGCTGAGATCTTAGGCCTGGGGTTAAGAAGAAATTAAGGAGCCCAAAATTCCTCATGGTAACCAGATATTCTAGATCTTCCATGGTTTCTCTGTCCTCTTCCTCATGCTCTCTCTCCCTCCATTTAATAATCACTTTTGCTGATTTTTTCCTGCTAACAAAAATTATTCAAACAATTGTTAAAATTTCAAACTTTGAAATCCATTTTCAATGGCGATTTTTGGAAATATTTATTGTTTCTTCTATTTTCGTCATTTGGGGTGCCTGTTTCTAAAACAGGAGTGTCGATTGGGGCGCATCCTTTGAAAAAGTGGATATCGGCACAAGCCCAAAGGCGGTAACCACGTCGATCCACAACGAAAATGAGTTTAAAACTTCTTCCCAAAAATTCAAAATACATCATGACAATTGCTAAAATAGGTATGAAATCAAAGACAATGGGCATGGCTCTTACCTGACACAGACAGTTCATCATATGGCTTCTTTGATCAACTATAGTCAGCTCCTGAAGATCAAAGTAAAAAAAAAATTTCAATGGCTTGTGAAAGTGAAAAGCGAAAAATGTTTTTGACTTTTTGGTTTTCATAAATGCTTAAGTCATTGTTAGGTTTTTTATCAATATTTTAATTATTTTTCCTTGAAACATATAATATGGTCACTTTTATGCAGCAACAGGATAAAATTTCAATGGATGTGATGAGAACGAGTTCTATTCTATTACTTTTTAGACTCGGTAAAAACAAATGAAAAAGTCACCTCCTTGGAGTCATCTTTAATCTCTTTTTTGAATATCGAAAAATGAAAAAATTGTCGAGTATTTTTCATTTTGAGCTCGTTAAAGTAAGTGAAACGTCATTTACCCAGTATACATTTACCCCTTTTTCAGGTTGGGA
The DNA here is from genome assembly GCA_034641835.2 of Pinus albicaulis. Taxonomy (NCBI): domain Eukaryota; kingdom Viridiplantae; phylum Streptophyta; class Pinopsida; order Pinales; family Pinaceae; genus Pinus; species Pinus albicaulis. The sequence continues at coordinate 438,192,914 of CM076571.1, read as the reverse complement.
TAAACTATTTATGAAAAATGAATACCTTAGTCAATCTTGACTAAGAGGTTCTCTCTAACTTTGTTTTCTACCTTTTCAGATTTAAGGGACTATCTACAAAAAAGGCCCTATGGATTTTTATTTTCAGCCTCTTTTCAAACTCTCTAAACATGAAAAGGCGTCAAGTTTCACCTTTTTTGGACTCGTTAAAATTTAATGACATTGGACTCGTCATCATGACACTACCGAGTTTCTCCAAGTTTCTCCATCCTAGGGTTCGTAAAATGTACTAGGATGGATTTATTCAAAGGAAAAACTTATATGACAATCATATGCTATCCTCTTCAAGCTTGTATTAAAAAATAGTTGGGGTACTCATCAAAAATGGTGGGCGAAAAATGCAAGTATTTATAAGTTGTGTCGGTAGTATGTCGCTCTTGAACATGACACTTATCTACAGTTTGTGTCGGTTTGGGGATATCCTACATTCGTCACTTTGCCTCCATGGGTTTGGGAAATATGTTTGCCTCTCATTTTATTACTAGTCTCATCAACATGACCTCTGATCCTACTTGAGCAAAAAACTTCCATAATTCAGAGTCATGTTGTCAATATGTTCAAGAGCAGTTCCTTCTACAGTTTGTTCATTACCAGATTCTCTATTCATTATTGATTCACAACCATATTGCTTCCTCTGTCTCATGTCGATGATGTGGGATACATCATGGCCCTCCTTTGATGGATCGCATCCTATCAATATCAACCCATTATCCAGGAAGTTGATCTAGAGACTCCTTTTCAGTACCTTAGAGCCTGCATGCCCTAATGGCAGGTTTTTCGCATTCGACCATAGGTTCACCTCATTGGCCTTCGATCAGGTGATTTCACGAGTGTTCAAATTCAGTTCCTTATTCAGATCTCGTGGATTTTAATACTATTAACTTGAGGACCATTATCGTTATTGGTGGTCTCTCTCACCCCTGTTAAGAGTTTACAATTGACTGGTAATCAGGAAATTTTCTTACATGTTCGACTTCAACTCACTCATTCACATGCCTGAATTTTTACTTGATTAGGCCATGAAGGAGTGCAAGACCCTGGATTTTGTCCTATAAAGTCCAGGTTACAAGGTGATGTTATTTATTCATGTTTGTATACATGAATATTTTTTATGGATGGATGCAACCATATCTGAGTCCGTATTTGTGATCCTTTTTATTGCTATATGGTTGTGTCCATGCCATGTATCTCTTGCATGGATGGTTGCATCCATGCCTTATGCTCATTTATTTATATTAGATATTTTAGTTGTATATAAGTACTTGATTCACATGTGTTTTCGACGATGGCGTCCTGGTCCTGGTACGTACTCATAAAGCATTTCACCCCTCACTCTCGTTCTCCCTTCATGCTTTAGGGGGCATCTGTTACACAGTATTTTGTCACTGTCCTTGTACTCCCTATTCTCGAATCCCAGAGGACCATTTTAGTGATCCCTATGTACTTTTTCCATCATGAAAATATGCCCTTGAATCCCTTACGGTCTGAAGAACAGTCTCTCTTTTGATCATTTCTGGAGTACTAACAACCTACCTTTTTGGAGCTACATGACACTTTTGTGTCTCACCAGCGTTGATGGCCCATCCTTAGCCTGTGACCAACTCCAATCGACCCTAGTATGGACCTCATCACTACGTCGATCTACTTCTGGAAGATTTTTTTAAATGGAACGAAGCTTCATGACCTAGAAGCTTCGAAAGCGGAGAGCTGGATGTTTGTTTATCAGGACATGGACGAGCTTCCTCCATTGGGCCTTTTTTCCCTACAAAAGAGAAACCACCCAAGGAGATAAGACTTTTTCCCACCTTAATTGGATCCATGTCCCCTCCTCCATCACTATAAATTGATCCCCTTCCAATTTCTCTACTAGTGAGAATAAAATAGAAGAGAAGAACAACAAAGAAAGGTTTGAAGATTGTTATAGGCATAGAAGGAGAGAGTTGATACCCTTAGCCTTCTCACACTGAGTTGAAAAAGAGTGCTTTGGAGATGTACCCATATTTGGATCCGCCAAAGGAGAGCTTCAACATCAAGGCACAGGTTCTAACTCCTGTTTTATTAATAATATGATACAACCAATGTTTCTTTTCCATTCTTGTCCATTTTTATGATAAGAAGTCTATCATTCCTTGATTAGCTAGATAGATTATTTTTGTTATATGCATGCTGCACTTTTATGTTTTCTTATTGTTTCTTGGTCACTTGCATAGGTAATTGAATGTTGATAGCAGTGGAGATCAAGCTTGGAAGAGCGGAGGATCAAAAAGCTTCAACGAAGAGCAACATCATAGCATCCGACCGAGGTATGCCATCTCTTTCAATCTATGTTTCATTTATAATCATGGAAAGTAGATATTTCCTTGTTCTGTAGAAATTATATACAATATGCATGTATATATCCGGACTCTCCTGATCTCACAATATTTAACTTCTTGAAAAATACAGAATCCTTCCACTATAATTCTTGCATAAATTTAATCAACAATTGCACAACACATGAAGCAATAAAAGCACACATAACACAGTTGTTTACCGGGAAAGCCTAAAGATAAAAACCCCAACTATCATATTATGTATATCATGGAGATCATGTAACAATCCTCATACAAAGCTTAGTACCTCAAGCTCTCAGTACAATACAATCTTCACACACTAATCAGGAACAATCTTGCAAATCCATGCACCGATCTTTGCCCTCCTACTAGACTGCCTCCAATGCGCAATCCAAGCTGATTAAAAAGACCAATTCGATGCAATCCCACTCTCCTTGCTGCGTTATTATCATTGGCAACTGCAATGTATATATAGATGCAATTCATGCATCACTAGTAGTCACAACGGATAGTCTATCTTGCCCTTTCACCTATCTCTCCACTGGTCTCCACTGAAACTGTCCATGCACTGCTGTTAAATGATGTGTTCTTTAGTTGAATAATGAGTTAATAATTAGTGAATTAATTAATAATTAATTCACACCACTTATCTCTAGTGTATTTTTCAGTTAGACTAAATACAACTAGTTCAACTAAGTTAAACAGAACACAACTCCATCAACTGATCCATCAACTCCACCAAAATCTGCCACATGAGTTCTAACTGAAGTCAACCATGAAAAAGCTCAACTAAACCCTAGGAATAGCGTAATTCCTTCTGTCAGCTGCATGTGCCACATCCGTAGCTCAAACTGAAGTGCTGCAAGAGAATAAGATGAAGTTTAGAGTCCAAATATTATTAAGGGTAAATAATATTTGACTTCCCTATTTTAAGGAGAGGCAGTCTAAAAATAGACTTCGACCTATAGGTCCAAAAAATAGATGTCCATCTATTTTTACCAACATGACCAATACTCCAAGAATAACATACTACAATCCCTAGACCATGCTCCATATGTCTAAAAATAAACATAGTCTAAAAATAGATTTTTCGACAAAAATCGCATGTGTGGTCCCCACCTAGTTTAGGCGATCACTTTCCAACTAGGATCAGGAAAGATGTTTCAGGATGCCTCCTTCACTGTTTCTTGTTGCAATCTTCAACACTCCCTCTCAACAAGAAAGGATTGTCATTTCATGCAACATGCAACTCCATGCATTCGCCCTGCAACCTTCACAAGCGCCATGCAACTCCATGCATGTGACATGCAACTCCATGCATTTTCCATACACCCTTTGCATGCACCATGCAAACTCATGCATGCACCATGCAAATCCATGCATGCACCATGCACCCCCATGCATGCACCATGCACCCCTTGCATGCAATATCTCCAAAACAAAAAGGCCTCCAAACAACTCAATCAGTCTGATGTGCCATGCAACTCCATGCATCTATCATCAAAGTCTTCGACTTCTGCTGGTACCAACTGCACATGTCATCAGGAGCCACTGCGCTATTGAACTCTTGCACCCATGCACTTTGCACTTGCTGTCAACTCTGAACCGCGCTCCAATATCCGACACTGTCACTTTGATCTGCCTGCATCACTCCAACTGATCATGCTACTGCTGCGCTGTGGGCACCTCGTAGCCAGGTTCAACTCATGAGATCCACACCATCTCATGAATCCTACCCAGAAATCTCCTCTTGGGATCAATCATGCATGTCGCCCCACCTCTCACCTGGTGGTATAGCTGCATGCACTCCATCTGCCCATCTGGCACGAAATTTCTCTGCATGAGTGGTTTCTCCCACTCCATGATCCTCTTGTGGCTGCTCCACATCCCGAGGTTCACTATCACCTGCATGCAAAACTTGCTCCCTCTCAAGCATCAGTTGCATGTCTTTCTCGCCTGCATGCAACACTTGCTCCCTCTCAAGCATCAATTGCATGTATTTCTTGCCTGCATGCAACACTTGCTCCTTCTCAAGCATCAATTGCATGTCTTTCTCCTACTTCCCAACAGTAGGAAGCTCCGTAGACATCCCATCTACTTCAAGTCTGTAGATATTCTTTGCTCGAATCCCAACCTTCTTGACTTGTCCTTCTTCATCCACACTAACTCCTACACTCCCAAGCTCATCCCTGCAGTGGACAAACATTGTCAAGTATACCGAAATAGTGTCATTCTTCTCCATCTTTATTTTCCTGAGTTTATCCTCAAAATCAACCGCTTCCGATCTAAAATTCGTGAGAACAAATTATTTCCAAATCAGAGGTCGACTACATGGGCATTTACCAGAACTTTCACCTTCAAAGAAGGATGAATCCGGAGGCTACCTGGCCCGATTGCAGACTCTGCCTGAAGAAATAAAATGCAATCACTTTTTGAATAATAGATCTAATGATCAATATCGCTCCGATACCATGTAGAAATTATATACAATATGCATGTATATATCCGGACTCTCCTGATCTCACAATATTTAACTTCTTGAAAAATACAGAATCCTTCCACTATAATTCTTGCGGAAATTTAATCAACAATTGCACAACACATGAAGCAATAAAAGCACACATAACACAGTTGTACTGGGAAAGCCTAAAGCTAAAAACCCCAACTATCATATTATGTATATCATGGAGATCATATAACAATCCTCATACAAAGCTTAGTACCTCAAGCTCTCAGTACAATACAATTGTCACACACTAATCAGGAACAATCTTGCAAATCCATGCACCGATCTTTGCCCTCCTACTAGCCTGCCTCCACCCCGCAATCCAAGCTGATTACAAAGACCAATTCGATGCAATCCCACTCTCCTTGCTGCGTTATTATCATTGGCAACTGCAATGTATATATAGATGCAATTCATGCATCACTAGTAGTCACAACAGATAGTCTATCTTGCCCTTTCACCTATATCTCCACTGGTCTCCACTGAAACTGTCCATGCACTTCTGTTAACTGATGTGTTCTTTAGTTGAATAATGAGTTAATAATTAGTGAATTAATTAATAATTAATTCACACCACTCATCTCTAGTGTATTTTTCAGTTAGACTAAATACAACTAGTTCAACCATGTTAAACAGAACACAACTCCATCAACTCCACTAAACTCTGCCACATGAGTTCTAACTGAAGTCAACCATGAAAAAGCTCAACTAAACCCTAGGAATAGCGTAATTCCTTCTGTCAACTGCATGTGCCACATCCGTAGCTCAAACTGAAGTGCTGCAAGAGAATAAGCTGAAGTTTAGAGTCCAAATATTATTAAGGGTAAATAATATTTGACTTCCCTATTTTAAGGAGAGGCAGTCTAAAAATAGACTTCAACCTATAGGTCCAAAAAATAGATGTCCATATATTTTTACCAACATAAATAATATAAAGAATAACTTATCTTTGCAATCAACAGACCATATACATAATAATAAAAATAGACATAGTCTAAAAATAGATTTTTCGAAAAAAATTGCATGTGTGGTCCCCACCTAGTTTAGGTGATCACTTTCCAACTAGGATCAGGAAAGATGTTTCAGGATGCCTCCTTCACTGTTTCTTGTTGCAATATTCAACATGTTCCCCTTGTGGCTAGACGCACCCTAAGGCTAGAGGGATTGTCTCTGTCCACATAGCGGATTTACGTAGACAACAATTACAACCATAAAATTTAAACTAAGATTCCTATCAATCTAAGTATCAACTAGGCTTACAATTTAAAAAAAATCACATCAGCTGGATTTTTTTTTCTTTTTATTTTCTTCCAGTTCTTATAACCTCTTAATTTCTTCAGTTTTTTCTTTTCATTGTAGGCTTCAAATTTCATTTTCTTCATTTTCTAGTGCATCTTTTACAATGTTCCGAGTTTCCCATTCATATCATCTATTTATTCAAAACAATTATTCCATCTGGATCCATATTCATCTTCAACTTGAATACCCCCCCTTAAATGAAAATGCCTCTTAAGGGTATCCCATACCTCCTTGGTTGTCTTTGGATTTGCAATGAGGGAAAAAATATTGTCATCTATGCATTTATTTATGAATTTTAATGCTAGCCCATTATTTTTCCTTTTTTCTTCCAAGTCTTTCAAATAAACCTCAAACAGGTCTTCTTGTTTCTTCAAATTTCTCAGCATCTTGGATTTTCCCATTTGTTGAGCACGGGTTGATTGTAGCTCAATAAGAAAATTGACTCACAAAATGTGGCAGTTTCACATCTCAAGAATCCCAAATGGATTCAACTTCAAGTATTTATAAAAAAATGACAATGGGTTGAAACTCTTTACTTCATCCTCTTGGAAAAACATTGAAATCATTTTGAAACTTCCTCATGAGGAAATGGCTTCTACAAATGATTTCAGAAACCTATTTTAATTTAATAAACCAATGAATCTTTTAAATAAAATCTCAACTCCTAAATTACAATGTCCATGAAAATATGAACAAAATATGGGTGACCCCTTTTCTTTCTAGAGAAATAGGTCTTCAAAGAACTTTTCAAAAGAATTTGGTTAGTGTTATAGCATCATTAAAAATTCCTATAGACCTGATGCTCTTATATGGCCTTGGGTAGTCCCTTTACCTATGAAGTCTTGAGTTTCTATTAAAAAAGTATATTTCAAAATCGATACATAAATCTGCCCACACAAAAATGCGTAAATACTTGGGTCCCAAAAATCTATCCCCACATACACATTTTTAAATTTGGAAAAATAAATAAAATCCATTTTCAGGTAGGGTTTACGGTTCCGAGAGCACACCTACAAGATCCCATGGCCTGAATGAAAAAAACTAATTTAAGTTGGTATATATACACACCTTGGGTGGGCCTAATACATAGAAGAGAAGTATCGACATGATACTCGATTTTCCCCTAGATCAAGTCATCTTTTCACGTGCCTCCTGCACTCCCAGTCTCTAGGAAACCCTGGTTTCCTTTGCAAAGATGCTCAATCTCCCTATATAGAATCTCCTTGCATCTGTTACAAAGGTTGTCTTAGTGGCTCAAGTTGGACAAATCTAGAGGAAGGTTTCATCAGTTCCTTTGGCCTGGATTAGGTTGTATCTATCATGTATTTACTGTTATTCATCAATTAAGAAACTTATATATTTTCCCTGATATGTGTTTTTTTCTTATGAATGATAGTATAAATTTATATATATGATGATCTAACATATTATTATGCATGTATTTTAAACTATATATTCTATCTATGCTCCTGTGATTATATTCTATCTATGCTCCTGTGATTGATTTTTAGGTTTTCATATTTCGGACGAAAGAGAGGGTTTGAATCCTACGGGAACATCTTCAAACATAGGACCCTCAAGTATGTTCCTAATCCAAAATTTAGTAATTCGAATGTTCAACATGCTGGATAGAGTTTTATTTGTTGCTTGATCTATTATTCTCTATTGGGGATTTAGATGTTGGCCTTAAGGATCATTTCCCACCAACAACTAGCGTGATACCATTTTCAAAACAAAATCGATTTAAAAAAAGAGAACTTTAATATATAAGAAGACAAATTACCTTTTTGAATAAATGAAGAAAGATTTTTTAATACCATCGTTCTTCCTTGCATTTAAAAAACTAACCCTTATGACTTTATTTCTTTACCTTTGACGCGCGCTTGTACTTTTTGACTCTACACTAACTGGCTCACACACCTATTGAAGAAGAAGTATCACATTATTGTTCTGGAAATTGGTGTTTCTTGAAGTGTTTGCATAAAATATGGCTTATACAAAATCTTGGGTGGGTTATTGTCATTGAGTGTGTTATTGTCACCAAAATATTGGAGTGAGATCCAATCAAACCCAACTCTTTTTATTGTTATGGAGAATGCATTTTCCGCCTTATGGAGCTTGAAAAAAACAAGAATTTATGGTTTCTTCTAAAACGTAATGATTCCTTTCTTATTCATGCAATGCCTTCTCTTTAGCTTTCTTAGGCACGACCAGTTTATTCACATGTTCTTTGGTGCTCTCTTTAGGATTCTTATGTAGGCTGAGTTCTGATACCATGTTAAATATAATAGAGGTGGAAGACAGAGACAAGAATCAACTTGAAATTCGCAAGTGGAGCGAACTAAATATTAACATTACTAAGTAATAGTTAAATAAGATTACATAGGAGACAAACAGTAATAAATGATCAGAGTAGAACTCAACTATAACTCAATCAAACTAAAATAAATCAAACTGAATATGACACCTATATTGAAAGTTATGACACCTAGCATAGAGCATATGATCATTTATGTTATTCACTATACTAACCACATATTAACCACATTCATTTATGAGCATATGAGCATATTAAACACATAGTGCATATGATCGTTTATGTTATTCACTATACTAATTAATAAATAAAGTTCGGATATATAAAAATCATGGAGGTAAAAGAAGTCCTAAGCATAAAAGAGATATTTAGAGGTTCTACTGGGAAATATATTTTTTAACCTTCAGGTTTGTTGATATTTCTTCCAATCTTTTATAATAATGAGTTGGAGCTAGTATAATTGGAAGTGGATGTATCCATGAATCAATATCTCCCTCTTCTTTCTTAGATCCATCACCATATATTTTGAAACTGGGACAAAAATCCACCCTGCAAAGAAAACGATGAATTTGGCCTCCAACATCATAAATTTGTCTCTAAATTCAAGAAAAATTTGACTTCTATTTTCCAAAGCACAAGCAACAAGTGAAATTATTAGCTAACATGAATCCATAGCAGTCAACACCATAGTGTCTCTAGACATTGAGAACCATGTGCACAAAACATGTCCTTGAAATTTGGCAATAATTCATTGAGTTGAAGTGTTTTGGCATCATTGTTTGATGGAGTCAAATAGGCATAAATGTAGCTAAGTGTTAGGTGAGGTGGATTGTTTATACCACTACATATCCATCCATGCTACTCTTAGTCCATAAGACCGTTGAGAGAACCTTGGCAAGAAAACCAATGGTCTCTTTGATTGAGAGGAGCATCCATTTTACTTAAATAATGGGCTTCGTCACTAGCCATGATGATAATAATGCACACATAATACTAAATTTGACCAGAAACCTAAAAAAAAGGTTAGGGAGAATCAAGATAGACATCAAGACCAATGAATGAAACACACATATCGGGTGGTTCTTAATCCTCAGAAAATCAAAGCACATAAACTAAATCCACACCTTAAGAACACACACATTTGGCAGAGACCTAGTGTAAAAAATAAAGGTAGAAAAGCATTATTTAAATGATTTCAATAAACCACCATCTTATCTCTAACATGGTGAAAGTAACCATTAAATTTCCACCTAGAGAATGAGATTGAATCATTCATAAAGCAATATCAAACTTGATTAGAATTTGAATAATCCAAAGAGCCATAACCTAACCATTCCTTCACCATTAACACAGAAAAAATGAACATAAATTACACATTTCAAATCATGATCACTAAAGAGGGGGTTGTATGGCATGAAGACACTTGCGTTAAATGATTTAGGGGGTTGTGGCCAACCCTAAATCTAGAAGTGTCCACACCCCATCCAGGTGATTTTCAAGACCGTGTTACAAATGTAGTGTTAGTATGCCAACAGTAATACTTCAGAGATAATATATACATATAATATATGTTGAGAGGTTCATTGGATTTCATTGATTGTACAAATGAAAGAAATTGCCAAGAGTTATTTCAATTTCCATGGTAGGAAATGGTCAAATGATGAAACAACAAACTGTGAATTTAAATTTGAAAGTGAATAATATTACATAGATTGGAAAAAGTTTAACCATTTTATTATTATTATTATTAAGAAGGAGAAAGTAAAATTTCTAAAAAAATATTAAAATAAATAATAATAATAAATTATATTATATAAAATATAATAAAAAGTCATTAAATAAATATCTAAAATGTATATTTAAAATAGATTATAAAATAGCAATAACAAAATATATAACTACAATGAAATTAAGGTTTCCAAAAGTGGATCCTTAGTGGGGTGTGAGGTGGGAAAGAAAGGGGAGGAGGACCACAACCTCTTTCACATAAAATACAATTATGGAAGGACGTGGTTGTTAGCATGAGCCAACACCTAACACTAGTCCATAGCATTATATCCATAATGTATGAGGCATGGCTCAAGCTACCACTCTAAGGGAATTTGTAGGATTAGTTATGCAAAGTTGCTGAGAGAAATAATGAGGAAATATGTCTGGTTAAAACTGAGAGTGCTAAGGGTCAAGTGTGCTCTTGAAATGATACCTTGTATTTTTGGAAATGCTACTTTCAATAAAGGCACCATATGTGATAATGTATCTTTGAACTATCTACACTATGCAATTTTATTTGTTCATTTTCTCAGTGACTCCATGTAGTGTGATTTGAGATGATTGTTTTCAAAGCAATGGTTGTAGTGAGTTACTCTTATCCTAGGCATGGGGCATTGCAAGAACGAGGGGAAAGAGTTCATGGTGAGGCTCCACAGTAGCATGCCAAGGCAAAGTGGGATTTATAGGTTGTAGCCATTGTGTTCCACATATTCACTTCCTTGGAACAATCTTGTTGCTTCTAGGAGCTCAAGTGGAGGACTAGGGCTGCCATGAAATCAATTGAGAAAGGAAAGATGGAGGTTGATGTAGAGTTTTTCAAGGATTCAAGCACCTCAGTCACCGGATAAACAAAATTTCAATGAAGAGGGACTTATATTGGCATACTAAAGGCTTTTGTTGCCTAAATTCCATTATTTCATTAAGAGGAGAAGAACAACATGACTACAATGTTGGAGGTCTCAAGAGGCAAAACAAGTTCCTAATCACCCTTGCTTTTGTTTTGGTAAAAAATCCAAGAGAAAGGGTAATGAAACGAGCACCAAGAACCTCTAAGGAGTCTATCTAGGTTGGTAAAAACCAAGGAGTCCAGCATAAGCATGTCCAATGAGGCAGAGAACCCTAAAATTATGATCGCTTGGTCTCCTCTCTTGTTTTATATTTCAATCTCCATAATTTTTATGGTTGTATGAATTAGAAATACTCTTAATTTCCATCCAAGAACAAGTTGCCTTATATATTTGTCAAATCTAGTTTTTTATGAAAAAGATTCCATATTTTTTATTATGTTTTTGATTTTGTAGACATCACATCTATCTCTAAAAACTATACTAAAAATTTTCCAAAAAAATACAGAACATAAAAATAGAAAACTATACACTACTATTTAGAAGAGTTGATAGAAAGATAATACTAACTTACATATTTAAAAAAAACAAAAAAAAACAAAAAAACAAAAAACTTAAAAATATTCCTAAAATAATAAAATTTCAAATATAACAAATATATTTATAATACTTTCATAAAAACAATAATATAATTAAACCAAACTCTAGCGTAGCTTTTTGGCTAGAGATATAGTTGCACTACCTAGACATCCTAGCTTTCTGTGTCATTTTGCAATTTGCATTATAATACATTATAGTTTCCCTCACTTAAAAACAACGCCGGAATATTTAAAGAAATTTCAAAACAAGAAGTTACCTACAGTGCAATATGCTTAAGCCCACATAAAAAATCATATTTAAAAATTTGCCAGCAAAGAAGTCATTGAGGAAACGATTCTGCCATGTTTCTCCGAGAATAATTTCAAATGCTGGATGAAGCCAACAGTTTTACATTGACAACAGATTGTACAACGGGCAGCTTACTAATTAACCACACTGCAACATGACAAACATTTTCCTCTAAACTACAGAGTATGATGACTACATAATGATGACTACATTTTCCAATTACAAGCATATATAGTTTGACACAAACTCTCTAATGCAATAGTTTTCTGGTTTTAGATTCTCGTGCATCTTGCTCGTTGAAAAGGGAAGTCAAAAGAGTATGATGATAGATAATCCTCCGATTACAAGCATATATAGTTTGATAAAAACTCTTTAATGCAATAGTTTGCTGGTTTTAGATTCTCGTGCATCTTGCTCGTTGAAAAGTGAAGTCAATATCCTTATAATTTCTTGGAAGAGGAGGTTGTTCTTTTGTATAATTGAAAGGATTTGCACCGTTGTAGATGATTTAATAATATATATCGGAATGATGTAATATATATCGGAATGATGGCTTAATTAAATTAAATATACACATTATATATAATGAGATGGGTTTATAGAGATCAATATATCTTTTAAATGTGTTTTATGTTTCTTTTCAATGTATTTTTTGAATATATATATCTATTGAGGGGGTTCTTTCGAGATATCAATATAAGTTTTGCTGGTTTTAGATTCTCGTGCATCTTGCTCGTTGAAAAGTGAAGTCAATAGAATATGATGACTAGATAATCCTCCGATTACAAGCATTTATAGTTTGACACAAACTCTTTAATGCTACAGTTTGCTGGTTTTAGATTCTCGTGCATCTGGCTCGTTGAAAAGTGAAGTCAATATGCTTATAATTTCTTGGAAGAGAAGGTTGTTCTTCTGTATAATTGAAAGGATTTGCATTGTTGTAGATGGTTTAATAATATATATCGGAATGAATGATTGTTTAATTAAATTAAATATACACGAGATGGGTTTATAAAGATCAATATATCTTTTATATATGTTTTATGTTTTTTTTTTTCAATTTTTTTTTTAATATATAGAGAGGGGAGGGTTTTTTTGAGATATCAATGAGTGGGCATAATGGTTAAGAGCATGTGTTTACTTCTCAGAGCTTAGAGGTTTAAAACTAGAGGAGTCACAGGTTCAAAATTAGAGGTTGTAGAGTATGTATGTCTTCGTAGATATATTAATTCAATACTCATTAATTTTAATAAATATAATAATATATTCGTAGTTACACTTATTCATTATTTTTAATCCTCTTATGAATGAAGAAACAAATTGTTTATGAAACTTAGCATATCTTTACATATTACAACTTTTTGTTTTAAAAGTTTAACTAATATATCTACCATATTCTCTTTTGTATTATAATACATTAAATCAATTTCTTTTGATTGAATCTCTCCTCTTATAATATGATGATAAGTTTCAATGTGTTTGGATCTTGCATGATAAATTGGGTTATTTTTCAATTTCATTTAACTTTAATTGTCATAGTTGTAAATGGTCATAACCTTTCTCCCATGTCTTCAAGAACGAGCCTTAACCAAATTGCTTCACAAATAGCACAAAATAAAATGACACTTCTTGTTGATCCAATACCAAAACTTCAATCCTATACTAAATGAATATTTGTTTTATATCATCTTATTATCATCTTGATCACCTACCCAATCAAAATCTGTATAACCTAACATTTGCTTTAAGGTTTCAAGTGTCTCTCATGGCATATTTATAATGGCTCTCATTTGGTTTAGCCATGAATTGAATATGTATATTCACTAATTATGCACTATCAAATTTAGTGGATGGATTTAGAAAAAATCTGATAGGTTTCTATTTATCCATATAACCCTATCAAGGCAGTAAGAAAAACATAAAACAAATGGAGAGTGGGTTAAGTGGTTGGATAATGTATGCCTCTAAGTTGGTTGTTGTAAACCTCCCTTGAATAATAAGAATATTGATTATCATTTCCTCGTGGATGTTTCCCTCACAAGGAGGGTTTTACCACATAAAAAAATGTGGCAATTATGTGTTTGATTATTCTGCTATCTTATTTATTTTCCATTGTTTTCTACAATTTCAATTGATTTGTGGGTTATGCTTTCACTCCTCAACTCAAAATATTGTTTCAAAACTTTCAAGAGAAGTTTGTGTTAATGGCGAAGATGCAAAGTGCAAATTTTGAAATCGGAAAGTTCAATGGAAGTTATAGCTTTGAGCTATGGAAGGTTAAGATGTAAGATATGCTCGTGCAACAAGGAGTGGAAAAGGAATTATTGGGCAGGGAAAAGAAACCCGTTGTATGGATAATGACAAATAGGATGACATGTATGCAAGAGCCCTACGTTTGATTCATCTATGCTTAGAATATGATGTGATGTTTAACATCGTTGGAGAGAAAACAACTGCAGGCTTATGGACCAAGCTAGAAAGCCTTTATATGATGAATTCCTGCACCAATAGAATCTACTTGAAGCAATAGTTATATAGTTTGTGGATGAAGGAAGGTAGAAATATCTCTCATCATTTGAATTCTTTCAATACTATTTTATGTCAGTTTTCTAGTATAGATGTAAATCTAGAAGGGGAAGACAAAGTTGTTACACTATTGTGTTCTTTACCTCAGTATTGGGATCTTTTTGTAACCTATATCAATTTTAGCTCTACCTATACCATTGGTTTTGATGTTATTGTGGGATATATTTTGTCTAAGGAAACTCGACGGAAATATATACTTGAAACCTCAACTTCAAAAGCAATGGTGGCTAGAGGTCGATCGAAAGAAAAATATTAGAATTAGAGAGACACATCAATATTTAAGATAAGAGGCAAGAGCAGTAAGTTAAAGTGTTGGTACTCTAACAGGGCATCTTAAGAAGGATTGATGGAAAAGAATGGAACAAACTGCTTAAAAGGACTCTAAAAAGGAATTTAATTCAGATGAAGCAAGTGTATGTATTATTGATGAGGAATTTAATTCAGATGAGGCAAGTGCATGAATTTTTTGTCCTCATCATCCTAGGGTTTCTAGGTGCTTTGAATCATTTGAATGTTTGCATGCTTCGTTGGATTCCAGAGCTACTGTTGAGTTAGTTTTGTCGTCTATTTCGAACCATTTCATTTGGTTTTTTTTTTTTTTTCCAGTTGATCTATATGATTAGGGCTTTCAAGTGCCCATTCCATGTGCATTTGATTCTCTCCTCCATCAAAAAGCATTGATTACATTACTTGTGTTCAACTGAATCATCTCTCTTTGTGTGTTAATCAATGTGAAAAGTGAAGAATTTTTTGTTTTGAGGAAATGATTTGGGATTTCTCTTTGGTGTTTTGATTATTGCATCTTGTAGAATTTTGAGGAATTTCATTAGATAAGTACTCAAATCAAGTGATTACATTTGAAGTGCATTCTACGTCTTTTGCATTGTATTTATATAATATATATATATATTGCATTAATTTTGCATCTAAATGAAGAAATTCATTTCAATTGCTTCTAGTGTGTTCAGTGAAAAATAGGAAAGTGAAAGAGATTTTCATTTTGATTTGTAATATGCACTCAAATAAGTAATGAAAACTATCATTTAATGCATTTTCTTGACTTCTTAATTGATTGTGTAAACTTCTTCCTCTCAATTAGTGTAGTTCTTCATCGAAATTAATAGTTGTCTTTTTCTCATATAGTTCCATTTTAGAGATTCATGCGACATCGGTAAGGCCTTAAAACTGAAACCTAAATTCAAGATAAACTTTAAAATTAATTCAATGAATATAAGGAGCATTTGGAACTTAACACAACACACTTAGAGGTCTAGGCTAGAGACATGTTCCAACGTCTATAAACCTGGCAGCTGTCAGTAATAGCGTGTGTTGCATCTCGAGAGTGAAATCCCATCCCATGTACATAAGTATATAGAACCTGCGGCACGTATGGTAAATATATGAGGACACTCTAACTGAACGGTTACACATTAGACAATGCCAAAATGGACTTGCGCTCCTCGTAATGTCGAGTATATAATGGGAGACCCCCCTAGTTTGCTATCCTTTAGCCATAGGTAACCGAGTTTTCCGCCTCGTAAACGTGATACACCGAACACAACAGTCAGGGAGATTGCTTTCCCATACTTCTTGGTTCACTAAGAGTTATTCTGTAGTTCATAGATACTTGGTAAATGCTCTTGCCTAGATTACCCTTTTTTGGTTTATCTTGTGTTTAATTTCTAAAATGTATTGTCGGCGATAACGTTTTATCCATGCTCATCTCCTTAACTAATATTAGGTTGGAAGTAATGGAAACAGTTCCTGGGTTTACCAACCAAGGAATTCCCTCAGATGGGAATCCTAGCCCTTTTCCTTCTTTTGGAAATGTTGGTGCTCCCTATATGGCAATGTTGTCCCTCCCACGATTAACCATTGGTCTGCTAGTTTGGTTATTTTCAACCCCCACGGTTTTGAATGTCCAAGTTTCTTCTCAACCAAGTTCTTCTTCACCTAAAAAATGTCAACCCCATGTTGATATTAAGGTTGAACCCTTGCCTTCTTCACCCATTTCTTCACCTCGTTCTTCCCCTTCACCTGTGAAAGTCTGGATTATAGTGACCAAGTGGATAAGAAGAAGAATAAGAAGTCGAAGAAGAAGAAGGACAATAAGCAGGGGGGAAAACCAACAACCATTGCTACCCATGCGATTAATGTTGAGAAACCGCCCACTGCATCCCGCAAAGTCAAATTCCCTTGCAAGATATGTAATGGCGACCATATTCTTAGAGATTGTCCTGGTATTCCCAAGGTATTAGAATTGTGGTCCACTGGCCTGAATCATCCTTCGTCATCAACCTCTAGATGTCATGCTGGTGATAAAACCTCAACTAGTGATAATAAGATTCATAAGAAATATGGTAAGGTCAAATTTCCATGTAGGTTATGTGAAGAGAATCATACCATTCACCTTTTTCCTTATCTTGATGAAGCCTCCAAAGTGTTGGATATCCTTATGACTTTTGAGCCTTGTCTTCCGTTTGGTTACCAGAATTTTTCACCGAGTCCTTCACTAGTTGATCAAGATTTACCTCTGGTTAATCCCACTCCCTCTGAAATTCAATCTCATGAGTCCATTTATGACCAATCATTGGTTGAGAAAAAGGTCAACTTGATTTTGACTATGGTTAATCAGGCCTTTCCCGTAGAGATTGAATCTCATACCACTCACATTTTTTTTGTTTCCTCATATTCCCCGAAATTGGAGGGAAATCCTCCCATTCCCATGATATAGGAGGGTGATCCTCCCATTCCTATAACACAAGGGGATAGTCCTCCCATTCCTATGGCACCCCCTCCATGTAGTTTGGTTGCTTCCTTTGATTGGAGTTGGCTAGCGGGATATCGTCTTCCTTCTTACGTGCCCTTTGAGATCATGATACATGCCTGTAATGTGGACGTACCTGGCACAATAATAGATGAAGGCACATCTGTTAGTATTATGTCCTCAACCACATGGCAAGCTTTCAATTCCCCATAGCTTGTGCTTGTTACCCATAATTTTTTGGCTTTTAACAGAGGAACCAGTCAATTGTTAGGGATCCTTCCGAGGTTGCCTATTAACTTAGGAAGAAAATTTATATGTATATATATGTGATGGTTGTCCAAGGCCCATTGGATTTTAACTTACCCCTGGGGCATGACTATACTTATGTCGTGGGAGCACTTGTCTCTTCTCTCATTCATGTGATCTGTTTTCCACATGAAGGTCGAATTGTGACCATTGATCAACTTTCATTCATTGCTCCTAATGTGACACCTACTCTACAATCACCCCTTAATGGTCCTTACATTCCAGTGGTATCTTCCCCTCCCCAGGTCAATTATGTAGCAACTTGTTCAATGCCCGCATCCATTGGTAGTTCCATCAGTGATGTCATGTATTGTGTCCTGGGGGCATTAGACCCCGACTTCCAGAGTGTTGTTCTCCCATCAAATGAGAACCTCTTGGCAGAAATGACCTCTTATATGTCATCACTGGGTCTTCAGAGCATAGTTCCTTTTCTTGTGTCAAGCTCCTTAAAAAATGAAACAAGCCCTTCAGAGAATGGTTCCTTTTCTTGTGTGAAGCTCCTTAAAAAATGAAACAAGCTCATGAGAGAAGAGTTCATTTTCTTGTGTCAAGCTCTTTAAAACATGAAACAAGGTGTCACGAGGATAATTCTTTACTATGTCAACCTTGTTAAAATATGAAATAGGTCCTTATGAGGATATTTTTTTTCTATGTCAACCTCATTAAAAAATGAATTAGGCCTCTATGATGATAATTATTTTACTGTGTCAACCTCGTTAAAAAATGATTTCCCTTTCAATTCGAGCTTTTGATTGTATCTCGTAAAATCCCAGTTGATTCTTTCACTCGATCTCATAATTGAATCTTCACTCCATTCACCTGATAGTAACCAACAATCTACTTAGGAGAATGCACTGAAGCTTGGGGGCATGTACCTCGAATTGATTCACCATGTTGGGGGCATGAAAAAAAATTTCAGGTAGAGTTTCCTATGTTTCAAGATTTTGTAAAAATGAAACCATTCTCATTACGTTTTTGTACATTAATGTACAGTTTGGTTTTGATATGATTTTTGTGAATTGTTTTTTTGCTTATCTTGCTTTACTTAACATATGCATTTTTCTAGATAGACATTTTCAAAAACTTTAAAAACATGATCATCATCACATGATACAAAATTAAATAGGAAAACATAGCATATATATATATATATATATATATATATGTCGATAATATTTGAAAATTTTTTAGTACAACACAATCCAAAAAATATTTGTTCTGGTACACAAGAGACTCATAGGTCCCAAAACACAAAAAATACAGAACTAAAACGAAACTGGACTAGTTAGCATGATGCTCATGATAACAATTCACTACTCGGATAACTTGAGTCAGCAATCAATGGATGCAGACTGAAACTCCCATAGTGTGCCTCTGGTAGCGACGAGGGATATCATGGACATGGGCATACTCCAAAATCCTAGTGGTCAATGCATCTAGGTCCTAGGCTATTTCCTCTTCATTACCTGCTCCTTCCTCATAAGGAGCAACCTCGAACTCCCTCATCACTCTTCTCACTATGGGGGACATCGCAATAGGTCTTCACAGTCCAACATCTGCAATATATAATTTTAAAACATTAGAACACGTATACCAGAAAATATTTATATATAAACATGCAAAATTTAAAAAACACGTTTTACCTCTATCATCCCAATGATCACCCTCTGGAAGTGGAAGATATGGGTCGCCTCTAAATTTTGTCCCATAATATGGCCAATCTTCCATTACAATGAGCTGGCGCCTCAACCATATGAAGAAAGCTAGTTTATACGACATATGTTGCTCGCCTCCTAAGCAAGGCATCAACTCGCTCCGTTGTATCATACGAGGATCTCGTGGTGCTGACATATCCACTTTCACCCACTAGAACTGGAACAATGGCACTCATTCTAAGAAGAATGATGCCAAAGCTGACCCATGTCCGAATTTTTGAGTCGTCCATTTTTGCATTTGGTGAGTTGTTTCTTCATGTTGGCCAAGAATGCTTCTGACCAGTTGATGATCATGGGTGCCATGAAATCTATGGCAGTCTGAAGTTGAGACTTGGTAGCCTCAAGTGGAGCTTGTGCCCCAGCAGAACGTGTTATAGTATGTAGGAGTACCTTTAGAGGCACGTTGTTTATGACTCTTATGTCAACCCTCCCACTGGAAGACTTGTTTACTTATGGGAACTGCTTCCCTATCAACATATCCATGCTCTCACCCATAAATCAGTTTCCTAGTAGATGGGCTCATTCCCCCCTCTGTGAAAAACCAATGATGAAATAGATGTCGAAAACCTTGATCTCCAATTCTTGGTCACCAATTATGAATCTTTCTCATCTTGTGTCCCATATGCTTATCAAGTATTGTAGCAACTTAGGCTGAGATCTTAGGCCTGGGGTTAAGAAGAAATTGAGGAGCCCAAAATTCCTCATGGTAGCCAGATATTATAGATCTTCCATGGTTTCTATGTCCTCTTCCTCATGCTCTCTCTCCCTCCATTTAATAATCACTTTTGCTGATTTTTTCCTGCTAACAACAATTATTCAAACAATTGTTAAAATTTCAAACTTAGAAATCCATTTTCAATGGCGATTTTTGGAAATATTATTATTTCTTCTATTTTCGGCATTTGGGGTGCTTATTTCTAAAACAGGAGTGCCGATTGGGGCACATCCTTTGAAAAATTGGATATCGGCACAAGCCCAAAGGCGGTAACCACGCCGATCCACAACGAAAATGAGTTTAAAACTTCTTCCCAAAAATTCAAAATACATCATGACAATTGCTAAAATAGGTATGAAATCAAAGACAATGGACATGGCTCTTACCTGACACAGACAGTTCATCATATGGCTTCTTTGAACAACTATAGTCAGCTCCTGAAGATCAAAGTAAAAAAAAAATTTCAATGGCTTGTGAAAGTGAAAAGCGAAAAATGTTTTTGACTTTTTGGTTTTCATAAATGCTTAAGTCATTATTAGGTTTTTTTATCAATATTTTAATTATTTTTCCTTGAAACATATAATATGGTCACTTTTATGCAGCAACAGGATAAAATTTCAATGGATGTGATGAGAACGAGTTCTATTCTATTACTTTTTCAGACTCGGTAAAAACAAATGAAAATGTCACCTCCTTGGAGTCATATTTAATCTCTTTTTTGAATCTCGAAAAATGAAAAAATTGTCGAGTATTTTTCATTTTGAGCTCTTTAAAGTAAGTGAAACGTCATTTACCCAGTATACATTTACCCCTTTTTCAGGTTGGGATAAACTATTTATGAAAAATGAGTACCTTAGTCAATCTTGACTAAGAGGTTCTCTCTAACTTTGTTTTCTACCTTTTCAGATTTAAGGGACTATCTACAAAAAAGGCCCTATGGATTTTTATTTTCAGCCTCTTTTCAAACTCTCTAAACATGAAAAGGCGTCAATTTTCACCTTTTTTGGACTTGTTAAAATTTAATGACATTGGACTCGTCATCATGACACTACCGAGTTTCTCCATCCTAGGGCTCATAAAATGTACTAGGATGGATTTATTCGAAGGAAAAACTTATATGACAATCATATGCTATCCTCTTCAAGCTTGTATTAAAAAATAGTTGGGGTACTCATAAAAAATGGTGGGGGAAAAATGCAAGTATTTATCATTTGTGTCGGTAGTATGTCGCTCTTGAACATGACACTTATCTACAGTTTGTGTCGATTTGGGGATATCCTACATTCGTCACTTTGCCTCCATGGGTTTGGGAAAAATGTTTGCCTCTCATTTTATTACCAGTCTCATCAACATGACCTATGATCCTACTTGAGTAAAAAACTTCCATAACTCAAAGTCATGTTGTCAATATGTTCAAGAACAGTTCCTTCTGCAGTTTGTTCATTACCAGATTCTCTATTCATTCTTGATTCACAACCATATTGTTTCCTCTGTCTCATGTCGATGATGTGGGATACATCATGGCCCTCCTTTGATGGATCGCGACATATCAATATCAGCTCATTATCCAGGAAGTTGATCTAGAGACTCCTTTTCAGTACCTTAGAGCCTGCATGCCCTAATGGCAGGTTTTTCGCATTCGACGATAGGTTCACCTCATTGGCCTTCGATCAGGTGATTTCACGAGTGTTCAAATTCAGTTCCTTATTCACATCTCGTGGATTTTACTACTATTAACTTGAGGGCCATTATCGTTATTGGTGGTCTCTCTCACCCCTGTTAAGAGTTTACAATTGACTGGTAATCAGGCAATTTTCTTACATGTTCGACTTCAACTCACTCATTCACATGCCTGAATTTTTACTTGATTAGGCCATGAATGAGCGCAAGACCCTGGATTTTGTCCTATAAAGTCTAGGTTACATGGTGATGTTATTTATTCATGTTTGTATACATGAATATTTTTTATGGATGGATGCAACCATATCTGAGTCTGTATTTGTGATCCTTTTTATTGCTATATGGTTGTGTCCATGCCATGTATCTCTTGCATGGATGGTTGCATCCATGCCTTATGCTCATGTATTTATATTAGAGATTTTAGTTGTATATAAGTACTTGATTCACATGTGTTTTTGATGATGGCGTCCTGGTCCTGGTACATACTCATAAAGCATTTCACCCCTCACTCTCGTTCTCCCTTCATGCTTTAGGGGGCATATGTTACACAGTGTTTTGTCACTGTCCTTGTACTCCCTGTTCTTGAATCCCAGAGGACCATTTTAGTGATCCCTATGTACTTTTTCCATCATGAAAATATGCCCTTGAATCCCTTACAGTCTGAAGAACAATCTCTCTTTTGATCATTTCTGGAGTACTAACAACCTACCTTTTTGGAGCTACATGACACTTCTGTGTCTCACCAGTGTTGATGGCCCATCCTTAGCCTGTGACCAACTCCAATCGACCCTAGTATGGACCTCATAACCGCGTTGATCTACTTCTGGAAGATTTTTTTAA
Source organism: Pinus albicaulis (assembly GCA_034641835.2). Classification (NCBI taxonomy): domain Eukaryota; kingdom Viridiplantae; phylum Streptophyta; class Pinopsida; order Pinales; family Pinaceae; genus Pinus; species Pinus albicaulis. The sequence goes on along the minus strand of CM076571.1, from coordinate 438,170,308 downwards.
ATGGAACGAAGCTTCATGACCTAGAAGCTTCGAAAGCAGAGAGTTGGATGTTTGTTTATCAGGATATGGACGAGCTTCCTCCCTTGGGCCTTTTTTCCCTACAAAAGAGAAACCACCCAAGGAGATAAGACTTTTTCCCACCTTAATTGGATCCATGTCCCCTCCTCCATCACTATAAATTGATCACCTTCCAATTCCTCTACTAGTGAGAATAAAATAGAAGAGAAGAACAACAAAGAAGGGTTTGAAGATTGTTATAGGCATAGAAGGAGAGATTTGATACCCTTAGCCTTCTCACACTGAGTTGAAAAAGAGTGCTTTGGAGATGTACCCATATTCGGACCCGCCAAAGGAGAGCTTCAACATCAAGGCATAGATTATAACTCCTGTTTTATTAATAATATGATACAACTGATGTTTCTTTTCCATTCTTGTCCATTTTTATGATAAGAAGTCTATCATTCCTTGATTAGCTAGATAGATTATTTTTGTTATATGCATGCTACACTTTTATGTTTTCTTGTTGTTTCTTGGTCACTTGCATAGGTAATTGAATGTTGATAGCAGTGGAGATCAAGCTTGGAAGAGCGGCGGATAAAAAAGCTTCAACGAAGAGCAGCATCATAGCATCCGACCGAGGTAGGCCATCTCTTTCGATCTATGTTTCATTTATTATCATGGAAAGTAGATATTTCCTTGTTCCCCTTGTGGCTAGACACACCCTAAGGCTAGAGGGATTTTCTTTGTCCACATAGCGGATTTACGTAGACAACAATTACAACCATAAAATTTAAACTAAGATGCCTATCAGTCTAAGTATCAACTAGGCTTACAATTTAAAAAAAATCACATCAACTGGATTTTGTTTTCTTTTTATTTTCTTCCAGTTCATATAACCTCTGAAATTCTTCAGTTTTTTCTTTTCATTGTAGGCTTCAAATTTCATTTTCTTCATTTTCTAGTGCATCTTTTACAATGTTCTGAGTTTCCCATTCATATCATCTATTTCTTCAAAACAATTATTCCATCTGGATCCATATTCATCTTCAACTTGAATACCCCCCCTTAAATGAAAACACCTCTTAAGGGTATCCCATACCTCCTTGGTTGTCTTTGGATTTGCAATGAGGGAAAAAATATTGTCATCTATGCATTTCTTTATGAATTTTAATGCTAGCCCATTATTTTTCCTTTTTTCTTCCAAGTCTTTTAAATAAACCTCAAACAGGTCTTCTTGTTTCTTCAAATTTCTCAGCATCTTGGATTTTCCCATTTGTTGAGCACGGGTTGATTGTAGCTCAACAAGAAAATCGACTCATAAAATGTGGCAGTTTCACATCTCAAGAATCCCAAATGGATTCAACTTCAAGTATTTATAAAAAAATGACAATGGGTTGAAACTCTTTACTTCATCCTCTTGGAAAAACATTGAAATCATTTTGAAACTTCCTCACGATGAAATGGCTTCTACAAATGATTTCAGAAACCTATTTTAATTTAATAAACCAATGATTATTTTAAATAAAATCTCAACTCCTAAATTACAATGTCCATGAAAATATGAACAAAATATGGGTGACCCCTTTTCTTTCTAGAGAAATAAGTCTTCAAAGAACTTTTCAAAAGAATTTGGTTAGTGTTATAGCATCATTAAAAATTCCTATAGACCTGATGCTCTTATATGGCCTTGGGTAGTCCCTTTACCTGTGAAGTCTTGAGTTTCTATTAAAAAATTATATTTCAAAATCGATACATGAATCTGCCCACACAAAAATGCATAAATATGTGGGTCCCAAAAATCTATACCCACATACACATTTTTAAATTTGGAAAAATAAATAAAATCCATTTTTCAGGTAGGGTTTACGGTTTTTACCGAGAGCCCACCTACAAGATGCCATGTCCTGAATGAAAAAAAATAATTTAAGTTGGTATATATACACCCTTGGGTGGGCCTAATTCATAGAAGAGAAGTATCGACATGATACTCGATTTCCCCCTAGATCAATTCATCTTTTCACGTGCCTCCTGCACTCCTAGTCTCTAGGAAACCATCGTTTCCTTTGCAAAGATGCTCAATCTCCCTTTATAGAATCTCCTTGCATCTGTTACAAAGGTTGTCTTAGTGGCTCAAGCTGGAAAAATCTAGAGGAAGGTTTCATCAGTTCCTTTGGCCCGGATCAGGTTGTATCTATCATGTATTTACTGTTATTCATCAATTAAGAAACTTATATATTTTCCCTGATATATGTTTTTGTCTTATGAATGATAGTATAAATTTATATATATGATGATCTAACATATTATTATGCATGTATTTTAAACTATATATTATATCTATGCTCTTGTGATTATATTCAATCTATGCTCCTGTGATTGATTTTTAGGTTTGCATATTTCGGACGAAAGAGAGGGTCTGAATCCTACGAGAACATCTTCAAACATAGGACCCTCAAGTATGTTCCTAATCCAAAATTTAGTAATTCGAATGATCAACATGCTGGATAGAGTTTTATTTGTTGCTTGATCTATTATACTCTATTGGGGATTTAGATGCTGGCCTTAAGGATCATTTCCCACCAACAACTAGCGTGATACCTTTTTCAAAACAAAATCGATTTAAAAAAAGATAACTTTAATATATAAGAAGACAAATTACCTTTTTGAATAAATGAAGAAATATTTTTTAATACCATCGTTCTTCCTTGCATTTAAAAGACTAACCCTTATGACTTTCTTGCTTTACCTTTGATGCGCGCTTGTACCTTTTTACTCTACACTAACTAGCTCACATAGCTATTGAAGAAGAAGTATCACATTATTGTTCTGGAAATTGGTGTTGCTTGAAGTGTTTGCATAAAATATGGCTTATACGAAATCTTGGGTGGGTTATTGTCATTGAGTGTGTTATTGTCACCAAAATATTGGAGTGAGATCCAATCAAACCCAACTCTTTTGATTGTTATGGAGAATGAATTTTCCACCTTATGGAGCTTGAACAAAACAAGAATTTATGGTTTCTTCTAAAACGTAATGATTCCTTTCTTCTTCATGCAATGCCTTCGCTTTAGCTTTCTTAGGCACGACCAGTTTATTCACACGTTCTTTGGTCCTCTTTAGGATTCTTATGTAGGCTGAGTTCTGATACCATGTTAAATATAATAATGGTGGAAGACAGAGACAAGAATCAACTTGAAATTTGCAAGTGGAGCGAACTAAATATTAACATTACTAAGTAATAGTTAAATAAGATTACATAGGAGACAAACAGTAATAAACGATCAGAGTAGAACTCAACTGTAACTCAATCAAACTAAAATAAATCAAACTGAATATGACACCTATATTGACAGTTATGACACTTAGCATAGAGCATATGATCATTTATGTTATTCAATATACTAACCACATATTAACCACATTCATTTATGAGCATATGAGCATATTAAACACATAGTGCATATGATCGTTTATGTTATTCACTATACTAATTAATAAATAAAGTTCAGATATATAAAAATCATGGAGGTAAAAGAAGACCTAAGCATAAAAGAGATATTTAGAGGTTCTACTGGGAAATATATTTTTTAACCTTCAGGTTTGTTGATATTTCTTCCAATCTTTTATAATAATGAATTGGAGCTAGTATAATTGGAAGTGGATGTATCCATGAATCAATATCTTCCTCTTCTTTCTCAGATCCATCACCATAGATTTTGAAACTGGGACAAAAATCCACCCTGCAAAGAAAATGATAAATTTGGCCTCCAACATCATAAATTTGTCTCTAAATTCAAGAAAAATTTGACTTCTATTTTCCAAAGCACAAGCAACAAGTGAATTTATTAGCTAACATAAATCCATAACAGTCAACACCATAGTGTCTCTAGACATTGAGAACCATGTGTACAAAACATGTCCTTGAAATTTGGCAATAATTCATTGAGTTGAAGTGTTTTGGCATCATTGTTTGATGGAGTCAAATAGGCATAAATGTAGCTAAGTGTTAGGTGAGGTGGATTGTTTATACCACTACATATCCATCCATGCTACTCTTAGTCCATAAGATCGTTGAGAGAACCTTGGCAAGAAAGCCAATGGTCTCTTTGATTGAGAGGAGCATCCATTTTACTTAAATAATGGGCTTCGTCACTAGCCATGATGATAACAATGCACAAATAATACTAAATTTGACCAGAAACCTCAAAAAAAAGGTTAGGGAGTATCAAGATAGACATCAAGACCAATGAATGAAACACACATATCGGGTGGTTCTTAATCCTCAGAAAATCAAAGCACATAAACTAAATCCACGCCTTAAGAACACACACATTTGGCAGAGACCTAGTGTAGAAAATAAAGGTAGAAAAGCATTATTTAAATGATTTCAATAAACCACCATCTTATCTCTAACATGGTGAAAGTAACCATTAAATTGCCACCTAGAGAATGAGATTGAATCATTCATAAAGCAATATCAAACTTGATTAGAATTTGAATAATCCAAAGAGCCATAACCTAACCATTCCTTCACCATTAACACAGAAAAAATGAACATAAATTACACATTTCAAATCATGATGACTAAAGAGGGGGTTGTATGGCATGAAGACACTTGCGTTAAATGACCCAGGGGGTTGTGGCCAACCCTAAATCTAGAAGTGTCCACACCCCATCCAGGTGAGTTTCAAGACCGCGTTACAAATGTGGTGTTAGTATGCCAACAGTAATACTTCAGAGATAATATATACATATAATATATGTTGAGAGGTTCATTGGATTTCATTGATTGTACAAATGAAAGAAATTTCCAAGAGTTATTTCAATTTCCATGGTAGGAAATGGTCAAATGATGAAACAACAGACTGTGAATTTAAATTTGAAAGTGAATAATATTACATAGATTAGAAAAAGTTTAACCATTTTATTATTATTATTATTATTAAGAAGGAGAAAGTAAAATTTCTAAGAAAATATTAAAATAAATAATAATAATAAATTATATTATATAAAATATAATAAAAAGTCATAAAATAAATATCTAAAATGTATATTTAAAATAGATTATAAAATAGCAATAACAAAATATATAACTACAATGAAATTAAGGTTTCCAAAAGTGGATCCTTAGTGGGGTGTGAGGTGGGAAAGAAAGGGGAGGAGGACCACAACCTCTTTCAAACACATAAAATACAATTATGGAAGGGCATGGTTGTTATCATGAGCCAACACCTAACACTAGTCCATAGCATTCTATCCATAGTGTATGAGGCATGGCTCAAGCTACCACTCTAACGGAATTTGTAGGATTAGTTATGCAAATTTGCTGAGAGAAATAATGAGGAAATATGTCTGGTTAAAACTGAGAGTGCTAAGGGTCAAGTGTGCTCTTGAAATGATACCTTGTATTTTTGGAAATGCTACTTTCAATAAAGGCACCATATGTGATAATGTATCTTTGAACTATCTGCACTATGCAATTTTATTTGTTCATTTTCTCAGTGACTCCATGTAGTGTGATTTGTGATGATTGTTTTCAAAGCAATGGTTATAGTGAGTTACTCTTATCCTAGGCATGGGGCATTGCAAGAACGAGGGGAAAGAGTTCATGGTGAGGCTCCACAGTAGCATGCAATGCCAAGGCAAAGTGGGATTTAGAGGTTGTAGCCATTGTGTTCCACATATTCACTTCCTTGGAACAATCTTGTTGCATCTAGGAGCTCAAGTGGAGGACTAGGGCTGCCATGAAATCGATTGAGAAAGGAAAGATGGAGGTTGATGTAGAGTTTTTCAAGGATTCAAGCACCTCAGTCACCAGATAAACAAAATTTCAATGAAGAGGGACTTATATTGGCATACTAAAGGCTTTTGTTGCCTAAATTCCATTATTTCATTAAGAGGAGAAGAACAACATGACTACAATGTTGGAGGTCTCAAGAGGCAAAACAAGTTCCTAATCACCCTTACTTTTGTTTTGGTAAAAAATCCAAGAGAGAGGGTAATGAAACGAGCACCAAGAACCTCTATGGAGTCTATCTAGGTTGGTAAAAACCAAAGAGTCCAGCATAAGCCTGTCCAATGAGGCAGAGAACCCTAAAATTATGATCGCTTGGTCTCCTCTCTTGTTTTATATTTCAATCTCCATAATTTTTATGGTTGTATGAATTAGAAATACTCTTAATTTCCATCCAAGAACAAATTGCCTTATATATTTGTCAAATCTAGTTTTTTATGAAAAAGATTCCATATTTTTTATTATGTTTTTGATTTTGTAGACATTACATCTATCTCTAAAAACTATACTAAAAATTTTCCAGAAAAATACAGAACATAAAAATAAAAAACTATACACTACTATTTAGAAGAGTTAATAGAAAGATAATACTAACTTACATATTTAAAAAAAAAAAAAAAAAAAAAACAAAAGACAAAAAACTTTAAAATATTCCTAAAATAATAAAATTTCAAATATAACAAATATATTTATAATACTTTCATAAAAACAATAATATAATTAAACCAAACTCTAGCGTAGCTTTTTGGCTAGAGATATAGTTGCACTACCTAGACATCCTAGTTTTCTGTGTCATTTTGCAAATTGCATTATAATACATTATAGTTTCCCTCACTTGAAAACAACGCCGAAATATTTAAAGAAATTTCAAAACAAGAAGTTACCTACAGTGCAATATGCTTAAGCCCACATAAAAAATCACATTTAAAAATTTGCTTTACAATTGCCAGCAAAGAAGTTATTGAGGAAACGATTCTGCCATGTTTCCCCGAGAATAATTTCAAATGCTGGATGAAGCCAACAGTTTTACATTGACAACAGATTGTACAACGGGCAGCTTACTAATTAACCACAATGCAACATGACAAACATTTTCCTCTAAACTACAGAGGATGATGACTACATAATCCTCCAATTACAAGCATATATAGTTTGACACAAACTCTCTAATGCAATAGTTTTCTGGTTTTAGATTCTCGTGCATCTTGCTCGTTGAAAAGGGAAGTCAAAAGAGTATGATGACTAGATAATGCTCCGATTACAAGCATATATAGTTTGATAAAAACTCTTTAATGCAATAGTTTGCTGGTTTTAGATTTTCGTGCATCTTGCTCGTTGAAAAGTGAAGTCAATATCCTTATAATTTCTTGGAAGAGGAGGTTGTTCTTTTGTATAATTGAAAGGATTTGCATCGTTGTAGATGATTTAATAATATATATCGGAATGATGGCTTAATTAAATTAAATATACACATTATATATAATGAGATCAATATATCTTTTAAATGTGTTTTATGTTTATTTTCAATGTATTTTTTTGAATATATATCTAGAGAGGGGGTTCTTTCGAGATATCAATATAAGTTTTGCATCTTGCTCGTTGAAAAGGGAAGTCAATAGATTATGATGACTAGATAATCCTCCGATTAAAAGCATTTATAGTTTGACACAAACTCTTTAGTGCAACAGTTTGCTGGTTTTAGATTCTCGTGCATCTCGCTCGTTGAAAAGTGAAGTCAATATGCTTATAATTTCTTGGAAGAGAAGGTTGTTCTTCTGTATAATTGAAAGGATTTGCATCGTTGTAGATGGTTTAATAATATATGTCGGAATGAATCATTGTTTAATTAAATTAAATATACACGAGATGGGTTTATAGAGATCAATATATCTTTTATATATGTTTTATATATGTTTTATGTTTGTTTTTTCAATAATTTTTTTTAATATATAGAGGGGAGGGTTTTTTTGAGATATCAATGAGTGGGCATAATGGTTAAGAGCATGTGTTTACTTCTAAGAGGTTAGAGGTTTAAAACTAGAGGGGACACAGGTTCAAAATTAGAGGGGATGGAGTATGTATGTCTTCGTAAATATATTAATTCAATACTAATTAATTTTAATAAATATAATAATATATTAGCACTTACATTTATTCATTATTTTTAATTCTCTTATAAATGAAGAAACAAATTGTTTATGAAACTTAGCATATCTTTACATATTACAACTTTTTGTTTTAAAAGTTTAACTAATATATCTACCATATTCTCGTTTGTATTATAATACATTAAATCAATTTCTTTTGATTGAATCTCTCCTCTTATAATATGATGATAAATTTCAATGTGTTTGGATCTTCCATGACAAATTGGGTTATTTTTCAATTTCATTTAACTATAATTGTCATAGTTGTAAATGGTCATAACCTTTCTCCCATGTCTTCAAGAACGAGACTTAACCAAATTTCTTCACAAATAGCACAAAATAAAATTATACTTCTTATTGCTCCAATACAAAAACTTCAATCCTATACTAAATGAATATTTGTTTTATATCATCTCATTCTCATCTTGATTTCCTACCCAATCAAAATCTATATAACCTAACATTTGCTTTAAGGTTTCAAGTGTCTCTCATGGAAGATTTATAATGCCTCTCATTTGGTTTAGCCCTGAATTGAATATGTATATTCACTAATTATGCACTATCAAATTTTGTGGATGGATTTAGAAAAAATCTGATAGGTTTCTATTTATCCATGTAACCCTATCGAGGCAGTAAGAAAAACATAAAACAAATGGAGAGTGGGTTAAGTGGTTGGATAATGTATGCCTCTAAGTTGGTTTTTGTAAATCTCCCTTGAATAATAAGAATATTGAGTATCATTTCCTCGTGGATGTTTCCCTCACAAGGAGGGTTTACCCATGTAAAACAATGTGTCAATTATGTGTTTGATTATTTTGCTATCTTCTTATTTTTCATTGTTTTCTAAAATTTCAATTGATTTGTGGGTTATGCTTTCATTGCTCAACTCAAAATATGGTATTAGAACTTTTAGGAGATGTTTGTGTTAATGGTGAAGATGCAAAGTGAAAAGTTTGAAATCGAAAAGTTCAATGGAAGTTATAGCTTTGAGCTATGGAAGGTTAAGATGTAAGATATGCTCGTGCAACAAGGAGCAGAAAAGGAATTATTGGGTAGGGAAAAGAAACCCGTTGGTATGGATAATGACAACTAGGATGACATGTATGCAAGAGCCCTCCATTTGATTTGTCTATGCTTAGAATATGATGTGTTGTTTAACATCGTTGGAGAGAAAACAACTGCAGGCTTATGGACCAAGTTAGAAAGCCTTTATATGATGAATTCCCGGACTAATAGAATCTACTTGAAGTAATCGTTATATAGTTTGTGGATGAAGGAAGGTAGAAAGATCTCTCATCATGTGAATTCTTTCAATACTATTTTATGTAAGTTTTCTAGTATAGATGTAAATCTCGAAGGGGAAGACAAAGTTGTTACACTATTGTGTCCTCTACCTCAGTATTGGGATTTGTTTGTAACCTCTATCAATTTTAGTTATACCTATACCATTGATTTTGATGTTGTTGTGGGATATTTTTTGTCTAAGGAAAATCGACAGAAATATATCCTCAAAACCTAAAATTCAAAAGAAATGGTGGCTAGAGGTCGATCGAAAGAAAAATATTAGAATTAGAGAGACACATCAAGATTTAAGTCAAGAGGAAAGAATAGTAAGTTAAAGTGTTGGTACTGTAACAGGGCATCTTAAGAAGGATTGATGGAAAAGAAAGGAACAAACTGCTAAAAAGGACTCTAGAAAGGAAGTTAATTCAAATGAAACAAGTGCAGGTATTATTGATGAGGTATTTTCCACTTCTATTATTTCTCAACATCATCATAATTGGCTGCTAGATTTTGGTACTTCCCATCATATGTGTCTTCATAGGAATTGGTTCTCTTCATACTAGTCTATTGATGACGATGTAGTTTTCATGGGTAATGATGTTACATGAAATTGCTAATACCAGGATTAAAAGATATGATGGTACTATTAGAACGTTAATAGAGGTGAGGCATGTGCCTGAGCTTAGAAGGAACTTAATATATTTGGGAGTGTTAGAGTCTCCTGATTATAAATGTATAACTCAAGGTGGAGTTATGAAGGTGATGAAAGGCATCTTGGTAGCCATGAATGCCAAAAGTTTTGGGAACCTTTATAAGCTTGAAGGAAGGACAAAAACATATCATTCAAATACAACGTTTGAAGGTGAAAGTGTCTCTACACATTTATGGCATCAACGCTTTGGTCATATGAGAAAGAAAGGGATAAAGGTGTTGATTGATCGTAAGCTACTTCCAAGCTTCAAATCTATGAAATTGAATTTCTGCGAGCATTGTATTTATGGAAAGAAATATAGAAATAAATTTAAAACAAGAAAACATGTTAGTCAAGGTATCCTCGATTACATCCATTCAAATATTTTGGGACCATCTCCTAAAGTCTCTTTTGGAGAATCTTCATATTTTATAACATTTATAGATGATTACTCTAGAAAGGTATGGATCTATTTACAGAAAATAAAAGGTGATGTATTTTATGTTCTTAAGAAGTATAGAGATTTGGTTCAAAAGATCACTTGCAGGTCAATTAAATGTTTTAGAACTGACAATAAAACCAATTTTACTTCAAAGGAATTCAAAATTATTGCAAGGAATCTAGGATCAAAATACATAAAACCATGGTTTATACTCCTTCGCAAAATGGTGTTGCTGAATTGATCTAGGTGAATGTTGGTAGCCACTCACCTATTCCACTTGGACCACCACCATTGTTTCTTTTATTGTTTTAGTTTCCTTAATTGTAGCACAATTTACAATTTTTGGTAGTTTTTTCAGGTCTTGAACTTCCAGAGCTATTTTGAGGCCCTAAACAATGCTTTTTTGGAAAACTAGGGTAAACATGAGATTTTAATTGATGTTTGAAACTCGAAAATTGTATTCCTCAGATAGATATTTATAACAAGGTATTTTTCCTATCAAATGAAGATTGTATGCCAACGTTACGATCCTGAGAAGTTGATGTACCAATTTACCAAAACGAGGCGCATAATTTTGGTGCTTCATCTCCTAGGGTTAGGTTTTTGGATGTTTAGGATTTTTTATTGTTTCTCAATAATAAATAGGCTTTTGAGCCTCACTGTAAAACAATTCAGAGACATGTAGCCACTGCATCTCTTCTCAGAGATAAGCTACCATCGCCCGAGCTAGTTTATTTCCATTCTATTTGTAAGCTTATTTCAGTATTTGATTGCACTGAGAGGCACATTCTACAACCCAGTATGACCCCGATGTGTAAGTATGTTGGAAGCCAAAATATTTTTTTTTTAAATAAAATATAAATAATGTCGACTTTAAAAATAACTTACATAACCATATAAATAAACAATTAAAAATAAATTTAAACAATATAAATTTAAAATATGAAGAGTTTGATGAACACTTAAAAAATAGATATGGTAAATTATTATAAATACCATGTGCCCAACACCATGGACCAAATTAATAATAATACCATGCAAAAAAAAATATTAACCCTAACATTAATATTAAAATTTACAAATTTAATAACTTTATATTAATACAATATTAAATTTGTATATTATAATATATATTAATATGTCAAGAAATATATATATATATATATATATATATATATATATATATATATATATATATATATATATATATCTTTAAACTCTAGATATATATGAGAGGGAAGAACAAAGACATATGAAAGAGGTGGAGAAATAGAGAGAGTGACAAGAGAGAGAGGGAGACTAGTGAGAGAGACAGAGAAGGGGAGAGAAGGAATGAAGAGAGAGAGAGGGAGAGAAATGAGGAGAGAGGGAGGGATAAGAAGAAAGGATTGGAGGGTAGAGAGAGGGTGGTGGGGGAGAGAGAGGGAGGTAGGAGAGAAACGAATAGAGAAGAAGGATGAGAGGAGTAGAGAGGTAGGGATAGAGAGATAGAGTTGGAGGGGATAGAAGAATAAAGACATAGATAGTGAGAAGTGGAGAGAGAGGGAGTGATAAGGGAGAGATAGAGAGAGAGTGTGTATGTTGGGGTGTTATAAAGAGACATAGGAGGAGTGATTGAGAAAAAGGTGGAGAGAAGGAGAGAGAAGAAGAAAGGGAGGGATATAGTTACATAGTTGGAGAGATATATAGAGTGATGGGGGAAGAGAGAGGATCTCAGGGCAGAGAGAGAGAGAGTGGGGGGGGTGGGGAGGGGTGAAAATAGAGGGAGGTATGTGATAAAGGGAGAGAGAGGAAGAGAGTGATGGGGGAATATAGAGGATTGTAGGGGAAAGAGAGAGAGTGTGTGTGTGTGTGATCAAGGAAGAGAGAGGGAGGTAGGAGAGAAAGGGAGAGAGAGGAAGGAAAAGATAGGGGACTTGAGAGAGAGGGGGAGAGATGGAGCTGGATGGGGAGAGAGTGAGGGATAGATAGACGGATTTGGAGGGGAGAGAGGGATGGATAGAGATATGGAGATGGATGGGGAGGGAGGGAGGGAAGAAGAAAGACATAGAGAGTGACAAGTGGAGAGAGAGAGGGAGTGACAAGGGAGATATGGAGAGAGAGTGTGTATGTTTGGGGGTGAGATAAAGATATAAAGAAGAAGAGATGAAGAGAATGGGGGAGAGAAGGAGAGAGAGAGGCACATAATGAAAAAGTTAGAAGGTGAAGATAGATAAATAGAGAGAGAGAGAGAGAGAGAGAGAGAGAGAGAGAGAGAGAGAGAGAGAGGTGGGAGAGAAAGAAAGAGAGATAGTGGAGATAGGTAGGGAAAGAGAGATGGATATGGAGGGGGCGAGAGAGGGAGTTAAGAAGAATGGCATAGAGAGTGAAATTTAGAGAGAGAGAGAGAGAGAACGAGTGATAAGAAAGATGGAGGGAGAGAGAGAATAGAAGGAGGGAAGAAAGATAGAAGTGGGGGAGTTGAAGGGAAGGGGAAGAGAGAGAGAGGGGGGGGGATAGGAGGAGGGAGTGATAGATAGATATATTGTAGAAAGAGAGTGTATGTTTTGGGGTTTATATAGAGAGACAAAGGGAGATAGAGATATAGATGGAAGGCAAAGAGAAAGAAGAGATAGATGGAGACAGGGAGGGAGGGACAAAGGTTTTGATAAATATAGAGTGAGAGAGTGTGTGCATTTGTGGGGTGAGATAAAGAGACAAAGAAGGAGATATGGAGGGACATATAGGTATATGTGGAGGGGAGAGCGAGGTAAGAATATTTCTTACAATATATGCTTTGATTTCAATGTAGATGGTGATTTCTAATACTATTTGATTGCTTGCATTAGATGCATTGATATTAGTGTAGATTTTGATTTATAATGATATTTGATTACTTTCACTAGATGAATTGATTTCAATGAAGATGATTTCTAATTCTATTTGATTTCTTGCATTAAATGTATTGATTTTAGTTTATATGGTGATTTCTAATCCTATTTGATTTCTTGAACTAGATGCATTAATTTCAATGTAGATGTTGATTTAAAATTATATTTGATTACTTACACTATATGCATTGATTTCAATATAAATTAATTCTAATCATATTTTATTGCTTGCATCGATTGCATTGATTTCAGTGTAGATGGTGATTTATAATCCTATTTGATTGCTTGCACTAGATGCATTGGTTTTAGTGTATATGTTGGTTTCTAATCCTATTTCCTTACTTGCACTAGATGCATTCATTTGCGTCTAGATGTTGATTTCTAATACTATTTTATTACTTGCACTAGATGCATTGATTTGAATGTAGATGTTGATTTCTAATCCTATTTGATTACTTGCATTAGATGCATTGATTTATGTGTAGACATTGTTTTCTAATCTCATTTGATTTTTTGCATTAGATGAATTGATTTTAGTGTATATGTTGATTTCTTATTTGATGTAATTGGATGTGTGATGACACGTTAATTTTAAAGTCATTGGATTAATAGTGTGCATTGATTTCAGTGTAAGCATAAAAAATTATTGACAATGTAGAACAATTTTTGTGTTATAGTAATTAAACCTAATAATATTAGAGAGAAAGAGAGATAGGGTATGATGTTTACTACAAAAACTCGAGCTAAATATTTAAATGGTTTATGATTTATGATTTCTACTGTTTTTTTCATATAATCGATATGAAAAGATGGCAAAAATAACAAGGGTGACAGTAAGAATAGTAGAAGAAAATAGTTTGAGATTGATCATAGTGAAGGCTATTTGTAATTGACTACATTCTTTCTATTCACATTTTATAGAATTCTATATTATTACATTGTCACCTTGCATTCAAAAATTTCATTTCATAATTTTTCATCATTAAAGATATTTTACAATATTTATCTTCTCAACAAACAGAGGTAACTAAGAAAATTTAAAATTGAAATGACTCGATAAATCTCAAACATATTTAGCATATTTAAAATGGTTATATTAATATTAGCTGTATTTACATATTATTGATAAAATTAATCATATGTTCCTCATATTATTGATAGATTTTCCTTAATCACACATGACTGAAAAAAACCTATATCCATCTTAAAAACGAATCTATCAAGCATCGAGAGGAATCAAATCTCTTGAGGTGCAAACCTTTCCTCAAGTTTTCCACTCAAAAAAGAGGTTTGCACCTCGAGAGATTTGATCCTTCTCAGCGCTTGATAGATCCGTAGTTAAGATGGATCTAGGTGGGTATTAATGAAATGAAGTGCTATTTTTTCTGCATCTCTATAATTATGGTTATATCTGTAATTTTTTGCATTCCTGTTTAAGTTCGAATTAGTGGTATCAGAGTGGTCTTATATTTCTCTATTTTTCTTTGCATGTCCCCAATGAGGTCGGGATATAAGGAGTTAGGGATCAAATAGGTCAAACCATTGCAAGACCAACCTCACAAACTCTAGCGACCTCCCATGGCAGAAGAGAAGAAAGATGAGGGGGCAGGTGATCCTTTCAAAATATTTCTCAAAGAATCCCTCGAGCAACAAAGGAATGCGATGATGGATAACTTTGCCCAGATCCTTTAGCGGCTACCCAAAGGCGACACATATCCTTCCAACAACCACTCTGGAAGCGACACACTCTTCATGGTACAAGATAAATTTGAAATCCCCATATTTGAAGTTCAGATAGATGCAAACACCATGGATAAATGATTAAATATGCTAGAAGGATATTTTTATGTTCATGATTTTTCTAGCCGGGAAAATATTACTTTTTCCCTTCTCAAAGCTACCCCCCATGTCAAGGACTAGTGGGAAACCTACTGTGAGAAGAAGGATGAAAGTAAACCATCACTATTTTTAGCTGCACTAGGGGAGATATGAGGATAAATACATAAATTGGATCACGCTGTAGCAGGGAAGGGACCAAGACCTGTCTAAGTTTACCAATTTTTTTCATATCCTTCACACGAAGTTGGGTATGAAGGATTATGAGCGAAATTTCGTACTCAAGTATCATGACTGTCTACACAAGACAAGATGGATTTTCTCGAAATATCCTCACTCAACACATCATATCAATATGCTATCAATATTGAGCAGAAGTTTAAAAACAAAATGAGATTTCGGATCTGGGAATCCAAAGAAAGGGAAAGGTGCCCCCAAACCATAAGGCAAAGGAAAAAACCAAGGTGTGGCAACCCAGGATAAACCACTGAAGCCACAAGAAAATAACAACACCATGAATATGAATAAGGAAACAAAAAAGTGGTGTGAGTTCCATAAGAGCTCCACTCACAACACAAGTGAGTGTCAGGCCAAGCAGTCACTCGTGGTCGAACTAAAGTCTTCTAAATCAGATACATGCTCTGACTCTGAGTTACAAACCGACAAGGGGAATGAAAAATGGAAGCAGATCATTGGCGTAGATCCTAGTGCCACCCTAGAAACCACCAAGATCTAGAAGATTGAGCCTGAATATCCAAAGGAGGGGGAACACCTCTTCCACTCACAAATGTGGGTGAAGGGTTCTCCGCTGCAGTTCATTGTCGATAGAGAGAGCCAAAAGAACCTCATTTCATTAGAGGTTGTAAAGAAGTTAGGCCTATCGACTACAACACATCCAGATTTTTACACCATCGAGTGGATTCACAAGGGATGAGATCTCCGCGCCAGCTAGTAGTGTCACCTTCACTATAACATCAAGCTCTTGATGGATGAGTTACTTTGTGATGTTCCTCCGCTTGAAGTTTGTGATGTATTATTATTACAACCATACTTGTGCAAGCAACATGTTGTATATGAGTATAGACCTCACTCTATTATTATTTCTTTGGGTAATAAGTTATACAGGATACGAGAGGTATCCCATCCTACCACCATCTCTTTGATATTTGCTAAGAAATGCAGTAAAATCATCTCCCAGATTGAGAATTTTTTTTCTTTTTGATTCGCTCTCAAAGTAAGGGGAATATTGTAGCCACATCCATGGCCCCCAAGAAGTATTCCTCCACGCAGCATAACCAAGTGGATACGGTTGTGGAAGAATACAAACATATTCTCCTCACCCATAGGGGTACCCTTGCATTGTCAAGTCAAGCACGCGATCGATCTGTGTCCCTGAGCACCTCTACCCAACGAACTGATATATCATCGCTACATTCTAGAAAATGAAGAGATCAAGCAAAAAATCCAGGATTTTCTACAAAAAGGGCACATCCAACCAAGTTCCTCGCCTTATGGGAGCCTGATTGTAATTTTAAAGAAGAAGGATGGGACGTAGAGGCTATAGATTGATTATCATGCATTAAAAAAAATAACTATTAGGAACATGTATCCAATTCCACGGATTCATGACCTTCTGGACCAAATCAAGGGGGCCAAGTATATCAACAAGATTTAATTGAAGTATAGCTATCAAGAGGTTCCAATAGAGCCCACAGATGTATGGAAGACCACCTTCAAATTCGACGAAGGAATTTCTGAATGGTTGGTTATACCCTTCGGGTTGAAAAATTCCCCTGCTACTTTTATGAGGCTAATTGATCAGGTGCTCAAAATTATGCTAAAAATTAAAGTTCTCAAAATGACACAAAACATGAATGACCGTGTAGTTCTTGTTGTTCTGAATCTGGTGCAACTCATTTCGCGCGAAATGGACTCAGTTTTCTAAACATGCAAAAAAAAATGACAGGAAGCCTAGTCAGCACTCTGTATTGCTGACATGGCATCTGATGGGCAGGGTCAATTTTGGTCAATTTCCTCCATAAAATGTGGGACTGCCAAGTGGCAGCATCTGGGTGGTTCAAATTTGTGTTGCTTGGCAATTTATTACTAGTTGAAGTGTGGGCCAATGGGGAGAGGATATGTGGATCAGCTTGGGGCCACCATGTGCCCCCCCTATGATGATTTAAAATGTTTGGTTGAAGACCAGATGGAGGCATTGGGGTTCGACCCCCGACCTCCCACGCCAAAGCCAAGTAGTTAACCAATCCGCCTATACCATAGTTATTAACATTTATCCCATTCAACATATATTTAATGTTTGTAAAGTTTGCTGACGAGGGTAGAGGGGGCCAACCCCAAGCCATGGAACCGAGGCCCAAATACCACCGACGGAGTGCTAAGCGTTGAACCCTAAGCACAAACATTAAAACCATCAATCCACAGTTAATTAACTGCTAAACTAAGTTAATTAATATTAAACATGATTAACCACAGAGTGTCGGTTTAAGCGCTAACCATGCTTAATTAGCGCTAATGCGGGTTAATTTATTTAATGCATATTAGTTTGGTGGTCCGGCAAATTCAACAAAACTGCTACTTCGGCACCAAGTAGCCCGATTTAGTTCCAATTAACTATATTTAGGCAAAAAATTGTGGACAAATTATTAGAGGTCATAAATTTTGAAGTTTTTGACCAAATCACGAGGAGAAATAGGCTAGATGACCATTTTTGGGAATTCTGAACTCATTGGTGTAGGTTTTAGGCGTAGAAAGGCATTTTAAACACATCATTTTGAAAATTTGAGCATAATATAGAGGCCCAAGCGCCCAAGCCATGAAAGCTGGACCAAGAAGAGGTGGCCCAGGAGGGGTGAAATCCTTCATCAAATCCCTGTGTTGATGTGTTCTATGGTGATGTACTGTACTTTTATTTTCTGTTATTAAATATTTCTTTTATGTTAAATTGTTCGTAAAATTAACATAAAAACACTCATGAGACTCAATAACTTGCAAGGGGACTTAAACCCTTAAACACGTATAAGACATTGTTTTCAAAATCTGAAAGAGGAATTAGGACAACATAACTAACATACCTCATTCAAATCATTTTTTGTATCAAAGATTTAGGTTTTTTGTGCAAGAAGGGATCTAAATGTTTGCAAGCTTGTGTCATACTTACAAGGTTAAAACTCAAAAGAGGAGAAGGGAAGCTGGTTGAAATCCCTGTAGTTGGGTCAAGAGGAAGAAGGTCAAGGTTGCCAAAGTCTTCAACACCAACACATCCTCAAGTTCAAGTTGAGTCTTCAAAGATAATGTCACATAAAGGAGAACCTACCATGATAGAATATGAGAGAGTATTTAGAAAGGAATTTTTGATATGACTGAGATGGTAATGGTCCTCTATGAGGAGAGGAATTTAAGGATGCAAGGAGAAAGTACTAGGCCTCCTAGAGAAGAGGGGTATTTAGGAGGAGGAGGCCATGGAGATGGTAGCAAAACACCATCCAGTCCACCATCATCCTCACCACCATATACACCTTAATCTTCATCATCTTCCACTACCACAACCTTTCTATTTGTTCATCCACATACTTCAAAAGTAATTGATAAATCACCTTTACTTAAACTTGATGTCAAATTTGAGCTACCGATGTATAATGGCGAATTGAATGCAGAGAATCTGGATAATTGGATTCGTCAATTTGAGGTTTATTGCAAAATGCATAACCTTAAAGAGGATGACATACAGATTCAATTGGATTCCTTGAGAATGGAGGGAGAAACACTTGTATGGTAGGAAGCAAGGACCACGGGGGCTTCACTCAATGAACCTCTAAATTATCACGTGCATTCATGGAATATTAAAAAATACCCTTAATTTGACTAAATATTTTAAAATAACCCTAAAAATCACATTATTTAACCCCCTACCAATATGAACCCAATACACCTTCCCAATTTAAAAAACCCCTACTTCCACTCTATGTTGTAGGTATCCATTTTTTCATTAACATTTTTATACCCCTTTATATTTTTTCAATAACTTTGAGCTCCATTTTTCATACCTAGAAATATAAAAACCATTTACCCCCTATACATCCCCCAATATATTATGCCATTTTTTCCTCAATAAATATCTACCAATATGAGCCACATGGTATGGTATTTATCCCTCTGTGAAGCCCCCGTGGAAAGGACTCAAGTTGAGATTAAAAACCACGGTAAGATCTCAATGTCTTGGTCTAATTTTATTATTTCCATTAAAAGGAAAATTTTCCCTTTAGCTTACATGAAAAAAGCCATTATGGATTGGAAAAATTTTAGACAATTAAAGGAAAAAGTGTGCAAGATTACACTTATGAATCTAGGATAAGAGCTCTTATTTTGGGCGTCAATTTATCTTCTCAAGAAACTTTTTTAAATTATATTGGCGGTTTTCACAACTATATTAGACATGATATTCTCATGTTCAATCCCAAAAATTTAGTGTTGGGAAAAATACTGAGAGGGGGGGGGGGTGAATCAGTATTTAGGGCATACTCAAAATTTTTTACTTTTTCATGCTTTAAAACCCATATGCTACTTTGCTTGAGCCAACTTGTGTATATACGCGGATACCCTTCACAAAACTCGCGTATATGAAGAGATCTTATTATGCCATTAATTATTTACTTAGATCTATGCAACATTCATTCTTCTGATGATTAGATAATAGTAAGCATGTGCAGTAATAACAGAATAAATCATCACACATAAGCATCACACATGAACACCAGGATTTTAGGTGGAAACCCAAGTCGGGAGAAAACCACCGCTGACGTTGTCTCAGCCTTCAATATTTTATTATAAAGAAAACATCTTACAACTATGTACTGGCGCAGACTCATACCAGTACGCAGGCACCCACCTGCGCTCGTTTACTAGCCTCTCCTGGAAGGGAGCTACGACCCCCTGCTCTCGTTTACCAGCCTCTCCTGGAAGGGAGCTACGACCCCCTGCTCTCGTTTACCAGCCTCACCTGGAAGGGAGCTACAACCCCCTGACTGAAGGCTACAACCCTCAGAACCACCATGGACCACGTTTCATCAATTTTCACACTGGATCCAACAACTTCCATACAACATATCTTGTAGGCCACTTTTCATCAGATTTTCAGACTGGACCCACTCCACACATTTAAGCTCAACATTCATCAAACTGAAACTTATAACCCCATCAATTCATTCATTGAATAATCAACCAATCAACCAACAACTTGATCTTCAATTAACATAATTAGCAGCATAATAATCATTCAAACAACCCAGTTCTGTATGAATACATCATTGACAGATAGCAGTAAAACAGCAGAACAGATCAGATATTTCATACCAGATACTTCATTAAAACCCTAGATTCCATACTCGCTTTTACTTCACTGAACCTGCGTATGTACGCGCTTTCATATAGACCAAACCGCGTATACTTCAGTGCATTCTTCAGAAAATCCTTTCTGCCCATACGCGCTTTTCCTTAAGCAGACCCGCGTATACACACGCTTTTGCTGAAGCGAACCTGCGTATACATCTATAACTTTTCAGGACTGTGCAGCTCTTCAGATCAAATAAACAACTCAGATTTCATCCCTTACTTCAGAGAGTATTTCGTCTCATCTCAAATCTAAACAATCCATAATCAGATCTAGAAAATACATATACATTTCAGATCTAGAGATCCCTCTTCATCATTTTCTTCATAGGTGCATCATAGATTCATATCTATCAATCAAGAACAGAGTTCATCCATGCAGATATTCCTTAGAGAGATTTATTCATTCACAACCCTTACTCATGCACACCCTTGCACTATGGTTTTATTCTCCTTAAATAGATTTGGTCTTTATCAATACCATGAGCCAAAACCACACAACTTCCGATGGTATTCCTGGACGGGATCAAATAGATAATCCAACACTCAATACAATGGGTCAATACCATGGTAATGCCCCTAGGTATCATAGTTTTTAGAGCGCAAAAGGCATACGTGACTTTGAGCGTGCGTATTCGCGTGTATACGCAACTTTGCCTCATAAAAACTGCGTATATGCTAACCCTGAATGTATACGCGGGTTCCCTTCACAAAAGTAGAGTATATACGTGGGTTGCCTTCACAAAAGTAGCGTATACATTGTGACATATTATATTTATCATTTTTCTGGCACTTACTGGAATTTTTTTCTCTGTCACATCTGAACTGATCTATAGATACATCATTCTTACATCTTTAGCACATAGGTTGCTTATCATAGGCAACTCATCAAGTAGGTTTCCATCAAGGACAACTTCATTAAGCAGATTCCATCAAAGTCAACACATTGTATCACTTGCCAACAATCTCCTCTTTAACTCATCAAGAAGATTTTCATCGACTTTATCAAGTAGGTTGCCATCAAGGACAATACTCTGCATCATATTGCCATCATCAACTTTATTTCATCAAGTAGGTTACCATCAACTTAATCAAGTAGGTTGCCATCAAGGACAACATATGCCAACAATCTCCCCCTTTGGACTTGATGGCAACCATGATGGTGTTTGATCATCACAATAGATAGATACATTGAATATAACCATTATGCAAACACCATGATGCTCTCCCCCTATTCAAACACCATGTTACTCTCCCCCTTTGACATCAAGGGCAAAGGGCGGATCAAAACCAAAACAAGGTTTTTCTTCTCATGTAGAAAGAAGAGCTCTACAGATCTGATGTGCATTGAAGTTACCATGCTCCCCCTGAGTTCATGCTGAATCTTCAAACATATTTGTTCAATGAAGTACATGACTCTATGACTCATACTTACATCAAAGATCCAACCATATGTGACTCAAGTACCCAACCAAGAGGGTTTACACATTTTGACTCAACTACCCAACCAAGTGGGTTTACACATTTTGAATCAACTTCCCAACCAAGTGGGTTTACACATTTTGACTCAACTACCCAACCAAGTGGGTTTACAAAATGAACAAGTCCTTACATGACTGAATATTACAATTTTAAATCATAGATCTCATCATGAACTTTTCATCAAATTACAAATATGACCTTTTATGACCACTACCAAGAAGACCTCAAAAGAGATCATGTTTCAGAACCATCATAATGCCAACAATGCATTATACTCAACAAGTCTAATGCTCCCCCTAAAAAATGTACATCCAAGCATCCTTTCCATATGACCAAAGCTCCTCCTTAGCTTGTGCAACCTGAACACTTTCAATAGCCAAATCATCAAGGCATCTTTATTAAGAAACATCTGAGAATGAAATAGAATTATGAGTACTGGAACACCACGATAGATACCAAACAATATCGCAGCTCTGCTGAAGAATGCTAAATTAGATAAATTTGTCAGCAACCACACATACGCGGTTTTCGTTGTATGAACTCGCGTATATACATGACTGTAGTTTAGGAAATCCGCGTATCCATTTTAATCTTCTGATTTTGAACAGATCTAATCTCTTGAAAGGAAGAGATAACTTCCAGCTTCTATCTGGGATATTTTGAATGCTTCCCTGGAATATATGAGAGAAGAACAAATAGGATAATATAGCTATGTTTAAAAGTGTCATCCAGTAGTTGTAGCATAAGCACATTAGTAACCAAGCCTTCAAGCTCTTTGTAGCATCAACATATTCTTCCCAAGAGGAATTATCATTCCAGAATGACTTCTTTAATAGAAAATGTGTGTCAAACAATCATCCAAGTGATCTCATATCACCAAAATCTTCAAGATTTATATCATGATGCAATATGTGATGGAATTATGTATAAAAGGTCTCAATTGTGACAACCAACATCAGCAACAAGTTCTGCATGATCTATCCGTATCTCTGAATCATAAGTCTTCCATCTCATTCATGTGTGAAAGCAAGGAATAATCTTCAGCAAAGAGCAAATAGGGCTCATCCACAAACTCATCATAATAAATCATGTATCATGTCATCATTATTTAGAACTGAGACATAAGCAGATATAATGTCAATAATGCAATCATTAGCAGTTAGACTGATGCTCCCCCTGAACTTGTGCTCCTATTCTTGAGCTGTCATACTAATTTCCTTATCATAAATGCATACGTATCTGTGTCCACTGGAACTCGCGTGTATACGTGACTTTACTTCATTAAACCCGCGTATGGAAAGTGAAATAATGAAAATTTCACACTCCTTCTTCTCCCCCTGAATTTGTACCACCTGTACCTGTCTTCTTCACAACATATGCACTGTAAAAAATAAACATAACCAGAATAACCAAATCAACCATGAGAATCACCATACATCGCTCCCCCTGTGATGATACATTACTAATCACCAGAATGTATCTCACATCATTTATGCATTCATTATGAGAAATAAGCTTTAGAAGCGGATGACTGCAGTAGGGTCAATATTCCCTACGTTTCTAACTGGTCCTCCTTATTTTTCCAGCTTTGCTTGAACTTTCTTATCATGTGCTGGAAATTGTCCACTTTCTCAGATCTATTCATCCTGCATTCCTTTTTTACATGTCCATACTTGTTACAGGCATAACATCTTATGTGACCAGAAAATTAAGCATATGGATCATAATGTGTTTTTCTATTCTTTCTTCTATTGCAATCAGCTGCTTTATGACCATACATGTTGCATGAAAAACAATTCCCCTTGAAGACACCTGAGTACCTTTCTGTGTAGAATCTTCTTGTTTGTGACTGAAACAATCTGCTCCTGCAATTGGCTGCAACATGCCCATAATTATGACATTTAAAGCATTCAACATTATTGATCAAAGGAGGGAATGATTTCTTTTGAGAGTTCATGATTGTTGGTTGACCTTTTGCTTCTTTCAACACTTCAGGCTTTGCATTGATATCCTTTGAATTTCCTTGTGAACTAGATTCTCCTTTAACGGTTTCATGAAAATGAAGACCAAGTTTAATAGCAGGAGACCTTTGATTACTAAGAATATTGTCCAGAATCTTAGTACTATCTTGAAACCTCAAGAGTTTATCTTTTTCTTCTAATTTACCTTTCAAAATATTTACTTCAACCTCCAAACTTTGGCATTGCTTCTTCATGCTTTCTTCTTTCCTTCTTCCTTCTTCTACTTGATCATTCAATTTTAAAATCTCTTCCTTCAAACCATTTTCTTGTGCTTCAAAAGTTTGTAAAAGTTCTTCACTCGCTTTATATGATGCTGCTTTCAGAGAGATGATTTTTTCTTTAAGTTATTCATTCTTCTTATTTGATGCTTCGAGATCTTCTTTCAGGGAGATGAGTTCTTCATTCTTCTTATTTGATTTTTCTGGATCTTCTTCTAGAGAGATGATTTCTTCTTCAGGTCCTTTACTTCGATTGGATACATTATCGTACATCCTTTTCAATCTAGAGATCAAATCTTTGTAGGCAGACTCCTTCTCATTAAATATTCTTTGTTGATATTTGATAACTTCTTCTAGGTTCATAGCATTACTTTCATTGTCTTCACCATTGCTTGCACAAAGAATAATATCACAAGAACAAAAATCACTACCTGTTTCATCTTCTTCATTTTCTGCTGCACATGTTTTCTGAGATATCTCCTTTCCTTGAGTAGCCTTCTTCTTTTGCTTCTTTCCCATTGTAATGGGTCTCCTTCAAGCGATCAAGCTTCTGCAGAAGGACCCGCTCTAATACCAATTGTTGGGAAAAATACTGAGAGGGGGGGAGGGGGGTGAATCAGTATTTAGGGCATACTCAAAAATTTTTACTTTTTCATGCTTCAAAACCCATACGCTACTTTTCTTGAGCCAACTTGCGTATATACGCGGATACCCTTCACAAAACTCGCGTATATGAAGAGATCTTATTATGCCATTAATTATTTACTTAGATCTATGCAACATTCATTCTTCTGATGATTAGATAACAGTAAGCATGTGCAGTAATAACAAAATAAATCATCACACATGAACACCAGGATTTTAGGTGGAAACCCAAGTCAGGAGAAAACCACCGCTACCGTTGTCTCAGCCTTCAATATTTTATTATAAAGAAAACATCTTACAACTATGTACTGGCGCAGACTCATACCAGTACGCAGGTACCCACCTGCGCTCGTTTACCAGCCTCTTCTGGAAGGGAGCTACAACCCCCTTCTCTCATTTACCAGCTACCACTGGAAGGGAGCTACAACCCCCTCACTGAAGGCTTCGACCTTCAGCACCTCTGCGGACCACATTTCATCAATTTTCATACTGGATCCAACAGCTTCCATACAACATATCTTGTAGGCCACTTTTCATCAGATTTTCAGACTAGACCCACTCCACACATTTAAGCTCAACATTCATCAAACTAAAACTTATAACCCCATCAATTATTCATTGAATCATCAACCAATCAACCAACAACTTGATCTTCAATTGACATAATCAGCAACATATTCATCATTCAAACAACCCAGTTCTGTATGAATACATTATTGACAGATAGCAGTAAAACAGCAGAACAGATCAGATATTTCATACCACATACTTCAGTAAAACCCTAGATTCCATATGCGCTTTTAATTCACTAAACCTGCGTATGTACGTGCTTCATATAGACCAACCCGCGTATACTTCAGTGCATTCTTCAGAAAATCATTTCTGCCCATACGCGCTTTTCCTTAAGCAGACCCGCGTATACACACGCTTTTCCTTAAGCAGACCCGCGTATACACGTGCTTTTGCTGAAGCGAACCTGCGTATACATCTGTAACTTTTCAGGACTGTGCATCTCTTCAGATCAGATAAAAAACTCAGATTTCATCCCTTACTTCAGAAAGTATTTCGCCTCATCTTAGATCTAAACAATCCATAATCAGATCTAGAAAATACATCTACATTTCAGATCTAGAGATCCCTCTTCATCATTTTCTTCATAGGTGCATCATAGATTCAGATCTATCAATAAAGAACAGAGTTCATCCATGCAGATATTCCTTAGAGAGATTTATTCATTCACAACCCTTACTCATGCACCCTCTTGCACTATGGTTTTCTTCTCCTTAAATAGATTTGGCCTTTATCAATACCATGAGCTAAAACCACACAACTTCCAATGGAATTTCTGGACGGGATCAAATAGATAATCCAACGCTCAATACAATGGGTCAATACCATGGTAATGCCCCTAGGTATCATAGTTTTTAGAGCGCAAAAGGCATACGCGACTTTGAGCGTGCGTATTCACGTGTATACGCAACTTTGCCTCATAAAAACTGTGTATATGCTAACCCTGAATGTATACGCAGGTTTCCTTCACAAAAGTAGAGTATATATGCGGGTTGCCATCACAAAAGTAGCGTATACATTGTGACATATTATATTTATCATTTTTCTGGCACTTACTGGAAATGTTTTCTCTGTCACATCTGAACTGATCTATAGATACATCATTCTTACATCTTTAGCACATAGGTTGTTTATCATAGGAAGCTCATCAAGTAGGTTTCCATCAAGGACAACTTCATTAAGCAGATTCCATCAAAGTCAACACACTGTATCACTTGCCAACAATCTCCTCTTTAACTCATCAAGAAGGTTGTCATCAAGGACAACACTCTGCATCATATTGCCATCATCCACTTTATTTCATCAAGTAGGTTACAATCAACTTCATCAAGTAGGTTTCCATCAAGGACAACATATGCCAACATTTAGATGAGGTTTTCATTCAAGCCACACATCTAGAAGCAAAAGGGAAACATAGTGCAGATGAGAAAAGTGATAGTTTACTTGAGTCTGGAGGTAAGGGAAAGGGTAAGTTTAATGGAAGAGGAAAGAAAAATGGTTCTATTAAAATATAGAAAGAGAAAATCACATGTAAATATTGTTTGAAAAATGGCCATGATGAAGACCGTTGTTGGAAACTCCATCCAGAGTTGAAGACAAAGAAACTTAAAACGAAAGAGAAGGAGAAAATTGTTGCAATCATTGAACATGACTTAGGTTTAGGTTCAGGAGATGAAACCAATATTGAATCAATGGGTTTGAAAGGTAAGAACATAGCAAACACTAGTTCTTCAATTTTTTCTAATGTAACTCAAGATGAAGATACAAGAATCAAACTCTTTCATATTAGAGATGTTTCAAAGCATACTGGAATAGACACACTATTTGATACTGGTTCTCAAGCTAATTTTATTTCTAAAGACTTAGTTAAGAGGTTAAATATATAAATTGTTACACATCCAAGACCTTATACTTTAGGCTGGATATGCAAGAATGAAAACTTGCAGGTAACAAGGCAGTGAATCCTAAGGTTTTCAATCAATTCAAACTATCTTGATGAAGTTGAACTTGATGTAGTTCTGCTTGAGGTTTCAGGAATTTTTTTGGGAAGTCCTTATCTTTATGATAGGAGCGCAATACTTCATCACCATGAGAATAAGTACCAATTGTTTAAGGATGGAGTTGAGTACATAGTTAGAGTGCATAAGAAGAAGAGGCATTTGTCTCTTATACATGCAGGAGAAATGAAGGGAATAATGAATGCAAGTCAAAATTTAGCTTTGTTAATGTTCAAGAATAGTGATGTTGTGAATGAGACCTTTCAAAAATATGCATCAAATTAACAAGATGATTTAATTGAATTTTATAATGTTTGTAATAAGATGTTTTAGGGCTCTAACATGTTGTCTTTGAAAAGAGGTAAACAAGATGCGAAATATTTGTAGCAGTCCACATCAGTGTTGAATAGTGTTGGAAACAAGATGTCAGCACAAGAGAGTGAAAAGGTCAAAGAGAAAGTGCCAAAAAATTTTGAAAAATAAGGCATAGGTTCCAAAAGTACTTGTTTTTGGTTTCAAAATGGTACATGGAAATGGCAAAAAACCTTGGTCAAAAGTCGACGCAGGTACACGACAAGAAAAGCTAAAAATCGCCATGTCGATAGTGTTGAAGGTGAGAAGAAATTGAAATTGTTGAAGATTCCTTTGATTGATGATTGAGGTGGGAACAAGTTTGTTTCTTCAAGGATAGCTTGTTTTTCTACAAATTATTGGAAATTGCAGCATGACGGTGTCTAAAATAGCAAGATAGGGTCTCTAGAATCAAGGAAAAAGAGTAATTTTTATGAAAGGCTCAAATTGTTGAAATTGGGAAAATTTCGGTGGATTGAGACTGGAAAGGTGAGGGAACTGTACCCTCATCCAAATGTGCAGGAATGAAAGATATTTTTGGATCCAAAAGGCTTCCAACAAGGAGCAATGATCAGGTGCTTAGAATTATGATAAAAAATAAAAGTTCTTAGAATGATGTGAAACCTGAATGACTGTGTAGTGCTCATCGTTCTGAATCCAATGCAACTTGTTTCACATGAAATGGACTCTGGATGCTCCCAGAAATGAGCTCAGTGGTCTTTTCTAAACAAGCAAAAAAAAGGTGACAGGGGGCCCAGTCAGTAGTTTGTACTTTTGACGTGGCATGCTGATTGGGGAGGGTAAATTTTGATCAATTTCCTCAGTCAAATGTAGGATTTATAAGTGTTATCATGTGGTTGGTTCAAATTTGTGTTGGCTAGCAATTTATTACTGGTTGAAGTGTGGGCCAATGGGGAGAGGACACGTGGCTTAGGTTGCGGCCACAACGTGGTCCCCCTATGGCGGTGTAAAATTTTTGGTTGAAGACCAGACGGAGGCTCTGGGGTTCGACCCTGTGACCTCTCACATTAAATCCAAGAAGTTAACCAATCTTCCTATACCATAGTTCTTAACATATATTCCATTCGAAATATATTTAATGTTTGTAAAGTTTGCCGACGAGAGGAGGAGGGGGCCAACTCCAAGCCATGGAACCGAGGCTCGAAGACCACTGGTGGAGCACTAATCACTTAACCCTAAGCACAAAGATTAAAACCATTAATCCACCATTAATTAACTGCTAAACCTGCTTAATTAATATTAAACTAGATTAACCACAGAGCGCTGATTTAAGCTCTAACCACGTTTAATTAGCGCTAATACGGGTTAATTTATTTAATGCGGATTAGTTTGGTGGTCCACCAAAATCGCCGGAACTACTAATTTGGTGCCAACTAGGCTGATTTAGCTCCAATTAGCTAAATTTAGGTAGAAAATTATGGACAAACTATTAGAGGTCATAACTTTTGGAGTTTTTGACCAAAGCAGGAGCAGAATGAGGCTAGATGACCATTTTTTGGCATTCTGAACTCGTTGGTGCAGGTTTCAGGAGTAGAAAATCA
Source organism: Pinus albicaulis (assembly GCA_034641835.2). Taxonomy (NCBI): domain Eukaryota; kingdom Viridiplantae; phylum Streptophyta; class Pinopsida; order Pinales; family Pinaceae; genus Pinus; species Pinus albicaulis. The sequence continues at coordinate 438,140,992 of CM076571.1, read as the reverse complement.
TTGTAAGCACATAATTTTGCAAATTTTAGCATAATATAGAGGTCTAAGCCATGGAATCTGGACCAAGGAGATGTAGCCCAAGAGGGGTGAAATCCTTCATCAAATCTCTGTGTTGATGTGTTGTATGGTGATGTTTTGTACTTATTTATTTATTTAGTTTTTATTTTTTATTTTGTTTTCTTTTGTTCAATATTTGTTTTATGTTAAAATTTTCATAAAATTAACATGAAAAACACTCCTGAGACTCAATAACTTGCAAGAGGACTTGAACCCTTAAACACATATAAGACATTGTTTTCAAAATCTAAAAGAGGAATTATCACAACAAAAATAACATACCTCATTTAGATCACTAATATATGACATCTTGTGGCCCTTCACCATCGCATTCATTGTTTTTTTATCTAGAATACATCCTCATATTAAACAAGAGTTGGTAAGAACACTTGCAACACATTCAACATGTCCTTCAAACCCTTCGACAACACAAAATCTTTGCCAACTTGGAGAAATGAATTTTTGGAATGAGCTAGGTCAAATATTTGGGTTACATCATAGATGAGCATGCCATGGATGTGGATCCTAATAAGATCCCAATCATTCGGGATTGGCCAACCTCGACCACTCTAACAGAGCTTCGTATCTTTTTGGGCCTTGCAAATTTTTATCAAAATTTCATGTTGGGATTCTCCCATATCACTTGGCCTTTGAGTTAGATTACTAAGGGTAGGGTGAAATAAAATTTTTCTTGGTTTGAGTCCCAAAAGTATGTGTTCGTTGAGTTGAGGCAACGCCTTTGCTCTACACTAGTACTCACACTGCCAGACTTGCAACAACCATTTTAAATTGAGATAGATGCTTATAACTATGCTATTGGTGCAGTCCTCACCTAACATGGGAACCTAGTGGCCTGTCATATTTAGACACTTTTTGATACAATTCATAAATACCACACCTATGATAAGGAGATGTACTCCATCGTGTAGGCTTGCCGATAATGGAAGCATTACATTCTGGGAAAGGAGACGATCATCCACACTGATCACTAAGCTCTTCAGTTTATACAGACACAAGGGAAGTTGTAGAATGATTTTTTTTATCACTCTGCCATATTCCCAAGGTTGAAGAATGAATCCCAATAGAGGTAACCACAGACCAAGCTTTTGACTTGAAAGCTAGCCCTATCAAGTCGAAGAGTGCTCTCTCTAAAAAGGTCACAGCCAGGAGGGCTATAAAAATTAGGGTTTTAAGGCTAGATATAGAGTGCAAGGGGTTTTTTTGATTTTATTATGTTGGAGAATCACTGAATGAATGAAATGAGGTCAAGGAAAGCTAGGTCAGGGAAAATGAGTTAGGGTTGCAGGGATCAATGGGGCAAGGTAGGTACAATGCTTATCACTTGAATATGATTGTTATGGAATGGCTTTAAGACTTAAAAGAAGCTAGGAAGAGCATGGAAGATGTATTCTTCTTATACACGTGAAAATGGACAAACTATGATCAATTCCCCAAAATAGAGCATGTGAAAGCATGTGTTCTGATAATCAAAATTGAAAGAGATCATAACATAGAAATGAATTGAACATGAATATAATACATTATAACATATGAAATTGAAGAAAATACAATGATAGACATCAATACCACAAGTATCCCATAAAATAGCTGCAACTCCTCTTTATTAGTTGGCCAAATTGAGTATAATAGTTCTTTGATCAATAAGCAAGCATACAAACTGATTCCAACCCTTGAAATTGAGTCAAAAGGTACAAGATATTGACCTCAAACAACCTATCCTAACCTCAAGGGTCAAATCCATGAGAGGAGGAGTTGATCCACCAAAGTCTGAACTGAAACCTAGAGTGTAGGATGGTCAAACTGACTCATCCCTCATTACATTCAACTGATTCATCATGACTCATTAATGACTTTTATCCTATGAATATACCTTAGGTAAGTAATCTCAGACATAATTACATTTTACCATCATTAATTACATGAGTAGAAACATAATTTATTGACGAAAAGTGAAAATTTTAGAGAAAATTGTGAAAAAATCATCAAATTTGTCATTTGCGCCATCCTAGTGTCATTTGTGTCCTCCATTTTGCAGGCCATTTTGGGTGGCCTTCCACGTGTCCAAATTGGGCCCAGGATAGCTCCTTGGAAAGAGCTTCAAGTCCAGTTTCTAGATCTTCCTTCAATTTTCAAAATGAACTTCATTTTCCCCCTCAAAAATTCAATCTCCCAAGACTGGTATTTGCACAGCGCCAAGGTCAAAAAGGGCCAGAAAGGTCTTTTTTGGTGGTTTTTTGGGCTTTCAATCCATAAAAAATGAAACAAAAGGCTAGAAACATGGTTTTCTGAGATGTGTGAGTCATTAGGAATCCAATGGTGCCTTCCTTCTCCTCAAAAAGTGTGCCAATTATTTGCGTAGTGCCAAGGGTGTTGCGCAAATGCCCAATTTTCTGCTAATTAATTGCCTAAAAAAACACAGAGTTTTCTAGATTTTGATAAAAAGTTTGAAAATGCCTCAAAATTATTTTAAAGACTGATGATGGTGTGTTTAATCTTGGAGGGAAACCTCGACAAAAATATCCAACTTATTCTTCTCTTTTTTGTGGGTTAGGGCTTCAATTTTTACATTTGCTACCTTTAACTTTGCCCTTGTTTTTATTTCTCTCTTTGCATAGTGCTTGGCCATTCTCCTTTGAATTTGGTTGTCATTTTTAGCCATTTTTAACATATTTTCCAAGTGGTAATTGATGGCTATATTGATTTTTTCATCATCATTCTCCTTACCTAGGTCAACAAGCTCAAAATCATGCTCAGTCTCATGGAGGTCCTCCTCATGTCTAACCTCTACCTGAATTTCTACCTCTGTCACTTTTTCTTTTCCTTTTTCCACCTGCTATGTTGATTTATAAGGCATGACCCCTTCCACTATGTGTGGAGAAAACACATGCCTATATCCTCCTCACCTTTATTTCCTCTCCTTCACTAAATGATGTGTTTTCCTCTTCTGTTTCCATGGTGTTTTTGTTAAAACCTAGGGATTAGGGAAGGAAAATGGGAAAGGGAGATAGGAAAGGAAAATTGATGGAGATATTTGTTAGGGATATGTGATATGGGGAGGGGATAGGGATTAATGTTTAGGGATATGAGGAATAGGGTAAGGAATAGGAATGAAAGAGTGATAGGAATTGGGATTTAGGAGCCTAGGTCTAAAATAACACCTAAGGCTTAGGGTTTTAGGAACTAGTAACTTAGGGATAGGGTTTATGATAACAAGGTTTAGGGAATGAATTTTTACACTGTAGGGATGGTATTGAGTGTAAGGGGAGTGGATTTTTGGGAATTATGGGTGCAAGGGAGAAAAACTAGGGTTTCACTTCAAGAAAATACCAATTTACAACTTTAATTGCGAATTTCAACACATATAAATTTAAGAAGGTGATTTTAATGGAAAATGTCTCGTACTATATTTCTAGAGGTGAATGACTTAGTGGAAGAGCTTTGGAAGGAAATTCTGATTAGTTGGATGCTTTGCTAAGCTTGCTGGTCATTTGCGCCATAAACAACATATTTGCACCCTCAGCAATGTATTTGTGCCCTTTCAGCACATTTGCACCATGTTCAGCATATTGGTGCCCTCATCGACACATTTGCACCTTCTTCTGAGTATTTGTGCCCTATCTGTGCATTTACGCCCTCTCTTAGAAACATTTGCACAATGCATTTTTGTAGACCAGTTTTGGAGGACTTCTGGGTGTCCAAATTGAGCCCAGGATAGGGCATTGACAATCGTATCCTGTCTACTTTCCAAATATTCCCTTAGTTTTCAGAATGGAATTGATTTTACCTGTAAAAAATTGATTCTCCCAAGACAGGTCAAAAAGTGCAGAATGAGGATGCAAAAATGCAATGTTCTAGTGCAGGAAAATTTTTGAGGCCTTCCTCAAATCCAAATTGAGCTCATGATAACTCATTGGAAATCTATGTCTATCCAGTTATTATTTGACTCATCAAGCAAGTGATTTGGACAATCTAGATAGGAGAAAAATTGATGTTCCCAAGGTCACTCGAGAAGTGCAGAAAACCTCTTGTAGCACCTGTATTTTTGACACTTATCCCATACCATGATTCTTGTGTAAAAAATTAAGGAGGTTTTTCATTTTTTACCTATGATGGAAAAAAACCGCTCTTAATTTTATCAAATTAATCTCTCTTTGGTGTGAAACACACTTTGAATAAAAAATGGCCCTATGAGTGGCAAATGATTTGACTCTTGGAATGGCTTTTTGAAAAATGATTGAGATATGATGTTTATCAGCTGAAATGACCTCATAATTACTAATATGACCTACCTTATGCCTCCTCTGCTCAGATTTATTTAATCCCATAGCAAACCCTAGCTCAGTGGGAGAGGAAATTAGGGTTTAGTGCTTGTGGAAAATGATGATTTGGGCACCCTTGGGAAAAGACAACTCCCTTTGACATTTGATCAATTGATGGAATAAAAAATATCGCAATTTGAAATTTGATGTGTTGGCATGTGGAAAATGAGTTGGAAGCCTTAGGAACCAATTACTTATTACATATTTAATGACATAAAATTACATAGAAAAAATAAAAATTACTTCTTTGTTTTTGAAATAAATATTACATCTTGGAATGAAACTCACACTTTGAAATAAAATTACAACTTTGGAAACCATCTTGGAGATCATCTTTACATGGTGAAGAGACATTATTTGGGATCACTCTCATACTTTTCTTCCCTTATGCAAATGAAATGGTTTTTTATTTGGACCTTGAATAATGAAACCTAGAGACCTAATGAGACCTTGAGTGACCAAGACTTCATGGTGATTTTGATTGACATGATAACATAGTGAAATAAGCTTTCAAGGGTGATTTATACTCAACAAGAAATGAAGTTAGGCCAAAAAATGTGAAATTTTGAGGGAGAGTGAGGTCTTATGACTAGGGGTACCATCAATGAAACAATTTTTAGCGTGACATAATGGACTGATATAAAAATTTTAGAGTGGGACACCTAAAATGAGAATGAAAAGAGTGATTTTGATCACTGATGGCAGAATTCATTTTATGACACTAAAAATTTCCATAAGAAGTGGTCTACATATTTGCAATAATTCCACTTGCACATTAAATACAAAAAGGGCAACAACAATCATGTTGTAGACAACCTCAATCAGACCCCAGTTGCAACACTGAATACTTTTCTCAACTCTTGTGGATGGAAGGCCTCTAGATGGATGAAACCATAAAAAATGATCTATATTTCACCTTCACATATCATATTCTAGTAGATGGAAAGCAAGTTCCTGATTCCCAGCTCCAGGACGCATTATTATGCTACCTGGGCCACCTTTTTGTTCCTTCAAGTGATCGTGCCAAGATAATTGGGAGGTGCATTACAGTAAAATCGTACGACACTTTGGTGTGGAGAAAATTGTGTTTGTACTAAAAAAGTACTTTTATTGGCCAAAACTACTGCTGGATGTTGGGAAATATATTAGATCTTGCACTGCCTGTGCCATCGCCAAGCCAAACATCAAGAAGGAAGGTCTGCACACTCCTCTACCTACTCCCAACCATCTGTGGGAATCCATCTCCATGGAATAAATGTTTTTCCTCCCTTATATCGAGCATTGTAATGATTGTGTATTTGTGGTCGTGGAAATTTTTTCTAAGATGGCTATATTGGTGGCCTGCAAGAAGAGTATCACAACAGAGGACACTTCCAAAATATTCTTTGAATGAGTGTGGGTACATTTTGGGATCCCGCAGACCATTATATCAGATCATGATAGTCAGTTCTTGAGCACATTCTCGTCAGGGCACTATTGGACACCAATCTCACCGAGTCGACTACCTTCCATCCCCAGACTGATGGACAGACAAAGGTCGTCAATAGGATGATAGTGCACATACTATGCATGTAGAACTACAAGCATCCATGAACCTGTAATAAGAGTTTTTCTATGTATAACATAGTTATAACAGAGCTCTCCATAGCTCAACTGGTCATAGTCCTTTTGAAGTGGGTTTAGGGTTTCAACCATTGTGTCTGATTGATGTTTCCATACCTCATGCGACTACACAGAGAGAATCCACACATGTATTTTATGAGGTTGATAAAGTGACAAGATTTATTGAGCGCATCCAACACATATGCTAGGAGGTTCACAACATCTTGGATAAGTACAAGCAACGACATGATCAATATCGAGTGCCACATAAGTTTCAGGTGGGCAAAAAATTTTCGTTTCTTTGTAGAAATAACACCTTATTGGAGCCCATCAGAGGCCCATACCACTCCTATATGTGATCCGATCATGGGTTGAGTACTAATCTAACCATCATGTACGGTATTAAGATATTTTAATTGACTATGGCTTATACATGCTTAATTAAGCATGTTAGTCCATTTGTTAGAGTGCATAAATACATAAGCATAAATAAATGAACTAAACATATCAAGAAGTGAAAAACACATACGAGAGAGACAACCAATTGGTAATGGAGTTCACCCCTCCATCTCAGTGGGGCTACATCTCCGGATCTACCTCAATTGGAATGCAAATCCTCTATATTCCTTCTTAAAAGTAAGCTTTCTTGCATTCAAGCTCTCTAGCTGAGCATTAGCCAAGCACTATGGCTCTCAATGGCTAAGTATTCTCTCCTTTCTTCTCCCCCTTCTCATGGCTTACATGAGGAATATATATATTTTTCCCTCTTCAACAAAGAGCATTAATTACAAGACCCACAATTGTAGGGCCTAACTACAAGGAAGGAAAAACAAAGTCCATGAAAGTAAGCCTCCAACTATCTCAGGCCCATAATTGGGAAAAGTCTCAAAACCACCTAAAGAATTTCCAACCATGCCCTTGATTCTCTCAACCTATAATTGAGAAAAAATAGAGAATTGGTGTGAGGTGGTTTCTCACATAAAACCAATTTCCCTAATTACATTAATGAATAATGTGAGACACATTTCTCTCACAATTATTAATTTATATCAATAATGCATGGGTTTAATAAAATACATAATTAAATGCATAAGCATAATTTCACCCACTTGAATTCTTGTCACCAACTTCAAATCATCATGGCGCAAATCTCTTTTTATGTGCAAATTTCATTTCAGATCACACCTCCCCACAAAGAAACTTTTGGTCTCCAAAAATGTTAGCTTCAATCAACTCAATTGTATGCAAATGTCTCTGAAAGGAATCATCCATCAAGACTCCTTCACCTGACGTTCTTCGGAATTGGAACATAATGCCAACACCTGCAACTGCTGCAACACAAATGCCTCAAAAGGCACATTCATTCAAGATTCCTTCACCATAGTCCTTTAGAATCGGAATGAAAGAGCCCACATCTGCCAAAAGCTGCAACTTGTAGTTGATCATACCTATTTACATCTTTTGGAACACTTGCCAAGATTTCATTGGTCAATTTTACATGCCAAAATAGCTTAGGCAATCACCTCATTCATCCTAATTACAAAGAATCCAACAAGGCTTAATGCACAAAATACACCTCTCACTCTCCCTCACATAAGAGTGGCTAAACAAGCCTTTTACAATACTTTATAATCAGCTTTACATCATGACTTTCATGGTGGTCACTATGGATTTTTACATGGAATTCAACAATTAACATGTCAAATTTATGATTCCAAAATATGATGGAAACTATGGCCTTTACATGTGCCAAATGTGTGCACAAAGGGGAAAAAATAAAAATTGTTAAAAACCCCTTTCAACATGTGTATGCACCAAAACATTCAAATGCACTAATGGTGGATAATCGAATATAAATGAAGTGAAAAAAAAGGAAACTATTATCTTCTCAAACATGGACAACCCTCAAAACTAACATCATGTCTCGGGCCCAAGGGACTATCTAAACAAGCCATTTTCCTGTTTGAGATTTGCGGTCGACCCTTCTGGTTTTCAATTTTACCTCAATAAGTTAACAATGTTTTGTGTACAACTTTCCTATTGTTTGTGTTGCAATGTAGTTACAGGTAAATCCTTCTCATTCTCTCTATGGTAAAGAATCGTTGAAGCTTCAAGCCAGCCAGTACAAACAACATGTAACCTTGTTGCCAATCCCTAGTTTACCTTGTTAGTTCCAAGGGAAATGGCTACAACATGTGTAACATGTTCATCAATTTGAGTTGTGCATTCAACAACAATTTTTTCAGCTAACCGCCATAAAGTGTTCAGATGGGGTTTCATTTCTTCCATAGGGAAAACCCTACTGAAGATTTTTCTGCAACCCTTAAGAACCCTACGTTGTTTAGCTGCCAAAAGATCACAGACAACTACTTTAGATAACAGTTTTTTTGAGAAAAAATCATGGTGTATTTTTTCAATAACCCGTAAAGTAGATGCCAACATTCCATCTTTCAGCCTCTCATCATGATCAATTTCAAACAGAGAGGGCCCTGCCAGTCCAAGTTCACACTGACTACATGGAAAGTATGTGTATCTCTCAACCACAATCAAATTTAACCTGTGATGAGGCCACATCTTATTGGTGTCATCAATAACAATTGCTGAATATATAGTAGAAAAGTTTGTCCAATCAACGTCCCAACAAACGTACCAAAGAGCCACCAGTTGTCAACGTTGACATGGCCCTCGCCGACAATGATCTCTGGTGCTAGGTACTCGTGTGTGCCCATGAATGACATGGAGCAAGCATCGTTTGGCTCAATGAAGAGCTATAGAGTGGATGCAACGGTGGTGGAGCTTTCTGCGTAGTGGAGGGAATGGAATTTGGGCGGCTTCGATTTCCTTCTGGCAAAGTGTTGGAACATTGGGAGGCAGGAAACAGTATGATCGCACCTTGTGTGCTCTTTCACACATCGGAAACATGCAACATCTCCCTCCCCATAGTGTTCATGCACAAAATTTGTTCTTTCCATGGATTTGCAGATAGTTCATGATGACCTTCAACGTGATCGATTGTTAATAAAATTTTGTGATCAGATTTCCATTGGAGGTCGACTGTGCCCTTGCCTCCGAGACTTCTATGACCTTTCTTCATGCAACAGGCGTTGCAGATCTGTCAAAATCCATCCATCCCAACTGGATCCCCGCCTTTATCAAATCTACTCTCTACTGCCAACTAACTCCAACAAATTATGCTATATATCAGCGCAGATATCGATAGAACCCAACATCATTTTGATGGTGCATCATACTGTGTAATCAACGCAGATCTGGACGCAACATAAATTTGGTGGAAATGATCCCAAAATCTGCAGGTGATCACAACAACCTTGCGAAGATATGGAACAACATCTGCACACCAATTGAAGAAATCCTACGAACCCTCCAACATTAATGGGTAGTTAAGCTTTATGGTTGGATCAATGAACACACAGTTGGAATGCGCTGTCACCATGTTGACACAAGAGACAGAGATGCCCGAAAACTGTGGCCAGATGCCCAAGCCCTTTCTTGGTGCGGTTTCCTGGTAGGTTCTTCATGGCCTCAAGCATCTCCACACCCACAATATTGTGTAACCAATCCGAGATTGTTGAAGCAGACACAGAGCTCCATGATTGTGATCTTGATTCTGTATGTTTTCTGCTAGCTTGGTGATACTGAATCCATAGTCTAGCCACACTTTGACTGGAATCTACATGTATTCTTCGATCATCAATCATCACATTATCCAACTTGAAATATGCCGCTTCACATGCTTCTTGAGTCTCAAATTCAATGAATTCATAACACAATCTATCTCTCGTCTTGAAATCTATGATAATATCTGCCGATATTACTTTCCCAAAATGAGAAAAGATACTTCAAGATCTTCTCCTTGAGTAACAGGATTAAGATTACAAAAAAAACAACACATTCTCTAATGTGTGGGCACATAAGCCATCTGCAAGAATGTATGCAACTACTAGTGCATGTGCAAATGGAATGTTGTTGCTATGTGGAGGAAAGGGTAGTTATGGTCTGCCCCAATCAGATGCGTATGGCTTGCTGGAAAAAGAGATGGACGTTGGGAGTGGAATCTTGCTCTCGTACTGTCTCCATTACCTTAGTATCAACACGCAAGTCTTTTTGGGTGCAAGGTTGCATGTTTTAGGAGGTGCTCTCAATGGAGGAAGAATGGTAGAGGGGATTCCTACAACCTCAATATTCGATACAGCTGCTGGATTTTGGGTTCATCAAAATGGAGTTGTTTCAATTCTGCGACCTTGTTGGGGGATATTGCCTACAACCTGGCGTTTACTACACCCATGATTACATCGAGCTCGGAATTTTCCAAAGCTTTCAACACAATCATGTTTTCTGTGAAGATCCTCACCTTCTCAACATGTTATTCTTGATCAAAGTTGTCACCTGCATCACAGATGGCAGATTGTCTCCTAGCAAGCCGTACTTCACTCCTATACGATTGAACAATAGAAGAAGATAATAAACGAAATTAGGATACTCTTCCTCTGTTCCTTATACGCTGCCATATTGGTCTGCACTGTACAATTTTGATGCATTCTTATAACCATGAGCACTCCTTCAAGTCGCAATAATTGTTCCATCCCGAGGTCGTTTGACGTGATTTAAGTTTCGATGGATTCCTCTTGTCGAGCTCTTCGCGATGGTGCCATTATTTTTTACTTTTGAGTTAGAAACATTTTGAGAATTTTCCATCAAAATACGGATACCTGCCCCCATAAAACTTGAAATTTTGCAAAAGAGCAGAAATATAACTTGCATAAACATCATGAACTGCTTACCAAATTAGTGCCAAGCACTTTCTTCTTGTAAGCATGCTTTTCGAATGGTCGATGGAGCCTCCTTCTTCATGGGCTCTTTTACAAGCTACCTGCTTGATTTGTGGAAAATTTAGGGGTGCAACTTCCAGCACTTCTCACAATGGCCACTAATCTTGTAGAAACTACAAAAATTATGTCATTTCCCATTCAACTGTGTCTTCATGATAGGAGGATTCAGAAGGTTCTTATTCTTCTTGGTCTCCCTTCTTGTGGGAAAATCTGTCTTCTTAAGCCACTCTTTCTTTGGATGATTCCTAACTACATCGTGATTAGAAGATCTATAGAAGCGATCATTTATATTATAAAAAGAAGAATTTTAATGACTGTTATACCTTCCTGACTTGTCCTTGAACTGATGGAGGCTAGGTGGCTCGAATCCCTTCTTGGAATCAAGTGATGAAGAGATGGATTTTTCTTCAGCTACCTTTGAGCATTGTCCTTTATCTTCCTGTCCATAACCCAAACCTGCAAAAGGTTGTCTTGGTACAACCTCCAATGGTTGGCTGATTTGTTGGCCATTTATGCCAAGTCCACCTCTTCTATACCCCATCTTCGCGAGGATTTTCATGCCAACATTAGTTTCATATTGAGAGAGAACATAACATGAAGTGACATCATATACTTGGGTTTGAGATGTAGCCTTCGTCATCTCAACCTTTTGAAATTTAGAAAATATCTCTTCTTTGGATCGTAGTATCTCGTGAAGCTCCTGCTTATCAAGTAATAGTCTTTGCGATTCTGCATTTTCGGCTTCAAGGCTTTCATTTATCTCTTGTAACTCTGGTAGTATTTAGCATGCTTCGTTCCTCCACCCATCTTGCAAAGCATTCACCTGCTCTGATACCACTTGATCTGATCACAAGTCGAGTACTACTCTAACCATCGTGTATGGTATTAATATCTTTTAATTGACTATGGCTTATACAAGCTTAAATGAGCATGTTAGTCCATCGGTTAGAGTGCATAAACACATAAACATAAATAAATGAACTGAACATATCAAGAAGCGCAAAACACATAAGAGAGAGACAACCAATTGGTATTGGAGTTTACCCCTCCATCTCGCTTGGGCTACATCTCTGGATCTGCTTCAATTGGAATGCAATCCTCTATATTCCTTCTTCAAAGTAATATTTCTTACATTCAAGCTCTATGGTTGAGCATTAGCCAAGCACTATCGCTCTCAATGGCTAAGTATTCTCTCCTTTATTCTTCCCTTTCTCATGCTTACATAAGGAATATATATAGTTTTCCTCACCCACTCTCCAACAAAGAGAATTAATTACAAGACCTATAATTGTAGGGCCTAACAAAAAGGAAGGAAAAACAAAGTCCATGAACGTATGACCTCCAACTATCTCAGGACCATAATTGGGAAAAGTCTCAAAACCACCTAAAGACTTTCCATCCATGCCCTTGATTCTCTCAACCTATAATTGAGAAAAAATAGATAATTGGTGTGAGGTGGTTTCTCACATAAAACCAAATTCCCTAATTACATTAATGAATAATGTGAGACAAATTTCTCTCACAATTATTAATTTATATCAATAATGCATGGGTTTAATAAAATGCATAAGATTAATTTTACCCACTTAAATACTTGTCACCAACTTCAAATCATCATGGCACAAATATATTTTCATGTGCAAAGGTCCTTTCGGATCAATATGGTCCTTACACCATTACCAAGATTGTGGAAGACAATACTTTTGATTTCAACATTCCCCCATTATTTTGCCTACACCCAATGTTCAATGTGGACCAATGTGGACCACCTTTGACCATACTTCCCACCATTATTGGACACATCATACATTGTAGAATAACTCACACCAATAGAGTTAAACCCAGACTGCATGGAACATACCACAACTGATCAGATTATGGACACACAGATCAAGAAAAATTTCCAACTAAAGATTCACAAATTTTTCTTTGATAAAATTCAGGACCTTTCTCTAAATGCATGAGAGGGGTTTAAATACTAAACTAAATAAGTCAAAAATAGATTATTACAAAAATATTTGAGGAGGTTTCAAACAACCTTCCTCATAATAAGTAAAATAAACTACAATATAGAAATTAAAGATAACAAGATTGCTTATTTGGGTTGATTTTCTTTCATCACATGGTTTTTAAAGTGACAAATATCCATCATTGTCTTTAACTGAGTCGACAGATTGATCCCAGATCTGACTTGTCCTTTGAATCCAACATTTGAGAGTGCTAGCAACACTTTTCTTGTGAAATCAGTTACATATTACAGATTCATGCACTGGTGATGTGGTCTGATCAAGAAATTGCAATAATATTCTTGATCCAATTTAGTTATCTACTTGATAGATTATTCCTGTGTTTCAATGTTTTCTTTCCATTGTGTCTCCAATAGTTTGACCTCTGCAATTTCTTCAGTTGTATATTCTTTAATAAGTTTAGCATTTTGAATTTTTTCATTGACAGACTCAATGATTCAGTTTTCTAAGTTAGCTTCCTTTGAAGTTGCTTTCTCTGCTTGTTTTAATTGCATCTCCCAGTCTTTGAATACAATTATTTGTGAAATTTGTCAATCTTTGGGGGATCAACCTTTTTCCCTTTCTTAGATTCTTGCCATAAAATAAATTCAAAAATTTTCTTATGAATCCTTTCACATTCCAATATTTTGTTTGCCACCTGTTGAGTAAAGGTTTTACTTATTTCATAGTATGAGTTGGTAGCAAATATTTTTTGGCAGAAACTCTCTTTATAATGTTTTAACTTTGAATTCCATTCAAATGCTTCTTTTATGAACTGTTCTGTTTGAGGTTGACTTTTAACATTATCCATTATTGCTTCTATTTGTATATACTTTTTAGAGATGTGCACTTGATGTTGCAACTTCAAACTTTCAAATTCCTTCTGGAACTGGTCCATTTTCATTTCAACTTTCTTATTGGCATTATGCTTTTCCTATTCCAGTTTTCTTTCCATATTTTTGACTCTATCTTCTCTTTGTCTAAGCCGAAGTTGCACTTCTACTACTTTATCGATCATATCATTTGCATATGCTCCTGCAAACTCTGAAAGTTTGGTAAGATGTTTAGTTAGATTAACAAAATTATCTTTCCAAACAGTATCCACTGGTTCATTACTGAGGGTTGTCATTGTTTCATCAAATCTTCTTCTTTTCCTCCTCTTTACTACAACTTTATGATTTGGACTATATAAAACGTCCAATGGAGGTATCTCTTCCATATTCAAAATAATTTCTTCAGTCGAGTAGGCCGGGATTATTTCATGATCTTCAAACCCTGGGGTTTATTGAAGTGCTATTGTTGGTTCTGGTAGTTTCTAAGTTTTCTCAAGAGTATGAAAGCTTGTTAATCCTTCTAGATTAGAATTAGGTGGTATCTGAATTTCTTGACTAAACTTCTGCCATTATTTGCCCAAATTCTCTACTTGAGATTTTTATGTATGCTCAGGTGTAGTTTTAACTTGCTAAATTTCTTTAGAAGATGCCTTTAATAATTTAGCTTCATCAGTTGCTACCTCAGAGTGTGTATTAATTCCTTTGATTACATCTTTGATTATTTTATCAGGGCTTTCATATTTATTTTCAAAATGTTATGAATCTTGAGACTTATGTTGTGAATGCTCTAAATCCTAAATTGATTTTTCTTGTGACTCATCTTTAGACATATATTTTTCTTCATCATCTAAACTGATACTAGGAGTTGGATCTCTAACTTATTCTATTCGTAACAGGTCCAATGGGACTGTTGCCGGTCTCTTTTTTCTATATTCATGAAAAGATTTGATGTTTTCTACACTAAGTTTATTGGATTCCATATTTAATACATCTATAAATTTCTTTGTTCCTTCAAACAAATCATCAAAATCATACTTTTCATGCATGAATGGCCTAATTTTAAGAGCACTAGTAAAATATTGAACCACATTTTTGGGATCATATTGTCTTCCTGGCATAAAATCCAGATTTAAAGAGGTAACATTAGGGATTTCCTTTGTTGTATGACCTATTATTGGACATTTGGTTCAACGCTCCCCATGTGTTTCATGACTTGGAATAACTGCCTCTCGTGGATCCTAACTCTGGCGATTGTAGCGGAGACTAACGCCTTCGGGTTTTGGTCTAATAGCAATCGTGATTCCAATGATTGGTATCAGAGCGACATGTCTCGAGTTTGAAACTCAACCGACTCATGTTTGGGGGGCGATTTTTGGACATTGGGTTCAACGCTCCCCATGTGTTTCGCAACATGGACTAACCACCTCTCATGGATCTTAACTCTGGTGATTGTAGCGGAGAATAGTGCCTACGGGTCTTAGTCTAACGACAATCATGATTACAACACCTATATCAAAAAGAGAAAAGGTACCACACTATAATGGAAATGTAGGCCAAATATATTTCTTTTAATCCCTAAGATGTTTGGTTATACCATTTCTAAGTGTTTGGTATGCAATCTCCTTGGCCAAAAGTTTGTTCGGGACATAATAGGGAAAAAACATGATGAGGAGAAGAATCTCGAAAACTCTGGTAAAATTCTCTTCTCGAAACCATCTAGATAGAAGCATAATCTCTGCACTAGCCTTTTTAGAAATTTTGGGGGATTTCTCATTAAAAATGGTTTGATGGATGGGAAAAATAACTCCATGACAAATATTATAAAAATGGGAATGAAATTTAGACTCCCATGGGGCTTTATGATAAACATGAATAGGACTAGGGTCTTGACTGGTCCATTTCCAACCCATAAGAGGAAAATTTGAGCAGAAACATATAGCGTCCATAATATATGCACTCATGTAAAAATTAGGGATTGTTATAGTTGAAAAGACCCTATTTGTTTTGTATTCGATAATAGTTTCGGCCAAATTACTAGATAAGATATTAGCCTAATTCATAATGGTAGAATTAATGGCAACGTTTATTAAGGGAACCCATTTAATGGAAAATTTGGTGGTATCATGTTTGGAAAACAACCTACACAACATTGCTGCTATAAAACAATGGGGTGAAGGCAACTGTGCAATTGGATACATACCAAGTTTTTCCCACTTCAATTTGCCTTGATTAGCCTTCCATTCTTTTACTACCTTCATCGGGTATTGATTTTATTTTGAAAATTTTTCCAAGAAAGCTTTGTCATAAGCCGTCTAAGGCATTATAAAATGGTACATTACACACAAACTTCGGGGGTGAATGGACCCATGTCTTCTTGTCTCGAATTCTTGAAAGTCCTGTCTGCGCCATTGATATTGTCGATGACCCATCTCACCAAATCAATATATGATAAAATATTTGGTCTTGCAGCTATCCTATGTAAAAATGAACATTTAGGCTTGAAATAGAAAGGCTCTGATGAGCTAGATGCATCCGGTATTGATAATTTCTTTAATTCCCTTGGATTTTCTCCTTCAAGAAAATTATACATTGCCTCCCACGAAGAGGTTCCACTGTCCTTATTTCACGTAATATCTAAGAAGAGTGGAGGCATACCTGTAACTTCAGAGGTGGATGATTGGGAAACTGATTTTCTTTTCTTTTTCATTCTTGCTTATATTTATTTCTCGGGTAGTTTCCTGAATTCAAGCAAACAAGGAAATCCGAGTTGAGATGAAGAGCAGAGAGGAAAGGAGAAACAGAGTTTAATTACCACAAATCATAAATCAGATACTTTTATTTGAAACATCCTTTAGAAATATATCAATCTTTTTGAGCCCTAAAACCATTCAATGTTGTTAATATCTCTTTAAAAAATTATCAAATATTTTACGCGTTTTGCCATATATGTCCAATCTGGATATTTATATTGTTAGATATTTTCAATGGACCAATTGATTAAGCATAGTTTCAAGAACTTTGGGAATAAATGTTATATCAAAAATTGCACATCTTACAAGAATCCATATTACATATCTTGACCACGATTGTATGTGAGATGCGATCTGCGAAAATTGCATATCACACTTTATCAAAGCGGGTGTGAATTTCAATTGGTTTGATGTTGTGGAATGCGATAAGCGCTAAAACTTAAATCATTGTGCTTTATCAGATTTGCAGATATGTTTCAACATTTGTTTATTGTTCTAACCGGTCTGACATCATCCCATCTTATTTTCGAATGATATCTCTATTTGTTTGTCTTTTATGGGGTGTGATGCGATTTATAGTTATAAGGGTTTTTTACCTTTTTAACGAGAATTTTCATATAACTTGAAAAGGTCTTAGTGCTATCGAAATTTTGGAAGTTATATATGTGTTCTAACTTTGTTAGCTTGACAGTTTTTCGATTTGTGCTAAGCATAATAAAATCAAAGGGAAAAAAAGGTTCATGCCTTTTATTCCTAAAGTTTTAAAACTTAAAATAAAGTGAAGTAATGTTTCCTAAGCTCTATTTGTTTTTTAAAGGGTCCTCATTTATCATTCATAACCTTAATCAACACTCAAATAAATGGGGGGTTGTTTCATAGCACAACAATTGGCGATTCACTAAGAGAGCTAGTTATCTCTAATAATTTTAAAATTTCTGTCTTTTTCAAAATAAAAATATTTGAAGAGATGTAAACAACATGAAATTTAAAATAAGTAATATTCCTCTCAGTCATAAAAATAAAATCGCTTCATTATTATTCACTTGATATCCTCTTAAAGATGACAATTCTTTTGTCTAAATCAACCTTTTACTGGGTTAAAAGATAAAGTAGTAGATTCTCTTTGCAGATTACTTTAATATATCCTCATTTGTCACAAGTAGAGCCTCTACTGCAATTAGGTATTAATAAAATTTGATATGGTTACCTTTTAACCAATCAATCATTAAGTATCCCATCCAAATAAGAATTCAAATTTTAAAGATAAATCCTAAGTCATATATTTATTCTTCTTTCCTCTTTTTATTTATTTTTTTTACTTAAAATTCATTGTCTTGGTTTGGTAGCCAAATAATAACAATGCCATTCATTGGCTATGACTTAACTGAACAATATGGATCGTGATGAGACCACTTGTCTTTTGATTAAAATAATCTTAAGCCATTACCCTGTTTTGGTATGCAAGTTTGGTAATGTTAGTTAATTATTTCCCTATGAATATGGTAAGCAAGCTTGTGATGAGACCTCTTATCATTTAAGATTTTTTGAAAATTTATTTCATAAGATCAGACCTTAAGAAGAGAAAATTTTATTGGATGGGGAGAATCATTGACTCCTTAAGAGTTTCTAGATGACAATTTTAGAGTTAAAAATGCCTATCTGCAAAGAGTCCTTTACTTGGTTAAAGATACTTTTCTTGACTGATAATAGATCAAAAGTATTTTATAAAGTTGGAGGCTTCTCGAAGAACAAACAAATTTTTGAAAAACAAGAAATTTTTAAGAGATCCAAAACCTTCTTATTTTCAAATGTTGTAAATATTTCTTTAACAATCACTATTTATAAAAGTATAAATAATAAAATATTCAAAGAAACTTTATTTGTGAAGTCAATAGTTATACTATTTCAACTATATTTTCCTATGAAAAGTAAAAAAAATTATTTACAAGGGATAGAAGAGGTTATATTCTATGAAAAATATTTCTTCAAAATCTGCCCATTTACAGGCAAGGATTCTCTCCTACTTGATAAATCTTGAAATAAAAATTTTGATGGGCTGATTAATTTAGCAATTTTAAATGTTCCAAGCCACATTCTTTGGAATTTGGTATGCTTACCCTTTTCCTCATGTGCTTTGTCTCACTTCAATACTAGCTCTCCTAGTTGAAATGATTTTTTGCTAACAAAATGTGCATCAAAGGAAGTCTTAACTAACTGCTGATGGTGAGCATGTGTGATTTTGGCTTATTTCTTTCTTCTTCCAGCTTGAGAATATGTGCTTGGTGTAATTAAAAGGAAGAAGAAGGATTTTTTTCAATAAACTGGAGTAAGGCTAGAGAAGGAATAGCTAAATTTGTGGGAAGAACAACTTCTTTCCCATAAACTAGAATAAATGGAGAAGTGCCTATTGAGGCATTTTGTGTAATTTGGTCTACCCATAAAGCAAATGTCAAATTTTTGTGTCAATTCTTCTAACTCTGATCAACAATTTGTTTTATTATTCTAATGAGATTTTTGTTGGTTGATTCTGCTAGACCATTTCCTTGAGGATAATAGTTGGCAGAATATTTAAGTTTGAAACCTCTTTCAAGAGACAGTTCTGTCATTACATTGCCTGAGAAATAAGATGAATTATCAAACATTAAGGCAGTTGGTAAATCAAATATGGTAATAATAAATTGGTCAATGAATTCAATGATGTTCGCATAATTAGTTACCTTTAGTGGAATTTATTCCACCCATTTTGTAAAATAATTTGTTGTTGTAAGAATATATCTATGTTGCTTTGAAGAGTGAGGAATGATCTCACCTATTATGTCATGTACCCATTTTTCACATGGTTGTTTAATTTTGACTCGATGTAATGGTAGTGCAACTTCCCTTTGTCTTCCTGTAGCAGTTTGACATGTTTTATATTTTCTTACATAGTGATGTGCATATTTAAATAAAGTTGGCCAGTAATAGCCAGCATGCATAATTTTGTGTGCCGTTGTATCCCCTCCAAAGTGTCCACTAGCTAAGCCATCATGGAGTTCCTGCAAAACCTTTTCTAATTCAGATTTTTCTAGACATCTTAATAGGATAGAGTCATATTTTTTTTCTGAATAAGACATCATTGATGTTCTAATATTGTTTTTCTTTTAATCTTAAGGCTCTTTTTTTTTTTAATTGAGTTGCAGAGAAACATATCAATTTTTTAAGTAAAATATGAGATCAACATATTGAGACTTAGTATCGTTGGGGCTTACCTTAGAAATATGTATATCATTACCTGGATCTTCTTCTATTGGTGAATCAGATGCTCCAGTCAACATTCTGCAAAAACCTTGACCTTTAACAATTTTAGTTCATCTAATTTCTACATCATATTCTTGTAAAGTAGTTACCCAGTTCAATTTCTTTTCTCCCACTTCCATTTACATCAATAATTGTCTTTTGAAAATGGAACTATGATTTTAGTGTGAGTTTTTAGGAGAAATGGCCTAAATTTTTTTACTCCTTTGAAGACAAAAAATGCATATTTTTCAACAGGAAGATAGTTCAATTCAACACCTTGTAAGTTCTAACTGAAGAAAGAAATAGGTGCTTCAATCTATTATTTATTAAGTTGTGTTAAAATATCTACATATGATGTTTGTGAGGAATGTATATAATACAATTTTTTTGAAAAGTCAGGAGTGACCAAAGAAGGAGCATTAATGATAGCTTGCTTAGTTAATTTAAATGATTCCCTTTATATGTGACCCCATTTAAAGATCAAATTTTTTTTATCATCAATTGTAAAGCCAAAAATATTTGTGAAAATTCAGGAACAAACCTTTTTACAAAATTTATTTGACCTAAGAAAGACTGCATTGATTTCTTGTTGTGGGGAAAAGGGATTTTCTCAATTTCTTCGATCCTTTCCAGATCAATATAAATACCCTTTTTTGATACGAAAAATCATAAAATCTTACCTTCGCTCAAAGAAAAATAAGACTTCTTTGGATTTAATGAAATCCCATATTTCATACATCTTTCAAAGATTTGTTAAAGGTCATTGAAATGACTTCTTCTTTTCTTGGAATAAAAAATGATATCATCCAAGTAGATTACAACATATTTGTTGATGAGTCCTTTAAAGGCTATATCCATAGCTCTTTGAAATGTGGCACCTGCATTAATCAAAAGAAAAGGAATTTTTTGATAAGCATAAGTTCCCCATTTTTTTCTAAACGTAATCTTCAATATATCATCTGGATGTACTAGGATTTGGTTATATCCTGAAAATCCATCAAGAAAAGACATAAGTTCAGAACCGACTATTGATTGCAGTACTTGTTCCATGGTTGGTAGTGGGAAATTATCCGTCATACAATCTTTATTTAGATTTCTAAAATCTATGCATATGCGAATATCACCATTCTTCTTTCTAACAGGCACTAGATTGGAAACCCATTTTGAATGTCTAACAGGCACTAGATTGGAAACCCATTTTGAATGTCTAACAGGGAAAATGATCTTGGCCTTGAGAAGTTTTTTCAATTCAAATTGTATCTGGCTTTCAAGGTTTGGGTGGATTTTCCTTAGTTTCTGCTGCACTGGTTTATCATTTGAGATCATAGGTATGGTTTTTTGTATGAAAAAAGTATCATAAGTCTTGATATCAGTATAATCCGAGGTGAAGATTCCTTTGTATTTCTTTAGGAACTGAATGAATGATGATCTTTCATGAGAAGGTAAACCTAGACCAAGGTTGATGTTTTGTGGTTTGTCATCAATACCAAGATTTGATAATTCAAAATTCAAAGTTAAACTTTGAATTTTTGCATTATTTATCTTCTTAAATCTATCTTTGAGATCATAAAGATATTCCATCTTAACCACAGATTTAGGTATTGGATTTTCTTCAATGTTTTTCTTTAAATGAAGATCATGCTCATTTTCATATAACATTTGATCGTCACATGACCCTTTTGATGTCAAGAAATGAACAATATTATAATCATAATTAAAGACTCACCAATTGGTGACATTGTCAGGAATGGATGGTCTAAAATTCAATTCAATGGAGAATCTATCAGGACTAAAATCTTCAGATGGTATGAGTTTTGATGTGAGATCTTGAAATAATGTTTGATAATGTTTAAGATGTCCAGAAAGGAAATGGATAGTGTTTCTTACCTATGAAATGATGATTTTTGAGTCTTCAAATACCTGCAAATATTTCACATTAAGACTAATTGCTTTATACAATCCTTGTATCAATGCTTTGTATTATGTAGTATTATTTGTACACTTGAATTGTAATCTGCAAGATAACATGATATTTTCTCCTTTGTGGCTAATTAGAATACAACAATCTCATGCACCATCATTAGATTTGGAACCATTACAGTACAATGTCCAAAACAAAGTATTTACTACTAGTTTATTTACAAAATTTGTACATTTGGAAAGATATTTTTGTGAGAAGTTTTCAATTTGTGAAATGACAACATTGTCAAAGAAGAGAGATTTTTTAGCATTGAAATTTCCTAAAAATGATTCACTTGAGTAATTTCTGATAATATTGTTGGTAAATTCTACTCGTTCACTGTCACCTTCAAATTTAGTTATTGTATGTTTCATGTGTTTTCACGATCAACTAGAATTTGATTTGGCTTTCCATTATAAGGTAACCACATGTGAGACCAATCTGTAACAAAATATCCATGGAGTTTTTCAATCCAATATCTACTCAAAATTAAGCTATAGAATTATGGATTATCAACCACTAAAATATCAACGATTTGACTGACTTTGGAATTCAAAGAAAGTCAAATACCTGAATTTATTTCCCCTAGGACTTCAAATTTGGTTCTATCAAGTTGTAGTATGTGAACAACAGATATTTGAGGAGTGATTTTCAACTTAGCAAAAACTGTTGTTGGCATTATATTAGAAGAAGCTCCTGATTCAATCAAGAAATTATGAATATTTCTGTTGTAAATTTCATGTGTCAGAAGAAAAGGAGGTGTGTGTGAATTAGACCTATCACCTATAAGGATTGCATCTGAAGGATAAACCTTATTTGAATAAGTAAGAGGTTTTCTTGAACTATTTAGAGCCTGGGATATAACAACAACAGGTAGTGGTGAAGCAATAACTGCATCCAGTTCTCTGAGAAATATCTTTTGTCGTTGTTTAAATTTGGTAAGTTCATGAAGTGAGATGTTTGCCTCTAATTTCTTCATATCTTCAAAAATATTATATTCCATGGTATCATATACTACCAAGTTTTTTGATGTAGATGGAGAATTTGTTGAAGGTGGACTAGACTGTGAAACCTTAGAAGAAAATTTCTTATTAGCTGATTTATCCTTTGAAGCGATGTTGAAGTTTTCTTCTTTTGACTTGGCTGACTTACTTCAGCATGTCATTTTCTTCTAGTAGTAACAGGAGAAGCTTATTTTTGTTCTCAATTTAGAAGAATAAAGTCCCACATTCCATTTATTTCAACTACTTCCTCCTCTTCGATTTCTTCTTCCTCAGTTTCTTCATCTTCTATTTCTAGGTCAGACTCAACATTAGATGTAGTTTTGGGTGGTCGAGAACTAGAAGAATGATTTCTCTTGAAAGATCTGAAATTTTTCTTAGCATTGGCATTTTCAGCAACTTTCTTTTTGATATCTACCATTTCAGTTGTCATGGTTTTCAGTACTTTCTAGAGCCTTTTACATCAAAAGGATCTTTTGATGGCTTTTTCTTTGAATCATCTTTGAAAGAAAATTTCTTGGATTTTCTGTCTTCTTGAGAGCTTTTCTTTTTGATATATATTATACATTTCTCTCTATCTATATATTATAGCTAATTTCACTCTATCTACAAAAAATGGCTATATTAGAGGGAAGAGAAGAGATATGCCACTCAATTTGAACATTAGAGCCAGGAACTGATGTGGCAGGGATTTTATTGAGTAATTTATATAATATAGAATTGAAGCATTTGATTTTATCTCCCGTTTTAGCCTTGATATTCGATAATTCATTGATAAGAGATGCAATGATTCTATCATCTCCAGACTGGGCTAAGAATTGTTCTTCAAACATATCCCAACTAGTTAAACAACAAGAAGGTAATGAAAAATTTTAGGATCCTATAAATCCTGTAAGAGTATATGGAAATAATCTGACCACACAGTATTCTTCACTTACTAATTTTAAATTGATAGCTAACATATAATTGTGGAGACGTTCTTTTGTTGATAGACCATCATCAGGATTAAATTTGGGCAACCATCTCTTAGGATATTTTGGAAGTGGGTGAAGAGGAGCAGCCATTGTTACAACACCTGGATTATTCCATGGCTGTAAATGCGGTGGTGGTTGTTGTCTTGCCATAATTGTATGAATTTGGGTGGATGAAGATATGAATGAGATATGAGTGGAAGAAGAGGCAGGTTGATTACATGAACTAGAAGAACTAGCACCAGTAGTGAATGAGAGCTGTTGTAATGTGTGGGGGAAGTGAATGGATTTGAGATGAGGAATTGAACAAAATATCACTAATAGATGTTTTTGATTTAGATTTCTTGGTATTATTTCGGGAAGAAGTAATGGGAAATTTGAAAGGAGTAACTCCAATTTTCTCACTTAGAGAACAAGTCAAGATTATTCTAGGTTGTAACACAGATGAAACACTTTCTTCAGATGGTTGTGATATTCGAGGATTTTCAGCTGAAATGGAGATTTGTTCTAACTTCTCTATCAAAGTTTGAACTTTTGGTGATGCATATTTATAATCTAAAGGAAGTAATTTATGAGATCTAATAGGGGATTTTGGAGAATATTTTTCAACTTCTGATCTTAAAATTGTAATTCCAGAAGGGAATCTAGAAGTTGGAGGGGATCTAGATGGAGAATGACTATTAGGATGGCTTCTAGATTTTTTATTTGTTTTCCTTTCCATTCTCTATTGGCCCTCCTTCTAGCGCCAAAATGTTGAAGCCCCAGAATTTCGTTGCAACAACATGGGGGATAACCACCCAGTCCATACCTTAAATCAACTCCTTTTCTGTTTGGTTTGGTGGCTTCGACTAGGGATAATGGAACCAATTTCCCAGCAAAGAAATTGATATGGTAATGATGGGTTTGATACAAAGTGAAATGAAGAATGAGTTTAAATTAATGGAAATAATATATCTAAGTAACAAAACACATGCATCTATTTAACCTGCTTATTTAACTTAATCTATAACCTGGGCAGAATTACTATTGATGCAATGTAGAAAGATATATTACAGTAAAGGTTAATAAATATCATTCAATTACTGAAAGAGATGAAAAATATGTAAGATGATTATTCTGACTAAATAGTTAATCAAAACACTTATGTAAAATATATCGCATATATCAATTGCTTTATGTATTTGTTAAGGAATTACATTTGAAACATTGTACAAAAGTGCATAAAGATAAACTGTAAATAAAACTGCATACATATCACAATATAAAGATAAATTAATGTAAACTCATAATCAAGACTTAATCATAAGATAATAGTACCAGATATGATAATTTCTGCTCATGAAATCCACAATATTGATCTGATTCTTCTCAATTCAAATATAATTTAAAAGTAAAAAAGTGAAATTTAAATAAAACATACTCAATTTTTCCAAAAATTAGATCCTATTCCATATATTTTATCAAAAGCATTCACAAAAGTACAGAAGTGCAAGCTTTCACAAATTGTTCTTTGATAAAATTCTGGACCCTTCTCTAAATGCATGAGAGGGGTTTAAATAGTAACCTAAATAAGTCAAAAATATATTATTACACAAGAATTTGAGGATGTTTCAAACAAATGTCCTCATAATAAGTAAACTACACTAAAATATATAAATTAAAGATAACAAGATTGCTTAGTTTTGCTGATTTTCTTTCGTCACTTAGTTTTTAAGCTCGCAAATATCCATCATTGGCTTTAACTGATTCGGCTGAGTGATCCTGGATTTGACTTGTCCTTTGAATACGACATTTGAGAGTGCTGGAAACACTTTTCTTGTGGAATCAGTTAAAGGTTATAGAGTCATGCACTGGTGGTGTGGTCTGATCAATAAATTCCAGAAATTTTCTTGTTCCAATTTAGTTATCTACTTGATATATTTTCCCTATGTCTAAATGCTTACTTTCCACTATGTCTCCAATATTTTGACCTCTGGAATTGCTTAAGATGTATATTATTTAATAATTTTATCATTATAAAGTTGTTCATTGACAGGCTCAATGATTTTGTTTGCTAAGTTAGCTGCCTTTGAAGTTACTTTCTTTGCTTGTTTTAATTTCATCTCCCAATCTTTGAATAAAATATCTTTATGAAAATTTTCAATCTTTGGTGTTTGAAATATGATGAAATATGTTGTCCTTGATGGAAACCTACTTGATGAAGTTGTCCTTGATGGAAACCTACTTGATGAGTTTCCTTTTGATAGCAACCTATTTGTTAAATATGTAAAAATGATGTATCTATAGATCAGTTCAGAAGTGACAGAGAAAGGAATTCCAGTAAGTTCCAAAGAAATGATAAATATAATATGTCACAACGTACACACAGGTTTTATGAAGGAAACCCACATATGGAGGCAATGTATACACTACGTTTATGAAGGCAACCCGTGTATACATTTAGGATTAGTATATACGTTATTCTGCTGAAGAGAAATCGAGTATACACGTGTGTACGAAGAAGCAAAGTCGCATATGCCTTTTGTGCTATAAAATTATGATACCAAGGGGCTTTACCATGGTATTAACCCACAGTATTGAGCGTTGTATTTTCTATTTGAATCCATCGAAAGATACCATCAGAAGTTGTGTGGTTTTGACTCATGGTATTGATAAAGGCTAAAACTATATAAGGAGAAGAAGATCATAGTGCAAAGGTGTGAAGATGTCTGGGTATTGAATGAATACTTCACTCTAAAGTATATCTACATGGAATGGGTTTCAAATTATTGATAGATATGAATTAATAATGCATCTATGAATAAAATGATGGATCAAGATCTCTAGACCTGAAATGACTGTGTATTTTCTAGATCTATTTATGGAAAGTTTAGATCTGTGATCTGGAAAATTTTTGCAGAAGTGAATGGTAAGAGCTAAGTTTTTTATCTGTTCTGAAGAGTTGTGCAGCCCTGTAATGTTTTTAGATCTATACGTAGGTTCATATCAGCGAAAGTGTGTATATACACAGGTTAGTTTCAACAAAAGCGCGTATGGAATCTAAGGTCAGTCCTGAAATAGTTGCAGATATATATGCAGGTTTGTCTCTGTGAAAGCGTGTATATATGCGGGTTCAAAGAAGAAAAAGCACGTATGGAATCTAGGGTTTTGCTGAAGTGTGCGAAAAGAAATGTCCGATCTGTTTTACTATTATACTACTGTTTTTCAATGATGTCTTCATATAGATCTGGGTTGTTTGAATATTGATTATGTTTTTGGTTGATTATGATTAAAGATCAGTTGATGGTTGATTGGTTGATGATTCAATGAATGAATTGATGGGGTTATAAGTTTCAGTTTAATGTATGTTCTTTGAGCTTAAATTTGTAGAGTGGGTCCAATCTGAATATCTGATGAAAAGAGGCCTACAAGATGTGTTGTGTGGAATTTGTTGGATCCAGTGTGAAAATTGATGAAACGTGGTCTCCAGTGGTGTTGAGGGTTGGAGCCTTCAGTGAGGGGGTCGTAGCTCCCTTCCAGTGGTTGTTGGTAAACGCGATCAGGGGGTAGTAGCTCCCTTCAAGTGGTTTCTAGTAAACGAGATCAGGGGGTAGTAGCTCCCTTCCAGGAGTGGTTGGTAAACGATATCAGGGGATTGGAGCTCCCTTCCAGTAGTAGCTGGAGAATGAGAGAAGGTTGCAGCCTTCTTCAGGTGGGTGCCTGCGTGCTGGTATGAGTATGTGCCAGTACAATATTGTAAGCAGATTTATTTATAGTAAATATTGAAGACAGAGATGACAACAACGGTGGTTTTCTCCCGAATTGTGTTTCCACCTTAAATCTTGGTGATCATGTGTGTTGCTTATATGTGATGATTTATTTTGTTATTACTGCACATGCTAACTACTTACGAAACATCTGATGAATGAATGATGTACTGATCTAAGTAAAGAATTATTTGCATATTAAGATCTCTGGACATACACAAGTTTGCTTAAAGATATCCAAGTATATACATGATTTGGGTTAATTAAATTCACGTATAGAATTCTGTAAAGAAAAATTAAATGTTTTCAGTGAGCTCTAAATATTGATTCACTCCCCCATCTTAGTATTTTTCACAACAATTGGTATCAAAGCAAGTCCTTCAGAGGAAGCTTGATCACTTGAAGGAGATCCATCACAATGGGAAGTCATGAAGGAGTATTTTCTATAAGGCCACCACTATTCAATGGAAGTAATCTATTATTCTGGAAGATACAAACAAGAGCATATTTGCAAAGTTTCGGAGCAGACGTATGGGGAATCATGGAAGGAGGTTATCAATATCCAACAAGTGTTCCTATAGATGCAGCAGAAAGGAAGAAATATGAAATCAACACCAAAGTTGTCAATTCCTTATTGGGAAGCCTTTCAGAAACATAATTTGTTAAAGTGATGCAGCTAAATTTAGCAAAGGAAATATGGGACAAAATCATTCAGAGCTATGAAGGTGATGCAAAGGTAAAAAGCGCCAAACTTCAAACTCCTAGAATGCAATATGAAAATTTCAAAATGCATGATGATGAAAGTATTGCAGGTTTATTCCTAAGATTAGATGAGATTGTGAATTCTATGAGGAATATGGGTGAAGATATAAAAGACTCAACTTTAGTAGAAAAGATATTGAGATCTCTAACTCGAAAGTTCGAGTCAAAAGTGTCAGCTATTGAAGAAAAGCAAGATCTGCAATCTATTATTGTCATTCAACTACATGGTATCCTGACTGCATTCTAAATGAGAAGAGGAGGCCCCTCACAAGTCAGAGAAGTTGTCTTTAAGACATGTGCAAAAGGAAAAGAAAAGGAAATTGACAAGGAATAAATTTATATATCATAAGAAGAAGAAGAAGCAATTTTTGTGAGAAGACTTCAACCAAGTACTGGAAGATTAAGAGGTAACCTTCCCTTCAAGTGTTTTTCTTGTGGAAGAGTTGGTCATTATGCTGCTAAATGTCCTTATAAAGAAAATCATGATAAAGGAAAAAAATTTCAAAAAGGAAGGAGTTATTTTACAAATGAAGATAATAATGGACTCTCAAATGAGGAAGAAGAAGATTTTGATCAGGATCTGCAAGTCCTCATGGCATGTACCATGGATGATGATAATTTCCAAAAAGAAAGGGATCCGATTATTGAAGAATTTCATAGATCAAGAAAGAAAGGATGCTTTCATGGATGTTGTTTCTATTGTAACTCATTTGGGCATAAGGCCATTGATTGCAGGTTAATTATGATGAAACAATCTGAGAAATTGGAGAATTTCTAGCACACAATATGAAATTAAAAGCAAAGCTAGAAAAAGAAGAATCATCAGTCAAAAACGTAGGGAATATTGACCCTACTGCAGTCATCCGCTTCTAAAGTTTACTTCTCATAATGATTGTAGGAATGATGTGAGATACATTATAGGAATCAGTAATGTATCATCACAGGGGGAGCAATATATGGTAACTCCCATGGTTGGTTTGGTAATTATGGTTGTGTTTATTTCTAACAATGCATCTAATGTGACAATAGAAGACAGGTACATAATGTATAAATATGGGAGGAGATGGAGCTGTAAAATATTCAGTATTTCACTTTCTATACGCGGGTTTCATGAACTAAAGCCGCGTATACACGCAAGTTCTATTGGAGACAATAGTGTATGTTTTTATGATAAGAAAAACAGTGAGACAACTCAAGAAAAGGAGCACAGTTTCAGGGGGAGCATTAGCCTTGCTAAGAGTAATGCATTGTTGGCATTATGATGGTTCTAAAATATGATCTCTCTCTTGAGGTCTTTTTGGTATTGGTTATAAAAATTCATATCTGTAATTTGATGAAAATGTTATGTTGAGACCTATGATGTAAAATTGTTATATTCAGTCATGTAAGGACTTGTTTGTAAACCAACATGATTGGGTAGTTGAGTCAAAATTTGTAAACCAACTTGGTTGGGTACTTGAGTCAAATATGTAAATCCACTAGGTTGGATCATTGATGTAAGTATGAGTCATTGCTGATAGGAAAGGTCATACTCGGTTGAAAATTCATGTTCTTCATTGAAAAATC
This sequence comes from Pinus albicaulis, assembly GCA_034641835.2. NCBI lineage: Eukaryota > Viridiplantae > Streptophyta > Pinopsida > Pinales > Pinaceae > Pinus > Pinus albicaulis. The sequence goes on along the minus strand of CM076571.1, from coordinate 438,111,272 downwards.
TATCTAAATATTCAGCTTGAACTCAGGGGAGCATGGTCAGTACAGTGCACATCAGATCTACAGAGCTCTTATTTCTACAAGGAAATAGAAACCTTGTTTTGGTTTTGATCAGCCCTTTTCCCTTGATGTCAAACGGGGAGAGTATCATGGTGTTTGAATAATGGTTATGATTAATGTATATATCTGTTGTGGTGATCAAACACCATCATGGTTGCCACAAAGTCCAAAGGGGGAGATTGTTGGAAATATGATGAAATATGTTGTCCTTGATGGCAACCTACTTGATGAATTTTTCCTTGATGGAAACCTACTTGATGAGTTGTCTTTTGATAGCAACCTATTTGTTAAAGATGTAAAAATGATGTATCTACAGATCAGTTCAGAAGTGACAGAGAAAGGAATTCCAGTAAGTTCTAGAGAAATGATGAATATAATATGTCACAATGTATATGAAGGTTTGATGAAGGAAACCCACATATGGAGGCAATGTATACGCTACTTTTATGAAGGCAACCCATTTATACATTCAGGGTTAGTATATATGCCATTCTGTTGAAGCGAAATCGTATATACATGCATGTACGAAGAAGCAAAGTCATGTATTCCTTTTGCGCTCTAAAATTATGATACCAAGGGGCTTTACCATGGTATTAGCCCATAGTATTGAGCGTTGTATTGCCTATTTTATTCCATCCAAAGATACCATCAGAAGTTATGTGGTTTTGGCTCATGGTATTGATAAAGGCTAAAACTATATAAGGAGAAGAGCATCATAGTGCAAAGGTGTGCAGATGTCTGGGTATTGAATGAATACTTCACTCTGAAGTATATCTACATGGAATGGGTTGCAACTTATTGATAGATCTGAATTAATAATGCACCTATGAATAATATGATGGATCAGGATCTCTAGACCTAAAATGAATATTTATTTTCTAGATCTGTTTATGGAAAGTTTAGATCTATGATCTGGTGAATGTTTGCTGAAGTGAAGGGTAAGATCTAAGTTGTTTATCTGTTCTAAAGAGTTGCGCAACCCTGCAATGTTTGCAAATCTATACACAGGTTCATCTCAGCAAAAGCACGTATATACGTAGGTTAGTTTCAACAAAAGAATGTATGGAATCTAAGGTCAGTCCTGAAATAGTTGTAGATATATACGCAGGTTTGTCTCTGTGAAAGCACATATATAAGAGGGTTCAGTGAAGAAAAAATGAATATGGAATCTAGGGTTTTGTTAAAGTGTTTGAAAATAAATGTCTGATTTGTTTTACTATTCTACTGTTGTCTGTCAATGATGTCTTCATACAGATCTGGGTTGTTTGAATACTGATTATGTTATTGGTTGATTATGATTAAAGATCAATTGTTGGTTGATTGGTTGATGATTCAATTGATGAATTTATGGGGTTATAAGTTTCAGTTTGATGTATGTTATTTGAGCTTAAATGTGTGGAGTGAGTCCAGTCTGAAAATATGATGAAAAGAGGCCTACAAGGTGTGTTGTGTGGAAGCTGTTAGATCCAGTGTGAAAATTTATGAAACGTGCTCTGCAGTGGTGCTGAGGGTTGGAGCCTTCAGTGAGGGGTTCGTAGCTCCCTTCCAGTAGTTGTTGGTAAACGAGATCAGGGGGTAGTAGCTCCCTGGCAATGGTTTCTGGAAAACGAGATGAGGAGGTTGTAGCTCCCCTCCAGGAGTGGATGGTAAATGAGATCAGGGGGTTGGAGCTCCCTTCCAGTAGTAGCTGGAGAATGAGAGAAGGTTGCAGCCTTCTACAGGTGGGTGCTTGTGTGCTGGTATGAGTCTGTGCCAGTACAAGATTATAAGAAGTTTTCTTTATAATAAATATTCAAGACAGAGATGACAGTAGCGGTGGTTTTCTCCCGAATTGGGTTTCCACCTTAAATCTTGGTGTTCATATGTGGTTCTTATTTGTGATGATTTATTATGTTCTTACTACACATGATAACTGCTTACTAAACATCTGATGAATGAATGAGGCACTGATCTAAGTAAATAATTATCTTCATATTAAGATCTCTGGACGTACGCAAGTTTGCTTAAAGAGATCCGTGTATATACGTGAGTTGGGTTAATTAAAGTCACGTATAGAATTATGTAAAGAAAAAGCAAATGTTTTCAATGAGCTATAAATACTGATTCACCCACTCCCCTTCTCAGTATTTTTCCCAAAAATTGGTATCAAAGCGAGTCCTTCAGAAGAAGCTTGATCACTTGAAGGAGATCTGTCACAATGGGAAGTCATGAAGGAGTATTTTCTATAAGGCCACCACTATTCAATGGAAGTAATCTATTATTCTGGAAGATATGAACAAGAGAATATTTGAAAAATCTTGGAGCAGACGTATGGGGAATCGTGGAAGGAGGTTATTAATATCCAGCAAGTGTTACTACAGATGCAGCAGAAAGGAAGAAATATGAAATCAACGCCAAAGTTGTCAATGATTTATTGGGAAGCCTGTCAGAAACAGAATTTATTAAAGTGATGCAACTAAATTCAGCAAAGGAAATATGGGACAAAATCATTCAGAGCTATGGAGGTGATGCAAAGGAAAAAAGTGCCAAACTTCAAAAGCTTAGAATGCAATATGAAAATTTCAAAATGCATGATGATGAAAGTATTGCAAGTTTATTCCTAAGATTAGATGAGATTGTGAATTCTATGAGAAATATGGGTGAATATATAAAAGACTCAAGTTTAGTAGAAAAGATATTGAGATCTCTAACTCCAAAGTTCGAGTCAAAAGTGTTAACTATTGAAGAAAAGCAATATCTGCAATCAATTACTGTTATTCAACTACATGGTATCCTGACTACTTTCGATATGAGAAGAGGAGGTCCCTCACAAGTCAGATAAGTTGTCTTTAAGGCATGTGAAAAAGGAAAAGAAAAGGAAATTGACAAGGAATCAAGTTATATATCAAAAGTAGAAGAAGCAACTTTTGTGAGAAGACTTCAACTAGGTACTGGAAGATTCAGAGGTAAGCTTCCCTTCAAGTGTTTTTCTTGTGGAAGAGTTGGTCATTATGTTGCTGAATGTCCTTATAAAGAAAATCATGATAAAGGGAAACAATTTGAAAAAGGAAGGAGTTATTATACAAATGAAGATAATAATGGACTCTCAAATGAGGAAGAAGAAGATTTTGATCGGGATCTGCAAGTCCTCATGGCATGTACCATGGATGATGATAATTTCCCAAAAGAAAGGGATCCAGTTATTGAAGAATTGCATAGATCAAGAAAGAAAGGATGCTTTCATGGATTTTTTTTCTATTGTAACACATTTGGGCATCAAGCCACTGATTGCAGGTTAAGTATGATGAACAGATCTGAGAAATTGGAGAAGTTCCAGCACACAATAATAAATTTCAAGCAAAGCTGGAAAAAGAAGAAGCATCGATCAAAAACGTAGGGAATATTGACCCTACTGCAGTCATCTGCTTCTAAAGTTTAATTCTCATAATGACTGCAGGAGTGATGTGAGATACATTATAGGAATCAGTAATGTATCATCATAGGGGGAGCAATATATGGTGATTCCCATGGTTGGTTTGGTAATTATGGTTGTGTTTATTTCTAATAGTGCATCTAATGTGACAACAGAAGACAAGTACACAATGCATAAATCTGGGAGGAGATGGAGTTGTGAAATATTCAGTATTTCACTTTCTATACGCCAGTTTCATGAACTAAAGCCGTGTATACACGTGAGTTCCATTGGAGACAATAGCATATGTTTTTCTGATAAGAAAAATAGTGAGAAATCTCAAGAACAAGAGCACAATTTCAGGGGGAGCATTAGCCTTGCTGAGAGTAATGCATTGTTGGCATTATGATGGTTTGAAATATGATCTCTCTCTTGAGGTCTTTTTGGTATCGGTTATAAAAAGTCATATCTGTAATTTGATGAAAAGGTTATGTTGAGACCTATGATGTAAAATTTTTATATTCAGTCATGTAAGTACTTGTTTGTAAACCCACTTGATTGGGTACTTGAGTCAAAATTTGTAAACCCACTTGGTTGGGTACTTGAGTCAAATATGTAAATCCACTAGGTTGGATCATTGATGTAAGTATGAGTCATTGGTGATAGGAAAGGTCATACTCAGTTGAAAATTCATGTATTTCATTGAAAAATTTGTCTAAATATTCAGCATGAACTCAAGGGGAGCATGTTCAGTATAATGCACATCAGATCTGTAGAGCTCTTCTTTCTACAAGGAAAGAGAAACCTTGTTTTGGTTTTGATCCGCCCTTTGCCCTTGATGTCAAAGGGGGAGAGTATCCTGGTGTTTGAATCATGGTTATGATTAATGTATATATCTGTTGTGGTGATCAAACACCATCATGGTTGCCATCATGTCCAAAGGGGGAGAATTTTGGCAATATGATGAAATATGTTGTCCTTGATGGCAACCTACTTGATGAAGTTGTCCTTGATGGAAACCTACTTGATGAGTTGCCTTTTGATAGCAACCTATTTGTTAAATATGTAAAAATGATGTATCTACAGATCAGTTCAGAAGTGACAGAGAAAGGAATTCCAGTAAGTTCCAGAGAAATGATAAATATAATATATCACAATGTATACATAGGTTTGATGAAGGAAACACGCATATGGAGGTAATTTATATGCTACTTTTATGAAGGCAGCCCACGTATACATTCAAGATTAGTATATACCCCATTCTGTTGAAGAGAAATCGTGTATACACGCGTGTACAAAGAAGAAAAGTCGTGTATGCCTTTTGCGCTCTAAAATTATGATACCAAGGGGCTTTACCATGGTATTAGCCCACAATATTGAGCATTGTATTGTCTATTTGATTCCATCCAAAGATACCATCATAATTTGTGTGGTTTTGGCTCATGGTATTGATAAAGGCTAAAACTATATAAGGAGAAGAGGATGATAGTGCAAAGGTGTGCAGATTTCTAGGTATTGAATGAATTCTTCACTCTGAAGTATATCTACATCGAATGGGTTGCAACTTATTGATAGATCTGAATTAATAATGCACCTATGAATAAAATGATGGATCAGGATCTCTAGACCTGAAATGACTATGTATTTTCTAGATTTTTTTATGGAAAGTTTAGAACTGTGATCTGGCAAATGTTTGTTGAAGTGAAGGGTAAAATCTAAGCTGTTTATCTATTCTGAAGAGTTGTGCATCCCTGCAATGTTTGAAGATCTATATGTAGGTTCTTCTTAGTGAAAGCGCGTATATACGCAGGTTAGTTTCAGCAAAAGCGCGTATGGAATCTAAGGTCAGTCCTGAAATATTTGCAGATATATACGCAGGTTTGTCTCTGTGAAAGCACGTATATACGCGGGTTAAGTGAAGAAAAAGCATGTATGGAATCTAGGATTTTGCTCAAGTGTGCGAAAAGAAATGTCTGATCTGTTTTACTGTTCTATTGCTGTCTGTAATTATGTCTTCATACATATCTGGGTTGTTTGAATACTGATTATGATCTTGGTTGAGTATGATTAAAGATCAGTTGTTTGTTGATTGGTTGATGATTCAATGAATGAATTGATGGGGTTATAAGTTTTAGTTGGATGTATGTTCTTTGAGCTTAAATGTGTGGAGTGGGTCCAGTCTGAAAATATAATGAAAAGAGGCCTACAAGGTGTGTTGTGTGGAATTTTTTGGATCCAGTGTGAAAATTGATGAAACGTGGTCTACAGTGGTGCTGAGGGTTGGAGCCTTCAGTTAGGGGGTCATAGCTCCCTTCCAGTGGTTGTTGGTAAATGATATTAGGGGGTAGTAGCTCCCTTCTAGTGGTTGCTGGTAAACAAGATCAGGGGATAGTAGCTCCCTTCCAGGAGTGGCTGGTAAACAAGATCATGGGGTTGGAGCTCCCTTCCAGTAGTAGCTGGAGAACGAGAGAAGGTTGTAGCCTTCTGCAAGTGGGTACCTGCGTGCTGGTATGAGTCTGCGCTAGTACAAGATTGTAAGCAGTTTTCTTTATAATAAATTTTGAAGACAGAGACTACAGCAGCAGTGGTTTTCTCCCAAATTGGGTTTCCACCTTAAATCCTGGTGCTCATGTGTGTTTCTTATATGTGATGATTTATTCTGTTCTTACTGCTCATGCTAACTGCTTACTAAACATCTGATGAATGAATGATGCACTAATCTAAGTAAATAATTATCTTCATATTAAGGTATCTGGACATACGTAATTTTTCTTAAAGATATCTACGTATATATGCGAGTTGGGTTAGTTCAAGTCACGTATAGAATTATGTAAAGAAAAAATAAATTTTTTCAATGAGCTCTAAATACTGATTCACCCCCCCTCTCAGTATTTTTCCCAACAATTAGTATCAAAGCGAGTCCTTCAGAGGAAGCTTGATCACTTGAAGGAGATCCGTCACAATGGGAAGTCATGAAGGAGTATTTTCTATAAGGCCACCACTATTCAATGGAAGTAATGTATTATTCTGGAAGACACGAACAAGAGTGTATTTGCAAAGTCTTGGAGCAGACGTATGGGGAATCGTGGAAGGAGGTTATCAATATCTAGCAAGTGTTCCTACAGATGCAGTAGAAAGGAAGAAATATGAAATCAACTCCAAAGCTGTCAATGATTTATTGGGAAGCCTGTCACAAATAGAATTTGTTAAAGTGATGCAGCTAAATTCAGCAAAGGAAATATGGGACAAAATAATTTAGAGCTATGAAGGTGATGCAAAGGTAAAAAGTGCCAAACTTCAAACTCTTAGAATGCAATATGAATATTTCAAAATGCATGATGATGAAAGTATTGCAGGTTTATTCCTAATATTAGATGAGATTGTGAATTCTATGAGGAATATAGGTGAAGCTATAAAATACTCAACTTTAGTAGGAAATATATTGAGATCTCTAACTCCAAAGTTCGAGTCAAAAGTGTTAGCTATTGAAGAAAAGCAAGATCTGCAATCTATTACTATTTTTCAACTACATTGTATCCTGACTGCTTTCGAAATGAGAAGAGGAGGTCCCTCACAAGTCAGAGAAGTTGTCTTTAAGGCATGTGCAAAAGGAAAATAAAAGGAAATTGACAAGGAATCAAGTTATATATCAGAAGAAGAAGAAACAAATTTTGTGAGAAGACTTCAACCAGGTACTGGAAGATTCAGATGTAAGCTTCCCTTCAAGTGTTTTTCTTGTGGAAGAGTTGGTCATTATGCTGCTAAATTTCCTTATAAAGAAAATCATGATAAAGGGAAACAATTTGAAAAAGGAAGGAGTTATTATACAAATGAAGATAATAATGGACTCTCAAATGAGGAAGAAGAAGATTCTGATTAGGATCTGCAAGTCCTCATGGCATGTATCATGGATGATGATAATTTCCCAAAAGAAATGGATCTGGTTATTGAAGAATTACATAGATCAAGAAAGAAAGGATGCTTTCATGGATGTTGTTTCTATTGTAACTCATTTGGGCATAAGGCCACTGATTGCAGGTTAAGTATGATGAAAAGATTTGAGAAATTGGAGAAGTTCCAGCACACAATAAGAAATTTCAAGCAAATCTGGAAAAAGAAGAAGCACCAGTCAAAAATGTAGGGAATATTGACCCTATTGCAGTCAACCGCTTCTAAATTTTACTTCTCATAATGACTATAGGAGTGATGTGAGATAAATTATAGCAATCAGTAATGTATCATCATAGGGGGAATGATATATGGTGATTCCCATGGTTGGTTTGGTAATTATGGTTGTGTTTATTTCTATCAGTGCATATAATGTGGCAACAGAAGACAATTACAGAATGTATAAATCTAGGAGGAGATGTAGTTGTGAAATATTTAGTATTTCACTTTCTATACGCGGGTTTCATGAACTAAAGCTGCGTATACATGCAAGTTCCATTGGAGATAGTAACATATGTTTTTTTGATAAGAAAAACATTGAGACAACTCAGGAACAGGAGCACAGTTTCAGGGGGAGCATTAGCCTTGCTGAGAGTAATGCATTGTTGGCATTATGATGGTTCTAAAATATGATCCCTCTCTTGAGGTATTTTTGGTATTAGTTATAAAAAGTCATATCTGTAATTTGATGAAAAGGTTATTTTGAGACCTATGATGTAAAATTGTTATATTCAGTCATGTAAAGACTTGTTTGTAAACCCACTTGATTGGGTAGTTGAGTCAAAATTTGTAAAACCACTTGGTTGGGTACTTGTGTCATACTCAGTTGAAAATTCATGTACTTCATTGAAAAAATATGTTTAAATATTCAGCATGAACTCAGGGGGAGCATGGTCAGTACAGTGCACATCAGATCTGCATAGCTCTTCTTTCTACAAGGAAAGAGAAACCTTGTTTCGGTTTTGATCTGCCCTTTTTCCTTGATGTCAAAGGGGGAGAGTATCATGGTGTTTGGATAATGGTTATGATTAATGTATATATATGTTGTAGTGATCAAACACCATCATGGTTGTCATCAAGTCAAAAGGGAGAGATTGTTGGAAATACGATGAAATATGTTGTCCTTGATGGCAACCTACTTGATGAAGTTGTCCTTGATGGAAAACTACTTGATGAGTTTCCCTTTGATAGAAACCTATTTGTTAAAGATGTAAAAATGATGTATCTACATATCAGTTCAGAACTGACAAAGAAAGGAATTTCAGTAAGTTCCAGAGAAATGATAAATATAATATGTCACAATTTATACGTAGGTTTGATGAAGGAAACCCACATATGGAGGTAGTGTATACGCTAATCTTATGAAGACAACCCGCGTATACATTCAAGATTAGTATATATGTCGTTCTGTTGAAGAGAAATCGCGTATACACGCGTGTATGAAGAAGCAAAGTCGCGTATGCCTTTTGCGCTCTAAAATTATGATACCAAGGGGCTTTACCATGGTATTAGCACACAGTATTGAGCGTTGTATTGTCTATTTGATTCCATCCAAAGATACCATCAGAATTTGTGTGGTTTTGGATCATGGTATTGATAAAGGCTAAAACTATATAAGGAGAAGAAGATCATAGTGCAAAGGTGTGCAGATGTCTAGGTATTGAATGAATAATTCACTCTAAAGTATATCTACATGGAATGGGTTGCAACTTATTGATAGATTTGAATTAATAGTGCACCTATGAATAAAATGATGGATCAGGATCTCTAGACCTGAAATGACTATGTATTTTCTAGATCTGTTTATGGAAAGTTTAGATCTGTGATTTGGCAAATGTTTGCTAAAGTGAAGGGTAATATCTAATTTGTTTATCTGTTCTGAAGATTTGCGTAGCCCTGCAATGTTTGGATATCTATACACAGGTTCATCTCAGCGAAAGTGTGTATATATGCAGGTTAGTTTCAGCAAAAGCACATATGGAATCTAAGGTCAGTCCTGAAATAGTTGCAGATATATATGCAGGTTTGTCTCTGTGAAATCCTGTATATACACGAGTTTAGTGAAGAAAAAGCGTGTATGGAATCTAGGGTTTTGTTGACGTGTGCCAAAAGAAATGTTTGATCTCTTTTACTGTTCTACTGGTGTCCTTCAATGATGTCTTCATACAGATCTGGGTTGTTTGAATATTGATTATGCTATTGGTTGATTATGATTAAAGATTAGTTGTTGGTTTATTGGTTGATGATTCAGTGAATGAATTGATGTGGTTATAAGTTTTATTTTGATATATGTTCTTTGAGCTTAAATGTGTGGAGTGGGTCTAGTCTGAAAATTTGATGAAAAGAGGCCTACAAGGTGTGTTGTGTGGAATTTGTTGGATCCAGTGTGAAAATTGATGAAACATGGTCTGCAGTGGTGCTGAGGGTTGGAGCCTTCAGTGAGGGGGTCGTAGCTCCCTTCCAATGGTTGTTGGTAAATGAGATCAGGGGGTAGTAGCTCCCATCCAGTGGTTGTTGGTAAACGAGATCAGGGGGTAGTAGCTCCCTTCTAGGAGTGGCTGGTAAATGAGATCAGGGGGTTGGAGCTCTCTTCCAATAGTAGCTAGAGAATGAGAGAAGGTTGCAGCCTTCTGCAGGTGGGTTCCTGCATGCTGGTATGAGTCTGAGCCAGTACAATATTGTAAGCAGTTTTCTTTATAATAAATATTGAAGACAGAGACGACAACATTGGTGTTTTTCTCCCGAATTGGGTTTCCACCTTAAATCCTGGTGGTCATGTGTGTTGCTTATATGTTATGATTTATTCTGTTCTTACTGCACATGGTAACTACTTACTAAACATTTGATGAATGAATGATGCATTGATCTATGTAAAGAATTATCTGCATATTAAGATCTTTGGACATATGCAAGTTTTCTTAAAGATATATGTGTATATACGTGAGTTGGTTTAATTAAAGTCGTGTATAGATTTATATAAAGAAAAAGTAAATGTTTTCAGTGAGCTCTAAATACTGATTCAACCCCCCCTCTAAGTATTTTTCCCAACATTTGGGAGATCAAACTTCTTCCCTTTCTTAGATTCTTTCCATAAAATAAATTCAGAATTTTTTTTATGAATCCTTTCACATTCCAATCTTCTATTTTCCAACTGCTGAGTCAAGATTTTACTTATTTCATAGTATGAGTTGGTAGCAGAGATTCGTTGGCAGGAACTCTCTTGCTGTTGTTTTAACTTTGAATTCCATTCAAGTGCTTCTTTTATGAACTAATCTGTTTGAGGTTGACTTTTAATTTTATCCATTACTATTTATATTTGTGCATCCTTTTCAGAGATGTGCACTTGATCTTGCAACTTCAACATTTAAAATTCCTTCTGGAACTGTGCTATTTTCATTTCAACTTGCTTATCGACATTATGATTTTCCTGTTCTAGTTGTCTTTCTAGCTCTGGGACTCTATCTTCTCTTTGTCTAAGAAGAAGTTGCACTTCTGCTGCTTTATCAATCATAGCATTTGCATATGCTCCTACAAACTGTGAAATTTTGGTAAGATGTTCAGTTGGATTGAAAAAAGTGTCTTTCCAAATAATATCCATTGATTCATTACTGAGAGCTACCACTGTTTCATCAGCTCTTCTTCTTTTCATCCCCTTTAATACAACTTGATTATTTGGATAGTAGAAAATGTCCAATGGAGGTATCTCTTCAATATTCAAAATAATTTCTTCAGTCAGGTAGGCCAAGATGATTTCCTGATCTTGAACCCCTAGGGTTTGTTGAAGTGCTACTATTTTTTCTGATAGTTTCTAAGTTTTCTCGGGAGTGTGAAAGCTCGTTAATCCTTCCAAATTAGGATTAGGTGGTATATGAAGTTCTTGAGTAAAATTTTGCCATTATTTTCCTAAATGTTCTACTTGAGATTTTTCTGTCTGTTCAGGTGTAGTTTGAACTTGCTGAATTTCTTTAGAATATGCCTTTAATAATTCAGATTCATCAGCTGCTTCCTCAAAGTATGTATAAATTCCTTTGATGACATCTTTGATTATTGTATAAGGGATTTCTTCTTTATTTTCAGATTCATTTTCAGAATGATCTAAATCTTGAGACTTATGTTATGAATTCTCTGAATCCTGAATTGATTTTTCATATGACTCATATTTAGACATATATTTTTCTTCATCATCTAAACTGATACTAGGAGTTGACTCTCTAACTTCTTCTATTCGTAACAGTTCTAATGGGACTGTTTCCAATCTCTTATTTCTATATCGATGAAAATCTTCGATGTTTGATACACTCAGTTTATTAGATGCCATATTTAATACATCTATAAATTTCTCTGTTCCTTCAAACAAATCATCAAAATAATCTTTTTCATGCATGAAATGTCTAATTTTAAGATCAGTAGTAAAATATTGAACCACATTGTTGGGATTATATTGTCTTCCTGGCATAAAATCCATATTCAAATAGTTAAAGCTAGGGATTTCCTTTGTTGTATGACCTATATAAAAAAGAGCAAAGGTACCACACTATAATGGAAATGTAGGCTAAATAGCTTTCTGTGAATCCATGAGATGTTTGGTTATACCATTTCCAAGTGTTTGGTAAGCAATATCCCTAGCCAAAAGTTTCTCTCGGACATAATAGAGAAAAACAAGAGGAGGCATAATGTAAAATTAAGTAAAATTCTCTTCTCCAAACCATCAAGCTACAGGCATAATGTCTGCATTGGCCTCTTTAGAAATTATTGGGGATTTCTCATTAAAAATGGTTTGATGGATGGGAAACATGACTACATAATAAATCTTAAAAAATTGGGAACGAAATTCAGACTCCCACATGGCTTTATGATAAACATGAATAGGACTAGGTTCTTGACTAGTCCATTTCCAACCCATAACGAGAAATTTTGAGCAAAAACATATAGCATTCATAATATATGCACTCATGTAAAAAGGAGGGATTGTTCTAGTAGAAAAGACCCTATTTTTTCTATATTTCATAATATTTTTGGCCAAATTATTGGATAAGATATCGGCCCAATTCATATTGGTAGAATTAACGACAACGTCTATTAAGGGAACCCATTCAATGGAAAATATGGTGGTATCATGTTTGGAAAATAACCTACACAACATTGTTGCTATAAAACAGTGGGGTGAGGGCAGTTGTGCAATTGGATACATACCAAGTTTGTCCCACTTCAATTTCCATTGATCAACCTTCCATTATTTTACTACCTTCATTGGGCCTTAATTTTATTTTGCAATATTTTCTAGGAAAGCTTTATCATGAGCCTTCTGAGGCATTGGAAAATGGTACATTGCACGCAAATATTCGGGGGTGAATTGGAGCAACAAAGTTGTAGGCTTGTTGACTTAATTTTAAAATACACAGGAGGTATTGTAATAATAATATATTATATATAAAATTTATAAGAGATGATGATAAATGTTACAATGAGGGCTTGCTTATATACCTACGCAGGTGACCTTTCATGACTGGGCATGTCTCTTAGACATGCCCTTTCACTAACTTAATGACTAGACTTACATAATCTTTAATTGACTATTTAATAATTATATTTGTTATATTTGTTATGAATTATATTCATAACATTGCCCCTTCCTTCAAATGCTTTGTCCTCAAAGCTTATAGTTGACACTTTTCTTCAGTTCAATCACACACTTTTTTCTTTATTTGCCTTCGTCACAATTTAATATATCATCTTTTATTTATTTATTTGTTATGAATTGGCCATTGCTTCATAACTTTGTCCTCAAAGTTTTATGGATAATAATTTCTTCATATTGTATTTGTTATCTTGTCATGTGTAACTTGAAATATGTACTTGACATCTCATTTTAACTTTTATAATTTTCCGGTGATATGATATATATATTTTTTAATTAATTAATTAATATTGAATTAATAAATTTATTTATTTGCTGGTAATACTACCCACTTTTATTTTTGATTTTATTATATATATATATATTGAATTAAATCGTTTAATTAATTAAATAATTTTTAATTAACTAAATTTTGTTATTTTAATTATAATGTGAATATATATATATATATATATATATATATATATATATATATATATATATATATATATATCAACGCAAATATATTTATCCAATGTAACGAACATATATAACCGATCCGATCGCATTCGACTGACACCGACAACCCGAAAACCTCGACACACCCTGTGATGACGGAAGCAACCCCCCCTTTTTTTAACAGATAATGTGTGGAAGGTTGTCAGAAAAATGGAAAGGCAGGATGTGACGGTGGGGAGCACGATGGAAAAACGGATGCAGTCAGGGGGAAAGGGCGAGCAGAGAGGGGACGATGGAGCAACACGAAACGAACAGTGGAATGGCAAATGATGGAATGGGCTTGGTCGGAGTGCAACAAGAAAAAGAGTATGGTACAAAGAAAATGACAGACAAATGATGTGGGAGTGTGTTAGTCTGTCGGCGTTGAAGGCCTGAAGCGATGCGAGAAAAACGAATGGTGTAATTTTTGAGCAGAGGATAATGCCGTGATTTATGATCCAGGCAGCACTAAGAAGTGTAGTTATGTTGTAGAGGTCTTCATTTGTTATATCCCTGTCATTGCGATGCCCAAGTAACAGATGTATCACAACATAAAAGCTAAGGATATTAAAAGTCTCAATGAAGCCTCTGACAACATACTCAACGCCTTCATCATACATACAAACTTAAATTCTTAAAACCATACTCTATATTTTCAAGTCCTTCTCATCCACAAGCTCATACAAAATGTATAGAAGAGCTGATATATTCTCTGGAGGGACCCTCTGCAAATGCCTATCGTTCAATCCGACAGAATGTATGATCTTTGCCACTTCCTTGCACACATCTCTCGTACTTTCAATTGAAGAGAATAAATCATCTGTTAAGGGATATAAAGAGAGATTTATTACATTTAACAAGTATTTGTATCCCTTGATTAAGAAAAAAGTCTCCCTGTTTTCTGCCTTGTATTGACAATAAAGACAGAGTAGATTCAATTTCTGCCAGAACACCTTCCAGCCAGCCTCTGTTTCCATGCACTCGCTGCTCTCATTTGCGAGAAAAGAATGCTCTCCAGCTATGACCAATTCATTAAAAATATATTGCATATCTTTTGAGCTTAAGGTTTCAGTGTAATCCGCGGGAGTGACCTGTAGTTCGTTTCGGTTGTTTTCAATGACGTAGTGCCTCATTTGTTGCTTCAGCTCAGTCTGATGGATGGCATTGCTAATGTTGAAGGGCTGGTGGGTGTAAGGGTTAAGGGCTATTTGTTTTTTGTCCCAAATATTTTCGAGTGTCCTCCGGTTGTAAAGAACTTAAGTAGGGTCTTCGCTTAGGGGCAGTCGAATGGGATCGTAAGCGAATTCATTCGTGAGAGCATCCACAAACTCTTCTGGAATATTATCAATAGATGAATCCATTCGATCTTGTTGAGATTCATCTTCATCTTCATGTGGATTTTCTTGTTTCTCAAGGTATCCTTCTTCCATATTATCTTTATCTGAATCATCCTCATCAATTTCAGCTACTTCAACAGATTCTTGGCTAGTAGGCTCATCTTTGTTTTTAAGATCACTTTCATTATAATTTGAAATTTTCATAACTTGATCTTCTACAGAATGTAGTTATTCTTCATGATTATCTTCTGAATTTTCTAAATCGGCTGAATTGTTCTATTGACTAGGTTCAATATTCGGGAATATTGGTTTTTGCATTAGATTAATCTTGTCCAAAATGGCGTTTATCTTTTGCATTGCTTTGTTATGATTGTCTTTGGCCTCGCTATGATTTAGCCAAATTTGTATTTCTATCTGATCTGTTGTGTCTTGAAGGTTTTTGATGTTGTCAGAATTTCCTGTAACCTTATCCTCAAGATTGATTAATCCTTTAGTGAATTTATCAGAATTATTATTGATCTTACTCTCAAGATAGATCAAATTTTCGTTGAAATCGTCCATTGTCATTGATGAAGACATCGAGTGGCATCAATTTTGAGGCACTGCATGTAACAGCTGAAGGCATCCAACAGTGGCGTAGGTGCTTCCTTCCAAGTGAGAAGATCGCTCCTCTGATACCAAATGGAGCAACAAAGTTGTAGGCTTGTTGACTTAATTGTAAAATATACATGAGGTATTTGTAATAATAATATATTATATATAAAATGTATAAGAGATTATGATAAATTTTACAATGAGGCCCTGCTTATATACCTACGCAGGTGACTTTTCATGATTGGGCATGTCTCTTAAAAATGCCCTTTCACTAACTTAACGACTACTTACATAATCCTTAATTGACTATTTAATAATTATATTTGTTATATTTGTTATGAATTATATTCATAACATGAACCCATGTCTTCCTGTCTCGAATTCTTGAAAGTCTTGTTTGTGACATTGAGATTGTCGATGACCCATCTTACCATATTAGTATATGGTAAAATATTTGGTCTTGCAGCTATCCTATGTAAAAATGAACATGCGGCCTCGAAACAGGAAGGCTCTGATGAGCTAGATGCATCTGTTGTTGATACTTTCTTTAATTCCCTTGGATTTTCTCCTTCAAGAAAATTATACATTGCCTCCTAGGAAGCGGTTCCACTATTCTTATTGCACTTAGTAAGAGTGGAGGCATATCTGTAACTTCAGAGGTGGATTATTGGGAAACTGATTTTCTTTTCTTTTTCATTCCTGTTGGTATTTCTTTCTCAGGTAGTTTCCTAAATTCAAGCAAACAAGGAAATCATACTTGAAATAAAGAGAAGAGAGGAAATGAGAAACAAATTTTAATTACCATAAATCATAAACCCGACACTTTTATTTGAAACATGCTTTAGAAAGATATCAATATTTTTAAGCCTCGAAACCATTGAATGTCATTAATATCTCTTTAAACGTTTATCAAATATTTTATGTGTTTTACCATATATGTCCAATCAGGAGATTTATATCGTTAGATTTTTTCAACGGACCAATTTCTTAAGCATCATTTCAAGCACTTTGGTAATAAATGTTATATTTCAAATCGCACATCTTACAAGCATCCATATTACATATCTTGACAATGAGTGTAAGTGAGATGCGATCTGTGAAAATCGCATGTCACACTTTATCAAAACAGACATAACTTTCATTTGGTTTGATGTTGCGGGATGCGATAAGTGCTAAAAATCAAAGTATTGCGCTTTATCAGATTTGCGGATATGTTTCAACATTTTTTTATTGTTTAATCGGGTTCGACATCATTGCATTTTCTTTTCAAATGATATCTCTATTTTTTTTTCATTTATGGGGGTGCAATGCGATTTATAGTTATAAGGGTTTTTTACCTTTTCAACGGGAATTTGCATATAACTCGAAAATACCTTAGCGCTATCACAATTTCGCAAGTTATATATGTGTTCCAACTTTGCTAGCTTGGTAGTTTTGCGATTTGCGCTAAGAGGAATAAAATCAAAGCGAAATAAAGGTTCATGCCTTTTATTCCTAATGTTTTAAATACTAAAGTAAAGCAAAGTAATGTTTCTTAAGCTCTATTTGTTTTTTTAAAGGGTCCCCATTTATTATTCAAAACCTTAATCGACGTTAAAATAAATGGTGGAGTTTTTTGATATAACATAAATTTGCGATTCACTAGGAGAGCTAGTTATCTCTGATAATTTTAAAAATTTTGTCTTTTTAAAAAATAAAAATAGTTGAAGAGATGTAAATAACATGAAATTTAGAATAAGTAATATTCCTCTGAGACATAAAAAGAAAATCACTTCATTGTTATTCACTTGATATCCTCTTAAAGATGAAAATTATTTTTTCTAAATAAGTCTTTACTGGGTTAAAAAATAAAGTAGCATATTCTCTTTGCAGATTAGTTTAAAATACCCTCATTTGTCACAAGTAGAGCCTCTGTTGCAATTAGGTATTAATAACCTTTGAAAGGGTTACCTTTTAACCAGTCAATGATTTAGTATCCCATCCAATTAAGAATTCATTTTTTAAAGATAAATCCTAGGTCATATATTTATTCTTCTTTCCTCTTTTTATATATTTTTTCTAGTTAAAAGTCATTGTCTTGGTTTGGTGGTAAAATAATAACAATTCCATTCATCGGTTGTAACTTAACTTAACAAGTTGGCTCGTGATGAGACCCCTTGTCTTTTGATTAAAATAAATTAAGCCATTATCCTATTTTGGTATGCAGTTTTGGTAATGTTAGTTAGTTATTCCCCTATGAATATGGTAAGCAGGCTTGTGATGAGACCTCTTATCTTTTAAGATTTTTTGAAAATTTATTTCATAAGATCATGCCTTAAAAAGAGAAAATTTTATTGGATGGGAGAATCATTGACTCCTTAAGAGTTTCTGGATGAAAATTTTAGAGTTAAAAATACCTATCTGCAAAGAGTCCCTTACTTGGTTAACGATACTTTTATTGATTGATAATATATCAAAAGTATTTTATAAAGTTGGAGGCTTCTCAAAGAACAAATAACTTTGTGAAAAACAAGAAATTTTTCAGAGATCCAAAACCTTCTTATTTTTCAAATGTTATAAATATTTCTTTAAAAATCTCTATTTGTAATGTTGAAGTTTGCAACAAGACAGTGAAATTGGCATCCGAAAGAAACATGACAACACCTACACTAAGCGTGGGACCATGATCAGATTTGGATCAAGGAACTAACTGATAGCTCAAAATTTAAAGTTATAATATTGAGATGAGACTAGTATGGTTGCATAGATCTCATCTTCCTGATTCTGGCACCATGAACAGTTCGAAAAGCTGACACCGTATGAAGAAGTTATTGCATTTTGAAATTGCCCAATGTTCTCCAATATTGAGTATGGGTTCATGATGTTTATGTGAGGAAATGTTTTTAATGTTTTAAAGTTAGGTTAATTATATATATATATATATATATATATATATATATATATATATATATATATATATATATATATATATATATATATATATATGATTTAAAATATCATATATTATATTAATGTTTTTATACATATTGAATATTAATTTATAAAAAAAACTTTATTATATTAATTAAATTCAAAATATATTAAAACCCAAAGTCAAATTTTATAAACATTTCATATTTATTTAAAACCCAACATTGTTATGGTTTACAATACGTTGGCATGATAAATTTGGTTTGCATTTTAATGGTGGAAAACATATATTAAAACCTTCAAAAATGGTGGAGGATTAAATTGTGGGCACGTATTAATGTTTGGGTCCACATTAACGGAACAAAAATAAATTGTGGGTTAAATCCAAATGTCCCACGGGTTATGGTCACATGGCCATTAAACTCCACGCGGTCGTCACCAAACTGTTAGAGCTAACACCACATAACCCTCGAGTTCCGCTTTATAAACTGGAGTTTGTGCCCTAGTTTTTGCTCAACAGTTAATAGACCCCAGGGTTTGGGGGGCATGTGCCCAACCCAAACGATTAACACTAAACCTTACAGTTAGTGCTAGAGGGTTTTTAGCCAGAGCGCCAAATTTAGGCAGATTTCCTAAACTAACTCCAACTTAAGTGCAGTTGCTTCA
Organism: Pinus albicaulis; assembly: GCA_034641835.2. Taxonomy (NCBI): domain Eukaryota; kingdom Viridiplantae; phylum Streptophyta; class Pinopsida; order Pinales; family Pinaceae; genus Pinus; species Pinus albicaulis. The sequence continues at coordinate 438,092,254 of CM076571.1, read as the reverse complement.
TTTTTGGTGGAGCTGATTTAGGATTTATTAGGAAACGTTGTTTAGGCTCTATCTAGAGCTAAATTCGACCAATTTTGGAGTGAAAATAGTCAATTTAGATTATCTCAGACATTCCAGACTCATTGTTGAGGGTTTGAGAGCTATTAGAGAACCTATGAGCATGATTCTACTTCAGAGAAGTTCTAGGGGCCACTAGGGCCGCCATGGGCCAACAACAATTTAAGGCTTAGCCAATGCAGCTAGAGGCCTTATTCAAAAATAAAATAGTTAATTTTGGATGTTTCAGACATTATGGAACTAATGGAGTGGTTTTCATAGCCTGTATCAGAACTTTGAATGCCAATATGCTTTAGTGAAGTTTCAGGGGCCACTAGGGCCAGCAAGTGCCAGTAGCAGTTTGAGGCCTAGCCAGAATAGCTAGAGGCATAATTCAACAAACTAATAGCCATTTATGACTGTTTTGATACTTCTGAATCTATTGGAGGATTTTTCAAAAGCTTTTGAGGACTTAAAGAGGTCGAGAACTCACAAAGAAGTTTTGTTTGACCCCGGAGCAGCTGAAGGTCAATCTCAGCGAACCAATAGTCTATTCTGACTATATTTGACATTTGAAATCCATTGAAGGGATTTTCAGAGTCGGTTGAAGACTTCTGAAGGTCGAGAACCTACAGGGAAATTTTGTAGGTTTTAACCCTGAACAGAAATTATCTACACACGAATCTTATAACAGAAAATAAACAATAGCGAGAGCATAAAACATAAAACAGATAAACACAGAGATTTTCCCCTCGATCCCAAATCGGGACTACTAGCTTGATTTTTCATTATTTTCCTTTTAGTGTTACAAAACATATATATACATGCCGAAGCATACATAAACCCCAATCCATTAACCCTGGATTAGAACATAACCGTAGTTCCCTTGATTGGATCTAAAAAATACCAGGGGCCGAAAACCATCATACCCCAAAACCATGTGCAAACTCATGCAAAATACATTGGTGGGTCTGCCTATGATTGGGACCGCATACCAAAAAAAAATTCTCCGGGGCGCTGCCCTGGACCCCAATAGTGGGGGCTATCTCCCCCGTTGTGACCCCCCTGCTATGCTCGGCGCAACGTACAACACGTGGGGCTAGTCGTGGAAGGAATATAACACCTACCCAACATTCTCCCACTTGTTGTATTCTTTCCACAGGGGGCCATAGGAGAGCTTATTCATTGGGCCAATTCTTCATCACCCATTGTTTCTCTACACCAAGAGAACTTCTGAGTGCTCATAGACTTCGTCAATGCATTTGCAACATTCTTCAAAGTGTCCACCTTTACCAGCAACACCCTTTAGCCTCAACCATATCTCTAACAAAGTGATATTGAACATCAATGTGCTTTGTCTTTGAATGGTAAGTAGGGTTATTAGCCAAGAAAATTGCACTTTGGCTATCACAGTCTATCCTTATAGCTTACTGTACCAACCCCATTCGTGAACACAATCTCTGCAACCAAACTTCTTCCTTGCTTGCATGAGTGGCTGCTATGTATTCTGCCTCTGTAGTTGAAAGAGCCACTACAGACTGTCTTTTACTCATCCAACTGACTGCGCCTCCAAATAGGTTAAACACATACCCACTTGTAGATCTTCTTTGGTCCAGATCTCTAGCCCAGTCTACATCAATAAAACCATGAATGTCCAACATTCTTTCCAATCCTGGTCTTCCCTGGTAGCACAAGCCATAATCACTAGTGCCACGTAAATATCTGAAAACCCGCTTCACTGTTGTCTAATGCTCCTTCCCTAGGTTTGACATACACCTACTCAATACTCCCACTACATGTGCAATTTCTGGCCTAGTACAAACCATTGCATACATCAGACTCCCCACTACACTTGCATATGGAACACGTGACATATCCTCCTCTTCTTCTTCTGTGTTGGGACATTGTTTAGCAGACAACTTTACACCTACAGGAATAGGAAAATTCACCGGTTTACTATTCTGCATATTGAACCTCTACAATATAGTCTCGACATACTTCCTCTAGTTTAACCAGAGCTTCCTCTTTGCCTAATCTCTCTTAATTTCCATGCCCAAAATATAGTTTGCAGCACCAATATCCTTCATGTCGAATTTGGAGAACAGCTGGGTCTTCAAATCTTGGATAATTTCTTTGTCATTTCCAATCAACAACATATCATCCACATACAAGACCAAATAAATAACACAATCACCAATTAATTTAAAATAAACACAGTGATCCTCCTTGCTTCTGGTGAAGCCAAGTCCCCATATATAGGTATCAAATTTCTGATACCACATCCTTGGTGATTGTTTTAACCCATACAGAGACTTCTTCAACCTGCATACCAGTTCTTTCTTACCCTTCACCATAAAGCCTTCGGGTTGCTTCATGTAGATCTCCTCTTCTAGATCCCCGTGAAGAAATGTTGTCTTCACATCCATCTGTTCTATCTCAAAATCAAATGCTGCAGCAACAGATAAAAGTAATCTAATAGAAGTAACCTTGGCAACATGAGAAAAAATATCACCAAAATCAATTCCCGGCACCTGGGAATAACCTTTTGCTACCAACCGAGCTTTGTATTTCTCCACCTTGCCTTCTACATTCATCTTCTTTTTAAACACCCATTTGCTCCCGATGGGCTTCCTTCCAGCCGGCAACTCCAACAGATCCCATGCCTCATTTTTGTGCAAGGATGCCATTTCATCAACCATGGCCTCCTTCCAGAGTTTTCCATCCTCTGAATCTACTGCCTCCCTGACAGTTCTGGGTTCATCATCAGTTATAGTTAAGGCAAAACATGAACAGAAAGCGGATGGACTATACCTTTCTGGTTGCCTTCTTTCCCGAACTGATCTTCTCAAAGCTGGAGTTTGTGGCTCTTCATCTTCTGAGTCTTCTTCTGTTGTAGAGTCTGATTCATCCTCCTTTAGCTCAAACTCTATCTTCTCGGGTTCCTTTGGTAGGACCTCATGTTTAACAACATCTTTCACTTCTCTAAACACCACATATCGGTTGTACACAACCTTCCTTGTTTCTGGGTTCCAAAGCTTGTAACCCTTTAAACCATCCTTATACCCAATAAAGATGCACCTTTCAGATTTATTATCCAATTTGGTCCTTTTCTCCTTTGGAACATGTACATATGCATCACATCTAAATACCCTTAGATGTGAAAGAGAGGGTTTCTTACCAGTCCATACCTCATGTGGAGTCTTATCCTCCAACGCTGATGAAGGTGATCTGTTAACTGAGTAACATGCAGTCTCCACTGCCTCTGCCTAGAATTCTTGTCCTAACCTAGTACCACTGAGCATGATTCTTTCCTTTTCCATAAGAATTCTATTCATTCTTTCTGCAACTCCATTTTTCTGAGGTGTGTATGGAGTAGTCTTCTGCCATGCTATACCACACTTCTTACAAAACTCTTCAAATTCCTTCTTGCAGAACTCCCCACCATTATCTGTCCTCAATGCCTTTATCTTCTTCTTTGTCTAGTTTTCCACCAGAGCCTTAAATTCTTTAAATCTATCAAAGACTTTAGATTTCTTCCTCAAGAAATATATCCATGTATTCCTTGAGATGTCATTTATGAATGAAACATAGTACAAAGACTTTCCCAGTGATTGAACTGACACAGGTCCAAACACATCACTTTGCACAAGTTCTAATATCTTGTTTACCCTCTTAGCACCAGAAGGAAAACTCACCCAATTATGCTTCCCATATACAAAATGTTCACAGAAATCGAAATACAGAGAGAAATTAGAAATACCTTCTACCATACCATTTCTATGCAGTATTTGAAGGCCCTTCTCTCCAATATGTCCAAGCCTTTGATGCCATAGCATGGTCTTTTATCCAGAGACAGCTAGGCTTTCCACTCCACTTTCAGGAACCACAGAACTGTTACACCCATCAATAAAAATGCTACCTTGTAGCTTGTACAGAGTTCTAGTCCGAACTCCCCGCATTAATACTAGTGCTACCCAAACCATCTTGTAGGCATCTTTCTTGAACACTGTTTTTACACCCGCATCATCCATCTTGCTTACAAAAATCAGATTTCTGGCCAATGCAGGAATATTCAGAACACCAGGAAGTGTTCTAATCCTTCCACCTTGTAGCTTCAGCTTGACCTTTCCACATCTGACAATTCTGGCCTTCCTATCATCCCCTAGGAAGACATCACCATCATATTTCTCATACTCGCAGAACCACTCCCTATGGGGAGTGAAGTGAAAGGATGAACCTGAGTCAATCAACCATGACTAATGATCTACATGTGTATTTGAAGAATAAGCCAAATACACATCCCCACCTTCATCCGAGGTGGTTTTTGCCTCTGCAGAAGGAGCATCATCAGATCCCTTTCCTTTCTTAGGAGCTTTAGATCTGCAATCCTTTTTTTAGTGCCCTTCCTTTCCGCATTTCCAGCATACCTTTACAAACATTCCGGGAGATTTATATCTCCCTCTAGATTTAGATCTCCCACTCAAAACCTTATTCTTGTTTCTGTTTTGGGACCTTCCTCATACAGATAAGGCATCTCCATTTTGACCTTCCATATCTCTCCATCTCATTTCCTCCGACAACAAGGCTGAGAAAATGTCATCAAAATTCAAGGTAGTTGTATTGCTACCTATTGCAATAACCATACTGTCCCACGAATCTGGCAGAGAACACAACAAACTGATGCACTTATCTTCATCTGAGATTTTAATATCAATAGATGACAGCTGACTTACCACAGTATTGAAGGCGTTTAGATGCTCTGTCACCGAGTCTCCATCCTTCATCCTCAGGTTATACAGCTTTTTTTGCAGGAACAACTTATTCACCATAGACTTAGATTGGTACAAAGTCCCAAGTTTTTCCCACAAATTCTTCGTCGTAGCTTCCCCAGATACATTCAACAATATTGAATCTGAGACACACAAACGTATTGTGCTCTTAGCTTTCCGATCTAGTTTCTTCCAGTCTTCATCTGACATTGCCGTTGGTTTAGTACCTAGATCTACCGCGATCCACTAATATTTATCCACCAACAGATCCTCCATCTTGAGCTTCCATAACTCAAAACTCTGACCATTAAATTTCTCGATCTATATCTTTCCACCACTCGCCATATTCTTTCACCACAAGAATCGATCCCGTAGATCTCCCACTAAACAGGGTGTACCTCAGGCCCGAGCAAAAAACCCTCAGCAGCAAAGGCGTCCCCTTGAACCTGAAACAACTATGATGCCAAATGTAGGTTTTAACCCTGAACAGAAATTATCTACACATGAATCTTATAACAGAAAATAAACAATAGCGAGAGCATAAAACATAAAATAGATAAACACAGAGATTTTCCCCTCGATCCCAAATCGGGACTACTAGCTTGATTTTTCATTATTTTCCTTTTAGTGTTACAACACATATATATATACATGCCGAAGCATACATAAACCCCAATCCATTAACCCTAGATTAGAACATAACCGTAGTTCCCTTGACTAGATCTGCAAAATACCAGGGGCCGAAAACCATCGTACCCCAAAACCATGTGCAAACTCATGCACAAAACATGGGTGGATCTGCTTATGAGTGGGAGCGCATACCAACAGTGGGGGCTGCCTCCCTCGTTGTGACCCCCATACTACACCCGGCGCAACATACAGTGTGTGGGGCTAGTCGTGGAAGGAATATAACACATACCCAACAAATTTTGGGCAGCCCAAGGCCAACAATGGATGGAGGCCTAGATTGGAGAGCCAGTGCTCTTTTGGAGAAAATGATCAGTCTATTTTGAAGGTCTGATATGTGTTGGAGAGAGTATGTGAGTTTTCAAGGACAGAAAAATAATTCTGAAGGAGTTAGTGTCATAAAGAAGCTCAGAGAAGCTTAAGAGCACCGACAGAAGGAATCAAGTCTAAGGAAGCCTAGATCTATTTTCAGAGTGATGATAGCCATGGAAGGGATATAAATTGTATTATAAACACATTGGTTTAGTTTAGTTAACCAATTGAGTTAATTTTGTAACTTGTAAAATAAATTTCTCCATAATCCCAAAGAGCCAAGTCAAGATGACAAGAGCTCAAGGAGACGTAGCCCACAATATTTGGGTGAACTCCTAGATTAAATTTGATGTTATGTGTTGATGTTTATTTGCTACATTATATGGTTTTTTCACATGTTTAATATCATAAAAAACAAATGGACTTAAAGCACTTAAACAGTTAAAAAAACATACACTTGTTTCAAGTATAAAATTCCACAAAAAATAAAGTATAAGCTAGATATTTTATTTATTTAACTGAGTGGGAGGTTCTTGAAAATAATAACAAGTTATCCAACCCATTTTCAGATCAGGTTGGTATCAGAGCACTTGGTTGCTTGATTGAAAGAGCAACAACTTCCCTGTTTGACTTGAAAGGTGTTTAAACAGTGCACAGGATTTGACTATTTGCAAACTGACTGTTGTTTGAGTTTGATAGAGGTGAAGGGAAAACTACTGATAGCTAAGTCCAGAAGAGGACACGAAGGAAGAAGGAAACTTCCTTACCCAAAGGACCTCAAGGTAAGCCTTGAAGCACAAGAGGGTTTGTTTGCAAAAGGCTTCTTGAAGAAGAGCTTGACTCTACAGCCATTTTGATTTCAAGCTTTGTCAATTGTTTTGAAAGATTTCGAATTGTTGATTGAAGTTATTTTTTTCATTGATATTATGATGAAAAATTCTTCAAGTGAGGTTTCAAAATCCTCATCCTTCACAAGATTCTTCGATGAAGACATGAAGCGAGACTTCTACATATTAAAGGATATGGTGCAAATTTTGTTTGAAGATATAAGAGAAAGCACTAGACTTCATGAGAAATTGGTTGCTATGAATCAAGAGAAAGAAGAAATTATTCTAAGAATGCATGAGATGGAGATGCAGCTCCATCAAGCCCAAGAGGCCTTAACTAAGAATATGCGTGAAGCAGAGGTAATTCACTCAAGTTTTTCTTCAGCTTCCTCTTCAAATATATGTGTTGGTTCATTTGAAAAGAACACTAGAGGTATAGGGTCAAAGTTGATGTTTAAAATGGGCTATCAAGGCAAGGGTTTAGGAAAATATGAAAAAGGCATGATTGATACTATTTTGGTTGAGGAGAGACCTATGAATTTTGGTCTTGGTTATGTTCAATCTAATGGAAAAAACTCCAAAGCCATGAAGGCATATGAGGCAACTTCAAGAAGAAATTTTGTTCCAAGTTCTAAACCACAAACATGTCAAGTTTGTTTCTAAGTTGATTGCCATTGTTTGAAGCCTATGTTGCAGCAAGACATGTGTAGACATGCAACTTATGGTGAGTGTGAGATTTTGGAAAATTTTCAAGACATGAACACTGATGTTAGTCTTCAAGAGAAAGTTGGAACCTCTACAAGTTCATCTCCTCATGAAGGTAAAAAAGATGGACATGAAAAGTAGAATTTGAGGTATAAATATTCCCATAGTCAAGTTGATTATGCTTCTGATAAGCATGAAAAATATGCATGCTTGAATGGAAGAAAGAGTTGTTGTGCATATTGTGGTCTGTGAAACCATGTTGTTTCAAAATGATGGAAGAGGATGAAGGCATACAGGAAACAGTTGAGGAAAAGGCAACTTGCAAAGAAGGTGCATAAGACTTGCACACATTTCCAGAAGAGGGGACATGTTGTTGCCCAATGTTGGACATTGCATCTAACTAATCATCCCAAGAACATGAGGCAAGAGGATAGAAAGACTGGCGAAATTGGAACCAAGGATTCCATCATTGATGTGAGAACACATGTTTCACATGAAGAAAATTTTTAGCAGCAAAAGTCATCATGGAAGTGGCTTGGTAAGAAGTGGTTTTAGTTCTTAACTCAGTAAGACATACATTCATTTGCACATATGAAAATTTTAGTTATGTATGCATTTCTATTGTAATCTCACAATTATTTGAGCCACCTTGGATCGATGATCAAGGACATGATGTTCAACTACCTTTTATCAATTTCTCGCCAGAAACTTCTGGATGAGCCAGGAAGAAAATTCTTGACAGGAGGACAAGAGCATTCAAGAAGGGAAGTGTTGACTACCTTCAAGTGGTTCAAAGGAACTATGCCATGCAAGGCAAGTGTACGGAGGCTGAAAAGTGAGGGTGTTGTACTCCCATCTACTGAACAGATAAGGTAATCAATATTTTTGGGTCCAAAAGATTCCCAATGGGGACGTGTTATCAAATATATATCAAGGACCTAAGCGATAGCTCAAAATTCAAATTTATAGGATTTGGATGAAACCATTATGGTTGCATAGATCTCGTCTTCCTGATTCAAGCGCCATGAACGGTTCGAAAAACCGACACCATATGAAGAAGTTGTTGCATTTTGAAATCGCCCAATGTTCTTCAATATTGAGTATGGGTTCATGATTTTTATGTGGGAAAATATTTTTAATGTATTAAAGTTGGGTCAATGTTATATATATATATATATATATATATATATATATATATATATATATATATATTATGATTTAAAATATCATATATTATATAAATTTTTCTATATATATTAAATATTAATTTAAAAAAAAACTTTATTATATTAATTAAATACCACATATATTAAAACCCAAAGTCAAAGTTTATAAACATTTCATATTTATTTAAATCCCAACATTGTTATGGTTTACAATACGTTGGCATGATAAAGTTGGTTTAGATTTTAATGGTGGCAAATATATATTAAAACCTTCGAAAATGGTGGAGGATTAAATTGTGGGAACGTATTAATGTTGGGGTCCACATCAACGGAGTGGAAATGAATTATGTATCTACAGATCAGTTCAGAAGTGACAAAGAAAGGAATTTCAGTAAGTTCCAGAGAAATTATAAATATAATATGTCACAATTTATGCATAGGTTTGATGAAGGAAACCCGCGTATGGAGGCAGTGTATACGCTAATTTTATGAAGAAAACCCGCGTATACATTCAAGATTAGTATATATTTCATTCTGTTGAAGAGAAATCGCGTATACACGCGTGTACGAAGAAGCAAAGTCGCGTATGCCTTTTGCGCTCTAAAATTATGATACCAAGGGGCTTTACCATGGTATTAGCCCATACTATTGAGCGTTGTATTGTCTATTTGATTCCATCCAAAGATACCATTAGAATTTGTGTGGTTTTGGATCATGGTATTGATAAAGGCTAAAACTATATAAGGAGAAGAAGATCATAGTGCAAAGGTGTGCAGATTTTTAGGTATTGAATGAATAATTCACTCTGAAGTATATCTACATGGAATGGGTTGCAACTTATTGATAGATCTGAATTAATAGTGCACCTATGAATAAAATGATGGATCAGGATCTCTAGACCTGAAATGACTATGTATTGTCTAGATCTGTTTATGGAAAGTTTAGATCTGTGATTTGGCAAATGTTTGCTAAAGTGAAGGGTAAGATCTAATTTGTTTATCTGTTCTGAAGATTTGCGTAGCCCTGCAATGTTTGGATATCTATACGCAGGTTCATCTCAGCGAAAGTGTGTATATACGCAGGTTAGTTTCAGCAAAAGCACGTATGGAATCTAAGGTCAGTCCTGAAATAGTTGCAGATATATATGCAGGTTTGTCTCTGTGAAAGCGTGTATATACACGAGTTTAGTGAAGAAAAAGCGTGTATGGAATCTAGGGTTTTGTTGAAGTGTGCCAAAAGAAATGTTTGATCTCTTTTACTGTTCTACTGGTGTCCTTCAATGATGTCTTCATACAGATCTGGGTTGTTTGAATACTGATTATGCTATTGGTTGATTATGATTAAAGATTAGTTGTTGGTTTATTGGTTGATGATTCAGTGAATGAATTGATGTGGTTATAAGTTTTGTTTTGATATATGTTCTTTGAGCTTAAATGTGTGGAGTGGGTCTAGTATGAAAATCTGATGAAAAGAGGCCTACAAGGTGTGTTGTGTGGAATTTGTTGGATCCAGTGTGAAAATTGATGAAACATGGTCCGCAGTGGTGTTGAGGGTTGGAGCCTTCAGTGAGGGGGTCATAGCTCCCTTCCAATGGTTGTTGGTAAACGAGATCAGGGGGTAGTAGCTCCCTTCCAGTGGTTGTTGGTAAACGAGATCAGGGGGTAGTAGCTCCCTTCTAGGAGTGGCTGGTAAACGAGATCAGGGGGTTGGAGCTCTCTTCCAATAGTAGCTAGAGAATGAGAGAAGGTTGCAGCCTTCTGCAGGTGGGTGCCTGCATGCTGGTATAAGTCTGCGCCAGTACAATATTGTAAGTAGTTTTCTTTATAATAAATATTGAAGACAGAGACGACAACATTGGTGTTTTTCTCCCGAATTGGGTTTCCACCTTAAATCCTGGTGGTCATGTGTGTTGCTTATATGTGATGATTTATTCTGTTCTTACTGGACATGGTAACTACTTACTAAACATTTGATGAATGAATGATGCATTGATCTATGTAAAGAATTATCTGCATATTAAGATCTTTGGACATATGCAAGTTTGCTTAAAGATATATGCGTATATACGTGAGTTGGTTTAATTAAAGTCGTGTATAGAGTTATATAAAGAAAAAGTAAATGTTTTCAGTGAGCTTTAAATACTGATTCAACCCCCCCTCTCAGTATTTTTCCCAACATTTGGGAGATCAAAATTCTTCCCTTTCTTAGATTCTTTCCATAAAATAAATTCAGAAATTTTTTTATGAATCCTTTCACATTCCAATCTTCTATTTTCCAACTGCTGAGTCAAGATTTTACTTATTTCATAGTATGAGTTGGTAGCAGAGATTCGTTGGCAGGAACTCTCTTGCTGCTGTTTTAACTTTGAACTCCATTCAAGTGCTTCTTTTATGAACTAATCTGTTTGAGGTTGACTTTTAATTTTATTCATTACTATTTCTATTTGTGCATCCTTTTCAGAGATGTGGACTTGATCTTGCAACTTCAACATTCAAAATTCCTTCTGGAACTGTGCTATTTTCATTTCAACTTGCTTATCGACATTATGATTTTCCTGTTCTAGTTGTCTTTCTAGCTCTTGGACTCTATCTTCTCTTTGTCTAAGAAGAAGTTTCAATTCTGTTGCTTTATCAATCATAGCATTTGCATATGCTCCTACAAACTGTGAAATTTTGGTAAGATGTTCAGTTGGATTGACAAAAGTGTCTTTCCAAACAATATCCATTGATTCATTACTGAGGGCTATCACTGTTTCATCAACTCTTCTTCTTTTCCTCCCCTTTAATACAACTTGATTATTTGGATAGTAGAAAATGTCCAATGGAGGTATCTCTTCAATATTCAAAATAATTTCTTCAGTCAGGTAGGCCGAGATGATTTCCTGATCTTGAACCCCTAGGGTTTGTTAAAGTGCTACTATTGTTTCTGATAGTTTCTAAGTTTTCTCGGGAGTGTGAAAGCTCGTTAATCCTTCCAAATTAGGATTAGGTGGTATATGAAGTTCTTGAGTAAAATTTTGCCATTATTTTCCTAAATGTTCTACTTGATATTTTTATGTCTGTTCAGGTGTAGTTTGAACTTGCTGAATTTCTTTAGAATATGCCTTTAATAATTCAGATTCATCAGTTGCTTCCTCAAAGTGTGTATAAATTCATTTGATGACATCTTTGATTATTGTATAAGGGATTTCTTCTTTATTTTCAGATTCATTTTCAGAATGATCTAAATCTTGAGACTTATGTTATGAATGCTCTGAATCCTGAATTGATTTTTCATATGACTCATATTTAGACATATATTTTTCTTCATCATCTAAACTGATACTAGGAGTTGACTCTCTAACTTCTTCTATTCGTAACAGTTCTAAGGGGACTGTTTCCAATCTCTTATTTCTATATCGATGAAAATCTTCGATGTTTGATACACTCAGTTTATTGGATGCCATATTTAATACATCTATAAATTTCTCTGTTCCTTCAAACAAATCATCAAAATCATCTTTTTCATGCATGAAATGTCTAATTTTAAGAGCAGTAGTAAAATATTGAACCACATTGTTGGGATTATATTGTCTTCCTGGCATAAAATCCATATTCAAATAGGTAAAGCTAGGGATTTCCTTTGTTGTATGACCTATATAAAAAAGAGAAAAGGTACCACACTGTAATGGAAATGTAGGCTAAATAGCTTTCTTTGAATCCATGAGATGTTTGGTTATACCATTTCCAAGTGTTTGGTAAGCAATATCCCTGGCCAAAAGTTTCTCTGGGACATAATAGAGAAAAACAAGAGGAGGCATAATGTAAAATTAAGTAAAATTCTCTTCTCCAAACCATCAAGCTACAGGCATAATGTCTGCATTGGCCTCTTTAGAAATTATTGGGGATTTCTCATTAAAAATGGTTTGATGGATGGGAAACATGACTACATAATAAATCTTAAAAAATTGGGAACGAAATTCAGACTCCCACATGGCTTTATGATAAACATGAATAGGACTAGGTTCTTGACTAGTCCATTTCCAACCCATAACGAGAAATTTTGAGCAAAAACATATAGCGTTCATAATATATGCACTCATGTAAAAAGGAGGGATTGTTCTAGTAGAAAAGACCCTATTTTTTCTTTATTTCATAATATTTTTGGCCAAATTATTGGATAAGATATTGGCCCAATTCATATTGGTAGAATTAACGACAACGTCTATTAAGGGAACCCATTCAATGGAAAATATGGTGGTATCATGTTTGGAAAATAACCTACACAACATTGTTGCTATAAAACAGTGGGGTGAGGGCAGTTATGCAATTGGATACATACCAAGTTTGTCCCGCTTCAATTTCCGTTGATCAACCTTCCATTATTTTACTACCTTCATTGGGCCTTAATTTTATTTTGCAATATTTTCTAGGAAAACTTTATCATGAGCCTTCTGAGGCATTGGAAAATGGTACATTGCACGCAAATATTCGGGGGTGAATTGGAGCAACAAAGTTGTAGGCTTGTTGACTTAATTTTAAAATACATAGGAGGTATTGTAATAATAATATATTATATATAAAATTTATAAGAGATGATGATAAATGTTACAATGAGGGCTTGCTTATATACCTACGCAGGTGACCTTTCATGACTGGGCATGTCTCTTAGACATGCCCTTTCACTAACTTAATGACTAGACTTACATAATCTTTAATTGACTATTTAATAATTATATTTGTTATATTTGTTATGAATTATATTCATAACATTGCCCCTTCCTTCAATGATTTGTCCTCAAAGCTTATAGTTGACACTTTTCTTCAGTTCAATCACACACTTTTTTCTTTATTTGCCTTCGTCACAATTTAATATATCATCTTTTATTTATTTATTTGTTATGAATTGGCCATTCCTTCAGAACTTTGTCCTCAAATTTTTATGGATAATAATTTCTTCATATTGTATTTGTTATCTTGGCATGTGTAACTTGAAATATGTACTTGACATCTCATTTTAACTTTTATAATTTTCCGGTGATATGATATATATATTTTTTAATTAATTAATTAATATTAAATTAATAAATTTATTTATTTGCTGGTAATACTACCCACTTTTATTTTTGATTTTATTATATATATATATATATATATATATATATATATATATATTGAATTAAATCGTTTAATTAATTAAATAATTTTTAATTAACTAAATTTTGTTATTTTAATTATAATGTGACTATATGATATCTATATATATATATATATATATATATATATATATCAACGCAAATATATTTATCCAATGTAACGAACATATATAAATCAATCCGACGTATCACTAGGGACACACCCTCTGACAATGGAAACAACCCTTGGACACACACCCTGTGATGACGGCAGCAACCCCCCCTTTTTTTAACAGATAATGTGTGGAAGGTTGTCAGAAAAATGGAAAGGCAGGATGTGACGGTGGGGAGCACGATGGAAAAATAGATGTAGTCAGGGGGAAAAGGCCAGCAGAGAGGGGACGGTGGAGCAACACGAAACGAACAGTGGAATGGCAAATGATGGAATGGGCTTGGTCGGAGTGAAACAAGAAAAAGACTATGGTACAAAGAAAATGACAGACAAATGCTGTGGGAGTGTGTTAGTCTGTCGGCGTTGAAGGCCTGAAGCAATGCGAGAACAACGAATGGTGTAATTTTTGAGCAGAGGATAATGCCGTGATTTATGATCTAGGCAGCACTAAGAAGTGCAGTTATGTTGTAGAGGTCTTCATTTGTTATATCCCTGTCATTGTGATGCCCAAGTAACAGATGTATCACAACATAAAAGCTAAGGATATTAAAAGTCTCAATGAAGCCTCTGACAACATACTCGGCGCCTTCATCATACATACGAACTTAAATTCTTAAAACCATACTCTATATTTTCAAATCCTTCTCGTCCACAAGCTCATACAAAATGTATAGAAGAGCTGATATATTCTCTGGAGGGACCCTCTGCAAATGCCTATCCTTCAATCCGATAGAATGTATGATCTTTGCCACTTCCTTGCACACATCTCTCGTACTTTCAATTGAAGAGAAGAAATCGTCTGTTAAGGGATATAACGAGATATTTATTACATTTAACAAGTATTCGTATCCCTTGATTGAGAAAAAAGTCTCCCTGTTTTCTGCCTTGTATTGAAAATAAAGACGGAGTAGATTCAATTTCTGCCAGAACACCTTCCAGCCAGCCTCTGTTTCCATGCACTCGCTGCTCTCATTTGTGAGAAAAGAATGCTCTCTAGCTATGACCAATTCATTAAAAATATATTGCATATCTTTTGAGCTTAAGGTTTCAGTGTAATCCGCGGGAGTGACCTGTAGGTCGTTTCAGTTGTTTTCAATGACGTAGTGCCTCATTTGTTGCTTCAACTCAGTCTGATGGATGGCATTGCTAATGTTGAAGGGCTGGTGGGTGTAAGGGTTAAGGGCTATTTTTTTTTTGTCCCAAATCTTTTCGAGTGTCCTCCGGTTGTAAAGAACCTAAGCAAGGTCTTCGCTTAGGGGCAGTCGAATGGGATCGTAAGCGAATTCATTCGTGAGAGCATCCACAAACTCTTCTGGAATATTATCAATAGATGAATCCATTCGATCTTGTTGAGATTCATCTTCATCTTCATGTGGATTTTCTTGTTTCTCAAAATATCCTTCTTCCATATTATCTTTATCTGAATCATCCTCATCAATTTCAGCTACTTCAACAGATTCTTGGCTAGTAGACTCATCTTTGTTTTTAAGATCACTTTCATTATAATTTGAAATTTTCATAACTTGATCTTCTACAGAATGTAGTTATTCTTCATGATTATCTTCTGAATTTTCTAAATCGGCTGAATTGTTCTATTGACTAGGTTCAATATTCGGGAATATTGGTTTTTGCATTAGATTAATCTTGTCCAAAATGGCGTTTATCTTTTGCATTGCTTTGTTATGATTGTCTTTGGCCTCGCTATGATTTAGCCAAATTTGTATTTCTATCTGATCTGTTGTGTCTTGAAGGTTTTTGATGTTGTCAGAATTTCCTGTAACCTTATCCTCAAGATTGATTAATCCTTTAGTGAATTTATCGGAATTATTATTGATCTTACTCTCAAGATAGATCAACTTTTCGTTGAAATCGTCCATTGTCATTGATGAAGACATCGAGTGGCATCAATTTTGAGGCACTGCATGTAACAACTGAAGGCATCCAACAGTGGCGTAGGTGCTTCCTTCCAAGTGAGAAGATCGCTCCTCTGATACCAAATGGAGCAACAAAGTTGTAGGCTTGTTGACTTAATTGTAAAATATACATGAGGTATTTGTAATAATAATATATTATATATAAAATGTATAAGGGATGATGATAAATTTTACAATGAGGCCCTGCTTATATACCTACGCAGGTGACCTTTCATGATTGGGCATGTCTCTTAAAAATGCCCTTTCACTAACTTAACGACTACTTACATAATCCTTAATTAACTATTTAATAATTATATTTGTTATATTTGTTATGAATTATATTCATAACATGAACCCATGTCTTCCTGTCTCGAATTCTTGAAAGTCTTTTTTGTGACATTGAGATTGTCGATGACCCATCTTACCATATTAGTATATGGTAAAATATTTGGTCTTGCAGCTATCCTATGTAAAAATGAACATGCGGCCTCGAAACAGGAAGGCTCTGATGAGCTAGATGCATCTGTTGTTGATACTTTTTTTAATTCCCTTGGATTTTCTCCTTCAAGAAAATTATACATTGCCTCCTAGGAAGCGGTTCCACTATCCTTATTGCACTTAGTAAGAGTGGAGGCATATCTGTAACTTCAGAGGTGGATTTTTGGGAAAATGATTTTCTTTTCTTTTTCATTCCTGTTGGTATTTCTTTCTCAGGTAGTTTCCTAAATTAAAGCAAACAAGGAAATCATATTTGAAATAAAGAGAAGAGAGGAAAGGAGAAACAAAGTTTAATTACCATAAATCATAAACCCGACACTTTTATTTGAAACATGCTTTAGAAAGATATCTATATTTTTAAGCCTCGAAACCATTGAATGTCATTAATATCTCTTTAAACGTTTATCAAATATTTTATGTGTTTTACCATATATGTCCAATCAGGAGATTTATATCGTTAGATTTTTTCAATGGACCAATTTCTTAAGCATCATTTCAAGCACTTTGGTAATAAATGTTATATTTCAAATCGCACATCTTACAAGCATCCATATTACATATCTTGACAATGAGTGTAAGTGAGATGCGATCTGTGAAAATCGCATGTCACACTTTATCAAAACAGACATAACTTTCATTTGGTTTGATGTTGCGGGATGCGATAAGTGCTAAAAATCAAAGTATTGCGCTTTATCAGATTTGCGGATATGTTTCAACATTTGTTTATTGTTTAATTGGGTTCGACATCATTGCATTTTCTTTTCAAATGATATCTCTATTTTTTTTTCATTTAGGGGGCTGCGATGCGATTTATAGTTATAAGGGTTTTTTACCTTTTCAACGGGAATTTGCATATAACTCGAAAATACCTTAGCGCTATCACAATTTCGCAAGTTATATATGTGTTCCAACTTTGCTAGCTTGGTAGTTTTGTGATTTGCGCTAAGAGGAATAAAATCAAAGCGAAATAAAGGTTCATGCCTTTTATTCCTAAATTTTTAAATCCTAAAGTAAAGCGAAGTAATGTTTCTTAAGCTCTATTTGTTTTTTTAAAGCGTCCCCATTTATTATTCAAAACCTTAATCGACGTTCAAATAAATGGTGGAGTTTTTTGATAGAACATAAATTTGCGATTCACTAGGAGAGCTAGTTATCTCTGATAATTTTAAAAATTTTGTCTTTTTAAAAAATAAAAATAGTTGAAGAGATGTAAATAACATGAAATTTAGAATAAGTAATATTCCTCTGAGACATAAAAAGAAAATCACTTCATTGTTATTCACTTGATATCCTCTTAAAGATGAAAATTATTTTTTCTAAATAAGTCTTTGCTGGGTTAAAAAATAAAGTAGCATATTCTCTTTGTAGATTAGTTTAAAATACCCTCATTTGTCACAAGTAGAGCCTCTGCTGCAATTAGGTATTAATAACCTTTGAAAGGGTTACCTTTTAACCAGTCAATGATTTAGTATCCCATCCAATTAAGAATTCATTTTTTAAAGATAAATCCTAGGTCATATATTTATTCTTCTTTCCTCTTTTTATATATTTTTTCTAGTTAAAAGTCATTGTCTTGGTTTGGTGGTAAAATAATAACAATTACATTCATCGGTTGTAACTTAACTTAACAAGTTGGCTCGTGATGAGACCCCTTGTCTTTTGATTAAAATAAATTAAGCCATTATCCTATTTTGGTATGTAGTTTTGGTAATGTTAGTTGGTTATTCCCCTATGAATATGGTAAGCAGGCTTGTGATGAGACGTCTTATCTTTTAATATTTTTTGAAAATTTATTTCATAAGAGCATGCCTTAAAAAGAGAAAATTTTATTGGATGGGGAGAATCATTGACTCCTTAAGAGTTTCTGGATGAAAATTTTAGAGTTAAAAATACCTATCTGCAAAGAGTCCCTTACTTGGTTAAAGATACTTTTATTGATTGATAATATATCAAAAGTATTTTATAAAGTTGGAGGCTTCTCAAAGAACAAATAACTTTGTGAAAAACAATAAATTTTTCTGAGATCCAAAACCTTCTTATTTTTCAAATGTTATAAATATTTCTTTAAAAATCTCTATTTGTAATGTTGAAGTTTGCAACAAGACAGTGAAATTGGCATCCGAAAGCAACATGACAACACCTACAGTAAGTGTGGGACCATGATCAGATTTGGATCAAGGACCTAAGTGATAGCTCAAAATTTAAAGTTATAATATTGAGATGAGACTAGTATGGTTGCATAGATCTCATCTTCCTGATTCTGGCACCATGAACAGTTCGAAAAGCTGACACTGTATGAAGAAGTTATTGCATTTTGAAATTGCCCAATGTTCTCCAATATTGAGTATGGGTTCATGATGTTTATGTGAGGAAATGTTTTTAATGTATTAAAGTTAGGTTATATATATATATATATATATATATATATATATATATATATATATATATATATGATTTAAAATATCATATATTATATTAATGTTTTTATACATATTGAATATTAATTTATAAAAAAAACTTTATTATATTAATTAAATTCAAAATATATTAAAACCCAAAGTCAAATTTTATAAACATTTCATATTTATTTAAAACCCAACATTGTTATGGTTTACAATATGTTGGCATGATAAATTTGGTTTGCATTTTAATGGTGGAAAATATATATTAAAACCTTCGAAAATGGTGGAGGATTAAATTGTGGGCACGTATTAATGTTTGGGTCCACATTAACGGAACATAAATAAATTGTGGGTTAAATCCAAATGTCCCACGGGTTATGGTCACATGGCCATTAAACTCCACGCGGTCGTCACCAAACTGTTAGAGCTAACACCACATAATCCTCGAGTTCCGCTTTATAAACTGGAGTTTGTGCCCTAGTTTTCTCTCAACAGTTAATAGACCCCAGGGTTTGGGGGTCATGTGCCCAACCCAAACGATTAACATTAAACCTTACAGTTAGTGCTAGAGGGTTTTTAGCCAGAGCGCCAAATTTAGGCAGATTTTCTAAACTAACTCCAACTTAAGTGTAGTTGCTCCATTTTTGGTGGAGCTGATTTAGGATTTATTAGGAAACGTTGTTTAGGCTCTATCTAGAGCTAAATTCGACCAATTTTGGAGTGAAAATAGTCAATTTAGATTATCTCAGACATTCCAGACTCATTGTTGAGGGTTTGAGAGCTATTAGAGAACCTATGAGCATGATTCTACTTCAGAGAAGTTCTAGGGGCCACTAGGGCCACCATGGGCCAACAACAGTTTAAGGCTTAGCCAATGCAGCTAGAGGCCTTATTCAAAAATAAAATAGTTAATTTTGGATGTTTCAGACATTATGGAACTAATGGTGTGGGTTTCATAGCCGGTATCAGAATTTTGAATGCCAATATGCTTTAGTGAAGTTTCAGGGGCCACTAGGGCCAGCAAGTGCCAGTAGCAGTTTGAGGCCTAGCCAGAATAGCTAGAGGCGTAATTTAGCAAACTAATAGTCATTTATGACTGTTTTGATACTTCTAAATCCATTGGAGGATTTTTCAAAAGCTTTTGAGGACTTAAAGAGGTCGAGAACTCACCAAGAATTTTTGTTTGACCCTAGAGCCATGGGGTACCACTAGGTGTTAGAGGCGAAACCGGAGCAGCTGAAGGTCAATTTCAGCGAACCAATAGTCTATTCTGACTATTTTTGACATTTGAAATCCATTGAAGGGATTTTCAGAGTCGGTTGAAGACTTCTGAAGGTCGAGAACCTACAGGGAAATTTTGTAGGTTTTAACCCTGAACAGAAATTATCTACACACGAATCCTATAACAGAAAATAAACAATAGCGAGAGCATAAAACATAAAACAGATAAACACAGAGATTTTCCCCTCGATCCCAAATCAGGACTACCAGCTTGATTTTTCATTATTTTCCTTTTAGTGTTACAAAACATATATATACATTCCGAAGCATACACAAACCCCAATCCATTAACCCTGGATTAGAACATAACCGTAGTTCCCTTGATTGGATCTAAAAAATACCAGGGGCCGAAAACCATCATACCCCAAAACCATGTGCAAACTCATGCAAAAAACATTGGTGGGTCTGCCTATGATTGGAACCTCATACCAAAAAAAATTTCGCCGGGGCGCTGCCCTGGACCCCAACAGTGGGGGCTACCTCCCCCGTTGTGACCCCCCTTCTATGCTCGGCGCAACGTACAACACGTGGGGCTAGTTGTGGAAGGAATATAACACATACCCAACATTCTCCCACTTGTTGTATTCTTTCCACAGGGGGCCACAGGAGAGCTTAGTCATTGGGCCAATTCTTCATCACCCATTGTTTCTCTACACCAAGAGAACTTCTGAGTGCTCATAGACTTCGTCAATGCATTTGAAACATTCTTCAAAGTGTCCACCTTTACCAGAAACACCCTTTAGCCTCAACCATATCTCTAACAAAGTGATATTGAAAATCAATGTGCTTTGTCTTTGAATGGTAATTAGGGTTATTAGCCAAGAAAATTGCACTTTGGCTATCACAGTCTATCCTTATAGCTTGCTGTACCAACTCCATTCTTGAACACAATCTCTACAACCAAACTGCTTCCTTGCTTGCATGAGTGGCTGCTATGTATTCTGCCTCTGTAGTTGAAAGAGCCACTACAGACTATCTTTTACTCATCCAACTGACTGCGCCTCCAAATAGGCTAAACACATACCCACTTATAGATCTTCTTTGGTCCAGATCTCTAGCCCAGTCTGCATCAACAAAACCATGAATGTCCAACATTCTTTCCAATCTTGGTCTTCCCTGGTAGCACAAGACATAATCACTAGTGCCACGTAAATATCTGAAAACCCGCTTCACTGCTATCTAATGCTCCTTCCCTGGGTTTGACATAAACCTACTCAATGCTCCCACTGCATGTGCAATGTCTGGTCTAGTACGGACCATTGCATACATCAGGCTACCCACTGCACTTGCATATGGAACACGGGACATGTCCTCCTCTTCTTCTTGTGTCTAGGGACACTATTCAGCAAACAGCTTTACACCTACAGGAATAGGAACATTTATCGGTTTACTATCCTGCATATTGAATCTATGCAATATAGTCTCGACATACTTCCTCTGGTTTAACCAGAGCTTCCTCTTTGCCCGATCTCTCTTAATTTCCATGCCCAAAATATAGTTTTCAGCACCAAGATCCTTCATGTCAAATTTGGAGAACAGCTGGGTCTTCAAATCTTGGATAATTTCTTTGTCATTTCCAGTCAACAACATATAATCCACATACAATACCAAATAAATAACACTGTCACCAATTAATTTAAAATAAACACAGTGATCCTCCTTGCTTTTGGTGAAGCCAAGTCCCCATATATAGGTATCAAATTTCTGATACCACATCCTTGGTAACTATTTTAACCCATACAGAGACTTCTTCAACCTGCATACCAGTTCTTTCTTACCCTTCACCATAAAGCCTTTAGGTTGCTTCATGTAGATCTCCTCTTCTAGATCCCCATGAAGAAATTTTGTCTTCACATCCATCTGTTCTACCTCAAAATAAAATGTAGCAACAATAGATTAAAGTAATCTAATAGAAGTAATTTTGGCAACAAGATAAAAAATGTCACCAAAATCAATTCCTGGCACCTGGGAATAACCTTTTGCTACCAACCAACCTTTGTATTTCTCCACCTTGCCTTCTACACTTATCTTCTTCTTAAACACCCATTTGCTCTTGATTTTCTTCCTTCCAGCTGTCAACTCCACCAGATCCCATGCCTCATTTTTGTGCAAGGATTCCATTTCATCAACCATGGCCTCCTTCCAGAGTTTTCCATCCTCTAAATCTACTGCCTCCCTGACAGTTCTGGGATCATCATCAGTTATAGTTAAGTCAAAACCTGAACAGAAAGCAGATGGACTATACCTTTCTGGTTGCCTTCTGACACGAACTGATCTTCTCATAGTTGGAGTTTGTGGCTCTTCCTCTTCTGAATCTTCTTCTTCTGTAGAGTCTGATTCATACTCCTTTAGCTCAAACTCTATCTTCTCGGGTTCCTTTGGTATGACTTCATGTTTAACAACATCTTTCACCTCTCTAAACACCACATCTCGGCTGTACACAACCTTCCTTGTTTCTGAGTTCCAAATCTTGTAACCTTTTAAACCATCCTTATACCCAATAAAGATGCACCTTTTAGATTTATTATCCAACTTGGTCCTTTTCTCCTTTGGAACATGTACATATGCATCACATCTAAATACCCTTAGATGTGAAAGAGAGGGTTTCTTACCAGTCCATACCTCATGTGGAGTCTTATCCTCCAACGCTGATGAAGGTGATCTGTTAACTGAGTAACATGCAGTCTCCACTACCTCTGCCTAGAATTCTTGTCCTAACCCAGTACCACTGAGAATGCTTCTTTCCTTTTCCATAAGAATTCTATTCATTCTTTCTGCAACTCCATTTTTCTGAGGTGTGTATGGAGTAGTCTTCTGCCATGCTATACCACACTTCTTACAGAACTCTTCAAATTCCTTCTTGCATAACTCCCCACCATTATCTGTCCTCAATGCCTTTATCTTCTTCTTTGTCTGGTTTTCCAGCGGAGCCTTAACTTCTTTAAATTTATAAAAGACTTTAGATTTCTTCCTCAAGAAATATATCCATGTATTCCTTGAGAAGTCATTTATGAATGAAACATAGTACAAAGACTTTCCCAGTGATGGAACTGACACAGGTCCAAACACATCACTGTGCACAAGTTCTAATATCTTGTTTGCCCTCTTAGCATCAAAAGGAAAACTCACCCAATTATGCTTCCCATATACATAATGTTCACAGACATCGAAATACAGAGAGCAATTAGACATATCTTCTACCATACCATTTCTATGCAGTATCTGAAGGCCCTTCTCTCCAATATGTCCAAGCCTTTGATGCCATAGCATGGTCTTTTCTCCAGAGACAGCTAGGCTTTCCACTCCACTTTCAGGAACCATAGAACTGTTACACCCATCAATAACAATGCTACTTTGTAGCTTGTACAGAGTTCTAGTCCGAACTCCCCGCATTAATACTAGTGCTACCCAAACCATCTTGTAGGCATCTTTCTCGAACACTGTTTTTACACCTGCATCATCCATCTTGCTTACAGAAATCAGATTTCTGGCCAATGCAGGAATATTTAGAACACCAAGAAGTGTTCTAATCCTTCCACCTTGTAGCTTCAGCTTGACCTTTCCACATCTGACGATTCTGGCCTTCCTATCATCTCCTAGGAAGACATCACCATCATATTTCTCATACTCGCATAACCACTCCCTATGGGGAGTGAAGTGAAAGGATGAACCTGACTCAATCAACCATGACTCATGATCTACATGTGTATTTGAAGAATAAGCCAAATATACATCCCCACCTTCATCTGAGGTGGTTTTTGCCTCTGCAGAAGGAGCATCATCAGATCCCTTTCCTTTCTCAGGAGCTTTAGATCTGCACTCCTTTTTGTAGTGCCCTTCCTTTCCGCATTTCCAGCATACCTTTACAAACATTCCAGGAGATTTATATCTCCCTCTAGATTTAGATCTCCCACTCAAAACCTTATTCTTGTTTCTGTTTTGGGACCTTCCTCGTATAGATAAGGCATCTCTATTTTGACCTTCCATATCTCTCCATCTCATTTCCTCCGACAGCAAGGCTGAGAAAATGTCATCAAAATTCAAGGTAGTTGTATTGCTACCTATTGCAATAACCATACTGTCCCACGAATCTGGCAGAGAACACAACAAACTGATGCACTTAATATCTTCTCGAGATTTTAATTTCGATAGATGACAGGTGACTTTCTGATATTGAAGGCGTTTAGATGCTACGTACGAGTCTCCATCCTTCATCCCCAGGTTATACAGCTTTTTCCGTAGGAACAACTTATTCACCAGAGACTTATATTGGTACAAAGTCCCAAGTTTTTCCCACAAATTCTTCGCCGTAGCTTCCCCAGATACATTCAACAATACTGAATCTGACACACACAACCGTATTGTGCTCTTAGCTTTCCGATCCAGTTTCTTCCAGTCTTCATCTGACATTGCCGTTGGTTTAGTACCTGGATCTACCGCAATCCACTGATCTTTATCCACCAGCAGATCCTCCATCTTGAGCTTCCACAACTCAAAACTCTGACCATTAAATTTCTCGATCTCTATCTTTCCACCGCTCGCCATCTTCTTTCACCGCAAGAATCGATCCCGCAGATCTCCCACTGAACAGGGTCTACCACAGGCCCGAGCAAAAAAACCCTCAACAACAAAGGCGTCCCCTTGAAGCCGAAACAGCTCCGATACCAAATGTAGGTTTTAACCCTGAACAGAAATATCTACACACGATTCTTATAACAGAAAATAAACAATAGCAAGAGCATAAAACATAAAACAGATAAACACAGAGATTTTCCCCTGGATCCCAAATCGGGACGAACAGCTTGATTTTTCATTATATTCCTTTTAGTATTGTATTTATACATCGCAAGGAAACATACATAAACCCCACATTCGTAACCTAGATTAGAACATAACGTAGTTCCCTTATTTGGATGCAAAATACCGGGGGCCGAAAACCATCGTACCCAAAGCAAAAATATGCAAACTCATGCACAAAACATGGGTGGATACCTTTATGAGTGGGAGCCTCCCCCGTTGTGACACCCCTCTTATGCCCGGTGCAACATACGGTGTGTGGGCTAGTGGAAGAATATAACACATACCCAACAAATTTGGGCGACCCAAGGCCAACAATTGGATGGAGGCCTAGATTGGGGAGCCGATTAACTTTCTTTGGAGAAAATGATCGGTATATTTTGAAGGTACGATATGTGTTGGAGAGAGTATGTGAGTTTTCAAGAATGAAAATCAATTGAAGGAGTTAGTGTCATAAAAGCTCGGAAAGCCAAGAGCACCGACGAAGGAGTCAAGTCTAAGGGAGCCGAGGTTCATCTTCAGAGATATTTCAACCATTCCAAGGATATAAATGGTATTATAAACTGATTGGTTTAGTTCAAATAACCATTGGAGTTTATTTTATAACTTTTAAAACAAATTTCCCATCCTAATCCCAAAGAGCCAAGTGAGTTGAAAAAGGCTCAAGGAGACGTAGCCCACGATATTCGGGTAAAGAACTCTGGATTAAATTTGATATTTATGTGTTGATGTTTATTTTTATTATATGGTTGTTATATTTAATATCTTAAAAAACAAACTAGAACAAAGCACTTAAGCAGGTTAAAAAAACACCTTGTTTTGTAAGAACATAAAATTCCACAAAAAATAAAGTATAATGAGATATTTTATTATTTGCTTTGATGGAGGTTCTTGAAAATAATAACAAGTTATCCAACCCATTTCATATCAGGTTGGTATCGAGCACTTGGTTGATTGCTTGATTGAAAGAGAAACAACTTGCTTTGTTTGACTTGAAAAGGTGTTTAAACGGTGCACGAGTTTGACTATTTGCAAAGGCGGCGGTTGTTTGAGTTTGATGGGAGTGAAGGGAAAACTATTGATAGCTAAGTCGAGGAAAGAGGACAAGAAGGAAACTTCCTTACCCAAAGGACCTCAAGGTAAGCCTTGAAGCACAAGAGGGTTTGTTTGCAAAAGGCTTCTTGAAGAAGAGCTTGACTCTACAGCCATTTTGACTTCAAGCTTTGTCAATTGTTTTGAAAGATTTCGAATTGTTGATTGAATTTATTTTTTTCATTGATATTATGATGACAACTTCTTCAAGTGAGGTTTCAAAATCCTCATCCTTCACAAGATTCTTCGATGAAGACATGAAGCGAGACTTCTACATCTTAAAGGATATGGTGCAAATTTTGTTTGAAGATATAAGAGAAAGCACTAGACTTCATGAGAAATTGGTTGCTATGAATCAAGGGAAAGAAGAAATTATTCTAAAAATGCATGAGATGGAGATGTAGCTCCATCAAGCCCAAGAGGCCTTAACTAAGAATATGCGTGAAGCAGAGGTAATTCACTCAAGTTTTTCTTCAGCTTCCTCTTCAAATAGATGTGTTGGTTCATTTGAAAAGAACACTAGAGGTATAGGGTCAAAGTTGATGTTTAAAATGGGCTATGAAGGCAAGGGTTTAGGAAAACATGAAAAAGGCATGATTGATACTATTTTGGTTGAGGAGAGACCTATGAATTTTGGTCTTGGTTATGTTCAATCTAATGGAAAAAACTCCAAAGCCATGAAGGCATATGAGGCAACTTCAAGAAGAAATTTTGTTCCAAGTTCTAAACCACAAACATGTCAAGTTTGTTTCTAAGTTGATTGCCATTGTTTGAAGCCTATGTTGCAGTAAGACATGTGTAGACATGCAACTTATGGTGAGTGTGAGATTTTGGAAAATTTTCAAGACATGAACACTGATGTTAGTCTTCAAGAGAAAGTTGGAACCTCTACAAGTTCATCTCCTCATGAAGGTAAAAAAGATGGACATGAAAAGTAGAATTTGAGGTATAAATATTCCCATAGTCAAGTTGATTATGTTTCTGATAAGCATGACAAATCTGCATGCTTGAATGGAAGAAAGAGTTGTTGTGCATATTGTGGTCCGTGAAACCATGTTGTTTCAAAATGATGGAAGAGGATGAAGGCATACAGGAAACAGTTGAGGAAAAGGCAACTTGCAAAGAAGGTGCATAAGACTTGCACACATTTCCAGAAGAGGGGACATGTTGTTGCCCAATGTTGGACATTGCATCTAACTAATCATCCCAAGAACATGAGGCAAGAGGATAGAAAGACTGGCGAAATTGGAACCAAGGATTCCATCATTGATGTGAGAACACATGTTTCACATGAAGAAAATTTTTAGCAGAAAAAGTCGTCATGGAAGTGGCTTGGTAAGAAGTGGTTTTAGTTCTTAACTCAGTAAGACATACATTCATTTGTACATATGAAAATTTTAGTTATGTATGCATTTCTATTGTAATCTCACAATTATTTGAGCCACCTTGGATCGATGATCAAGGACGTGATGTTCAGCTACCTTTTATCAATTTCTCGCCAGAAACTTCTGGATGAGCCAGGAAGACAATTCTTGACAGGAGGACAAGAGCATTCAAGAAGGGAAGTGTCGACTACCTTCAAGTGGTTCAAAGGAACTAGGCCATGCAAGGCAAGTGTACGGAGGCTGAAAAGTGAGGGTGTTGTACTCCCATCTACTGAAAAGATAAGGTAATAAATATTTTTGGGTCCAAAAGATTCCCAATGGGGACGTGTGATCAAATTTATATCAAGGACCTAAGTGATAGCTCAAAATTCAAGTTTACAGGATTTGGATGAAATCATTATGGTTGCATAGATCTTGTCTTCCTGATTCAAGTGCCATGAACGGTTCGAAAAACCGACACCATATGAAGAAGTTGTTGCATTTTGAAATCGCCCAATGTTCTCCAATATTGAGTATGGGTTCATGATTTTTATGTGGGAAAATATTTTTAATGTATTAAAGTTGGGTCAATGTTATATATATATATATATATATTATATGATTTAAAATATCATATATTATATAAATTTTTCTATATATATTAAATACTAATTTAAAAAAAAACTTTATTATATTAATTAAATACCACATATATTAAAACCCAAAGTCAAATTTTATAAACATTTCATATTTATTTAAATCCCAACATTGTTATGGTTTACAATACGTTGGCATGATAAAGTTGGTTTAGATTTTAATGGTGGCAAATATATATTAAAACCTTCGAAAATGGTGGAGGATTAAATTGTGGGAACGTATTAATGTTGGGGTCCACATCAACGGAGTGGAAATGAATTGCGGGTTAAGTCCAAAGGTCCCACGGGTTATGGTCACATGGCCATTAAACTCCACGCAGTCGTCACAAAACGGTTAGAGCTAACACCACGTAACCCTCGAGTTCCGCTTTATAAACTGGAGTTTGTGTCTTAGTTTGCGCTCGAAAATTAATAGACTACAGGGTTTGGGGGGCATGTACCCAACCCAAACGGTTAACATTAAAACTTATGGTTAGTGTTGGTGGATTTTTAGCCGGAGCGCCAAATTTAGGCAGATTTCCTAAACCAACTCAAACTTAAGTGTAGTTGCTCCATTTTTGGTGGAGCTGATTTAGGAGTTACTGGGAAAAGTTGTTTAGGCTCTATTTGGAGCTAGTTTCGACCAATTTTGGAATGCCAATAGTCAACTATCTCAGACATTCTAGACTCATTGTTGAGGGTTTCATAGCCATCAGAGAACTTCTTGAGTGTGATTTTTCTTCAGAGAAGTTCTAAGGGCCACTAGGGCCACCATGGGCCAACATCAGTTTGAGGCTTAGCTAGTGCAGCTAGAGGCCTTATTCAGAAATCCAGTAGTCAATTTTGGATGTTCAAGAAATTATGGAACAAATGGTGTTGTTTTCAGAGCCTATAGAGGACATTTTAAGGCCAATATGCTTCAGTGAAGTTCCTGGGGCCACTAGGGCCAACAAGTGCCAGCAGTAGTTTGATCCCTAGCCACAACAGCTAGAGGCCTTATTCAACAAAAAAATAGTCATTTATGACTTTTTTGATACTTCTGAATCCACTGGAGGATTTTTTAGAAGCTTTTGAGGACTTCTATAGGTCGAGAACTCATGGAGAAATTTTATTTGACCCTAGAGCTAGGGGGTGCCACTAGGTGTTGGAGGCAAAATTAGAGCAGTCGGAGGTCAATTTCAGTAAAAAGATAGTTTATTCTGACTATTTTTGAGATTCTAAATCCATTGAAGGGATTTTCAAATTCATTTTAAGACTTTTTAAGGTCGATAACCTACAGGGAATTTTTGGGCAGCGTAGGGCCAACAATGGATGGAGGCCTAGATTGGGGAGTCAATGCTCTTTTGGAGCAAATGATCAGTCCTTTTTGGAGGTATGAAATGTGATGGAGAAAGTAGGTTAGGTTTCAGGAACAAAAAATAATTCTGAAGGAGTTAGTTCCATAGAGAAGCTTAAGAGCACCGACAGAAGGAATCAAGTCTAAGGAAGCCTAGATTTGTTTTCAGAGTGATGATAGCCATGGCAGGGATATAAACGGTATAATAAACCCATTTGTTTAGTTTAGTTCACTATTGGAGTTAATTTTTGTAACTTGTAAAATAAAATTTTCCATAATCCCAAAGAGCCAAGTCAAGATGACAAGAGCTCAAGGAGACGTAGCCCACGATATTCGAGTGAAATCCTAGTTTAAATTTGTTGTAATGTGTTGATTTTTATCTGCTGCATTATATGGCTATTGCACATGTTTAATATCAGCAAAATTAAATTGACTTAAAGCATTTAAACAGTTAAAAAAAAATACACTTGTTTCAAGTATAAAATTCC
The DNA here is from genome assembly GCA_034641835.2 of Pinus albicaulis. Lineage (NCBI taxonomy): Eukaryota > Viridiplantae > Streptophyta > Pinopsida > Pinales > Pinaceae > Pinus > Pinus albicaulis. Next base: position 438,062,658 of record CM076571.1, on the reverse strand, counting down.
GCAAAATGTCAAGTATAAGCTAGATCTTTTATTTTTTTAACTAAGTAGGAGGTTCTTGAAAAGCATAACAAGTTATCCAACCCATTTTTAGATCAGACCAACAGGTCCAAGCAACACCTACACTAAGTGTGGGACTAGGAGGTCCAAGCAACACCTACACTAGGGTGGTACCAAGAGGTCTGAGCAGCACCTACACTATTGTGGGACCACAGGTCCTAGCAACACCTACATTGGTGTGGGCTAAATTTGGAGCATGTCTATTTTAATTTTCCCTTAGTTAAAATGGAGAATAAAATGTAATCTTATCTCATAATCACTTGTAATAGTTAACCGAGTGTGATAAACTCAGTTAGCTCATGAATTTCGAGTTGAGGGTAGTTGGTGAGGCATGCAGAGTAATTCTAGTTGTAACAGAGTTCGAAGTGCAGTGGTGCATTAGTTTAATGCATATTGTAATTAGTTAACTCAGATAAGTGAATTAAAGTCAGTTGTGCTAGTTGTAACTATTTGTTGCACTACTAAGAGATCAAGTGAATTAAATAGTATTTAATTCACAATTAGTGATTGATTTACTGTTATTAGTTGCATGCATGTTAGTTCTAGTAGAGACCCAATTGATACAAAGGTTAAAGGGAAGTTAACTATTAGTTGTGATATTAGCAGACTATCCATATGTGGTTAAAACACCACATGATGCCCATGATACTCAGAGTAGTTGAGAAAGGCTGAAATTCTAAAGGAATAGGGATTACATTGCTCATGAATTGCATCAGCAAGGCAGGCTGAAGACAGGCTGAGAATTGGTGAAGTATTGGCCCGATTTTGTCTGGATCAGTGTGAGATGTTAGCTAGATTGTAGGAGACTCTTATGAGAAGAGTGAATTTACATTGGTTCATGATTCTTTGTGGAATATAAAATATATGATAGAGGGATTTTGAGCATCAATCTTTCCCCAAGAAATTATCTGTGTTGTGGTTTGATTGATTCTTCTTTTCTTTATGTGATTGGCGATTATGTTTTTAATTTCAAAATTTATTTGTAGAAGTAATTCAGTATCTAGCTTTAGCATATTGTTAGATCATATTGAATCCATGATATACATGCTTGTTGTATAATTTATACATGGTATCAGAGCACAAGAAATCAAAATAGTGGAGGAGGAGCTCAGTTTGTGACCGAATAGAATTTGAATTTGCAGAAGACTTTTTTGGTGCTACAGGTGATTCATGATCGAAATGGATTTCAATGGCTTGAGATTGGAGTATGCACTTGAGGGCAACTCTAACTATATTTCTTGGAAAGAAAGGATGGATGTAGTACTCGGGGGCAATGGCTTGAAGGAATTCATTGAAAATGATGTTCCTAAACCTGCTGTGACAGATGCTGCAAGTATTAACGCATGACAAAACAAAGTTACAAGGGCGGGGAGGATCTTACTCGAGGGAGTAAGAGACCACATTGTCTCAAGTCTCCATGGAAAAGGGACTCCATATGCAATGTGGAAGGCTTTGACAAATATATTTCACAGTAGCAGTGACCATAGGAAATTGGCATTGAAATATAAACTTAGGAAGATCAAGATGGAGAAGAACGACACTATTTCGGTATAATTAACAAATTTTGTCCAATGTCGGGATGAGCTTGGGAGTGTAGGAATTATTGTCGCTGATGATTATCTGGTGAGCCTATCTCTTCTAGGATTTCACAAAATTTGGCATAGTTATCAAGACTTTGTCAGTGGGAGGGAGAAGCTGCCAGATTGGGAACAACTTTGGTCGGATTTGGTGCAAGAATAATTCAAGCGAATACCAAAGATGGATCTTCATCTAAGAACGAAGATGCAGAAGATTTTGCTTTGGCTGCCAAGGCAAATAAGGGGAAAGGAAATAAACTTAATTCCAAATATGAGATTGGTGAAGAAGGGAAGGAGTCCGACATGTCCAGAGTGAAGTGTTTTCATTGTCACGATCATGGACATTATGCCACTAATTGTCCACAAAAGAAGAAGAAAAAGAAGGCTTCAGGATCTGTAGCTAGTGAGGCTTTGGCCTCACAATTTCAGCTTGAATTCTCACTAATCGCATGCATGGTGTCAAGTGCGATGGTATCAGGGTGGTACTTGGATAATGGTGCATCTTTCCACATGATAGGAAACAAATAATTTTTCAGTATCTTGGAGGAGAGGGACCTCCAGATGCATATTGAAGAGGGAGACGAAAGAAGGTATAGCACTACCGGTATTGGTACAGTTACTTTCCAGACACAGTCAGGTAAATCATTTTTATTAAAATATGTAATGCATGTACCATGATTCAATAAAAATTTAGTTTCGGTCGCAATCTTGGAGGATAGAGGCTATGAAATTGTTTTTAGTGAAGGAAAAGTTTTTCTTCGACATAAAGCAATAGGACAAGCGAAGAAAATCGGGATTTTTGTGAAAAATATCTATAAAATTTATGTATATGTGATTTTTATAGAGCTTCCAACCATTTGGAAGTGTGGAAAAGCCATGCAACTGTACCTTGAGAGGGAGTTGGATTTACATGCAGATGAGGATCTCTTGGTTCCAAAAAATGAACCTCAAGATGTGGAGCAGCCACATGCGAAGGATCATGGAGTGTAAGAAACCACTCAAGCAAAGAAATTTATAGCCAGATGGGTAGAGGGAGTGCATGCAACTATACCTCCAGTTGTGAGGTGGGGCAACATGCAAGATTAATCCCAAGAAGAAATTTTGGCAGGGCCCTAGAGATCGTGCATCCCATGGATTGAACCTGGATACGAGGAGCCCATAGAGAAGCAGTAGCAAGATCAGTTAGATTGATGCAGTGAGATGTCAGGAAGACATAAATCAGAGTGACAGGTGTCAGATATTGAAGCGCAGATCAGAGTTCGCAGAATTGCAGAGTGCATGGATGTAGATTTCAATAGTGCAGAGAATCCAATAGACATGTGCAGTTAAAAGACTCTGATGATAGATGCATTATGATGATTCAGTTGTATCGAGGCTATTCAGTTTCAGAAGTGTTGCATGCAAATTTTGCATGTGCGAGAAACACTATAGAAGTGTTGCATTCAAGAGTTGCATGTTGCATGAAAGAGGTTAACGTTGCACGAAAGAGGTGCATGTTGCATGTAAGGACATTCTTTTCTTATTGAGAGGGAGTGTTGAAGTTTGCAACAAGAAACAGTGAAATTTGCATTCAGAAGCAACATGACAACACCTACACTAAGTGTGGGACTAAGAGGTCCAAGAAGCACCTACACTAGGGTTGGACCAGGAGGTCCAAGCAGCACCTACACTAGTGTGGGACCATAGGTCCTAGCAGCACCTACACTAGTGAGGGCTAAATTTGGTGCATGTCTATTTTAATTTTCCCTTAATTAAAATGGACAATAAAATGTAATATTATCTCATAATCACTTGTAATAGTTAGCTGAGTGTGATAAACTCAGTTAGCTCATGAATTTAGAGCTAAGGGTAGTTGGTGAGGCATGTAGAGTAATTATAGTTGTAACAGAGTTTGAAGTGCAATGGTGCATTAGTTTAATGCATGTTGTAATCAATTAACTCAGTTAAGTGAGTTAAAGTGAGTTGTGCTAGCTGTAACTATTTGTTGCACTAGTGAGAGATCAAGTGAATTAAATATTATTTAATTCACAATCAGTGATCTAACATGAAACTGATGATTTACTGTTATTATCTGCATGCATGTCAGTTCTAGTAGAGACCCAATTGAGACAAAGTTTAAAGGGAAGTTAACTATCAATTGTGATATTAGCAGACTGCCCAGATCCAGTTAAAACACCACAGGATGTCAATGATACTTAGCGCAGTTGAGAAAGGCTGAAATTCCTAAGGAATAGGGGTTTCATTCTTCATGAATTGCGTGAGAAAGGAAGGCTTAAGACAGGCTGATAATTGGCTAAGAATTGGCCAGATTTTGTCAGGATCAATGTGAGATAATAGGCAAATTGCAGGAGACTCTTGTCAGAAGAGTACATTGTAATTGTTTCATGATTCCTTGTGGAATATAAAATATATGAAAGAGGGGTTTTGAGTAGCAAGCTTTCCTCGAGAAATTATATGTTTTGTGGTTTGATTGATTCTTCTTTGCTTTGTGTGATTGGTGATTGTGTTTTTAATTCCGAAATTGATTTGTAGAATTGATTCAGTATCTAGCTTTAGCACATTGTTAGATCGGATTGAATCCATGATATACATGCTTGTTGTATAATTTATACATATAAAGGTAGAAATAATAAAATATTCAAAGAAACTTTATTTTCGAAGTCAATAGTTATACTATTTAAACTTTATTTTCCTATGAAAAGTGAAAACAATAATTTAAAAGGGATAGAAGCGATTATCTTCTATGAAAAGTATTTCTTTAAAATATACCCAATTGTAGGCAAGGATTCTCTCCTAATTGATAAACCTCGCAATAAAAATATTGATGGGCCGATTAACTCAACAATATGAAATGGTCCAAGCCACATTCTTTGGAATTTAGTATGCTTACCCTTTTTCTCATGTGCTTTTTCCCACTTCAATACTAGGTTTCCTAGTTGAAATGATTTTGGGCCAACAGAATGTGCATCAAATGAAGTCTTAGCTAACTACTAATGGTGAGCACGTGTGATTTTGGCTTTATTTCTTTCTTCTTCCAGCTTGAGAATTTGTGCTGGGCGTAATTGCAAGGAAGAAGGAGTTTCTTCAATAAACTCGACCAAGGCTAGAGAAGGAATAGCTACATTTGTGGGAAGAACAACTTCTTTCCCATAAACTAGACTAAATGGAGAAGTGCCTATTGAGGCCTTTTGTGTAATCTAGTCTGCCCATAGAGAAAATTTCAAATATTTGTGCCAATTCTTCTGACTTTGATAAACATTTCGTTTTATAATTCTAATGAGATTTTTGTTGGTTGATTCTGCTAGACCATTTCTTGAGGATAATACTTGGAAGAATATGTAAGTTTGAAACCTCTTTTAAGAGAAAATTCTGTCATTGCATTGCTTGAGAAATAAGATGCATTATCAAACATTAAGGAAGTTGGTAAACCAAATCTGGTAATAATAAATTGGTCAATGAATTCAATGATGTTCTTAGAATTAGTTACCTTTAGTGGAATTTCTTCCACCCATTTTGTAAAATAATATGTTGTTGTAAGAATATATCTATGTTGCTTTGAAGACTGAGGAATGACCTCACTTATTATGTCCAGTCCCCATTGTTCGAATGGTTGTTCAATGTTGACTGGTTGTAATGGTAGTGCAGGTTTCCTTTGTCTTCCAACAACATTTTGAAATGTTTTACATTTTCTTACATATTGATGTGCATCTTTACAAAAAGTTGGCCAGTAATAGCCAGTATGCAGAAATTTGTGTGCCGTTGTATCTCCTCCAAAGTGTCCACCAGTTAAGCCATCATGGAGTTCCTAAAAAACCTTTTCTGAATCAGATTTTTCTAGACATCTTAATAGGATAGAGTCATATTTTTTTTTTTTTTTCTGAATAAGACATCATTGATGATATGATATTGTTTTGCTTTTAATTTCCAGGCTCTTTTATTTTTTTAATTGAGTTGCAGAGGAGCACACCCATTTTTTCAAGTAAAATATGAGATCAGCTTATTGAGACTCAGTATCGTTGAGGCTTACCTTAGAAATATGTATATCATTACCTGGATCTTCTTCTATTGGTGAATCAAATGCTCCGGTCAACATTCAACAAAAACCTTGACCTCTAACAATTTTAGCTAGTCTAATTTCTACATCATATTATTGTAAAGCAGTTACCGAGTTGGCTCTCTTTTCTCCCACTTGTCTTTGCCCCAATAATTGTGTTACTGCTGAAAATGGAACTATGATTTTAGTGTGAGTTTTTAGGATAAATGGCCTGAATTTTTTTACGGCATTGAAGACAGAAAATGCTTGTTTTTCAATAGTATAATAGTTCAATTCAACACCTTGTAAATTTGAACTCAAGAAAGAAATAAGTGCTTCAATATGTTCTTCATTAATTTGTGTCAAAAAAACTATATATGATGTTTGTGAGGCAAATGTATATAATACAAAATGTTTTGAAAATTCAGGAGTGACCAAAGAAGGATAATTAATGATACGACTCTTAATTAATTTTAATGAATCCTTTTCAATGCGACCCCACTTAAAGATCAATTTTTTATTCATCATAAATTATAAAGGAAAAAATATTTGTGAAAAGTCAGGAACAAACCTTTTTACAAAAATTATTTGACCTAAGAAAGACTGCACTGATTTCTTGTTGTGGGGAAAAGGGATTTGCTCATTTTCTCTTATCCTTTCTGGATCAATATAAATACCCTTTTTTGATATGACAAATCCTAAAAGCTTACCTTCACTCAAGGAAAAATAAGACTTATTTGGATTTAATGAAATGCCATATTTCATACATATTTCAAAGATCTGTTTAAGGTCATTCAAATGACTGCTTCTTTTCTTGGAATAAACAGTGATATCATCCAAGTAAATTAGAATAGATTGGTTAATGAGTCCTTTAAAGGATATATCCCTAGCTCTTTGAAATGTGGCACTAGCATTAATCAAACCAAAAGGAAATTTTTGATAATCATAAGTTCCCCATTTTTTTCTAAACACACTCTTCAATCTATCATCTTGATGTACTAGGATTTGGTTATATCCTGAAAATCCATCAAGAAAAGACATAAGTTAAGAACCAGCTACTGATTGGAGTACTTGCTCCATGGTTGACAGTGGGAAATTATCCTTTAGACAAGATTTTTTTAGATTTCTAAAATCTATGCATATGCGAATATCACCATTCTTCTTTCTAACAGGAATTAGATTGGAAACCCATTTTGAATGTCTAACAGGGAAAATGATCTTGGCTTTGAGAAGTTTTCTCAATTCAGATTTTATCTGGCTTTCAAGGTTCCGGTGGATTTTCCTCAGTTTCTGCTGCACTGGTTTATCATTTGAGACCATAGGTATAGTGTGTTGTATGACAGAAGTATCATAATTCTTGAGATTGGTATAATCCCAGGAAAAGATTCCTTTGTATTTGTTCAACAATTGAATGAATGATGATATTTCATGAGAAGGTAAACCAAGACCAAGGTTGATGTTCCATGGTTTTTCATCAGTACTGAGATTTACTAATTCAAAATTCAAAGTTGAACTTTGAATTTTGGCATTAGTTATCTTCTTAAATCTATCTTTGAGATCACAAAGATCTTCCAGCTTAACCAGAGATTTGGGTATTGGATTTTCTTCAATGTTTTTCTTTAACTGAAGGTCATGCTCATTTTCATCTAAGATTTGATCATCATATGAGCCTTCTGATGTCAAGAAATCAACAATATCATAATCGTCATTAAAGAATCACTAATTGGTGAGATTCTCAAGAATGGATGGTCTAAAAATCAATTCAATGGAGAATTTTTCACGACTAAAATCTTTAGATGGTATGATTTTTGATGCGATATTAGCTAATAGATCAAAACTAGCATTTCACAATATTAGTTAGTAGTAGGGATTTTTTGGCAAAAAATCTCTCGTTGTTGTTTTAACTTTGAATTCCATTAAAGGGATTATTTTATGAACTGTTCCATTTGAGGTTGAATTTTAAGTTTATCCATTACTTCTTCTATTTGTGCATCCTTTTCAGAGATGTGAACTTGATGTTGCAACTTCAACCTTTCAAATTCCTTCTGGAAGTGTGCCATTTTCATTTCAACTTTCCTATTGGCATTATGATTTTCCTGTTCTAGTTGTATTTATAGCTCTTTGCCTCTATATTCTCTTTGTCTAAGAAGAAGTTTAACTTCTTCTACTTTATCAATCATAACATTTGCATATTCTCCTGCAAAATGTGAAATTTTGGTAAGATGTTCAGTTGGATTAACAAAAGTGTCTTTCTAAACAATATCCAATGATTCGTTACTGAGGGTTGCCACTGTTTCATCAAATATTCTTATTTTCCTCCTCTTTACTACAACTTTATGATTTCAATTGTAGACAACTTCCAATGGAGGTATCTCTTCAATATTCAAAAAAATTTATTCAGTCGGGTAGGCTGGGATGATTTCCTGATCTTGAGCCCCTGGGGTTTGTTGTAGTGCTACAGTTTTTTCTGGTAGTTTCTAAGTTTTCTCACGAGTGTGAAAGCTTGTTAATCCTTCTGGATTAGGATTAGGTGGTATCTGAAGATCTAGAGTAAACTTTTTCCATTCTTTTCCCAAATTCTCTACTTGAGATTTTTTTGTTTGCTCAAGTGTAGTTTGAACTTGCTGAAGTTCTTTAGAAGATGCCTTTAATAATTCATCTTCATCAGTTGCTTCCTCAAAGTGTGTATCAATTCCTTGGATTACATCTTTGATTATTTTATCAGGGCTTTCATCTTTATTTTCAGATTCATTTTCAGAATGATCTGAATCTCGAGACTTATGTTGTGAATGCTCTGAATCCTGAATCAATTTTTCCTGAGACTCATCTTGAGACATATATTTCGATTCATCATCTAAACTAATACTAGGAGTTGACACTCTGACTTCTTCTATTCATAACAGGTCCAATGGGACCACTTCCAATCTCTTATTTCTGTGTTCATGAAAAGCTTTGATGTTTGCTACACTGAGTTTATTGGACGCCATATTTAATACATTTGTAAATTTCTCGGTTCCTTCAAATAAATCATCTTTTTCATGCATGAATGGTCTAATTTTAAGAGAAATAATAAAATCTTGAACCATGATCATATTGTATTCCTAGCATAAAAGATAGATTCAAAGAGGTAACATTAGTGATTTCCTTTGTTGTATGACCTATATCAAAAAGAGAAAAGGTACCACACTGTAATGGAAATGTAGGCTAAATAGATTTCTTTAAATCCCTGAAATGTTTGGTTATACTATTTCCAAGTGTTTGGTGTGCAATCTCCATGGCCAAAAGTTTGTATGGGACATAATAGGGAAAAACATGAGGAGGCGCAAGACTCTTGAAAATTATGACATAAGTAAAATTCTCTTCTTCAAACCATTTGGCTATAGGAATAATGTCTGCACTGGTATCTTCAGAAATTATGGGGGATTTCTCATTTTAAGTGGTTTGATGGATGGGCAACATTACTCCATGACAAATCTTATAAAAATGGGAATGAAATTCAAACTCCCACAGGGCTTTATGATAAAAATGAATAATACTAGGGTATTGACTGGTCCATTTCCAATCCATAACAGGAAAATTTGAGCAGAAACATATAACATCCATAATATATGCACTCATGTAAAAAGAAGAGATTGTTCTAGTAGAAAAGGCACTATTTGTTCTATATTCCATAATATTTTTGGCCAAATTATTCCATAGGATATTGGCCCAATTCATAATGGTAGAATTAATGACAATGTCTATTAAGGGAACCCATTCAATGGAAAATTTGGTGGTATCATGTTTGGAAAACAACCTACACAACATTGCTTCTATAAACAGTGAGGTCAGGGTAATTCTGCAATTGGATACATACCAAGTTTGTCCCGCTTCAATTTTCCTTGATCAACCTTCCATTCTTTTACTACCTTCATTGGGCCTTTATTTTATTTTGCAAGATTTTCCAGGAAAGCTTCATCACAATCCTTCTGAGGCATTGGAAAATGGTACATTGCACGCAAATATTTGGCGGTGAATGAATCCATGTCTTCTTGTCTTGAATTTTTGAAAGTACTTTCTTTGATATTGAGACTGTCGATGACCTATCTCACCATATCAGTATATGGTAAAATCTTTGGTCTTGCAACTATCCTATGTAAAAATGAACATGCAACCTCAAAATAGGAAGGATCTGATGAGCTAGATGCATCTGTTGTTGCTACTTTTTTTAATTCCCTTTGATTTTATCCTTCAAGAAAATTACACATTTCCTCCCAGGAAGAGGTTCCACTACCCTTATTGCACGTAGTATCTAAGAAGAGAGGAAGAATATCTGTAACTTTAGAGGTGGATGATTGGGCAACTGATTTTATTTTCTTTGTCATTCCTGATGATATTGCTTTCTAGGCTAGTTTCCTGAATTCAAGCAAACAAGGAAATCAGAGTTGAGCTAAAGAGTAGAGATGAAAGGATAAACAGAGTTTAATTACCATAAAGCATAAATCTGACGCTTTTATTTGAAACATGATCTAGAAATATATCAATATTTTTTAGCCCTGAAACCATTAACTGTCATTAATATCTATTTAAATTATTATCAAATATTTGATGTGTTTTACAATATATGTCCAATAAAGAGATCTATATCATTAGATATTTTCAACAGACCAATTGATTAAGAATCATTTCAAGTGCTTTGGTAAAAAATGTTATATCACAAATTACACATCTTACAAGCATCCATATTACATATCTTGACTGCGAGTGTATGCGAGATGCAACCTACAAAAATTGCATACCACACTTTATCAAAGAACACATGACTTTCATTTGGTTTGATGTTGTAGGATGTGATAAGTGCTACAACTCAAAGCATTATGCTTTATCGAAGTTGTGGATATGTTTCAACGTTTGTTTATTTTTCTATCCGGTCTGACATCATCACATTTTATTTTTGAATGATATCTCTATTTGTTTATCTTTTAGGGGGGCACGGTGTGATTTATAGTTATAAGGGTTTTTTACCTTTTTACAGGAATTTACATATAACTCGAAAATGTCTTAGCGCTATCGCAATTTTTCAAGTTATATGTGTTCCAAATTTTTTAGCTTCGTAGTTTTGCGATTTGCACTAAGCGGAATAAAATCAAAGGAAAAAAGGTTCATGCCTTTTATTCCTAAAGTTTAAAAACTTAAAGTAAAGTGAAGTAATGTTTCCTAAGCTATATTTGTTTTTTTAAAGGGTCCCCATTTATTATTCACAACCTTAATTGACGTTCAAATAAATGGGGGGGGGGGGGTGTTGTTTCATAGCGCAACACCACCACATCTCTTCTCAGAGATAAGTTACCATCACCTGAGCTAGTTTATTTCCATTCTATTTGTAAGCTTATTTTAGTATTTGATATTAATGAAATGGAGTGTTATTTATGTTGCATCTCTGTAGTTATGGTTATATCTATAATCGCTTACGTTCCTATTTAATTTTGGATCATGAATGCATAAATAGGACTCTTCTATATAGAGAAAGGAGTATGCTCATTAATGCCAAGTTGTAACAGGAATTGTGGGAAGAAGTATTTATTACAACATGCTATTTAGTAAACCAATCACCATCAACTACAATTAAATGTAATATTCCAGAAGAGGTATGGAAATGTCAACCTTTTGATTATTCAAATATTAAAGTTTTTGGTTGTGATTCCTATTCTTTTTTTTGTGACTGCTTTAAAAGTTGTGGATTGATTTAGAAAAGCTTTGACAAGTTTCTATTTATTCATATAAGCATATAGAGGCAATAATAAAAACATAAAACACATGGAGAGTGAGTTGAATGGTTGGATAATGTATGCTTATGAGTTGGTTGTTTTAAATTTACCTCGAATAATAAAATATCGATTATCATTTCCTTGTGGCTATTTCCCTCACGAGGGTTTTACCATGTAAGACATTGTGTCAATTTCTGTTTGATTGTCTTGCTATATTGTTTATTTTCCATTTTTTTTATGAAATTTCAATTTATTTGAAATTTATGCTTTCACTTCTCAACTCAATAGGGCCAGGTCTGACTGTCGACCTTCCTTGTTCATTAGCCTGCACTAACTCAGGATTTGGGACCGGTTAGGTAGGTTCTTATTTGAATTGAAAAAAGTCGAAAGCCAACTTCTAACTACAATACAAATACTTCAAATATGGTATCTTTCTGGGGTATCTTGTATGTAAATCCTCAAACCATGCCCACCTCATTTGTTTCATCTCTAGGCGGACTTCAATCGTTGCAATCAATACTTGGCACAGAAGTTGTCTCCTACTTAGAAAAATTTTGAAGGCATTTATAGGGACCCGATTCTTACCACAAATTCGTTCACTCTTTCCAGGTTTGTTCACCTCTCATCCTTGAATCTATTAACTATAAAAATATCAAGGAACAATAGTTCTGGTTTCTATAAGTGAGTTCAACTAAGAATGGGAAGACATAATTAATGCTAGTGAATAGATTAAATCCTACGCCGCTTATTTTCGATACCTAGTGGGATCTAGACACAAAAAAGAAGCTCTGACTCTATCTATTGCTAAAATGACTAAATGTCAAATAAAAATAATACTTCTCAGACAATTCTCAACAAGCCCTTTCCCATAATTCATTTCTACATACATCTTCCTGAGAGGACCTCAATACACTAACAAAACTGAAAGGGACATAAATTCTAGCAGTAGAAAAAAAACCAAATAAAATCATTTCTGTTGTGTTAAAACCAAAATATATTTATAGAGGGGCTATCATGGTATCTCTTCCTAAAAATTTAGATTATAACCACCTCATTCTGCCTCTTCTTGAGGCTCTCTTCTCTATACATAATTTTTTTTCCAACTAGAAAATATCCCAATAGAAAAAGCATAAGGGACACCTGTCTCTTAAATTTAAAACTAACTCACAAAAAATTAAATGCTTGCAACCTTTGTACAGGCCCATTTGGGAAATTTACCAACTCATCAAAACAACCTACAGTTTTAGTTTCTTCTATAATCATGACACTTATCTCTTAAATAAAATTATGTTAATTTCTAATTTACATAAATTTACAATTGGGGGAAATTTACTCTGCCTTTAGAAATTCAAAATTCTTTGGGTCTGGAAAAAATTAAGTTAACTAGAGATGATGATCTTGCATCAAAATCCTTGTGTGGAGAAAAAATTGACCTCCTGATCTTATGCCTTCAATATGAAAACCCTCTAGGGTCCCAAACAAAGTGTTGTAGTTTTTCACTTAATTTTCCTTGTTGTATTTATGTTGCATTCAATTCTCTTGGATCCCATACCTTACATTGCATACATCCATATGCTTTAGCATGTTGTTGCTCTAGTCCTGAATTTAGCCTACCAAGATCCTAAGTTTCATTTTTTTTGTAACCCACTCACCCCGCTGAGACAATCTTGTACAATCAACTTGTTGTTGGTTGTCCTTCTCCTTCAATGATGCCATATTTTATTTTGTAGCTATCTCACTTGAGCGATGTAGTTTTCGTCTTCCACACTTAACCAAGTGTTGAAACTAGTCACCATTTCCTCATCACTACACCATTATCCAGGTACCTCTTCCATCAACATCATGATTTCATCAACTTCCATGCCTAGTCTACACTCTTGCTAGTACATGTTATTTACATGAGTCAATCCCATTAGTATTTTCAGGACCTCAATATCCACGTCATCATATGGCTTTGAATATTTTGCATCCTCATAGAAATAAATAAAATACAACACTTAAAATTGTTTGAAACTTTCTATTAATGTTTGTTTCCCTGTACTCCTTGATTTCAAATGAATTTTTTTTTCCTTAGACACATTAATCTTACCATTGTTTTCCTCTTCTTATTCTATTTGAAACATATGTTCTTCTTCCTCTACTCCTGTGACCATGGCTACAAGAGTCTACTTATCATCACCATAGAACTTTGATTCCTCAACCATTACATCATCCTCAAATATTTGGCTACATTCTTCGTGCATTCTTCTCCAATTTTAGGATTTTCAAACAATCCTCTAGAGACTTAAACTCTTTTTTACTCCATGGAAGCGTAGTAACTGTAAACTAGTTTCCATATTCTTTGTGAGTGTCTTCACATTTCAACTCTCCATTTTTAGTCCTCTTCATAACATCTTTCTTGTATTTTTCTTCATCATCTATGTGGCTATAAGCCAAAATCACAACTCCTTACATATTCTCTTCATTTTAATTTTTTGAAGCCATCTCTGCACCTTTATTTCTTTGGACCACCTATCCATTTCTTTACTTGCAAAATTTCCACATAAATTTTCAACATGAGGCTTCTCTACCTCTATTGTTGTCAAAAATCCTTCCCTTGGTGCATAGGCTTTATTCTTCTTTTTCATTCTAACAGAACATCCATTATTTCCGTGTTCTTTCCCATGGCTTATAAGTGCCATGGTAACTCTTGGAAATTGCTTACAAGTCATTATTTCTTGTATTCATTCAGGGAACAACTTTGTTTATCCTTGCTTCTTCCTTTGAGAAGCTACTTCATCCTGCTTTGATGATTCTCCACCATTTGATATATTAACTTTTCATACCTGGAACAACTAGTACTCTCATCCCCTCTTTGGACTAGTTGTACATTCTCCTCTCTAGCAAGACTTGTAATTACATAAATTTCACCAATCTTAAAATCAAAATGCTGTGTAACCTCGATCAGTACTTTTTCCATCCATTCCTTTGTCATATTTTCCTGTTGATTTCAATCATTAGATTAGAGTTCCTTCTGCTACTTTGAAATTTCCATACAATCCATGAAACTTCCAAGCAGTCTCTCTTCATATTCTTCTCTAAGAATTCCTCCTTAATCCACAGAATCAAATGGATACCCTTCTTTTCTGTTATTATGGCTTGCACATTAAAAAAATCGGTCAATTTTAAAAATATTATGCCCTTGAGCCTCTACTGGGGCTCCTTGCATCACTTTCTAATTTGGATTTCTCCCACGACCCATGAGAACTTTAACTAGTCTCCTTTACCTATATATAAGGAGTGACCCTTCCTCAAGTTCACAAAGGAAATTTGTATCTCCCTTAGGCTCAAGTGATATGAGCACTTCTTCCTCCATCCAAGATTTTATTAAAGGCCTTACCCTTCTTTCCCCTAGCTCTCTAACTTTTTTGGATTTATTCTTGAAATCCTTCTTTCTGATAGATAATGTGCACATTCCTCCTCATTCCTCTCTCTTTCTATTGTAGCATACACATTACCACATTAAAAAGTGCCTTCAACTCAATCGTATCCTTTCTAAAATATTCATCAGGCATCCTCCTCATGAAGTTTCTCTTGACCTCCTTATCTCATTTAATATGGCTCTTACTTGAACCTTCACCATTATCAACGATGGTCAACATCATCCTTCTCTGCATGAGCTCCTCCATGCTCATCATGTGCTACAACCTAGCCCTATAAAAAGCCTCACCTTAGTTTTTATCGATACACCTCACCTTCTCTTAGCTATTGGTGTACCTCTTGGTTCCCTTTGCTAAAACCTCTTGAGCACTCCTTTTTCCTATCTAACTATTGCACCTTCTACTCACCTCTTGAGAACTTCACTTGTTCTCTCCTCTTGAGGATCTCGTGTCTTCCTTTATCTTCAACTGCAAATGTGTTCTCCTTTACAACTATAGTCATCTTTTTGTAAGTTCCTTTCTACCACATTCCTTGAGAACACTACTTCTTCTATCCTCAAATATTATCACAATACTATAATGCTACTACCATTTTATTATCAAATAAAAGTTTAAAGACATGATTTAACTCCTTTAATGTTGAAAGGTTATCCTCTTCCTAGATGTACTCTTCTCCCTTATATATTTCTCTAATAACTCCCCTTCAATTCTTTGTGTTTCTATGTATCCTTCGAATGTAAATTCTGCTTCCTTCTCTGCCAAAAGTCTCTTCATTGTCTCTACCCATTCATTCCTCTTGCTTTTACAAAGAAAAGATCATTAATTTTGAGCTAAAAAAATTATTACCTATTTGGTTCTTCTCTAAATATGTACAAGATTTATTGATCTAGATTTATGCAGGAATGAAATGAAATACAGATATAAAAAACACATGGCTACGGTGAAAACAAAGCTTTAATTCATTAATAAAAAAGTACTGAAAACTATTACATGTAGAATGGAAATAAACTAGTTCGGACGATGGTAGCTTATCTATGAGAAGAGATGTGGAAACTACATGACTTCTAAATTGTGTTACAATGAGGCCTAGAGGCCTTTTTATCATTAAGAAACAACAGGATACCCTAAACATACAAAAACATAACCCTAGGAGATGAATCACTAAAATCTTGTGGGCCCCATTAGGGATAGTTGGAACGTCAACTTACCGGGGTCATAACTTTGGCATACGATCTCCATTCGACTATCATAACACCTTGTTTAGAATATCTTTAAGAGGAGGATAAAAAATACCAAGATATTAGTATTTTATTGTCCTATACTCTTCATTTTTCCAAAAAAAATGTCTTTTAGGCCCTCAAAACAACTCTAGAAGTTTAGGACTCAAAAACTACCAAAAATAGTAAGTTGTGGTACAATTAATGAAACAGTAAGAAACATCAGTGGGGGCCCAAGTGAAATAGGTTAGTGGCCACCAATATCCACTTGGATCAGTCCTCCATGAGATGGGGAAAATTTTGTTGAACTTAGTGCCTCGTGAGCCACTTGCCTTGGTGCAGGAGTTGGCTAGCTTTGAGAACCTAATATAGTTGGATCTTCTATTGGCAAGTGGTAAATATATATCTATCCATCATCCAATTAGTTTTTTCTTATGCCATTAAGTTTGGGTTGAGATTTTTTGCTGTTAGTTTTTCTGCAATATTTGATGTGTCCAACAATAGGCGGTCCACATTGAACACTAGGTGCAAGCCAAGGAATGGGGCAATGCTGAGCTCAAAAGAGTCGTCACCCACAACCTTGGTGGTAGTGTAAGGTCCATATCAGAGTGGTTGGATCTTCTAATGGTATCCAGTAAGGAATTCTTTCTGTAAATGAAACCAAAATTTGTTGCCCACCTGAAATTTATGTGGCACCTGATGTTTACCATGTCACTAGTTGTACTTGGTATTGGAATTATCCAAGGTGTCGTCAATCTGCTGGTGGATGTGCTAGATGCATTCAATAAAATTGGTTGCTTTATTAGCGTCAGACTGTACACGTGTGGATTCTATTTGTGTAGTTGCATGAGGCATGGAAACATTAATTAGACACAATGGTTGAAATCCTAGAACCAATTGAAAGGGAATATGACCTGTCAAACTATGGAGATATCTATTACAAATATGGTGCACATACGGAAGCCTCTCATCTTAGGTTTTGTTAAACACCATGTTAAACACGCACATGGTGTATGAGGAAAATAAACACACACACACAAAAGACTCAACACACAATGAAGGATAAGCGTGTAGCTTTCTTATTTTTCCATTATACATGATGTACATTTGTAGTACAATGGTGTGACTCTTGGTTTCACATTCCAAGGTCACTTGGACTCCATTGTGACTTTTCACATTCCACACCTACCCATGTAGGATTAGGTGTTCCAACATCCCCCCTTAATCCGAAGGGGTATGTGTGAGTCCAAGAAGAGAGTTGTAATACAAATCTGCAAAGTATGCATGGCAGCACTTGGGCTGAATCAACTCTCTGAAATGTTGGAAAAAGAGGTGGTTTAAGGATGACCACCAACACTGGAACGCAATACTTGTTGCAGTTCCCGGAACTCTTCCAAAACTGGCAAGAAGCTGAAAGCTTCTGCTAGAGGAATTGTCCCTCATAAAAAGGGAGACCTTCAACCTAAAAGAAGGGAGGTCTACTACCTGTGATGGTTTTAGGATTACCAACAACTCTGGAATGCTTGAAGCATTTCCTGGAACTCAACCAAAGCTGGCAAGAAGCTGAAGGCTTCTGTTAGAGGAAGTGTTCCTCATATATGAAAGGGAGACCTTCAACCTAAAAGAAGGGAGGTCTACTACCTGTGATGGTTTTAGGTTATCCACCAACCAAAGATGATGGTTTAAGGTTTTCCACCAACCGAAGGCATGCTCATGGGCATCCGTGTCTCTGGCTACATCTCTGAATCTGGAATGACGAATTGTGGCTCAGGCTCGCTTGAACTGCTGTGTCTCTGGCTACAACTCTGAACATGGAATGAGAGATTGTGGCTCAGGCTCGCTTGATCTGACATCGAAGCTTGTACATGACCACCATTTTCCCCCCTGTCAGAGACAAGGTGAGATGATGGCAAGAACTCAACTGCAAGTTTGCTCAATATCCGTGAACAAGTTCTAACATGTGTCGTAAACATCTTCTTGGCTGTTGATGCCCATTGCCAAGAAGCGATCCATCCAAGATGAATCTTGGTTCTTGCAGGAGGCTTGTGTCTGAAGAATCTGTCTGAAGAATGAGTGTACCGACCACAGTGCTTGCATGGGTGAAGATCAAAAAAGTGATCTTTCATATGGCCAACTCGATCACAGTGTTGGCATTTCACAATCTGTTGTTGTTGTTGTGGAGCAGGATCTGGAACAGCTGCAGGTGAACTGTCATACAAGAATCTGGCACTCTGAAATATGATGGGCTTGATGTAGTCTGGAATATGAAAGGACACATCCTTGTCATATCCAAGACTAGTTTGGTGCTTGTTGTGGACAAGCTCTTCCCAAGGTCTGATGATGGGCTTGAGAAGTGCAGGTTGAATTGTTGCATCTACATGAAAATCTGCTCTAGTGCAAGGAACAGAATGGGAATCAACTGCAACTTCACTAACTTGCTGCTGATGGGAGTATTTCACAATGTTTTGAACAAAAACAGGTTCAGAATGGTGACTCTTTTACTGAAGTTCGTCTTGCTGAAGCTGAGATTCCAACTGCAAAAACCCAATCTTCTCATGTGCATCTATCAAACAACTTTGAATGTTACAAAGAGCATTCTTGCTCATTTTTATCATGTCATCAACATTGGAATGAATGAGGTTATACAAAAACTCTAATGCCTCATTGATTTTAGCCATTTCAACAACTTAGGCTCAAAAAATAAAGGGTGTCGGCTTCAATCGAAAATGCACCTGTTTACAATGTGATTCAACAAATACAAATGACTCTAAAGAATTTCCAACTATGGAAATTTCAAAGTACAAAGTGTGCTCCTCAAATGATGGAGGACAATCAACAATGAGTTACATCAAAAAATCAAATTTACTGATTGCAACTATGAAGAAGATGCAAATTCCACTCACAATACAATGTCAATATCTCTGCAAAAATATTTTGTAAATGTACAGCTGAAAACACTTGTACAAGACGGGATAGGAGACAGCTTATCGAATGGGAGAGGTGGAGCGATAATGGGTAAGGGGAGGTGAATAGGTAGGCTGAGAGGGGATTGGATGCTGTGGGGAAGAGGGGCGAGGAGAGGGCGATGTAAGGAGGCCGGAGAGGCTGTGTAAGAGGTGGCGGGTTGAGCCGTAGGGCGTAGGGAAGAGTCAGGTAATGGATGTCGGGTAGCACCGTGAGGGCTGTGTAATGAAAGTTGAAAGGGAGCTCTGCGTATAACAGTGAAGGGAGGGGACGGTGTTTGGGATTCGTGAGCCGCTGTTGGAACAGGGTAAGGGGGATTCGTGAGTAGGTGTGGACGAGTGTAGAGAGGGAGATGGCTATGGCTATGGCGTTGCAAGCAGAGTGTGCAGAGATGTAAGGAGCGGTGTGTAGCTCGAGTAGATAGGGTCTGTTGCGTGCAGCGTAAGGTGAGGGATGTAAGCGGGGCAGAAATAATGGAAAGCGGTGGATAGTAGAGCGCAGGGTGTGGAGGTTGAAGCCTACGTGGGGAGAGGGGTAAGGGTGAGGCGCAGGCATAATGGGTAAGGGTGAGGCCGAAAGGCCGAGTGATGCAGGGCGTAGAGGTGGGCCGACAGACCTGGAGTTTGAATCTATTTTTTATTTTATTTTATTATTTTTTGCTGTTATTTTTTTGTGTTTTTTTTTTTTAAATAGCAGAGAGCAGTGAAAGAGCAGAAATTTCACAAATGTGGCATAAAAGAGAGAGTATTTTTTCTTCCAGCAGCAGAATATTGGATAAATACAGAATTAGATATTTGCAGAAAACTCAAAAAGCTTTCAGTGAAAACTTAGAAATCTTTCCAGTATCTCAGCAGCAGGAAAATGAACTTTAAAAATGCAGAATTCTTCCCGAAAATTTCAGCAGAAAACCCAGAAATTTGCAGAATTTTTTCAATGAAAAACTCAGAAATTTTACTTGAAAACCCAAATATTTTCTTCAAAACCCCACTTTGAACAGTATTCCAGTAGCTCTTCAAAATGCAGAATTTAAAAGACATAAATTGCAGGAAGAATAAGGAGTGAGAAAACCTTCAGATGCACAAGGATGCGTCTCCAAACCAATTTCTGAATGCTGCCAAGGATTTTGAATGCTGCTCCTTCTCAAAACCAATGTTGCTCTTCTTCAAAACAAATTTCTGAATGCTGCCAATTTCTGAATGCAGCAAAATGTCCGCTGCAGAAACTCTGAGTGCTGCAAAAATGCCAAGAATTTTTACAGATATGCACAAGCCATAAACACAAATGGCTCACTCATTTTGGAGCAGGGCTAGCAATCGCCCGCTCTGATACCATGTTAAACACACACATGGTGTATGAGGAAAATAAACACACACACACAAGAGACTCAACACATAATGAAGGATAAGCATGTAGCTTTCTTATTTTTCCATTATACATGATGTACATTTATAGTACAATGGTGTGACTCTTGGTTTCACATTCCAAGGTCACTTGGACTCCATTGTGACTTTTCGCATTCCACACCTACCCATGTAGGATTAGGTGTTCCAACAGGTTCGTGGATGTTTGGAGTTCTACATGTGAAGCATGTGAATTATCATCCTGTTGACGACCTATGTCTTGCCATAAGTCCAGGGATGGAATGCAGTGGACTTGGTGAGCTTGGTGTCCAATAGTGTCTAGAGGCTCGACCAAAATGTGCTCAGGAACTTTTTAAACCAATTTTATATAATGGTATGCAAGATAAAAAGATGTACCCACACCCATTCAAAGAATATTTTTTCAGTGTTCTCTATTGTGATACTCTTATTTTAGGCCTCCAATATTAGCCATTGTAGAAAATATTTCCATGACCAAAAATACACAGTCATTACCATGCTTAATAGAAGGGAGGCCACATAGATAGTCCATGGAGATGGATTCCCAGGGGTGGTTGGGATCAGGTAGAGGAGTCTACAAGCCTTGTTTATTGATGGCTGTCTTGGTGATGGCACAAGAAGTGCAGGATTAGATATATTTTCCAACCCAATCGTACTTTTGGCCAATAAAAATACTTTTGTAATACGACCCCAGTTTTCTCCACACATAATTGCAATGTGAATCGATTGTAGTGCACATCCTAAATCAGCTTGGCACTCTCACTTGAAGGAACACAATGGTGGCCTAGGTAGCATAATAATTCTTCCTCAAGGTAGAAATATGGAACTTGCTTTCCATCCACTAGCATCTAGTATGTGGTGGAAAACTATAGATCATTTTTGTATAGTTGTAACCATCCATAGGTCTTGTGGCCACAAGAGTTGAGAATAGTAGTCAGTGCTACAACTCGGGGATGACTGAGGAAATCTGCAACATGATTGGTGCCACCATTTTTGTATTTAATGTTCAAGTGGAATTGTTATAGATGTGTAAACTGATATTGATGACGATCATTCTGCAACTTCCCTTGTGTATGTCTAAACTGAAGAGGTCAGTGATATGTGTGGATGATTTTCTCCATCCCTAGAATGTAATGTTGTCATCGCTGACAAGCCTGCATAATAGAATACATCTGTTTATCATAGGTGGGGTACTTCCTAATTGTATCAGAGAGTGTCTCAATATTATAGGCCACCAAATGCTTGTGTTGGGTGTGGACTTCACTAATATAATAATCCAAGGCATCTATCTCAATTTCAAATGGTTTTTTCAGGTTTGACACTGAGAGTAAAAATGTAGAGCATAGGTAGTGCTTCAACTCAACGAATTCCTTTTTTTGGGACTTGGACCATGAAAATTTCTCTTTCAATCCACCCTTTCTAATATAACTCAAAGGCCAAGTGATATGGGAGAATCCACACATGAACCTTCGATAAAAAATGCAAGCCCAAAAAAGTAGTGTTGAAGATGAAAATTGTCCCTTTTTTACAACATTCTTACAATCCATTCTCCTTCTTTTTAACCTTAATAATCTTAATTAAGTATCAAATTACAAGGTTATTGGAAAAAACTGGTACTTAATCATATTTTATTCATAGTTTCATTTTTATTTATTATTTGACTTAAAATTTACATAAGTTACTAAATTGCATAAATTCTGCAAGTAATGATCGATTATGTAGCTTACTTGAAGGTTCACTAGGCTCCGAAACATTAGTTGAGGAACAAAATATATGGGCAGGTAGCTGACAGCTGGCATAACGATATGCACCTATCTCCATGATCTATATCGATGATAAGGATGTCATATAAGCAGGTCAATGTTGAAGTCAACCCAGCATAAAAGAAGCCTAAGACAAACCAGGCAAGCGAGGAGATCGATCAAAGCTGATATTTTTCCTCATGATTTGCTTCTCCGATAGAAAATAAATAGGAATCACTATTTCATGTTATCGTATGTTATTTTTAGAGTTTATTTCGAGTAGGATAGGCTCATAAATCTCCAAACAATTATTTAAGGAAGCTATAAAACCTACCTCTTGGCACAATGAAGACAAACTTGGTTATTGTTCTCAAATACTCTTTGCAAATGCTAATGCAAAATTTTTATTCCTCTATGTGTTTTATTGAAATGCATGTGTAGAATCTGTTGATCGCTACATACTTACAACTCACAGGAGGGCTTCCCGGGAGTTGTAAGATTTTATTTTCATTACTAGTTAATAACTCATTTTTTTAAATTTTAGTTCTATAGAATTATACTATCACAAGTTAATCTTTTAGTTTTTATTTACAGTAAATGCTATGAAAATGATAGGTTTGTAACAAAGTTTGTTAAATATTTCTTTCATATATTTTATCATTTCGTTGTGTGGAGGATTAAGCAAATAAATTGAAAAGGATCTATTGTGCACATGTAAATGTTAGAGTAGGATTATTTTATTTAAACTTGCAATAGAATTCTTTCAAGGCTTTATCAGTGAGATTTTGTTTTGTGAGTGTGACATTTTAAATTTGAACTTAATATTTAATTTCATTTATGCTAGTGAGAAGTAAATCTAGATTTGCTGGTGTAGAGAGGATTATCATTTTTTCTTTTGTGCTATTAAGATTAGTTTCCTTTCCTGTCAAATGTGAAGTAGATTTAGATTCAATTTCATTTACTTTTTCTCTCTAAAATTAGTTTGTTTTCCAGTTAGGTTTGAATATTTAATTTCTGCATGTGTGATATGTTTCTGCAAGAGTGATACTTCCCTTTTATGCAAGAGTGGTCATTTTTTTCCTTGAATGATTTTTAGATTAAAAAAATACGTGCAAGAAACATCCTAATCCAATTTAAAATTATTCACCTAATAAGAAATCCTAGAAAAAACTGAAAATTTACACTTCATCAGTTTACAAGCCCTAGTTGATAATTTATGAAGTAATTTAACATCAATCAAATTACCAACATTTTGGTGGCGTTGCTGGGGAAGTGTATATAGGATTTATTATTTAGGAATATTTTCATTGAAAAAAAATGATAAAAAGCTACTCATGCATAGGGAAAGAGATTCTAGGGGTAGATTTATAAGTATAGGTAGGAGTTCTATTCCAACATCACCACTCACTCCACCAAGACCTCGTAGTGCCACATCATCCACTAAAAATCATATTCCACAATTTTCAAGTAGACATATACTTCCTTAGGTACTTAGATCTGAGATCCAACCTAGGGATTCACCAAATTCCTCTACTAAAGTTGTATTATAATAACCTACGTCCCCAACAGAAGGTTTAACCTTTCTATCTTCAACTGGAGAAATACTTCTAAGACAAGAACTAGAAGTACCTAGTGAAGAGGAAGGAGAAACTTATTTTAACATTCCATTGATATAAGAACCATAGGAGGAGCTAGAAAATCCAATTATAGAACCTTATATTAGCTCTGAAGAATCTACAATGGAAGGAGAAGGGGAAGGAGAGGTACATAATGTAAATGGTGAACATAGGATTTGGGGGGGAATATATAGAGGATGAAATAGAGGAGGAGGTGGAGGAAGAGGTTTAAGAGGTGGTAGTGGAGAACCAGAACCTTTTGGATTTCCCATCTTAGATGAAGATACCATGACCACAATGAAGAATATCAATGTTACACCAATTTTTGGTCATGTAACCATTTACAGTTAGATGGATCAAAGTACACCATGTAAGACCAATTTTACCATAGTAAAAGTGCTTTCACTATAAGAAACCCCATGAGGAATAATTAAATAAATCCTTATTTAATTGATTTTCCTATAGGAATAATTAATTAAACCATTGTTTAAATAATATTCTTGGTCATATGTAATCCAATTATGAGAAATAATTCGATAAATCATTATTTATCTTATTTTTCTCTAGGAATAATTAATTAAATCATTATTTAGTTATTATTCCTTGTTAAATTTGACTAAATCACCTAGAAATAATTAAAAAAATATTTATTTGTTAAATTATTCCTTAACACCATTCTTGAAATGATAAATAAATCATTTATTTGTTTATTATTTTTAAATAAAGGTATTTAACCAATTTCAATTCATTTTCCCTCCAAAAAAATACAATAAAATATTCCAAGAAATTAGATCTAGATCTTGGTTAATAATATTTTATTATTCACCATTATCGAGGATAACTCAATATTTTGTTATAAATAGGAGGGTTTTCAATTCATTATTCACTTTGATCAATTTTATTGTCACACTTTGATCATTCTCATTGTTGCTACTATTTTGCTTCTTGAGCTCCCATAGAGTTCAACACGTCTTGGGTTTTCTACACCATTGAGAGAGAGAAACTAATGGATCTGAAGCATTGAGGACATCCAAGAACCTATCCCATTTAGGGGGACTGGTAAAATAATTCTTTGTTCCCTTCCCAGGTGTTATAATACATATAAATTGATTTATATCTTGTCTTGTTCATTTGATGTATGAAGCATATTGTTATTTCTTTTTACTGTTTAGCTACTTCTACTACATAGATTGGGTTTTTTCTAGAATATTTTTTAACTATTGACTGTAGATCTAAATAAGTTAAGAAACCATATTTATTGTTAGGCCTGTTTGTCATGCACAACTAAAGTGAGCTCTTTTCGTACACTTTCATTAAGAATTTATGCTAACGATTGGCGATTCCACTATTGTTTATTCATATTCTTGCATGACCAACTGCTTCAGTAACTAGGGTTTTTATTAAGCTATTCTTAGTCTCTTAATGTTTTATTTTACCTTTTATGCCCTAAAACAGTACAAATTCTATATGGATTGGTTTCTTAGAATGCTTTTGCCTTCTATATTTGCTAAATATTTCACATCTCACTTTCCTCTGACCAAGGAAGAATCTCTCCAAGTTTTGTTGAAATATGTCTTGATCTACTCCCAATATGGTTATGTTTATGCCGTTTTACTAGATCTTCCTAAACCTTGTGGTGCCAACACACTGAGGGAACCTCATGCCGCCAACAGTATCATTAGATCTCCTTCACATCCATATATGTATCCTCCCATGGGTTATGGTTTCCCTCAGGGTGGGGCTAGCTCCTCAAGCACTTATCCCCCTCCTGACAGCATGTATCTGGGACAAATCACACCTTACGCATTTTCCCCATTGCATAAAAGGATGACACGACTAGTTGTTTCTCAACCTATTTACCCCAATGTTGCTCAACCTGTTTACCCCAATGTTGCTCAACCTCCTTTCTATCCTTATCCAAAACCCACTAATCCAGCCCCTCTGGCAATAACACCCCCACCACAACAACCACCTCCCCCTCAAGGTGAGGTGTATGTGCAGTAGAGTGTGACCAATCCTCCTAATTCAAAGAAAAATAGGAAAGGAAACCAGAATCAACCAGCGCAAGGTAATCAAGGGTCCAAAGGTAATCAACCGAACACACCCCAAGGGAACCAGCCTAACACTAACAACTAGCAACAGGGAGATCAGCCCAAGTAGAACAAGCCTCTTCATATGAACAAGCCTTGTTCTTGTTGTGGAATATATGGAAATTATACTCATGATTATACCCTCTTACCCCGGATGCGCCAGTTGTGGGAAGCATAAGCAACATCTAGAGGAAAAAATGGCATTGCTTTGGCTCCTCCAAATACTGCACCAACTTAACTGACTGTGTTCACTAATCCTTTCCCTCAACAAGGATATGTGGCCACCCAACCACCTCAAGGTCAGGCCACCCATCAACCTTCAAATTCTGGTACCCCTGAATATTGGATTCTCATGATGAATTCTGAAGAGGTAAATACCATTGATGTCAACCTTCAGACCTGGTCGTGCCAATATGACAATCCACCTGCTTCATTTGCAACCAAAACCCAAACCAAAGTTTCCACAAAGTCCATATCGACACCTAATGCTCCCTTGCAGATCCATCCACCTCGGGTAGAGGTTATTTCCAAGATCCCCAAAGGGCCATTATGCCGAAATGTTGTTTCTTCCAAAGCCTCCCACACTTATAGCATAGTAGATGACTAGGCACAATCTCATGCTGCCATGTCAATGTTGGAAGTCCTCAAGTCATTCCCATCTCAACGAAAATCAATACTACCTACTTTGGGCATTGTGGAACCTTTAGATGATCGTTTAATCATATTTGATGTTGACAAGTTAGAACAGCCCCCCTTGCCTTCATCCGTCACCTTCCAAATACCTATGAAGGTTCGTAATGCCAACGTTTCATGATGTATCATTGACGAGGGTGCATCCACCTGTGTGATATCAGCCTTTGTTTAGAATAAACTCGAATCAGCTCACTTAGCCCCATCCACCATCACTTTGCGTGCTTGGGATTTTCACCCTTCTCAGCCTCTATGCATGTACTGCAATTGTCCTGTCACTCTTGCAGGAAAGACTGTTTGTGTTTACTTTGAATTCATTAACACCCCCTTGGATTAAAATATCCTCTTGGGTCATAGTTATACCTATGCGATATCATTTTTCGCATATGTGGTTCACTGTAAGATGTGCTTTCTTCACAATGGAAAGATTGTCACCATTGATCAACTGACATATTACGAACCAAAGTCTTAGACCTCTCCTGTATCTATCATATCTTTGGTGGCAGATAAGCAATTAGTCACACCTCTCACCAGTGTTTAACCCAGTGTCCTATAAATATTCCACCTTACTTGGTGCAATCCTTGGTTTCCCCCCCCCCTTATCGCTGACCCCATCTCTTCTAATGTTTGCATGACGTAATCATCTCTGGCTCACCACAAGCGGTCCAGTTCAACTAGCCAACAACCTACCCCTATGCAACCTGCTGGTAGTCACTTGATGGAGCCTACAGGTCCTTCTCGTTAAGAACCTTCTCCCTCTGCTAGTGTATCTTCCAACCCTTTTCAAAAAGGAATGATTCCCCCTAGCCTTAATCATTTCAGAGCCATTTCGCCATTACCCTTCTAGTTAGATATTGTTTCTAGCTCCCCCCTCTAGATTCTTTTTGATGCTTATTATGGCTACATTAATCCTTCCTAATTTGACCCTTAGGATCCCAGTCTGGTACATTGATCCTCCAGCAAACACTCTATTTGGTAAGCTCAAACCTTATACTGCTTTGACCCCTGTCCAATTAGTCTCTATGACCCCTCCCTTTTCTTTAGTGCCTCAACCACCTCAACAGGAATCTACTCCTGTTACAAAAGCATCTAGTGAGGGGGGCAAAGCCAAAAAGAAGGAATCTAAGGAAAAGGCCCCCCAAACAACTCCTAATCCTCCTAAGCCTCCAAAGTAGTCACCTTCATGTGATTTGTGTGATTTTTTTGGGCATGCCACCCATAATTGTCCTGAGATTCCTCATCTCAAACCTATGGTCAATGAGACATTTCCTGAATCTAATATCTTGGAGGTCCATGTTACCTTACACGATTCAAATAAGAAACTAAAATCTTTTCACATGAATCGACCTTGTGATTTGTGTGATATTTATGGCCATTATTCTCACCTTTTTCCTCATCTTGATGATTTTCATGACACCCTTGAGGTGGTTCACCAAATAGAGGTCGCTCGTAGTGGATCTTGTACTCCTCTACTTGCGAGTTTTTCTTCGGAAGAACTGGAGGAAATTTTTGCACCCATTGTGATACCTCCCCCTGATGTTGATATGATGGAACCTTTAACCATTATCATCTATCTATATTTATCCATGAGATCCATGGTGGAAGAACCCTCCTGGACATCCCCTTATGTTTCGAGTGAACCTCATTTGGCAATCACCCTGGGCTCAACATTGGTAGATGTTTCATCTACTAGCTCTTCATCTACCCTCCGCAGCGATGCGTATGTGAACCATATATATCATGATGATGCGTGAGGTAGCCCCGCCATGTCATGTGGTCTCTATTCTGCTAGTCCCCCCATCTTTCATCAGATGAAGACATCATGGAAGTGATGACCACCCCTGAGTTTCCCTGGGATGATATGCACCACCATGTGTACTTCCTTCTGCAATAGTCCCATGACAAGTATGTTGTGGATTTTAGAGACTTCATCCATAGTGAGGTCAATTGGTTTTATTACCCCTTGCATCGAAACCACAAATTCCATCCAAATCCACCTTGTGGCCATTACATTGGCACCCAATGTTTGGGCAAGGGGGCATACCTTCTAGAGGATTTCGAAGGCCAACTCTTTCCTTACCCTCACAATGCACTCTACCTTAAGAGATTTGACCAATAAAATATCCCATCGAGATGAATGTTTTATTTTTTCATGCATTTAGGTAGCTTTCATTGTTCATTATTATCTCATTTATTGTCTTGTGGCACATTTTAGATGGATCCATCATCAACACTATATATTGGTCATGCCAACAGTGCAAGTTTCTTCTCCTGGAATCTAGCCTCAGCATTCTAGGCCATTTTTACCCCCATGCATTTATTAGTCCTCTCCGATGGTGCATGCATTGGATCTACTACCAATAATCAGGATGAATATGATGCAATGATAGGTTTTTTATTCGATGCCCTTGATCATCGCATCCTTCATCTTCATGTTCATTTAGATTCCTTTCAGCTTGTCATGCAATTGAATAGCATGTATCATGTGAATAACCATGTCCTTTTTAGAAGATATTTATGAGTGAAGTTCTTAGAGCGTGAATTTGAAACCATTACATTTAGTTATGTACCTAGAGCCAATAATCAATATGTAGATAGCATTTCAAACAATATTCTAGATTGGAAATTATCACATGCATTTAACAGAAGGCAATAATCATAAACAAATGGAAAACCATATACTCGTCATATATAAACATATGAATATCCCTAATATGTGTCCACAAAATCATAAATGTTTTGGAGTCCTTTACTCTAATACATCTAACATGCCCATAGCTTGTTGAAAAAATCAAAACTGGGGGAACCACATGCCCCTACCTCTAATCACTATCTAGAGGGTCCTAAGAAAATGGCTCAGCTTCTGTAGCCCGTAGATCCCACATAGCTTGACCGACCATCACCATGCACCACATGACCCCTTGCCACTCAGAAGGTAGCCCAATACACCCCTCAATGTAGCTGTCGTCAAGATCGTTCCATCTGTGCTCAGATACGATGGTCATCATTAGCTTGAACCTGTAGCAGATATACTCCAGTAGGGCTTGATAGTCAGGTCCTTGGTCGTCTCTCACTCTACTAGACTCTGCAGCCCCTGGCGCTGCGGGTCGTCCCATATACCCTGTTGGCTTCATCGGTGTTATATCTGCATACCAAAAGTAACGAATCAATAAAACATACATATTATAAAAAATTTAAATGTATCATAATATATAGCAACTTTCACTTACCATCTGGTCTCCATGCTCAACCTGGAAGAAGTGGCAAGTCAGGGCCACCCTGAAAGTTCATACCACTGTATGGATATTCATCTATATACAATGACATCTAGTCCCAATGTGTGAAGAACTTAGGTCAGAACACTCGTCTGACTTACTCGCCTCCTCCTCTCCATAGAAGATGCCCCCAACAGCGCATCCTAGTCTCTCATTGCCCCCCATCCTGGATCTGTACATGAGGACGAAGTATGGGGATCTTCTCGAAGAAGAACGAGCACAACACTCTACTGAAAGCACATTCATGGTTCACATGTCTCTTGCATAGTGAAAAATCTCGTTTCACCGATGAAAACATCATTTGGGCCCACCCATAGTAGGTCCCACTTAGTACACTCTCAACTAACATGATCTTCCCGCTAGTGATGTGGTGGAACGCCTGGTCTCCCAGGATCCGTAGTACTGCTGAATTGACATCCCATGTCTCTAGTCTCACTAGATCATAGATCAGTATGGTCATGCCCTTAGCTCAAGCATCTGGTCTATAGTGCCATTCCACGAACTCTGATATGTTCCACCCTCACGGTAACACTAGATGTATATCTCCCACCACCCCGAGTGGCAGCAGTCTAGTCAAGAAGTAGATGTTATGTATGGTAAACTCGATCTGGTGCCTGTGCACTACAAAGGCCTCTTGTTCTAGATCCCAGTAGCTGACTATCATGGACAACAAGATCTCCCCTACCCTCATCAGTGGATTCTCAATCAGCTTGAGAACCTCGTACGTCGCAAGTGCGCCTCAGGCCACCTTATCCCCCCAGATATTGAAACGAAGTGCATCCGAATCTCTCTCTCTCAAGTTGATATTTAACTCTTTCATCCCTGCATAAACCCAACATGATTTTTTTCTCAAAGGAAGAAAAACTACATCAAAATCATTAAGCCCCAGTTCTCAGCCAAAAAACAGGACAAACTCAACCTTTCTACCAACTCGCAGTTTTCTAGCCCTGTACATGTGAGCTCGTAGTTTTCCCCTCTAAAATATGTAATCCAAATCACAATACAGAGCCTAGGAAGTGCGAGTTGGCCATGAGGATGGGAAGGGTGTTATTCCTGGGCTCTGGGTGCCTAATCTGGAAAAGTGATCCACTCAAAATGAAGAGTAAGGTGAGGCCACCTACCTCCAACTGACGTATCTCGATTCCAATGATTGGTTTATCCACTATGATCACCGCAAGATTTAGGGCCTTCTCCTCCTCTCCAATTTCACCACGGCTCCACTAGCAAATGAATCAAATTGGAGGGAAATCACCCTATTAAAATAAAACCCTAATTCTTATTTTCCCAATTGCGACCAAACCGTAGCTCCGTTTGACGAACCGTCAAAACCATTGGAAATATCTCAACAAGCTCTAAAATGGGTAGCCTTTTTTTTGGTGATTTGATACTGCACCCATAAGCCATTTGTCTAAGAAGGGTCACTTCACTGCCTCTGAAAATCAGATTTCTTCACTTGCACTGCTTGTACTTGGGGCACCACTATGCCTTCATACTTTTCAATGCATGTTTCGATTTTCGTCATGAGTAAACATCATTTTATCATGATTTTATGATCCCCACGGGGCTTGGTTTATGTGGCAGCTTCATCTAGTCGCCCTTGATCAGAGCATCCGAGTTGAGTCACCATCGCATCATGGAGTCTGTCTCGAGCCCCTTTGCCTCCTGTTAGAGTATTCCATCCATTTTTTCCATGTCCTTTTCTCATGTAGCCCATTTTGGCCTCCAGTAATATTGTCCCCCATCCCCTCCGAAGTCGAGTGAGTCGCTGCAAGGTCATCCATGATTTTTATGCTTTGACAAGGGAATTCGTCTCTTCACTACTCAATATCCCCTCTTCCATCATTATCGATGGTGTCAATACATCAGTCACTCTAATATGATCCCACGTGCCGTAGTTGAGGATTACTTATTGCCTCACCTATGGCAGACCTCCTTCTGTCGACATCGGCACATCAGGGAAATTTTAGGGGCTAATTTTCCATGCATTTTCCAAAAAAAAGATTCTCTAATTTCCATTTTTTATAAATATTATTCGCCCAAATTTTATAATATAAAATTATTTCACCCAAAAAATTGCCAAAATTTTATGTAAAGACTATATAAAATTATTAGAAATTTGGATATTTTTACAAAAATATTTTCAAACATTTTACAGATTGCGTATAAAGGACTATGAGATTCGCTAAGGTTTCTAAACTTTAATATACATTTCCATCCTTAAAATTTTCCTTGCGACACATTCATTATAGAAAATAGGTCTAGAGGGCCGTGTACCTTTGTTCCAGCTTCCACTCTTGTTCGGTGCCTTGGATCAGACAAAGGGACTCCTCAGTACCCTTTGACTTGATTGTTTCTCATCCACTTTGCTTCAGCATGATCGAGATCTGTATACTTGATGGGTCAGTGATCCAGCAGATTATCCTAGTGATTCCTAGGTGTGTGTGAGATGTTTCAAAACTCATTAGGGGGTGGCCCTACAAGTAGCCCCCCACATGCCTAGATGACTTAATATTATGCTACATCCTTAGATGTAGCTCCACAGATTTGATGGGTTCGGTTCTAGCTGCTTGCAATGCCTATAACATGCATGTATCCCTCAGATGACCCATTCATATTTTTAGAGCCCTTTCCTGTTTATCAGGGATTTTTTTTTGTTATTATGTCTCATGTACTCAGATATTATTTTATTCAGTACTCGCTATTATCCTTGGTGCAGTATGTATGTGGGATCTATTATATTTTTTTTCTGGCCCATTTTACACCATCATATCATGTACTTCATAGCTCAGTCTAATTTTACTGGGCACACCATTATTCTTTGTACTTTGTCATCTCGGCTGGCATAGGTATGCCTCCCCTGCCTCACTAAGAACAGGTACCCAAACATTAAAGGATACTTATATCATTTGTAGGTATTTGCCCCTCAATTATTGTCCTCGCCCACTTCACTACCTCTATGTATCTCTCTCTCTCTGACTCCCCTTTGGTGTCTAGTGATTATATTCTTACAACATACTTCAGTCATACGATTATCTCCTAACACTCACATGTTGGAGGGAATCTATTACACCAATTTTTGGTCCTCCAACCATTTACAATTAGATGGATCGAAATACACTATGTAAGACCAATTTTACCATAGTAAAATTTCTTTAATTATAAGAAATAATTTAATAAACCATATTTTATTAAGTTATTTATGGTTCAAAAAAGAAACCCCACGAGGAATAATTAAATAAATCCTTATTTAGTTGATTTTCCTCTAGGAATGATTAATTAAGCCACTATTTAAATAATATTCCCGGTCATATTTAACCCAATTATGAGAAATAATTAGATAAATCATTATTTTTCTTATTTTTCTCTATGAATAATTAATTAAATCATTATTTAGTTATTATTCCTTATTAAATTTGACTAAATCACCTAGAAATAATTAAACAAATCATTATTTGTTAAATTATTCATTAACCCCATTCTTTAAATGATAAATAAATCATTTATTTATTTATTATTTATAAATAAAGGTATTTAACCAATTTAAATTCCTTTTCTCTCCAACAAAATATAATAACATATTCCAAGCAATTAGATCTAGATCTTGGTTAATAATATTTTATTATTCGCCATTATCGAGGATAACTCAATATTTTGTTATAAATAATAGGGTTTTCCATTCATTATTCAATTTGATCACTTTCGTTGTTGCGCTTTGATCAGTCTCATTGCTGCTACTGTTTTTCTTCTTGAGCTCCCATAGAGTTAAAAATGCCTTCAGTTTTCTACACCATTGAGAGAGAGAAACTTATGGATCTGAAGCATTGAGGACAGCTAAGATCCCATCCCATTGAGGGGGACTGGTAACATCATTATTTTTTCTCTTCCTAGGTGTTTTTTTCTTCCACAAGAAAAAGTTTGAACCTTTTACTAGAATATAGAGAGTTACATAGCATATGCAAAAGCATTGCAGAGAACTGCATTTCTCCCTTTTCAGAAAGAAAAGTAGTTATAGCTATGATAAATAGAATGAGCATATTCACCAGCCAGCCTTATCAACAAAAGAGTGAGTCCTCCTCATCCCTTCCCTCCTCCCGGGCTTCTATTCAGGAAAAAACACCCAAAACAGAGGAGAGAAGGGACTACTGTCAGAACCCTTCCTAGGTGTTATAATATATATAAAATTATTTATATCTTGCCTTGTTCATTGGATGTATGGAGCATATTATTATTTATTTTTATTGTTTAGCTACTTTTACTACATAAAATGGGTTTTTGGTAGCATTTGTTTTGACTATTTATTGCAGATCTAAGTTAAACAACCATATTTGTTGTTAGGGCTATTTGTCACGTGCAGCTAAAGTGAACTATTTTCATACACTTACGTTAATAATTTATGCTAACAATCTCAGCCTCCATCCTCCCTAATTTCCATGGAGTAACGAATGAGGATCCTTAAACATTTCCTTTTGAGTTTGAAGTCCCATGTAGGTCTTATGAATACTTGATTGATTCTCAAAAGTTGAAATTATTTCCATCCACCCTTAAAGACAGAGCACTTAGATGGTTTATGGGATTCAGAATACATACCATAAGAACATGGGAAGAAATGAAAGATGTGTTCTTAGAAAAATACAAATTTTATTTTATGCCTAGTAAAATTAAAGATGAAATATTTAAAATGATTCAAAAAGTGGATGAAAATCTTGAATATTTGGTTGAAATATTTGCTTACAATGTTAAAAGGGCTAAAATGCATATCTAGATGATGAAACTTTGAAATCTCTTTTGTTGAAAGCCAGTAGAGATGAGTGGGTAGATCTTCTCAATTCAATGGGTAAAGGAGATGTTTCATGGTTATCATTTAGAGACATTTGTGAAATTTGTACACATATTTCAGGAGGTAAGGCTAGAATTGGGAAAAATCCAAGAGATTATGTTATGTCTAGGATCGATAAATCTGCAACCGAAATAGTAAGTAGAGTAGAAATAGGAAATTTTCTTGACAGTTTCAAAATAGATATTTTAGGGAGTCTTAGTGAGCAACTAGATACCATTAAGATTTAAAACAAGAAAAAGCTAAAAATGATGCATTATCAATATGTTTTCATAAATGAAAAAATAAGTATGGTATAAGATAATTCCCTTTTGATAGTGTGGAAATATGTGCTATTTTTGCAGAAAAACATGACACAAAGGTATTCCCTTCAATCTCCGAACTTAAAGCAATCTTACAAAATGAAGCTAAAACGATTCAAGTTGAGTCACCTTCTTTTATTGGTAAAATACCATGGGAACCACAACAACCAAATATAGTACAAGGTCTTAACCCTTAATACCAATCATATGCACAACCTCAGAACAATTGGAATACCACAATGCCTTGGAAAAATTGGCCACCTAAAAATCCATTATGGACACAAGGTTGGCATTATCCTCCTAGGGATCCTCAGTTTAATCTATCTCAACAACCATTTATTCCATATTATCCTCCTTGATCAATTTTACTTTCCACAATATGAAATAAAAACTCAGTCTTATAATCAATCACTTGTATTACCACCCACATCATACCCCCAGAAAACCAATCAACTACCTGCTCAACCACTTCTGAACCGAAATAATAAAAATTCACAACCTGTTTACAATATAGAAGGCCAAAATTTCTAAGATTGCATGATAACTCCATTATATTTAAATAATTTCCAACTTAGATCTGGTACATTTTTGGTATATAAGTTACCATATGTTTTTATTCAGGAATAAGATGAACATGTTGAGAAATAAGCATCTCTTAATCAAGAAGAAATCTCTCAAAAATGAAGTGCCCATGTAAATTATGATGATACTACACTAAATTCAACTCCCATTGCAGAAGAACCTTTTAGTTCTGTTCAAAATCCACCTTTTCCTGAAAGGCTAAAAATTGACAAAGGAATAGAGAAACAAATTGTGTTGCCTAAATATGACATGTTAGATGAATTAAAGAATGTTATGAGTTATAAAGGAAATACCAATATATTAAAGAACAATAATGGAGCTAAGCATTAAAAAACCAGGAAGAGAAAAGAAAGAAAATTAAAAAATTCAGTTAGTTTAAAAAATTGCAGACATTATGAAGGGGAAAACAATAGTTCATAAATAGCTAGATCTAGGTAGGCCCATTGTAAAAACACACATTAATGGTATTGAGGTTCCAAACACATTTATCAATTTAGGAAGAACAATTAATGTCATGAGTAAATAAACTATGGATCATTTAAAACTTTCCAGCCTTCAATACACACCAACATTACTAAAGTTAGCAAAAAAATATGTTATCAAACCCGATGGTGTGTTAGAAGATGTATTTGTATCCTTAGATTATTGGGGGTATCCTATTGATTTTATGATTTTAACTCCCAAGAATAATTTAGGAGGACAAACTTTGATTATAGGTAGACCATGGTTAGCTACAACTGATGGTTTCATAAGTTGTAGATTTGGTGATATATTTGTCTTTGATGGAAGCTCTACTAAGAAATTCACAATGTAACCCCTTGAAAAAATAAAAATAAAAGTAAAAATTGAAGCTTGGATAGATGATGATAATGAATACTTTGATATAAAACCAATATTTACTACCTCGCAAATAGATGAATAACATCATATTTTAAATTTGATGAATAATAATGATTCTCCCTCATATTGTGAAAAAGATCAAGGTTTTCAAGAATAATGAAATGTTGAATATTTATCATCTCATCAAATGGATTTACATTCTATGGGAAAATCTGGCAATTCTTTAATAGAAATATTTCTGAGAAAAACTTTGAATATTAACAACAATCTGGAAGATTCTCAAAATAAATAATTGATAAATATGTTACAAGAAAATTCCTATGCTTATACATTCGAATACACTCATATGAAAGGAATTTACCCTAACACTTCTATGTGTCATAACTATATTTAAAAAAATGCCATGCCAATTCAAAAACCATAGAGGAGGATTAATCTAAATCTAAGGGAAATCGTTAAAGAGGAGTTGAAAAAATTATTGAACGTGAATTTTATTTATTAAATATCTGATAGTCAATGGGTCTCACCATTAGTGATTATACTAAAGAAAAATCGAAAATGGAAAGTGTGCATATTTTATAGGGAATTGAATAAATCCACCTTGAAAGATCATTTCCACTTCCCTTTATAGATCAATTCCTTAATACATTGGATGGGAAAAAGTATTTATCATTAGTGGATGGTTTTAGTGGATATAACCAAATCCAACTGGCCATAGAAGATAAAGAAAAAATAACTTTCACCTATCCATGGGGAACTTATGCTTACAAAGTACTTCCTTTTGGATTATGTAACGCACCTGCAACATTCCAAAGGGAAGTTCTAGGCATTTTTTCTGATTTAATTCATGATTGTGTGGAAGTTTATATGGATGATTTTATGGTATATGAGAATTATTTTGAGGAAGCTCTCAAAATTTTAGAAACATTTCTCATCATATATAAGAAAACAAACCGCTCTTTAAGCCATGAAATATGTTTTATGATGTTCAACAAGGAAATTGTTTTAGGCCACCACATTTTAGGAGATAGAATTAAAGTGGATGCATCTAAAGTAGAAGTTATTTCTAGATTATCAGTTCCTATTTGTCAAAGAGATGTTAGAAATTTTCATGATTTTAATGGTTATTATAGAATATTTAGAAACAAATTCACCATGATAGCCTCTCCACTTTTAAAATTGCTTACAAAATATTATGAATTCATTTCGAATTCTGATTGCAAAAAAGCCTTTGAAACATTAAAAGAAAATATTTTTGATGCACTCATCTTAAGAGGACTAAATTGGAACCTCCCTTTTCATATTTCAACTCATGCTTCATATAAAACTCTAGGAGTTGTATTGGGATAGAAAACTTTGACTCAGCATGCCATTTATTACACCAGTAAAAATTTGACTCCTGCAAAGTTGAATTATACTATAACATAAAAGGTGTTTTTATCTATTTTCCATATCATTAATACGTTTCAACATTATATCGCTGGTTATGAAACTTTTATTCACACATATCACTCTAAAACTATATATTTAATGAATAAATCTATTACTAATGGCATAGTTACAAGATGGTTATTGTTATTAAAAGAATTCAATAGTTTTTTTTTTGGATAGGCTTCGAAATGAGGATACAGTTTCTTATTTTCTATATAGAATCCAAAATAATAATAAGGATGTTCCTGTAAACAATAATTTTCCTCACGGATATCTCTTTGCAGTATATATTAAATCTCCTTAGTTTACATATATTTCTAATTATTTGGCTACAAGTAATTTACCTTCATATTTGTCTCCTCGAGAGAAAATGAAATTTATTCAAACCAATGCATCTTATCCATGGATAAATGAATAATTGTACAAAACATGACCTAATTTAATCATTCAAAGAAGTTTCAGAGAGGATGAAATACCGTAAATATTAAAGGATTGTCATGATAAACCATGTGGAGGACCTTTTGCTGATAAAATGACTACACATAAAATCCTTCTCTTAGGATATTATTCACCTTCTCTTTTAAATATGCCAGAGAATATGTTAAAAGATGTGATAGTTGTCAAAGAATGGGAAATCTTGATCCTTCACATGAGATGCCTCTACAACCACAGGTTCTTACTGAACCTTTTGAAATTTGGGATTTGGATATTTTGGCCCAATTAATCCACCATCAAGACAAAAAAGGTACATTCTTGTCTATAAAAATTATGTCACAAAATGGGTAGAAGCTAAATCACTTCCTTTTGCTACTGAAAATGTTGTAGTTTCATTTCTTTTTTAGGATATATTCACAAGGTTTGGTGTCCCAAGGGAAATTGTGACAGATCAAGGTACTCATTTTACATCTAAGTTAGAGAAAAATATGATGGAGGAATACAAAATCAAACATCGGAAATAAACTCCATATCATACCCAAGCCAATGGGAAAGTCGAATCAACTAATAAAGTACTTAAAGAAATTCTTACCAAAAATGTGTATCTAGAAAGAAAGGATTGGGCAGAAAATCTTCCAGAATCTTTATGGGCATATTGTCCGACATGGAGAAACACAACAGGGCATACTCCTTATGAGCTTGTTTATGGGAAATAAGTATTTTTCCCTATTGAGTTCCAAATAAAGACCTTCAAAATAAAAGCTAATGTTAGGTCCCTATATTACTAGTATAGTCCCTTATTGTTGTTAGTGTAACCCCCTTATTGTTATTGTTTTACCCCTGTAACCACCGTATTGTTATTACTGTGCCCTTAAATTATTATTTTTAGGTCGGCTAGGATTAAATTGTGGCCCCATGGACTCCTATATATAGAAAGGAGGTTTTGTCATTTGTATCATCCAAGAATTTTTCATTTATGTAATGTATTGGAGGCTTCCCCCTCAAAGTGGCTTATTTATAAAGCATTTATCTCTCTTTTCTTCTATTTTTGGAGCTGGTTTCACAACATTTGGTATCAGAGCTTTGGATTCTAGGGTTTCGCTGCTCCAAACAAGTCATCGTGGAATTTTCACTATAAAAAAATTTCTATGAAGGGTCAGAAGCTGATGTTTTTAGGGCATGAAGCCTAAATCCCGAGGAACATCGTCACAAAATTTGAGAGCTTCGTTCGTAATATTTTCGGAGATATGGTCTATGGAAGTTA
Organism: Pinus albicaulis; assembly: GCA_034641835.2. Classification (NCBI taxonomy): domain Eukaryota; kingdom Viridiplantae; phylum Streptophyta; class Pinopsida; order Pinales; family Pinaceae; genus Pinus; species Pinus albicaulis. Next base: position 438,023,164 of record CM076571.1, on the reverse strand, counting down.
GGGATTTTTCAGGCTCCTAGATTTCATTGCAAAGAGGGGATCTTGGGAAAATATTCATAACTCTCTCTTTGAGCATCGGATTCAAATTATGTAAAAATTGGCCACAATTACATGGACTGTAGTTTCTTTTTGATCAATTTCAAAGCTGAAGGAGGAAACAGTGACATGTGGCAAGTCATACAAATTAGCTCTACTTAAACATTCCATAATTAGGTCATTGTGGCAGATTGGACATAACTTTTCCTTGAAGAATCCAAATCAGGTTAGACTTGTGGCATTCGAAAGAGGATTTAGAGGGATACCTCAGGGATAACTTTCAAATATTGAAGATCCAAAATCATGGAGATAATTAAGTTTCAATATTGAGCTCCTCAAAAGAAATAAAAAGGTGTGTATTTTTTTTCCGAATTGCATAAGTCTTGTGTAACAAATCAGTTTGAAGTGATTCCAAGGGCCTATTGAGCATATATTTCAGTTGGGTTCTAAAATGCCTCCTAAAAATAATTCAACACCCATTAGGCCCTCAGAATACTCTACTATGACTCATGAAGATGAAGAATTTCAACATGATCTATCAAAATTACAAGAGCAAGTGCACCAAATTTCGCTCTCGCAAAGAGCAGCGAAAATGAAATGGAAGTTTTGAAGAAAGGCATGGAAGCGAAGATGGATGGCTTGAAGAAAGGCGTGGAAGATAATATGGATGGTGTGGAAGCTAAGATGGAGGACATGGAAGAAAAAATGAAAGACAACATGGAAAACATGAAGAATGATCTAAAAGCAGACATTGAAGGTTTGACAAAGTTGATACAAGAAATGATTCCTAATGGCGAAAACACAGTAGAGGAAACTCATAATGAGAAAAAAATACATGTTGCTCATGATTTCATAAAATCTAATGTTGGATTGAAGAAACACCATATTCCAAAGATGGATATGAGGAAGTTTTATGGCAAGGATCCTATAACATGGATAATACGGATGGAGCAATATTTTGATCTCAATAATGTGCAAAAAACACAAAAATTATGCATTGAAACTTTACATTTAGAAAAAAATACATTTGTATGGTATCGATGGTTTTTCTCCCATAAAAAAAAATTCACTTGGTCAATTTTTACGAAGGAAATGATAGCACATTATGAGGATACAAAGAGTAACACCTTCTTTAGCCAATTGATAAATCTCAAACAAAAGGGTTCAGTGGCAGAGCACATTGAGGACTTCAAAAAATTTAATATAAGGGTAACTGATATTCCAGAGGAACACAGGATTGATGTCTTCATAGGGACTTTAAAGGATAACATCCAACATGAAGTTCGTGTTTGGGAACTTGATTCATTGGAGAAGGCATTCAGGTTGGCAAGAAAAAATAAATGTAAAATTATGGCAACAAGGAAGCCTACCACTCACATCTATAAAGATGGAAGTGTTGCTACTCCTAGACTTCCACAACCTACAAGGTTAACACCACAAAAATTGGAAGAAAAAAGAGCAAAAGGGCTTTGCTACAGTTGTGATAGCAAATACACTAAAGGTCATAAATGCGCTGAGAAGAAATTATTTTACATAGATTGTGAAGAGGAGGAACAAAATGAAGAAGAAGCTTCAAAAGTAGAGGATATAAACCAGGAAGAAACCCTAGAAGAAGAAGAAATGAGTCCGACCATACCACGTAATGCATTGGTAGGAAATACCACTCCTCAAACTCTCAAGATAGAAGGACATATCAAGAAGAAAAAGGTAATAATATTGACTGATTCAGGTAGTACCCATAATTTATTCATTGTAAGGTAGCCAAGGAATTGAATTGTTTCATATACCCAGCACCAGAATGTCAAGTGATGGTTCCAAATGGAGGAACTATAAATTTCTCTGGAAAATGCCATAATATCAAGCTAGCCATGGGGGAATATGTATTGAATAGTCCAATTCTTTCCATCCCAATGGGAGGTGCTGATGTTGTACTAGGAGTACGATGGTTACAATCATTGGGGACGATAGCTTTTAATTTTCAAGAACTTTTCTTGAAATTTTTTTGGGAGGAAAGGAAATCAAATGATGGGGTAATGCAGGGAAGCCAGGAAAGATAATAAGCTCTAATGTCATGGAAAAGCTTCTGAAGAAGAACAATAGGGCATAATTTCACAATTATGCTCACTAGAAGTTCCAACATCAAAATAATCTATTTCTCCATATCTCCAAAAATTCTTGGACAATCATTCCAAGGTGTTTGATACTCCCAAAGGAATCCCACCTATTCGTGATCATGATCATGCTATTCATTTGATTCCAGGAAGTGTTCCTCCAAACATCAGGCCTTACATATATCCTTATGTCCAAAAGAGTGAAATTGAAAGTATGATTGCAAAAATGTTAGAGGCTGGTATAATTCAACCTAGTCAAATTTCTTTCTCTACTCCAGTAGTGTTGGTGCACAAGAAAAATGGATATGGCGCATGTGTCCCGATTATAGGGAGCTCAATAAGCTCACTATTAAAGATAAATTTCCCATTCCTGTGATTGATGAATTATTGGATGAATTACATGGTGCAATTTATTTTACCAAGTTGGATCTTCGTTTAGGATATCATAAAATTAGAATGAAGACTGAAGATATTCCGAGAACAACATTTCAAACTCATGAGGGTCATTATGAATTTTTGGTCATACCTTTTGGCCTTACCAATGCACCTTCTACATTTCAAGGGTTGATGAATTCCATTTTCAAACCCTTCCTTAGAAAATTTGTGCTAGTATTTTTTGATGATATACTAATCTACAGTAGGTCTTGGAAGGATCATGTTCAACATGTTGGCAGGGTGCTCAAACTATTGCAGGAGAAACAATTATATGCAAAAACATCCAAATGTTTCTTTGGAGTACAAGAGGTGGAATATCTGGGTCATATTGTATCTCACGAGGGTGTTAAGGTAGACCCTAACAAAATTAAATCCATTAAGGAATGGAAATTCCCCACAACCATAAAGAAGTTGTGAAGATTTCTCAGGTTAAAAGGGTATTATCAAAAGTTTGTTAAGAATTATGGGAGAATAACAACACCTCTAACAACATTATTGAAGAAAGATGCATTTTCATGGACTCCTGAAGCAACTAAGGCCTTTTAACATCTTAAAGAGGCAATGTGCATAGCACCATTCTTAGCTATGCCAGACTTCACAAAAACCTTTATTGTTGAATGTGATGCCTCAGGAAATGGAATTGGTGCTATTTTAATGCAAGAAGGAAGACCCATTGCTTTCAAAATTCGTTCAATCAAAGGAAAGTATTTAAAAAAGGCTATTTATGAGAAGGAAATGTTGGCAATACTACATGCAATAAAGAAATGGAGACCTTACCTAATGGGAAGACACTTCAAGGTAAAAATTTATCATGATAGTCTTAAACACCTTTTGGAACAAAAACTTTCTTCAGAAGAGCAGCAAAAATGGGTCACAAAGATGTTGGGTTATGACTTTGAAATCGTCTACAAAAAAGGGAAGGTAAATGTTGTTGCAGATGCACTCTCAAGAAAGGATGAAGAGGTGGAAGCATTTCTTTGTGCCATTTCAATTATCCAACCAGATTGGATAACCGAAGCAAGGGATGAATCGAAGAAGGACAAAGAAGTGTAGACTCTGATTCAAAAGTTGCAGCAAGATCCCAGTACATCTGATACATTTAGTTGGAAAAATTATTCCTTATGGTACAAATATCGCTTATATATCCTTTTGGAATTGCACACTTCTCCTTTAGGAGGACACTCGAGATTTTTAAAAACTTACCACAGGGTGAAGAAATAATTTTTTTGGGATGGCCTTAAATCTAATATTCAAAATTTTGTGGTGGAATTTTTGGTTTGCCAGCAAATAAAATTGAGACAATTAAGACCCCGAGTCTTCTACAACCTTTATCCATTCCAATTCAATGTTGGGGGGAGATTTATATGGATTTTATCATAGGTTTACCTAAGTTCGAAGGAAGGAGTGTCATCATGGTGGTAGTTGATATAATTACCAATTATGCACACTTTTATGCATTATATCATCCATTTAAAGCGAGTACAATTGCTACTGCATTTATGGAAACAATTCAAAAGCTACATGGAAACCCAAATATTATTGTAAGTGACAGAGATCCCATTTTTACAAGAAATTTTTGGATGGAATTATTTTCTTGTTTGGGTACTCAACTAGCTCATAGCTCATCTTATCATCCTCAATCTGATGGTCAAACAGAGATAGTGAATAAATGTTTGGAAGGATATCTTCTTGTTTTGTATCGATAGAAAGAATAATGGTCCATGGTTACCTCTCCTTTGAATGGTGGAATAACACTTCCTTCCATACTGCGGCAAATGACCCCATTTGTAACCTTTATGGATATCATCCACCATCCATCACATCTTATTTAAGGGAAAATTATAGGGTTCAAGCAGTAGAGGATCACATCGAACGTCAACAAGAAGTTATCCAACTCTTAAAGGATAACCTAAATTTGGCACAAAATCAAATGAAACAACAGGCAGATCAACATCGCAGTGAGAAAAGTTTTGATGTGGGAGACTGGGTATTTTTATGGCTACAACCATACAAAAAAATGTCCCTCAAGCAAGCTAAGAAAGATAATAAATTATCGCCAAAGTACTATGGTCCTTACAAGGTTTACAAAAGATTGGTACTATGTTATAGAAATTGGAGATTCCTGCTTCTTTGCGAGTGCATCCATTTTTCCATGTTTCATGCTTAAAAAAAGTTATAGGGGACAAACTTCCAGTTCAAACAATATTGGTAGAACTTGATGAGGAAGGAAAACCCATATTGGAACCTGAAGCAGTCATGGAAACAAGAACTCAACAACTACAAAATCGATCAATTTCAGAGTATCTCATCAAATGGAAGAACTTACCCACTGAAGATTCTACATGGGAGGATGAGAATTTTATACAAAAGTACCCGGAGCTACTCAAGCATTGAGGACAACACTTTTTTGAAGGAGAGGAGCATGTTAGGTCCCTATATTACTAGCATAGTCCCTTATTGTTGTTAGTGTAACCCCCTTATTGTTATTGTTGTACCCCTGTAACCCCCATATTTTATTATTGTGCCCTTAAATTATTATTGTTAGGTTGGCTAGGATTACGTTGTGGCCCCATGGACTCCTATATATAGAAATGAGGTTTTTTCATTTGTATCATCCAAGAATTGTTCATTTATGTAATGTATTGGAGGTTTCCCCCTCAAATTTGCTTATTTCTAAGGCATTGATCTCTCTTTTCTTCTATTTTTGGAGCTGGTTTCACAACAGTTAAATTGGGTCTTGCTCTATAGGAATCGCAAAAAATAAATAATGGAACAATTGAATGAACTTGATGAGATTCGATAAGATGGTATTCACAGAACTAGCATAGTTCAACAACAAAGGTCTAGATGACATGATCAATTTATCAAAGACAGGATATTCTAGCCGGGTGATTAGCCATTAACTTTTTATTCTAAATTTAAATATTTTCAAGAAAATTTTTAAACTCATTTGCATGGTCCTTATGAGGTTGAAACTATCTTTCATAACAGAGTAGTCAGAATTAAAACCATTAAAGAAGAAAAAGTAACTTTCCTTGTAAATGGTCATAGATTACAAATATATCATAAACCATTGACAAAGGAAGAGTTCATTAGAAATCTCCAAGATAATATTGATTTGAAGTTGGCCAAGAAATATTATTCTTCCACTCTAACTTAGATTGTAAATTATTTTTTTATAAATTAAAAAAAAAAAATTGTACAACCATGAAAACCAACATTGTTGGCATGTTTATATAGAAAATCTAAGTTGAAAACCAAGATTTATTAGCAGCCTATATTTTCCTTAATTTCCCTATTCTTGTCCCATTTATTTTTATTCATCTTTTGTGGAAATAAAAAAATTATCAATAATCTGCAGCTCTCATGAAATTCCACAACTGACTTGACAAATTACAACCAAAGTAAATGAAGATCATGTCCAAAGAAACTTGAATGGAGATCATAGCTAACACAAAATGAGAAACCTTAAAAATAAAAAATCAACAAATTAGTAAGACAAAATACAAGGTATGTAAAGATTAGTCAAATATTAAAAGAAACATTAAATTGTGATATAAATTGATGATTATAATTGGTGCCTCCCCCATATCGCATAATAATTACTCTTTCTATGAAATTACATTGGTTCTCAATAAATATCAACTGGAAATTGGATCAAACAATGCTACCCATGTGTTTCGTGACATGGAATAAACACCTCTCGTGGATCCTTATCTCTGGCGATGCGATCATTGACTAACACTTGAGAGTTTTAGTCTACCGACAATCGTGATTCCAAAAAAGTGGTATCAAAGTGTAAGTCACGGGTTCGATACACACCCGACTTGCATTAAGGGGGGTATTATTGGAAATTGGATAAACCAATGCTCCCCATGTGTTTATTGACATGGAATAACCACCTCTCTTGGATCCTTATCTCTGATGATGTGATCGTTGACTGAAACCCACAAGTTTTGGTCTAACGAAAATCATGATTCCCAAAAATATCTACATGTCTTGTCAAAGGAGCATGACACCATTATTGGAAACCTTGATATCATTTGAATTGAATCCACTTCCTTCGTATATCACCCCATTTCCTTCACATTCCATCATATTTTCTTTGCATCGTATCCCATTTTATTCGGCCCTATTTCAATGCCGAAAACACCTCAATTGCTACACAAATTCTATCTCCATCCTTATTACACTCCATAACCTTGTAAAAAGGGGAAATTACGGACTAATAATTCTTCATCATGGGATTTGTTTTTCACTTAGAGCCAAAGACAGGTAAGTTTCTTGAAGCGTACTCGCAGGTGAAGAAACAGTTGCAACAAGCACAATGGTTGGATTTCTTTGAAAAGTTTGATGGGTACGAGAATGAGGTCACAAAATCGTTTACGCGGACCTATGATGGTATAGAATTAGAAATTGGGGATATCAAATTGGTCTTGAAAGAATTACTCATGGTAGAAGCTACCAGATTGTCGAGAAACATAGAAGGTTTGTTTATGAATCGAAAGATCAAAGAAACATAGTGGAAAGTCTTCCTTAAAAGCCTAGGTATGGATATCTCTGTCTTCAAGAATGGAATTCGAGTCACAAACTTAAAGAATAAATGGATAAATTTTTGTTAGTCATTTAGAAGTTTATAACCTTTGAGGGTAGGTTCGGAAATATAATCATTTACCATGCTCACTTAATGATGCATTTTCTTCATGGTAATGAAATAAATTTTCCATACTTCTTGCTTTATAGATTAAGAAAAATGGCTACTAACATCCAGAGAAAAATACAGTTCATTGACAATGCTCTGTATCATCATGTGTTAGTGAAAATTTTAATTTAAGCTCATTTGAAAAGTAAAGGGGATGATTGGGAAACTTTTCTAATACGAAATCATTTCAAATAAGTTGAACAAGATGAACACATTCTTAAAACAAGGAAGAGTCGAAGAAAATTTCCTTTAAACCCGAAGGAAAGTTCACCTGCACAGGAAACACAACAAGATGAGTATTATGATGATGAAACACCTCTTATAAATTTTTTAGAAAATATTAAGAAAAATAATGTTAAAATAAATAAAACCAACAGTAAAAATGAAGGAACATCAAAAGGGGAAATATAACAAGGAAAATTCAATATGAAAAAGTGTGCCCTCACTACTGAAAAATCACCACTAACCATGGGAAGAAGTGAAAGACTTAAGAAGACAACCAATGAACAGTCTGAATAGTCTCTAGGGTTTATTGATCTAGAAAAATAAGAGAAACCAAGAGTTCCATCACCAATTTCAAGCATAGTTAGAAAAACTCCAGAAATTGACCTTATTCAATAGGAAATCTATGACCATATAGAATCTCTTGAAGAAAAAGCTATAGAAATTTTTTTTGAGCCATATTGTAATAGAGAAGAAATTTTAGATGAATAAATCCATTTCAGTCCTCGAGAAGAACCCATAATTGAAGATACTCTTAAGCAGGAGATTTATGAATTGGAAGTGTTGAATAAATATTTGAAGGAGGAAGATGAAACACTAAAGGTACAAAATGAAATCCAAAGTACTCAAAGCGATCACATTATGCTACATCTTGGTTTATGGTACAAGAAAAACAATAAATTAAAAGCTGAAAATAAATTTCTTAAGAGAAAGGTCATAAGTTTGCAATACATGATCGTAATGAAGAAACCAAGGATGACAGCCAGTACCAGAAAAACAAAGAGAACTAATTTAGATGTTCTTTCTCATGCCTCATAGGTAGCTCAATGATAGAGAAGGATTACAAATTTTGAAATTCTGAGCATGAGGACATGCAATATCTTCTGTGTGGGGGAATGTTGAAGAAAAAAATTGTCGCTTTTTTAAAACCTTCTTACACTCCATTCTCCTTCTATTTGACCTTAATAATCTTAATTTAGTATCAAATTACAAGGTTGTTGGAAAAAGAAGGTAGTTAATCATATTTTATTCATAGTTTCATTTTTCTTTATTATTTGACTTAATATTTTCATAAGCTACTGAATAGCATAAATTTTGTAGCTAATGATCGATTCCGCAGCTTACTTGAAGGTTCTATAGGTTCTGAAACACTAGTTAAGGAAAAAAATATATGGACAGGTAGCTAAAAAATAGCATAGAAATATCCATGTATCTCCATGATCCATATTGATGATAAGGATGTTGTATAAGCAAGTAAATGTGGAAGTCAACCCAACGTAAAAAGAGCCGAAGATGAACCAGGAAAGCAAGGAGATTGATGAAGCCGATATTTTGCCTCACGGTTTGATTCTTCGATAGAAAATCAAGAGGAATCACTATTTCATGTTATCTTATGTTATTTTTATAGTTTATTTCATGTATGATAGGCTCATAAATCTCCAAACTGTTATTGAAGGAGATTATAAAACTTACCTCTAGGCACAATGAAGATAGACTTGGTTATTGTTTTGAAATAATATTTGCAACTGCTAATGAAAAATTGTTATTCCTTAGTGTGTTTCGTTTAAATGCATGTGTACACTCTGTTGATCATTGAATACTTACAACTCATAGGAGGCCCCCTGGGAGCTATAATATTTTAGTTTCATTACTAGTTAATAGCTCAATTTTTTTAAATTTTAGTTTTGTAGCATTATATTATCACAAGCCAATATTCCAGTTTTGATTTACTGTAAATTATTATGACAATGACAGATTTTGTAACAAATTTTGTTAAATATTTCTTTGGTGGTGGATTTGACGCACGGGTGTACGAAATCACACCAATTTAAGGGGTCTGGTCTACCCCTATAAACTATTGGTCACAGGCAAAAAGTGGTGGAGCTCAAATGCATATAATCTAGAGGAAAAAATATGTGAATGTATGCTCAAAGTAAAATAAAAACTAAAACACAAATATATAGAAGTTATGCAAACAATTTCTCAAAGTCCTCTTCTTATTAAACGTTTTATATGGAGAAGAAATTTTAACCACTTGCCAAAGGGCCCCTAGACAATGGTTCTAGGTCTCGCTGCAAGGATGTTGGTTACCAAGCTCTGCCTTTGATGCAGTCTCCCTCTCTCTCTGCTGTGATGGAATAGGATTGTTCGGTGGCCAACAATCGAGTCCCCTCTATCTCTAGCTCTGGGTCACACACTACTGGTATTTCTTGGGCAATTCTGGGCAACATAACAATGTGATCACCATTTATTCATCTCTTGGTGGCTTTATATAGCAGATTTCAAAATCCTCCTTCCCTCCCCTGGTACATGATGGATGGTGACCCAAGGGAGAGGTATGATTCCATTGTGTGCTCCAAATATTCCTTTGTGTGCTCACATAGTGTCTAAGGAGGCGCTGGTGGCTGTCCTTAGGCGGCTTCATATAAGGAGTAATTTTCCTTTGCTTTATGTTGTCCCAGAAAGTGACATTTTTCCATTTACAGGAATGTGCGCTTATCGGGCAAAAAGGTGCGCAGAAGACGCTATTCTCAAAGGATTAAATGCGCAATTTAGCATTTAAGACTAGTTAAAATCTGATTTTCTCAAAACATTGACATTTTAAATACTTCTTGATTCCATAATGTGTTCCTGCCTTATAAATCCTTAGGCTTGAAATTAATTAACGTCATCTTCTGTTGTACGATTTTCTAGTGTTAACAATTTCCCCCTAATGTGTGAGGTCTAGGAATGATTGTATAGCCGAAATACATTATATTTTCTTTTATGTATAGTGCGCAGAGAGAGAGAGAGAGAGGCCTGCGTGAATCTTGGAATTGACAACACCTTGCACCATTTCCTAAATGACCATGGCCTAAGGGACCCCTGCAAGAAAATAAAATATACAACATATATACAAAATTTCAACGAGGCAGGCATGTCCCATGCTCATGATGCTATGGCTAGTTAAACAAAATTGACAGATACATGTGTTGTCTGCATCACTACCATGGTAGTGATGTTGGCGGTTGTTGACGACGATTGTTGATGCCCTCAGGGGCATTTTTTTTCTTTGACTATAGGTGGAATTTGGTACTCATATGCGTAAACTTGGTATGGCATATAGCTGCCCAATGTATGCATATGTACTGGCTGGGACCTTCCCATGTAAGCATTGTTGACAGAGATGCTTATGGAGGCATAGGTCTTCGACGGATCTTAATAAAAGTGCAATGGTTGTAAGGTACGATACCATCTTGAAATGAAAGCTTTTTTCATGGTCGAATGTCAGGAGGATCGATGACATCTGTGGATAATGATGTCTCCCACAATGCCACCCGATGGTACCACTTTGCATGGGGAGGGGTGATCCAGGGTACTGCTTCCTTTTGGAAAATAAGTGTCGAGGTCGACAAAAACGAAGCCTTAACTGAACCATGGGTCACTAACCTGAGGGGTGGTGGTGGATTCGCCAATCCTGTGGTGGTGGATTTGATGCATGGGTGTACAAAATTGCACCAGTTTAAGGGGTGTTGTCTATTGCTATAAACTATTGGTCACAGACAGAAAGTGGTGGAGCTCAAAAGCATATAATCTAGAGGAAAAAATCTGCGAATGTATGCTCAAAGTAAAATAAAAACTAATACTAAAATATACAAAAGCTATTGAAGACAGTCAAAACGATAATAATGCAAAGGATGGCTCAAAGGCCTCTTCTTATTAAACATTTAATATAGAGAATAAATTTTACCCACTTGCCAAAGGGCCCCTAGAAAATGGTTCTAGGTCCCGATGCAAGGATGTTGGTTTCCAAGCTATGCCTCTGATGCAATCTCCTTCTCTCTCCACTGTGATGGACCAGGATTTTTGGGTGGCCAACAATCGAGTCCCCTCTATCTCCAGCTCCAGGTCACACACTGCTGGTATTTCTTGGGAAATTCTGGCCAGCATAACAATGTGATCACCATTTCGTCATCTCTTGGTGGCTTTATATGAGGGATTTCAAAATCCTCCTTCCCTCCCTTGGTACATGATGGATGGTGACCCAAGGGAGAGGTATGATTCCATTGTGTGCTCCAAATATTCCTTTGTGTGCTCACATAGTGTCTAAGGAGGCGCTAGTGGCTGTCCTTAGACAGCTTCTTATAAGGAGTAACTGTCCTTTACTTTGTGTGGTCCCGAAAAATGACATTTTTCCATTTCCAGGAATTCACGCTTATCGGGAAAAAAGGCACGCAGAAGGCACTCTTCTCGAAGGATTAAGTGCACAATCTAGCATTTAAGACTAGCTCAAATATGATTTTCTCAAAACCTTAGAGATTTTAAATACTTATTGATTCCATAATATGTTCCTACCCTGTAAATCCTTAGGCTTGAAATTAATTAATGTCATCTTCTGCTGTACAATTTTCTAGTGTTAACAGTTTCCCCAAAATGCGTGAGGTCTAGGAAGGGCTGTATAGTTGAAACACATTATAGTTTCTTTTTTGTATCGTGCCCAGGGAGAGAAAGAGGCCTACGTGAATCTGGGAATTGACAACACCTTGCACAGTTTCCTAGATGACCATGGCCTAAGGGACCCTTGCAAGCAAATAAAATATACAACATATATACAAAATTTCAACGAGGTGGACATGTCCCATGCTCATGATGCTACGGCTAGTTAAACAAAATTGACAGATACATATGTTGTCTACGTCACTACCGTGGTAGTGAAGTTGGCGGTTGTTGATGACGACTGCTGACACCCTCAGGGAAATTTTTTATTTGACGATAGGTGGAATGTGGTAGTCATATGCGTAAACTTGGTATGGCATCTAGCTGCACAATGTACACATATGTACTAGCTAGGACCTTCCCATGTAAGAATTGTTGACAGAGACGCTTATGGAGGCATGGATCTTCGACGGATCTTAATCAAAGTGCAATGGTTGTAAGGTACGATACCATCTTGACATGAAAGCTTTTGTTGTAGTTGAATGTTAGGAGGATCGATGACATATGTGGACAATGATGTCTCCCACAGTGCCACCCGAGGGTACCCCTTTGCATGGGGAGGGGTGATCCAAGGTACCACTTCCTTTTTGGAAAATAGGTGTCAAGGTCGACAAAAAGAAAGCTTTAACTGAACCATGGGTCGCCGACCTGAGGGGTGGTGGTGGATTTGTGAATCCTATGGTGGTGGGTTTAATGCACAGATGTATGAAATCACACTAGTTTAAGGGGTGTGGTCTACCCCTATAAACTATTGGTCACCGGAAGAAAGTGGTGGAGCTCAAAAGCATATAATCTAGAGGAAAAAATATGCGAATATATGCTCAAAGTAAACTAAAAATTAAAACACAAGTATACAGAAGCCATTGAAGAAATTCAAAACGATAATAACACAAATGATGGCTCAAAGGCCTCTTCTTATTAAATGTTTGATATGGAGAAGAAATTTTACCCACTTGCCAAAGGGCCCCTAGACAACGGTTCTAGGTCCCGATGCAAGGATGTTTGTTTCCAAGCTCTGCCTCTGATGCAATCTCCCTCTCTCTCCACTGTGATGGACTAGGATTGTTGGGTGGCTAACAATCGAGTCCCCTCTATCTCCAGATCTAGGTCACATGCTACTGGTATTTCTTGGGAAATTCTGGCTAGCATAACAATGTGATCGCCATTTATTCATCTCTTGGTCACTTCATATAGGGGATTTCAAAATCCTCTTCCATCCCTTGGTACATGATGGATGGTGACCCAAGGGAGAGGTATGATTCCATTATGTGCTCTAAATATTCCTTTGTGTGCTCACATAGTGTCTAAGGAGGCACTGGTGGCTGTCCTTAGGTGGCTTCATATAAGGAATAATTGTCCTTTTCTTTGTGTGGTCCTAAAAAGCGACATTTTTCCATTTCCAGGAATGCACGGTTATCGGGCGAAAAGGCACACAGAAGGCACTCTTCTCGAAGGATTAAGTGCGCAATTTAGCATTTAAGACCAGTTAAAATCTGATTTTCTCAAAACCGTAGAGATTTTAAATACTTCTTGATTCCATAATGTGTTCCTGTCTTATAAATCCTTAGGCTTGACATTAATTAATGTCATCTTCTACTATACTATTTTCCAGTGTTAATAATTTCTTTCATATATTTGATCATTTAATAGTGTGAAGGATGAAGAGAAAAAATTAAAAAGGATCTATTTTTCACATGTATTGGCTCAAGGGGTCCTGACCCATGTTTGGAGGTGAAGGTTTGCCAACAAACCCCTATACTACTGGCCCTTTCGGCAGTGACCGGCTTGCGCAAGTCAAATTCTCACCCGAAGTAGTATAGGTGGGTGCTGGAACCAGGTTTCTTCACCGTGAGAGAGGGTAAGTAAGCCCAACAGAGCTGCGTCTGGATTTACAATGAACCGTTCACTTATTACAGAGCCAGATCTATAGGTCTCCTTCACACCCACATGCGCAAGGTCAACTATACTACAGTGCTTAATAAATTATATACTTCTAAGACAGTAGCGTAGTATTTCATAAAACATAACATAACAGATCCAGATGCAGTAAAACACAATATTTCACAGCTTAACATAGAGTATGCATAATGCAATAGTTACCACAGATTCATAGAAATAGTACACATAGATTCAGTTACTTAACCAACCTTTATTATTCATCAATCCGTCTATTCCTTCTTACAATACCCAACCTGACCTACGCACATAGCAGCAGGGTCGCACATAGCAAGACTTGGGATCTCCATGCACACAGCCAGCAGCAGTCATTTCCCCAAAACCCAAACAGATCTACTAATCCACAATTCGCATCAAAATCTCATCATCTTCTTACCTTAAAATTCAAAATGTTCCTCTCTTTAAAACAATCTAGCCTAATATTTCGCAAACCATGGTTTGCGAACTCCAGGTCTACCCTTTGACCCATTACAACCATTTCAGGGCTTTGACCCACCCTAAAACCCCTGCGCTAGACTAAATATAATAAAAAATATACAAAATCAGACCAGTTTCGCAGCTTGTAGGAGACCGTGTTCCAATATTCCCCCAACACAATCTTGTGACTCGTCCCGAGTCACTATGGCCGCGAGTCCGCCCATCGTCCCAGGAGCTACGTGCTTATCTCGTTCATGCCTCAGTGCACCCTCCCTGGTGGGTTGAGTTTGCCTGAGACAATTAGTATGGCCATATAGCCATTTGGTCCGGTATGGCTTAATCCGACTGCCATTGATGTAACCTGGTAACACGTTACCGTGCAGGGTAGCTAACCTGACTATTCCACCCTCCGTGATTTCCTTAATGGTGTAGGGACCAAGCCAGTGTAGTTGGAATTTTCCTGGGTGTTTTGCAAACTAGCTATCGTATAAGAGGAGTAGGTCGCCTTCTACGAATGTATTTTGGTGAATATGTCGATCATGCCAAGCTTTATCGTGAGCCTTCTGAACCTGCTGATGAAAGTTAGCAATGAACCGATCTTCTTCCAATGCCAAAAGCTATGCAAGGCATTCTTCCATTATGTCAGGTTCTGCCATATTTGTAAATTCTGTGATACGTAGACTGGGAATAATGTATTCTATAGGCATAATGGCCTCCTTGCCGTAAACCATCCGAAAGGGGGTCCGTCCTGTTAGCTTCTTGCAGGTCGTTCTACAGGCCCACAGAATAGAGGGGATCCGTACATCCCAATCACTACGATCAACATTGCAGACCTTGGTCAATGCCTGCTCTAAGATTTTGTTGAAAGCCTTGTCCACCCCGTTTGCCTGTGGATGATAAGGTGTTCTTTTGGCATGATGGATCCAGAATTCCTCATTCAGTTCTTGTATCATTTCATTAACGAAGTGAGTGCCTCTGTCGCTCATCAGGATCTTTGGGCATCCAAATCTGGTCAGGATTTGCTCAAAGATGAATTGCGCAACAGTATCTACAGTACAATCCTTCACTGCTTGTGCTTCATCCCATCGAGTAACATAGTCAGTGGCAGTAATAATGTAGCACACACCTGTCTTCTTTCATGGGGGGTAGATTGGTCCTACAAAATCAATGGCCCATTTTTCAAAGGCCTGCAAAGTTATTTGAGGTTGCAATGGGATTTCATCTCTTCGTGAGGGTCATCCTGTCCGCTGGCATGTATCACATGATTTACAATAGTTGTGAGAATCATGGTGTAGGGTAGGCCACCATAACCCAGCTCTCAAGATCTTTTGTGCCGTTTCCTTTCCTGCATAGTGGCCTCCTACGACACCTTCGTGTGCCTCCACCAAGACGGCATATCGTTTGTGCTCCAGGACGTATCTGTGCAGTACTTCATCAGTGCCTAATTTGTATAATTGGTTGGCTATGATAGTAAATTCTGCCACCCGAGTAACCAACTCCTTCTTCTGCTAAATTGAATAGTTTGCGAGAGCTACGTCTGTAGTCAGGAATTGAATGATATCAGCGAAGTGTGCATCCACAACCTTAATGGTGAACAACTGCACATCCAGTAATCCTTCCTCCAAGCTATTAGGTTATTTTCCCATCTCAATGCAGGACAGATGATCCGGGCCCGCATTCAGCCTTCTTGGTTTGACGATAATTTCAAAATCATACTCTTGAAACAACAATAGCCATCGACAAATATTCCCACCCAACACAGGCTTGTTCACAAGGTATTTTAAAGCCGAATGACCAGTAAACATGTTAAAGTGTCCTCCCAACAGATAGTGCTGATATTTTTGTAACGCGTATACCATGGCCAGTCCTTCTCGTTCAGTGGTGGAGTAGTTGCGCTCTGCGCCAGAGAGTTTTCGACTAGCAAAGGAAATTGGGTGATCAATATCTCCCTCCCCAAGCTAAGTTAGGACAGCGCCCAAAGCAATTCCTGATGCATCCATGTGTACGTGAAATTCCTTCAACCAATTAGGAAATATTAGTATGGGTGCAGAGACCATCTTCTCTTTGAGTAGCTGAAAACTCTTCTGGCATTCATCATTCCAAAAAAAGGAAACATCCTTTTTAAGCAGTTTTTCCATGGGTGCTATGATCAGTGCGTATCCCTAAATGAATTTTCTATAATAGCCTGTGTGTTTGAGGATCGAACACAACTGTTTCTCCATTGTTGGGACTGAAAGTTTTATAATTACTGCCACCTTCGTTGGATGAACCATCAGTGCTTGTCGGCATACTATGTGTCCAAGAAAAATTCCAAAGGGCACACAGAAAATACACTTCTTTATATTTAAGGAAATTTGGTGCTTTCGACAGGCATCCAACATCAGGCACAGGTTAGAGACATGCTCCTTTACCAAACCAAATATTGTCCAGTCATCAAAATAAACTTCTAGAAACTTATCGATGAACTCCTTGAATACAGCAACTACTACTCGCGAGAAGATAGCAAGTGCATTCTTGAGACCAAAGGGCATGACTGTGTACTGATAGGATCCCCATTCCGTTGCAAATGTAGTCTTACTATGATCGTCAGGTGCGATTCGGATCTGGTGGTATCCTGAGAACCCATCGGTGAAGGAATATGCTTCTTGTCCACCCACGTTATTAAAGATTTCATCTGAGAAAGGCGTAGGGAAGGGGTCATGTACAAAAGCATCATTTAACTTGCATAGGTCTACATAGATTCATATCTCCTCGTTTGTTTTCTTCTCCTAGACGACCATCGGACTTACCCAATCTGACTGTTCAACTAGTTCAATGATACCTGCAACCAACATTTTGTCCAGTTCTTTTCTGACCTTTTTCTTATATTTAGGGTTCAGCCGGTAAGGTCGTTGCTTTACGGTGCATGCCTCTGGTTTCAGAGTGATGTGCATAACGCTTAGGTCCCCCTTTGAGTTCAAAAAATTTTGTTTGGAATAAGTCCTGATATTCCGTAAGTAGCTCTGCAATTTTGCCTATGGTTCCTTCATCCCAATAGTCCCCAATTTTGGCCAACTTCGGGCGTTCTTCCGTCCCGATATTAATTTCGCGGAGCTTGAGAGGCTAGGTAACATCAACATTCTGCAAGTGTAGGCCCAGTAACTGTACGTCCCCCCTCGAATTCTGGGATAGAGAAGTTCTAAGGATTATCTCCCTCTTCCTCTATCGCTAAGCTCTGGCAGTCGACTATGTCTTGCATCTGCGTTTCCCATGTCGGGACTTCCAGTGTAGCATGATGGCACGAGTCATGAAATACAAAAGCATCGATGTCCTACAGAGCTTCGTCGAGCACCTCTGTTCACCCAATTAGCCTGAACATTATGATAAAGTAATATTTCAGTGTCTCCCAGTGGTGGGTGAGCTGATGGAGCTTTGCATATAAATACCATGTGATGGGGATAAGCCCCAAGGCATGAATAAACAGATGAACCCACTCTTCCGTAGTCCGGTCAGACCATTTTCCCATTCAGGTGAGTAGATGCTCACGGGGATCTCCTAGTCCAAGGAACGTCTTGGTGCATATGTCAGCTAGGGGTGTGAACTTCAGGATCATCATATAAAGACATTCCTCCCAATCCTGGAATGCTTCCTTGTGGGTGTCCCACCATCACGCAGGTGTTCCATGCATAGCTAGATTAAGGGCCCATAGCCTACGTTCTCTTGGAACAGTGGCTTCCAGTGTCCACAAGAACTCCGTGAAGCTACCAGACTCCTAAAAATGGGGTAAATATCTTACCTCTGAGGAAATGCAGCAGAAGTCCCTTGTGGGTCGAAGACACCGTAGCGCTGAGATATCATGCAACCAGTTTCACCAATTTTCCATTTCCTCATTAGAGTTAGAGAAGCATTCACTGTCTTCCTCCCAACAGAGTACCCTGTCCACCGTGGGATTGATCCAATCTTCGTCCTGCGCTGTTAATCTGTAAATGTGATCCACCTCTTCTCCACTGCGTACTGGTTATGTGTAGCACTTACCTTCTGTAGGGTCCAATGGTACCACTACTCTTACCCTAGTATTTTCAAACACCATGCTTCTCTTTTTGAGGTTGACGATACCACCCATATCTATGGCCCAGTCTAGCCCTAAGAGTGCAGGGTATGGGTCTGCGTCGTCTACAATATGAATTACTTCAAACTCAGCCCGGACCTTGACCCCAACGATATTCACCATAATTTTTTATAGTCTTCCTAGAGGTATAACCTTTTGTTGGTTGGCCATACACAACTAGATGTTGGACCACTCCAATTTGGGTGTTCCCATTTGTTGCCAAGTTTTCTTAGGTATTACGTTTGCATTTGACCCCAGATCTAGGACAACCTGATCCATTTCATAGTTATCGATTTGGACAGTTATTTTCATCTCCCTACCAGTGTGTTTCCTATATCTGCCTAGTTTGTGCACATTTTGGACTTCTAGAGATGGGGGGGGATGTACTTCGCAGCTATCTACCAATGTTTAAATATTTTCTTCGGTTTGTTGGTTGCGTAATATCTTCACATGCGAATGCAGGAATGGTCTCATCTCGTCACCTTTCTTGAGGTGCACAGGTGTCTGCATAGTAGATTCTCTTGCCTTAGCAATGTCCTGTTGGATTGCGCTAATTGTTTCTTGCCCCCGGTTTCATTCCAACCCTGCTTGCTTGAGAGGTGCCTGTCGGCTTAGAGGGCCCTTCGCAGCTTCCTTCTGAGGCACCCTGGTGGTCATCTCACTACGGGTTACAACCTTCACACTTGGGTTGCTGTCCCATAGATTTTCCTTAACTCTTTGTACATTCTGTGTCAGCAGATTTTCTTGCATTTTTGCTATTAATATTGGACAATTTTGAATCGTATGGTCCAGTTTTCTGCAATATTTTTAGGATGGCCTTGCAGGATCTGGGCAATCCCTTGCAAATTTTCCTACTTCCCCGCAGTTATAAAAGATTAGCTGCCCGCGTCCTCAACTTGCGCTTCCTCCCCGACCTCCCCTGCCCCTAGCTGGGGAGCCACCAAATTTTGCGGGAGACGTGGGTGACGTAGGGTCTGATTGCACCCTATACAAGTTTTCTCGATCGATCATTAGATCATAAGTTCGCTAGTTTTGCTCATCATGTCCTACCGACCGGCAGAATCTGCACCATTGTTGCTTCAGGGTGAAAATGTGAAGATGGGTTACACTTTTTACCCTTTTTTGAGAAAAAAATTTCATTTTTTTTCGGTTCTTCAACTTTCTGCAAACTATAACAATTTTTCTGTGTAGAATTTCATTTTGCGATAAAAATAAAAGTTGTGAGAAATTTTTTTAGCTTTCTATTACTTATTTTTTGAAATTTTTTTATGCAGATTTGATATGTCAACTTAGCGTTTCTTTGAGTGTGTGTTTCTTAACAATCAAAGGATTCATAAGAAGTCATGTTATGACGCAATGTTGTATTAATTGAAAATTTGTGTTTTTGAAAAAACAAAATGTGTTACAACAATCTAGACAGAGTCTAATTTTTTTTCGTCATATTTACAAAGCCAATAGATGCATATCATAATTACTAGAATTTTTTGAACTGGTCTAATACGAAAAACTGTGTATTTTGGATATGTTTCGCATCGCAAGAAATTTCTTAACATATAAGTTATAAAATAAAAATCTAAAAGCTACCCATTAGAGACGACGGACCAATGTAATGCCCCATAATTTTTTCAGTTTTTTTTACAATGTATTTTGGGAGATACAAAATTTTGATTTCACTGAATCACAATGACCCTCAGAAATTGTTTGCACCCATTTTATTAGAAAAATAATTAAAATTAATAAACGTTTACGAAATTCCATAGAAGTTATATTTCCCGAAAGTAGATTCAATTCTGAAAATGCTTGTCTTGGTTCCGACAGTTAATTAACAACCTTTCATGGAGTTTAATCAGTCCAAAGTTGCAGAACCATTTTCAGAGCCTGGTTTTTGCGTAATTGGTGACGCATTAGTTCGGCCGAACTATGTTTTCTCGCTTAAGACTCGTTAAATCTAACGTCTAATAGTTTGGCCGAATTTGATCAAAATTCTCGGCCGAACTATTGTATAACTCTCCGTTGGCCGAAAATCTGCGCCACCCCCTTCGCCCGGGACATACATCTCACCGGGTGCACTGTGGTTCGTATCATGTAGCCCTGCTACATGGCAGTCATCGCACCACAATGCAGATCCGCTTGAGCCTGGACACAAGAGATTGGGTTCTCCACTTGCTCCTGGACACACCGGACTAGGCCCTCCCGTCTACATGTAATCTTCCAATAGTGGGCACTTATCCTTCGTATGTCCAGATGCCCGACATCGTATACACCACAAGCCTACGCTAGCTCCTTTTTCTCGTTCCTTCCATACGGTCTGAATCTCCATATGCATGGCTTCGAGCTGTTCCTGAAGTTTTTGTACTCCTACAGAAGTATCTTCCCTAGGCATAGCCTCTAGTTTCATGGCCGCTTCCAAATATTTTTCCTGTGATTTGAAGGTTTGGTGGCCCATAGGTGAACGCAACTGAGGTAGCAACATAGCAATGAACCATTCCGTATGCTGTCTATCGTCATACTTAAATCCTCCTTCTCTGATTACTTTCTTTAGTCTTTGATCAGCTTCCCATACCAACTCAGTTTCTCCTTGCTTGAAGTCTTTCACATCTGCTATGATTTGTGAGTAGGACTTAGGCTCCCGGAATTGTTGTTTCAGAGCGTCCTTAATATCTTGAATAGATGCGCTTCCATTTTTGGATAGGTATCGCATATACTAGTCCAGAGTTATCTCTTTGACAACTAGTGATAGTTGCGCCCTTTTCACAGTATCACTTGTCACACCTTGCGCAGTCCACACAGAATTTGCAATAAACAAAAATCGGTCCATGTCCTCATCCCCTACACCCTTGAAAGTAGGTAATTTCAAGTGCGCTTCCATATCCTCTTCTAGTTTGGGTTTTTGAGCGAGGTCTTCCTCTTATGTGGTTTTGATGGTGGTGTAGCTGGTGGACTTTGTGTAGCTGCTCCTTTTAGTAGGCTATAGACAGATCTATCCCCTTCTTGACTGGTTCGATAGTACTTACCGCTCCACATTACACTTTCATCTAAACTGGGGATCATTTAACCATTCCTGCTCTCAGGCCTTCAATTCTTTTCTGAGCATTACCTGATCCCTCTCTCAAATTGTGCCCGGTCCCGGCAATGGAACCATTTGTTGGCTCGAGGGGTCCTGACCTAGGTTTGAAGGTGAAGGTTTTCCAACAAACCCCTATACTACTGGCCCTTTCGGCAGTGACCGGCTTGCGCAAGTCAAAGTCTCACCCAAAGTAGTATGGGTGGGTGCTAGAACCAGGTTTTCGCACCCTTAGAGAGAGTAAGTAAGCCTAGCAGAGTTGCGTCTGGCTTTACAGTGAACCGTTCACCTATTACAGAGCCAAATCTATAGGTCTCCTTTGCATCCACGTGCGCAAGGTCAACTATACTACAATGCTTAATAAATTATATAATTCTAAGACAATAGCGCAGTATTTCATAAAACATAACATAACAGATCCAGATACAGTAAAAAACAGTATTTTGCAACTTAACACAGAGTACGCATAATGCAATAGTTACCACAGATTCACAAAGACAATACACATAGATTCAGTTACTCAACCAACCTTTCTTATTCATCAATCCGTCTATTCCTTCTTAAAATACCCAACCCGACCTGCGCACATAGTAGGAGGGTCCGCACACAGCAAGACTTGGGATCTCTGCGCACACAGCTAGTAGGAGTCCTTTCCTCGAAACCCAAACAGGTCTACTAATCCACAATTCGCATCAAAATCTCATCATCTTCTTACCTTACAATTCAAAATGTTCCTCTATTTATAACAATCTAGCCTAATCTTTCCTATGGTCCGCAAACCATGGTTTAAGAACTCTAGGTCTACCCTTTGACCCACCCCAAAACCCTTGCGCTAGACTAAATATAATAAAAAATATACAAAATCAGACCAGTTTCGCAGCTTTTAGGAGACCCTGTTCCAACAACATGTAAATCTTAGAGTGGGATTATTTGATTACAAATTGAAATATAATTATTTCAAGGCTTTATCAATGAGATTGGTTTTTCGAGTGTGACATTTTAAATTTAAGCTCCAGATTTAATTTCATTTTTGTCACTGAGAAATAAATCTATATTTTCTGGTATCGAAAAGATTTCATTTTTTATTGGGTACTATTAACATTAGTTTCCTTTCCTATCGAGTTTGAAGTATATTTAGATTCAATTTCATTTACTTTTGCTCCCTAAAATTAGTTTATTTTCCTCTCAGGTATGAAGATTTAATTTTTGGAAGTGTGATCTATTTATGCAGCAGAGATACTTCCCTTTTCTACAAGATTGATATTATTTTTGTTTTGAATGATTATTAGATAAAAAACAAACATGTGCATGAAACATCCTAATCCAATTTGAAAAGTATTCACCTAATAATAAATCCTAGCACAAACTGTGCATTTACACTTCACTAGTTTACAAGTCCTGATCGATAATTTATGAAGTAATTTAACATCAATTAAATTTCCAAATAAGTATCAAAGCTCTGTTAGACTGGTTGGGGATGGCCAATCCTAAATGAATTTGATCTTAGCCAAATCCACATGCACACCTTGCTCATCTATGATGTAACCCATATATTGGACCTGACTCATGCCCAAGGTGAATTTATCCAATTTGGCACACATTTTGTGCTACCAAAGGGTCTAAAGGACCTATTTAATGTGTGGAAAGTGCTCTTCCCAACTCTTGTTGAAGATTAGGACGTTTTCCATATAAACAACCACAAAATATTTGGTGAAGGGTCAAAATATGTCATCCATCAGCCTCATAAAAGTTGCTAAGGAATTTGTCAAACTGAAAGGTATGACCAACCATTCAAAAATTCCTTTCGTGTATTTGAAGGTGGTGTTCCATTCACATGTGGGATATATTGGAACCTGGTGATACCTAGACTTCAAATCGATCTTGCTGAAATACTTTACCCCCTTGAGTTGATCCAGAAGGTCATAAATCCATGGGATTGGATACTTGTTCCTAACAATGCTTTTGTTTATTGCCCAATAATCAATGAAGATCCTTCATTTCCCATATTTATTCTATACAAGCACAATCAAGATCCAAAAAGGTGACGAACTTGGTAGGATGTTCCTTTTTTGTAGAAATTATTCCTTGATCAACCACTTCATCTCTTGATTTTCCAAAATGGAGCGAAGATATATTGACCCATTGGGTAGAGGTGCTCTGGGAGTCAGATCAATCAAATGTACCCTTGTGGGTGAGGATAAGATGTCCCTATATTCTTCCATGACCTTATCCACCTACTTCTCCTATGTGGGGGAGCCCTTCCTAGGGGTAATGGATGTGGCCATGATATTCCCCTTACTTTTTGAGCGAATCAAAAAGAAAAAAAAAATCCTAGTCTGGGAGATTATATTATTACATTTCTTAGCAAAGATCAAAGAAATGGCAGAAAGTGGGGCTACCTATGGTATCCTATATAACTCACCCAAAGTAATAATAACAGTGTGAGGCCTAGACTCATACATAGCATAACGCTTCCACAACTATGATTGGCCTAATAATACATCACAAAATTCAAGAGGAGCAATGTCACATAGTACCTCATCGATGAAATTTTTGATATTGTAAGGAAGGCGACACTGTTGGCTGACGTGAATATCTCTTCCTTGGTGGAGACGCCCGATGGTGTATGGTTTTGGGTGTAGTGTGGTTGTTAGACCCAACCACTTAATAACTTCTGTTGAGATGAGTTTCTTTTGGCTCCCATTTTTTAAAATGAAATGGAATAGTGACCCCTTCACCCACATATGTGAGTGGATGAGATAGTCCCATTCTTCTAGGTATTCAGGCTCAATATTCTAGACCTTGATGGTGGAAATGGTGGTGTTAGTCTCTACATCAATAATATGCTTCCCTTTTTCATTCCTCTTGTTGGGGTTTGACTCTGAGTCAAAACATGCATCTGAATCCAAATCCTTTAGCTCTACATATAGTGACTTCCAGGCAAGAGATTAACTTATGTCGTGAGTGGGGCTCTTGTGGAACTCACACCATTTACCTGTGTCCTTTTATTAGTGGTGTTTTTCTTTTCTTGTGGCTTCACTCAGTTATCCTAGGTTACCCCGTCTTTTCTTTGACCTTTTTTATGTGGTTTGTGGGAACCTTTTCCCTACTTCAGAGTCAAAGATAGAGGGTTGTGCTTCTTCTATTTAATTTTTTTTTTAATCTTTTCAGCATATTGGTATGCTACACCAAGAGAGGAGATGTATAGGAACTATATTTCTTCTTGAATGTATTTTTGAAGACAACCACAGTACTTGAGCACCAGATATCACTCAAAATCTTTGATACCCAATTTTTTATGTATAGTATGAAAAACATTTGTGAACCCACACAAATCTTGGTCCCTTTTCTTGTTGTAGTGTGGTCCATTGTATATCTTTGTCATCATATCTCCTCATGGGGTAATATTG
This sequence comes from Pinus albicaulis, assembly GCA_034641835.2. Taxonomy (NCBI): domain Eukaryota; kingdom Viridiplantae; phylum Streptophyta; class Pinopsida; order Pinales; family Pinaceae; genus Pinus; species Pinus albicaulis. The sequence goes on along the minus strand of CM076571.1, from coordinate 437,998,248 downwards.
TTCCTTGAGAGTGTCTCAGAACTAGTTCCAAGTGGGTGCAACTATGAATAGATATGGTTCCTTGACCCTTTTCTCATAGTAATTTTTCCACTAGTCCTTGACATCAGGATCAACCTTAAGTAGTGAAAAAGTAATATTCCCCATATCAGAGAAAATATAGATTTAAAAATAATCCTCCAGCAAATTCAACTACTTGTCTACAACATTTGCATCTATTTTACCTTTAAATATAAGGATATCTAAGTTCACTTGTACCTTGAAGGGGGTAGTGCCTCCAAAGTGACTACTAGATGAAGATGCGTTGTCGATGGGCACCCGTCAAAGGATCTAGAAAAATTATTCCATCATTTGTTTCCTTTTCCACTCGAGTCCTTCTTCAGGTAACATTTTAATAGTATTTCATGCTCCCTCATCTTTATTTTCTTCCACTAAGGGAGTTCGTTGGTGTTGGTGGGGAAAATCTTACAAGGGTTCATCTAATTGAAGTTCTAAATCCTTATACCCTGACCTTGTTGGGGCATGCACAAAAAAAAGTAAAAGGGTAGACTTCTTTGATAACACCGATCTATATTTATGTCAGAATGAAATGAAATACATATATAAAAAGAAACACAAAGCTACAGTGAAAACACAAATTTAATTCATTAATAACAAGGCACTCAAAACTATTACATGCAGAATGTAAATAAAATAGTTCGAGCAATGGTAAATTATCTCTAAGAAGAGATGTGGCAGCTACATGCCCCCTAAATTGTGTTACAATAAGTCTCAAAGGACTTTTTATCATTAAGAAATAATGGGAACCCTAAACATCTAAAAATCTAACCCTAGGAGATGAAGCGCCAAAAGCTTGTGGGCCCCATTGGGGTTAGCTAGAACATCAACTTCCTTGGGCCGTAACTTTGGAATATGATCTTAGTTTGAATATCATAATACCTCATTCCAAAGATCTCCAAGAGGAGGGGAAAATAATATATGAAAATTGTTCTTGCACTTTTTTGGTCTCTTCGTTTTCCCAAAACATGTCTTTTAGACCCTAAAAACGATTTCAAACATTTAGGGCCCAAAAGAATTCCAAAAATAGTAATTTGTGCTACAATTAAGGAAAGTGAAAGAAACAAAGGTGGGGGTCTAAGTGAAATAGGTGGGTGGCTACCGATATCCACCTAGAGCCATTCTTACTTCCTCTATTTTCGATAATATTCATTCACTCACTACAATCTCCATTTAAATACTCAAAAAAGAGATTTAGTTCTAATATCGCTTGATGATAGCATGTTCCTATGGAGGTATGCTTTAGTTTCCCAAAAATATTCCACCCTTTTCCTGTTACGAAAGTGTGTTAACTTATTCTACCTTGTACCCTCAAAACTCAGCTACAACCTTAATGAAAAATCAAATTACATATTTTTACACCCACGATGATGTATATTTTGCCTCATTCGTATTCCACTTTGATCTTATCTACTTATTCCGAAAGTCACATTTTGTCACTTATTTTGTTTTTCCCACGACATTTGTCACCATCATTGGTATAGTGGTCATGGTGCATAAAAGAAAGCAATTTCATGTGTTTCACCCCCCTCAAAATTGACTATTTGGAGGTAGAGATTTAAAATTCCACACCATACACTTGGGTTGACTACTCTGACCTGCTTGAAGCCTAACCAAGTACTTGTTGAGGCCGGTTCTTTATTCCTTCCAAGCTAACTATTTTGATGGATTAGGTCATACTTTCGAATTTCCTTGTTCATTGGCCCATAGTAACTTAGGATTTGGGACCACTCAGGTAGGTTCTTATTTGAATTGATCAAAATTAAAGGTCAAATTCCAACTATAGTATAAATTCTTCAACAATTGGTATATTTGTTGTATCTCTCGTAGTTTTTCCTTGAAGTTGTAGAAAAGGAAAGTATACCCGAGGTAACCACAAACCAACCTTCGGATGCGTGAATCTAGCCAATGTCGCATCCGGAGAGGGCTCTCTCTTTATAATTTATCTTTGTTCTTAGAAAGTTTTAGGCTAGTTATAAATCCAAGAGTTTGTTTAAAAATGGTGGAATCCACAAACTAAGGGAAAGGTTAGAAAGCCTTTCGGTACCCATTGGGCTATGGAGTCAAAGGATGGCTTTACTTGATTTCTATTCTACACACAAGATGGCTTTACAGGGCAAGATATCTAGACAGAGAAAAATCCTTAAAATTTAAAGTGGATGGGATGATTTTGAAGGGATGAAAGGCAGCTTAAGAATCTTTCACCATGTTCAAAAGAAAGAAATGAGATGACTACAAACAAAGAGCAATGAAGAATTCTTTGCTATAGTAATAAAAAATGTTTAAATTAGCAAAGCAAGAGCATTTAAGAATTCATGCTTATAACCAATTTAGAGGAAAACATTAAGAACAATCACATACTGAAATCGCAGTACAATTAAGTAAATTCTCGATTCAATCCTTTATGTAAATTATTCGAGAAATGGACATAATGATATTATGAACTGATATAAAACTTAAGACAAAGGGTAGAAAGACTTATTGAACTGCAAAATTCAACACATGAATCACGAAAAATCTCGAGCTTCAAATGCAGTCATCCACAATGAAAGTCACGAATAAATTTCTCCAAAATGCTTTTATTCAGAAAATCTCAATGTTACAAAGAAAGATGGTAATAGAATCCACCCTCAATACTCTCTTTGAGGGTTTATTTATACAAGAAATAATTGAAAAAAATCTCACACTAACCTAGCCAATAATCTAGGGTGACTAAGGAGTAATTTACAAATAACTGGAGACAAAATGGTCTCATTAGATAGAATAATAAGTAGCTGCTCGATGTCGTCGTTTCTCTCATTTTGCTCGATGTGCTGGAGGCAGAAGTGCTGAGAAAAAGGGCTCGATGTCTGTCCTTTGGAGTAATTTCTTTGCTTGCTTGACACTCCCTTGTTTTGCATATCGGATAATCTTTTAACCTATGTAACCGATACTCTTCTCATCATCTGTTCTTACTATTTATCTTTTTCATGATAGTAAAAAGACAAAATTCTCAATCTCGAAGATAAATTTCATAGAATTTCCAATAAGTCTTTCCACCATTGATCTTCTCGGTATCATAGTCCCTTTTTAGTTTTCTCAATGTCTCATCGACTGTGAGTTTTGTAAAAAAGTGGGCTCATTAGGAAACAAATACTTTATTTCATGTTCAAGATGAAATAAATTCTTCACTTTGCTGTCATAAATATTTCTCCTCGTTGGCAACGTTGTTTCGGCAAAGCGGTAGAACTAGCAGTTGTATTTTGAGCATGGACATTTATTTTCTTTAAATAGGTTTCCAAGTCCATTATCCGATCTCTAGAGAGCATAGGGAATCTGGGTAACCCTACCGTCCAACAAAACTTGAAATTTTTCTCTTCACAGAAAGCATTAATATCAGCCAAAATATCCCGAGCACTTCCTTTCTAAATTCTCGTATAAAGGTTCTTTTTGATGAAAACTATTTTTATTTCCAAAACAAATAGTCTGAGCCCTCGTCTCTCAATTCCCAATACCGCAAGCTTTGCTTTGTTCGTGTGTTCAAAAAATTGAATAAGTTGATTGGCACTACTCGTGTCTACCCCCTTCAATTCATTTCTTGTTCGTTTTATTTCTTCCGAGCTACTTTAATCAAGTCATTTTGTTCAAAAAAGTCGCTTGGACGAGAGGGCCAAATACCCTTTATTAACTCAATTATATTACCCCAAATAATTTCATTTATTTCCTTTAAAGGCTTTTCTAATGATAGATCTTTTTCTAAAGCCCTTAACTAATCTGTCCAATCTTTTAATTTCCCTCGGTATTATCGGCAAGCTGTCTTCTTAGTATGTATCATACTTCAGCTCCAAATTTACTAATTGCAATTTTGTGGTTTGAAGTTCTCGTGGACCTCTTTAGTTGTAAACTTTCCATTTGTTTTATCAATTCATCGAGGAACTTAAAATAGAAGTGTTTACCCGGGTCTGGTCGTGTTTGGTGACATTTCGTTGTTGTAGTACCCGTGGTTGTAGTAGCTTCGTGATGGTTGCCTTCCCGATAGCTTCCTTTTCCCCGTAAGGCTTGTTCCAATTCTTTCTCTCGTTTCACTTAATTGCTCGACCACCTTTAAGAGCAACTCCATTACCTCTTCTTGTGAATTCCCCTTCAGAACTTCTTGGGTCTCGGGGATGTCTTGAGGCTGGTAATTTCACTGCCTAGCAAGGTCTTGACCTATGTCATCATCTTTTCTTCTTTATTAGTGCCTCAATGCTTTTAATATCTTTGGGGTTGTGACCCAAGCTAATGATTATGTCTTCCAAAGACTTTATTCTGTTATCTTTGGCCTAAGAAGAGGCCTTTTCAATTTACAATTGGGCACTTGTGTTATTTACAAGAATCTTGCAGGGCCGTTAGGGCTGCCACTGGCCTTATTAGTAAGAGTGGAATACACCATTTCCCCGAGCTTGTTTATGCAAACTCTCATCTCGTCCAAAGGATGAATGTCCTTTCCCCGGGACCTCAAAATTTGTTCTAATATAGTCATCTCTTGTCATGGGTTTTGGTACCTTGGACTTGAAGTGACTCATTATCATTTGCTCTTGTGAAATGTCAAATGCTCTGACATTAACCTTTCCCCGATTATGTGGAGCCATTTTTCCAAGTATTGATCATATACCTTCATCCTTAATGGATCATTCTTTGCCTTTATATTGATGAAAGTTCTTTTTATATCCCCTCGTGATCTGTTTTTGGTGGCCTAGAGGAGGATACTTCGCACTCAACTACTTGTGCAAAGCTTTTCCTTTACTACGCTCTGTATGGGTCATACTAACGGGAACCCGACTAGTTGATCGTCTTCTCTTCCATCATCAAACACCTCATCTATGATTTCCACATATGGAAGTGGATTGGGTTTCTCGCTTTTTAGCTTGATGTGGCTTTTGAGGTTTCTTTGGGAGGTGTAGTATCCGGAACTCGCCTTTTCTTTCCTATTTCCACATTGGATGGAGTTTGTAATTCTGGAACTTGTGGATGATTTACTCCGAATGGGAGAAACTTGTGTCCGATCGGGTGCCTCCGGAAGTTTCGAGGTTTCTCTCGCCATGATTAAAGTTTCAATGACTCTGAATTTCGAAAGTTCCTTTTCCTTTACCCTTTGTCTCTCGTCCTGCAACCGATGAAACTCGCCTTCCGTAATCTCTGCCGTAGATTTGCTACTGAAGAAAGTGCCAATGTGAGAGTACTCGCACTTGACCATAAGATTCTAGGTCATATTTCTTCTCAATATCTTTCATAATTCTGCTTCATTTTTTCCTCTTCACTTTCTTCTTCAACTAGTGTTTACTGCCACCCATTCATCTTGATTGGGCATATCGTTCTATTTCAGGAATCTTGTGGTGTATGTAGGGGGATGATTTGTCTTTCTTTTTATTCTCTTTTCACAAATAAAACCAAATGGGTCATAAGGAACCCAACGGAAATGTTTTTTGGAAATTGCAATGGCTTTGTAATATATTTTTCTTCTTCTCGTTCAGCATCCCTAGAGTTGCGGATGAAAGGACCTAATTGGCTTTTGATCCTCGCCAGGGCTTTTCTTTTTCACACTACAAAAAATGAATCATATCTCGAATTATTCATTTGCCCGAAATATTCTAAGGCAAATAGTCTCATGGGCACATATCTTGTAACTTGAATGGATGTAATTCACATCCATAGATTCTGATGATCGAATGGTTTTGATATAGATACCGACTCTCCAACTTTATAGGTCCTTGAAAGCTGCAAGGTACTTCTTGATTTCATTACCGAGTCTTGGGGAGGAATTCCCGTCAACAAGGTAGTTGCAGGGATATACAAAAAGGTCGATGAACTCAAAGCATAGAATAACGGGAGACTCATAAGAAGAATGAATTATAGAGGAGACAAAAATATAACTAACCTTGGGTTTCCTTGGCATCAAGCTTTTTAACGAGGAAAGGGAACTTCTTTGATTGATAGTAGATAATGAGATGATAAATAACCGAGGGAATATTTAAAAACTTTCTCATCATCTAACCTCATGAACTTGTCATGGATCTTATTGGCTATGAAAGAGGCATAGTCATATTTAATCTCAGGAGGTTGCCCGGGAGTAAAATGAATGACAAGAAACCGCGAGTTATCTCATCAACATATTCACTTTGGTGTTGAAAACCTAAGACAAAAGATATCATATTTAGGATGAGCCTCCCCAACTTGTTGAAATAATAAAAACCATAGGGAGGAGGGCCTGAGGTTGGTGTTCGTGCAACATGAAATTCCCGGCAAATGGACTTCAATTTATCCGGGGTCAATTTATTAGATTTTTCAATCAATTCTTCCATAGACAAAGGTGCTAGTTCTTGAGTGTTTCTGTTTCAAAATGCAGCATTGCATTGATAGCCCGGGGGAGTAATGGGGAAAAGAACACTGCCGTGGGATATTACAGCCTCTCCGAGTGGGATCATAGTTAGAATGGAAATAGTGGATAATTTCCGGGAAAGAAAATGATCGAGGGGATGAGATATCTCTGGAGATTGGATTCCCACAACCCAATGACATCTTGCCCCTTCGAGTAATCATCTCTCGCAAAGTGACAATAACTCGAAGGGGGCTTTCATCAAAAATTCAAGTCTTCTTAATCTGAAAATCTTTATCCACTAAAGGAAAATATTCTAATTCTCCGTGGGGGGCATTCGATGAGTCACATTCAATGTCAGCCGGGGCTTCCATTTTGGTTCTTGTGGATTCAAAACGGAAGTTTACGGGTTTTTTCACAAGCCTGGCGCAATTTTGGTCTTACTGAGGGAAATTGGCACAATTGCAGGGTTCGGGGGAACAATTTACAAGCCGTTAAAACTCAGGGAATGATCTTAGGAATAAGATTTAAACATTGATTCAAATGAAAAACAAGGAAAAACAAACTTTCTTTTGAAGTTCGAAGTGCTATAGGATAAATACATGCTTCGGAGGAAAGTCAAGCATTAACAGTATCGAGCAGATAGCGAGAGGGATGCTTGAACATAGGTCTAGTGAAATTGCTAGAGCGAAATTAGATAAAACACGTTGAATTCTAGTGAGAAAATGAATTTTTTTGCAGCATAGTAAGGCTAGCAGTAAAGCTTTCGAATAACGAAAATGACAGGAAAAACACGAAAATTGGTTTTATTTACAAGTTAAAAGGGATTTTTATTTTTTTGAGGAGTGACGTCACTTTAGTACGGCGCGACGTCCGTGAGGGCGGTAAGCGGTAATCCCCGCACCGCTTGTGGACAAGAGTGGTATTAATCGAGCGGGCAGCGATTCCATCGGATCATTGACACGTGGACGGAGGACTAGTCAAATACCACCAATCCCCCGCGCGTTAAAGTTCTGACAAGGGATGGCTGGCGGAATTTACGTGGATCGTTGATCTTTGGAGGGGCGATCGAAAGGTGGAAGGGACGGGGAGATGGTGGAATGTTATCGCACGGGCCCGGTGGGGTTTTAAACACAATTAACTCTATTAAACATCCCGGGGGGCGTCTAATTGGCGGAAAAGTTTGGTTATTAATTAATTCTGATAATTAATTAATTCCAATGGTTAATGAAAAATAGGGGTCGCAGCGGGGTTTCGTCGGGTGGGATGCCAGGTGGATGGCCACGATGGCATGGGATCTTTCCGCAGTTTGAATTAAAACTTCGGCTTTATTCATCTTTTTGCGTTAAACATATATATCATATGTTTAAAGTTTATTTTTCATATATGTTTTTATTATATGGTAATAAATAAACTTTATTTAATTACCATAGGGGCGTGACTATGATACAAGGATATATTTAACCAAAGGGCGTATGAAGCGGGTTTTTAATGAATATTTGGGAAGTAAATACTTTGGTTAAAACATAATAGAGGGGTTTTTTGGGATATTAATTTAAAAGGAATTATATACTTAGGATAAGGCATTTTCACTAGGGATTTAGTAAATACAGTTAAATGTTAATATGACAAAGGGACAAAGGAACTCAAAATACTTTGCACATCTAAGAAAGTGACAATTTCTGAAGTAAATTGCAATATCTCATCTTCAACACTTAAACTTAGAATAGTAAGTTATTTTGAGGGATTTTTATGGATTTTTGCATAGTTTCCCTCAAAGCAAAAATGGGATTTTACTTAGGACAAGGTTAAAGGTGAATGATTATAATGATGAATTATCTCAAGTACTTAGGTCTTTTTAGATCATTAGGCCGAGGGTCCGTCCCTCCAAAAGTCAAGGAAATGCCTTGAGCCCCTTTCGATCTCCAAATACCTTAGTACTTTGAGAGAGAAATTAGTAAAACTTTTAGGGGGAAAGTGATGAGGGAAGTTAATGATTTTGACTTTAGCTTGCCGTGATTTTTCCAGGCTGTATTTCACGTTTCGAGTATTTGTGATGAAAGTAAAGGATCAAAATCATTTAGCAGCATCATTCATCGAATAAAACTTTGCAACACCATCTACCTACCCTATCTACTACTACCACTTTTCTCTTCTTTATTAGGGTACACATTTAGACTTGCAAACCCTTTTCAACCTTTTCTTTTTTACATGATAATCTATCTATTTCTACCCTTATTACATCCAAGGGCCTGATTAAACTATTGAGCACCTTTTATTAACTCTACCTATCTACTTATACTGCCAAGATTAAAAGCTGCATTTGATCATGATATTTATTCTCTAATCTATAACATGAAATTGAAATATTAATAAGCCAAGTTTAAAATGCAGCTTTGACTTCCTTCATAAATTGTGGCAAAAAGTTTGACAAGCGCACACAATTGATTTATTACAAAAAATGAAAGTACTAGTGGCATTTTGGATTTGCACACTTTCCTTGGTTCATATTTTTTGCTTGGCGTTCATTTCTTTCACTTTTCTCGACCACTTTATTTTTTCTTACCCTTTGATTTTTCTTTTTTAGGGTATACCCTCTTTACATTTTTTAATTTTTTTGATTTTTCAAGAATATGGAACACCTTTGCTCAAGAAAAAGGTTTCAACATATTCCATAGTTCAATCAAGACAATCATGAAAAATGACACCTATTGGTATAGGAGACTAACAATATTTATGGGGGTCTCTTGTATTAAAATCCCCAAACCATGCCCCCTCAAGTATTTTATATCTAGGATGATTTCAATCGTTTTCTATCTCTTGGATGCAATCAATATTTTGCAAAGAAGTTCACTCTTGCTTAAAAAAAAGTTTGAAGGCATTAACTTGAGGACCTTATCCTTATGACATCTTTTTGCACTCTTTTTGGGGTTTTTTTCTACCTTTCATCCTCGAATCTAGTAACTATGAGATACACGATCGAGTGAATAGTAGCTGCTGCTTCGGGAAGTGAATTTAACTAAGAATGGGTGGGAAAAATTAATACTAGTGAATAGATTAAGGCCTATTCCACTTCACTTTGATACTCTGGGTTGGAGCTAGACACAAGAAAAACAAGAACCCGTCCACTCCATCTATTGTTATAGTTCTTCACAATGTCCAATCTAAATAACACTTCACCCACCATTCTCAATGAATCATTTCCCATGATTCATTTTTACATATGTCTTCATTACAAGATGTCAATACACTAATTCTAATAATATAAAAAAATCGTAAGGGACATTAATTCTAGAAGAAGAAGAAAAAACTATGATAAAAATCAATTTTATTCTATTCAAACCAAAATATAGTTACGAGTAGGGATGTATCATGGGCTTCGCTTCCCAAACATATATCTTATAGCCACCTAGTTCTACTCTCTTCTCTAGGCTCTCTTATCTATACATAATTTTTTTTTGAACAAGAAATTATACCCAATAGACAAATCACATGGGAAACACATCAATGAAATTATAAAACTAAAACACAATAAATTAAACACTTGTAATATTTGATACGTGACCTATTTGGGAAATTTAACAACTCATCAAAATAACTTATAGACTTAGGTTCTTCGAGAATCAAGACACTTGGTTCTTAAATTAAATTTTGCTAATCTATAATCTACATACAAATTTAAAGTTGGAGATAATTTACTTTCCCTTTAGAAATTCAAGACCCCTTGGGTCTCGAACAAATCACGTTGTACAAGGGATGATGATCTCGTATCATTGAATTAACATCCATTTGATGTAATTCCTATTTTTTTCTTACTAATTAATGAAACCATGAGTGTAATGGTGTCCATATTAGATACAAGTTCAAATGTTTTCTCATAATGCATTCATTCATTTTGTGAATAACCTTTTGAAACTAGTTTAGCTTTTGAACTTATTTTTACTACCATTAGAGCTAAAACTTAGATTTGTACACCCATTTTAAGGCTATTGAAACATCTAAGAAGGTTGGTTCCCAAGTGTAATTTTTCACAATGGAATAATATAATGTAAAGTATAGGATCCTTTTTATTTCTCAAAATTGAAAGGTTCTTAAACATTGATGACTTTAGATATCAAAACATAATCTTTGTACTTTATTAGTTTCTTTGATTTTCCTTGTTGACCTTTACAATGCCTCACTGCTGCTTGGTGGAGTGGCTCCAAATTTTTTTTTCTACTTCTACTACTTGTAACTTCAATTAACACTTTTAGATACAATATAATCTTATTGTATATTCACATTCTTCTACTTTTGCACTTTCAATGCATTCTTGATGAAGTTTCCATACATTCTTGATTATTAACATTTGCATATTAATGAAATGCAATATCCTTACTAGCAAATAATTTGTGAGTAACGGGATCATACATTTTTTAATTTCTATGGGTATCGCTTAATAAATAATGAGAATAAATTTCACCAACTTTGCACCGAGATTACATCTACTTCCCTTTGGGAAATGGGAAAATTATTTACTCCCAAAATCTATTAAATAATTAACAAATTATTTATATAAATCCAATATATGCTTCATAATGATTTTTTATGTTATAAAGCATATTTATAATTATATTTCATAAATACGTAGTTGTATTTATAGCTTCAACACACAAAATATTAGGGATATTCATATGTTTTATCATTCTTGTAGCCCACTCTACTATGGTACTATTCTTCCTCTCAACTATTTCTAAAATATATTTTATTTATAGTTCTTTAAGAATTCTCTTCAAGCATATCCCTCACTTGAATTTACCTAAGGATCTTCATATGTTTATCTCTCTACTTTTTCAACCATATTTCTAAAATCTTTGAAGTACTTAGAAACATCACTTTTATTTCTTTCCATGTGAACATGACTTTATTAATAATGAATTTAAGAAGATAAGTAGCTCCCCAAGTGATCGAATTTACATGGACTCATACACATTAGTATACATTAATCCAAGAAAATATTTCTTTTTCTATTTTTTCCTTACTAGAAACTCATGTTTACCTTATTTTCCTAGTACACAACTATCAAAATCAACATGCTCATTTTTTAAAATTAGAATACCTTTCTTATTAGTATATTTTATTTGAAGTAAAGGTAGATCTTTGAGATTTAAATGTTGTATACTTTACGGGTCATAGATTTCTTGTAAATATAGTTGTAGATAACAAAGTTTGATGAAATTCAATAATAACATCAAGTTTGTATAGGCCTCACACTCTAATTCCTTTTACTACGATTTTGTAGTGATCTTGCAAATCCTTCACTTGATAACATGAATTTAGAAGTTAAAATTTCAAACATTGGTTGTGATTGTTAAAGCGAGATTAGATTTTTTCTTAATCCATAGTGCATACATTACATTTTTTGTTATTTTCTATACCCATTGCAGAAAAACTTTATACATCCATTATTATATCGTTTTATTTCATGAAATTGATCTCCCTAGATAGATTTTAGCACCATTATTTTTCTCAAGATAGGTTTTACACTAATATTTAGTTTTATTCATATGAATGGATGCTCCCTGAATTTACGAACCCACCATCACAATCATCCATTTATGCTAATAAGGTTGCATCCAAAATAAACAACTTTTATTTTTTCAAGGGTCACCACTTACCTATGCTTCTCTATCAACAATTTTCCTTCTTGTATTCTATATTTGGACTCATTAACGTTATTTTTCCTCAATGTTAGTAAGCATAGCGTTCAAAATTAGCACACGTGTTACACATACCACTATTATTCACATTGATAGTTGTCTTTGATGAAACCCCACCTTCATAATTAGGTTCTCCTCCTCTCCTTATCATTGGATTTCCATCAGTGATTTCCTTCTTGTAGCCATCAAATCAAAAATTTAATTTTGAAATCTATTGGAAACACTCCTATGTTCATCTTCTATATAACGATCATTTTTCAAGTCATCAAAATGAAGGTACTTCATCTCTTCGGTGCAATACTAGTGATAAATACTAGATATTCATGCAATATATACCATTTAATATTATAGTAACTATATAAGTAGCTATAAATTCTCACTAATACTACGCAAACTATATTTTTAAATATTATTATAACCACATAATTAGGATGTCTTCATTTTTTCCCATTTTCATTAAAAAAAAATTTAATCCACAAAATTTAATCTACAAAAGTATCTCTCTATTTGCACTCACTATTTCATACACACCTTTTAACACCTACCATATCTGACTTAATGCCTTATATTACCTTATATAAAGTATGATAATATCTTTTCATAAATTTTTTTGAAGAGAACCTTTTATTTGAATATTTTTCTCCCAATATTCAATTAGGTTGCAGGTGGAGGAAAAAATTATTTAGCCCAAAATATATTCACATTTTTTTAATGCATCACACTTTTTAATGCATTGTATCCTTCCAACATTATTTTCATTTTAATTTCAAATTTTAGTATAATTCAATCCAGATAACTTATTTTATTTATTTAAATAGTGATTGGTTGGATCTTTCAGCGCTGAGTAGAAATATAAATAAGATGAATTTATAAATAATAGCAATATTACTAGCGCGCTTTAACAATTTCTACAATGTTATTATAAACACACTATCGACACATTGAATGCACAACAAGACTTTATCTCATGTGTATATTCCCACAATTGTGTTTCACATGTGACGAATTTATTTATTAGGAGCAACTCACCCTCTTGTTAGTAGCTCCAATGACAATAATTGATCTTCCAGATGGTGTGTATGTAACTCTCTTAATGCAGGAGCACTAGAGTTTCTTAGTCATCAAGCTTTTTTGGAGATTTAACTTCTGAAAAATAATTTTATTTTCTTCTTCAAATAATTTAAATTTGTTTTTATTTTTAAAATAATTATAAATAAAAATAAAAACTTAATAGTATAATATTTTAGCTTCAAATATGCCTTTTGCAGGCATGAGAGACTTAGTAGATACACTATAATAAATTCTAGAGAAAATCGTGCAATAATTTTAAGATTTTATTAAAAAAAATGATTTTCTCCAAAATAAATGCTATATGGCCAGTATGAGGATGGCCAAATGAATGTAAATCTAGAGATTTCTGAATAGCATGTGTATATACAGGATTATTGTAATGTAACAAAATTCCATGATATTAATTGTCTCCATGCATAAGTGATTAGTGAATTCAGTTTTTGTATATTGTATCTAGAGTCAATGATAGAATATTGAAGTGTGCAACAATCACATAGCTAACAGCCGCACCCATTCTAAGTTTATGTTGAGCACCATCACGAGGAATTAAAGTTGTCAATGGTAAATCATTTGTGGCCACGGACTTGTTTGTAGGGGTGAGAAGACGAGTTTTGACAGAAAATATATTATTGATTGTAATTGAAACTCAAGAGAGAGCCACTTTATTTTGTAATATTAAATTACCCAAGCGCTGTGCTTCCAGAGGTTCCTTGAGTGAAGAGAAGGAAAATAATCCTGAGAATCGACATTTGGAATTAATCCTTGTTTTGCCTTGAAATTGATGAAGCATTCACTGAAGAATGCGTTGGTGGCCGATTTAATTAATGGTCGAATACATTACTAAAATTGAGAAATCGATTTATGGAAATTCATTAGGGAAATTTATGTCGTTGGTATGGTAGCGACATAAGGCATTCACCTTATGTAATATCGAATCGTATGTAGAGAAACATATGTATTTGAATAAAGGAGAAATGCTGAGTGGAATGAGAGATAAAGAGTGGGGAGTTTATTTTTATTTTATGAGGAAGGATTTGAATATTTATGGTTCATGGATGATGTTATGTTTTATATGTATTTTGGTTCAACGTGGTTTGAATATGGCGAATGGTACACACCTATGTTGGCCATGTTGAGTAAGTTAAGATGGTAGTCCTTTGGAAGTGAATATAAAAGCGAAAAATAATTTGAGAATTGTTTCCTCACAATCTCTCATTAAAAGATTTAATACCAAAACATAAATTAATTACATATAACAAATGGAATTGTAAAAGATAATTCTCTTTACATATATATGGGCTTTTTAGAGATCAATATATCCCTTAAAATATCAGTCTAAATTGAATGAGATATTTATTTAAATGATTGTTTTATTGCGCAAACCTCTCTTAAATCTCTAAAAAGTCAATTTCTTATGGGCTAACTCGTTTACTTCGAAAACATTGGTTTTAACTTCCAACTCAAGAAGATGTCACTATATTGGAAGATTACCAATGCCTATGGGTTTTGGTGCAATGGGGAAAAACTTTACATGGTATTAGAGCCTCAACCCCATGTTTGATCCTTCAAGTTTTTATTTTTTTTCGTTTGGTGGGTGGGTGGAGGAGGGGGGGGACAGGGGAGGAGGAGGGCAAGAGAAAAATTATTAGACTAAATGTTGCACCTCGAATAGTTGATCTTGTGTACTAGTTGTCATTCTAGAAACATGAGACTAAATTCCTGACCTCTAAGAATTGACCTTGTGTACTAACTTCCACCTTAGGAACATGGAACTAGGTTTCGACTCAACATGGTATTATTGACTAGGATGTGTACTAATGGAACTAGGGCTTTACTCGCTAATGGAAAACCTTTACATGTTCTTACTACTACTTATCTATTTAACTCTTAAACTTTAAGAACCATGAAATATGTTAAGAACAATGTAACAAAGTGTCAAAAATTATTTTTTTCATTATGACGGAAACACCTATAAGAATATTGTGTCGTAATTTTCAATAACTATCACGTCAAATAGCCCATAGAGTGTAGGGGTTTTGGAAATAGAGTGTATTATCAAAATGGACTCAAGATGGTGTTATACGACTAAGAGGGTGTACTAATGTGCTCGGCCTTTACTATAATGGAAAGCCTTTACATGTTCTTACTACTATTTATCTATTTGACTCTATAAATTTATATCTTATAAACTTTAAGAACCTTGAAATATGTTAAGAGCACTCTGTAACAAAGTGTCAACAATTATATTTTTTTTCATTATGGCAAAAATACCTATAAGAATATTGTATCTTTATTTTCAATAACTATCACATCAAATAGCCAATAGAGTGTAGGGAATTTGGGAAATAATGTATTGACCCTTGTTTTTATCACATAAGAATGATAAATTTTAACAAATAAACTATTTTTTATTAAGTTTATTTCAAAACCCGAAAACAAAAAATTGTTATCAATATAATGGAAGTAGTAAATATATTTGTAATGTTAATTTAACTAATATAATCTATGTGTCTTAAAAAAAATGTAATAATTTAAAATAAATTAATTTAATTATCATTAAATATGTCACATTATAATTTAATTATTATTAATATTTTTATTATAATAATATATATATGTGTGTGTGTGTGTGTGTGTGTGTTGTGTAGAGATATTATTAATATCTTTATATATCGAGTAATACTTTTAATCCGAGGTTATTCATTTTTTTTGTAACATCTCGACCAAATTTTCTATTAAGATTAAAAAAAATAGTTATAACCGATCATACTTTGAAGCATGAAGGTGACCATGTCAACCATATCAAGAAATTGTTTTCACAAAACCAAGTTTTCTTCGACTTACTTCCAAAAAAACCAACTATGATATCCGAAACTATAAAATGTGCACTAGATCAAAACAAAAGCATAGCTACACGACTCATGAAAGTATAGAAGATAAAGAAAACAAAAAAACACAATATTAGCGAGGTAGGTCATTTGTCGAGACAATGACGGAGACAAAATTTTACTCATGGCCATATGGATGGGGGCCGCATGTGATAACAATACCTTTTCCATTCGGGTGCAGACCGGAATCAAAATCAAAATACAAGAACGATGTATAGCTCAATTTTGTTTAGTCTCACAACGATTTCATCCATATCGTACTAAATATATCTCATTATATTTTTAATTTCTTCCTTACCCATAAAAGGCTTATAATTATCCACTTGTTTGTCACATAGTACCATGTTCATTAAGGTATCCATCTATCTATGTTGATGAGGGGAGTGTAGAAAATACAAGCGTCAATTCCTCCATTTAACTGTCCGCGACCCATTTTTTCTTACTAAGAATCAATTCTAAGTCGAATGATACATCCTTTCTCTAAATTCTTTGCCTCCAAAGTATTGATCTTCGTTCAAACCTCAAATGACATAGCATTAAATAAATTAGCCGCTATCCCAACCGAATAGATGATGTTTTGAGGATGAGGCCCTGATGAGCCCTCCGATGACTCTATTAAGCATTGTCTCGGTGCCAAAATTTAAAAAACCTACAAACAAATTCCACTAATAAACTATGAATCACCCGTAGGACTCTCAGAGTGACCAACACTATGCAACCAGACTACACTTTGTGCGGATTCACATTGTTTCACAAAATAATCACTGTTCAGGTAACAACCACATAAAAATATTAAGCTAACTAAGTAGTCCACCAATTGAGTTTTAGAGGGGTAAACAGAGTGACCCACCGGATTTCGAATGATGAAATCCCATAAAATGTCAAGCATGAAATTCCTTAAAACAAAATAAAGAAAGAGCCATTGCACCAAGTGTCACTACCAAGATTGGAAAATTAAATGACATACTTGAGGGGTCCAAGGATTGAAAATAAACATAGGTGAGAACAACGAACATCTTGAATGACAGGTCGCATCAATGTGTTATGCAAGAAATCTGACAAAGAACATTTGTGATCCTTTCTCAATCAAGGAACCCTACCGAGACCAACTTTGGTGAGAGAGCAATGAGCCCGTAACACGACTCAAAACACAACCATAGACACAACCCATGACCACACCTACAAAAAGTGGTTCTTTAAACAACTCAATACACCCGATATTTCATAAGACATGAAATACTCACTATCTTTAGAAAGAAATAACGAAAAGGCACCAAAGGAAAATGGCAAGAAACCAAACCCAATTGTGAGTGCATTTATCGTACCCAAACTATGACATAGTAGTATCAATAAATACAAATTGTGGAAAATATGGAAAGAACTTACCCAGAGATTCAAGGTGATAGTCTATACCAAAACCATAATGAGATTTCAAGGTAGGAGTAAGAACCTGTGCATGGTGAAATTCCGGAATGTGCCACCTAAAAGCCTAGTCTACTATGCACCACCTTTGGACACCATGCATGTAGTTATATAATGACATTGTTGAGACCATGCTTTCCTCGAGTTATAAAATAATTCAAAGCTAAATATACAACCCTTTCTATGTTGAATATACCTCGCAATTCACAAAGCTCGAGAAAACCATGATATAGAAATCATAATTTTTCCTTTGATCACCTATCATAGGAAAATATCCTTCCTCCAATCGCCTAGTACTTCACCACTCCATGCTCACGTCAATGGCTCCCGACAAAAGGTACCATAGGGTTAACAATCCATCCTTGTTAATTCTCGCTCACATGACTTAAGCCTACTAATACACGTACTTAACATTTGTGTACATGTTTCCCTTGCTCATGTCCATGCATTAAAGAGAGAAGGCTAAGCGAGGGTCCGACACTCTCCCCAATGACAACATGCCGATCATCTACCCACAATATGTGCATGGAATTCATTGAGTAGGCTTCTCTTCAAGGTGTCAGAAATAATTATTTGTCGCTCTCCGATTTGTACCCATGTTCTCGGAAGCCACCCCCATGGGGAACCCTCGTAGCATTTCACTCCCCCTATCCTAGGCTATACTCTCATTCAAATTTACAATCACTTCACTCTACATCCTATCCAACCAATCTCCTAACAATGAATCACCCACTTCATTTCCCCACTTAGCCAAAAATTTATCTCGAATGATTACCTTCCCTTTTCAACGTACACACGACCATTACTTAGTGAAATTTGAGTAAGAGTTCATTTATACTATGTGTTATCGCTTGGAGGTTCCAACTCAAAATGGTACATTCAGGAGGTTTCCCCATAGTAAAGTTTTCTAACCAAATTGATCACAATTTGGGAATCACCATGAATTTGTAATAAAAGAATCCTTTATCTACCGTTACTGAGACCTCTCTCAATGCCCATAATCCATCCATCTTATTATATCTTCACAACAAGAAAAATGAATAAATATGAATTGGTTAATTGTTAATCCCGTAATATACCTCCACAACCTACTTTACCGTTGCCGCAAGGCCCCATCAAAATTAAACACATAGAAAGACGAAGGAGGGGGAGGGAGTAAACAATCGTCACTCAACTCCCATTATGTGGATTATGTAAAAAGAAATCCTTAGGCCACTTGTAGTTGTAAATTTTGAAAAAAAAGGAACTTTCCTCAATATGCTTCCCATATATCATTTTTGGTGGCTTCGCTTAACACACATTCTGTACATTATGCCACATTTTTTCGCACCATGTGGGCGTGTCTATTACTCCCCTTAAACACCATATTATTTATTTCCTTCCATAAACACCATAATTTTAGCTGATCGATTAACAACCATTCTATTAAGACCCACATATCCTTAAAATGTGCTCTACACCAATCTATCCGCCATGTATTTATATCCACTTGACACAGACAAATCAATAATAGAGCATGAATAACCTACTAAATAGTTTTTGAGTAGAAACAATATATAAATAAATGTTTTGTGTCCTCTTCTACTACAAGACACAATGAACATCTCGAAGGATCTTAATCCATTTCATCGTAGTCGGTCCCAAATAAGGGCCCTCCCCTAGGAAATGAACTAGAGAAAATTTGAGACCTTTTGGCCATACACCTTTTGTGCTAAAATATCTCCCAAATTGATTGGCCACTTGAGTACCTAATTATTGAAGAATTGAATAGGCTCGCTAAGGAATAGGTCCCTGATATCCTTTTAACCCAACAAAAAATATCATTCTTAATCGATGTACGAATTATAAGACCTTGGAGATATCATTGAAAATCCTTCAAGGTTAAGAAGTGTTTGAGTTATACCAATATATTCTTGTTTTCCATTGTCTCCACTCAGACCCGATTTCATTTGAAGCCAATAGTCCGCATCTTTCAACGCACCTTGATTGATTCCATTCTTTTTATTTCACAAAAAATTGTGTGTTCAATCAAGGGATAATTTTGTTGCCAATATGCTTCACAAAATAGGGAAGGTTTCCAATCCCTTATCTCCCAAAAAATGCATGTTGTTTTAACTCGTCCTTGACCCCATAAGCCCAGCTACATAATTTGGCCCTTTGGTGGCACCTTGTTCTTATAATCTTTCGCAGGTGATTTTAGTGATGAGTATTTTATTTTCCGTAATCTAATTACAATCCTTGTTACCACCTCAACCCATAACCACCCATAATTTCATCACATAAGCTTTTCTTATTAGGAATGGATCCACGATGCCCAATCCTCCAAGTCCTTTTGGTAGAGTTAATTTTTACCATGCTACCAAGGCACACTTGTGTGTTTTGTCCATGACTTTCCATAAAAAATTTGAACATAATGTTATGAGTGATTGATAAAAATTTCAGTGGATTGGCATTAATGATGTAAATAGTAATTCAAAAGTTCTTGGAGGACTCTTTCACCGGAATGAGGCAACTAGGAAAATTTTTAAAAAATGGAACACCTCATGCTTATTCATTCGTCGTGTTCACTCAATGACATTTTTCCATGTTGATGTCCTATGATAGTTCCAAACTAAATGGATGCCTAAATATTTAGCAAGAAGTGCTACATTTAATATAGCGAATTTCATGGAAAAGTCGACATTACACTAGTTCCGCATAGTTAAAAAGGAGATCTTCATTTTATCCTTATTGACCATCAGGCTCGATGCTATCATGAAAATACAAAGAATCATTTATATTCTTCCTATCTCTCGCATTTTAGGTAAACTAAATAGAATAAAATCATCTACAAACTAGAGATGGGTTATTGTAATATCGTTCCCATGCAATCAAATGCCATGAAGATATTTTGATGCCCCCATCTCGCTTGTAATATTCACCCTAGTCCTTCTATCGCTTAATATGAAGAGAAAAGGGGATGCGGAATTACCTTGTCATATTCCTCACTAAAGAGTGGATAATATGTGAGGATGAACCATTTACCATAATTGAAAAGAAATTTGTGGATATTAGAGAACTCAATTCATTCCATCCAAGGCTCATAAAATCCAAACGCTTGTAATACATTGAATAAAAATACCATCGAAGCCTCTCATAGGACTTTTACAAATCCAACATTATAAACATGCATGGACACTTCATACATTTAATTGGAGGTATGAATCCTCCACCACTATTATTCCATCCACTATCCGTCTACCTTATACAAACCCCGATTGGGATAGAGAAATAAAGGTTGGTAGCAAAGGTTTCAATCAAGAACTATCACCGAGGTTATTATTTTGTAAATAACATTACATAGGGATATCGGTCTATAAACTTGTAAAATCTATGAGCTATTTAGTTTTGGAACCAATGTTATAAATGTTGCATTCAAAGAGGGAGGATGGTTTTTCTCCGCCTGGGGACTTTTCGCCACCTCATGGGTGAAAATGTGAAGTAGGGCTACACCTTTTGCCCTTTTTGAGAAAAATATCATCTCGTTCTTCAACTTTCGCAAGGCAAAACAATTTTTCTATTTAGAATTTTATTTTACGATTAAAAAAATCCGTGAGAAATTTTATTATGTTTCTATTACTTATTTTTTTGGAATATTCACATTTGATATGTCAACTTAAAATTTATTTTAGTGTTTGTTCTTTAACAATCAAAGGATTCATAAAGGTCAAGTTCAAATGCATTCGTGTATTCTTTGAAAACTTCATGTTTTTGAGAAAGAAATGTGTTAAAACAATCTAGACAGAAAGTCTACTATTGTTATATTTATAAAACCAACCGATGCATATCATAATTAATAGAATTTTTTGAACTGATCCAATATGAAAAACTACATATTTTCAATATGTTTTGCCTACGCGAAATTTCTCAACATATTAGATATAAACTAAAAATCTAAAACTATCCATTACAGATGATTGACCAATGTAATGCACCATAATTTTTTCAAATTTTTTGGCTGTAAAGGTATTTTGGAAGATACAAAATTTTAATTTCACTAAATCATAATGACCTTCAGAATTGTTTGCACCCATTTTGTTACAAAAATAATTAAAGTTAGTAAATATTTATGGAATTTTATAAAAGTTATATTTCCTAAAAGTAGATTGAATTCGCAAATGTTTGTCTTGGTTCTCGATGTTAATTCATAAATTTTGATGGAGTTTAATCATGCCAAAGTTGAAGAAATGTGTTCAAAGCCGAGTTTCTCGCTTTAGTTGCGTACGTGTTAGTTTCGACGAACTTTTAGAAAAGTTTGGTCAATTTTTTCGTCATGTCGGCCCGTTAATTCTAACAACACAAAAGTTGGGCCGATCTTCCTTTACGTGTTCAAACTCTGAACTTCTTCGCAAATTACACGGCTTGAAAATCTAATGAAGCCCTCCAAAAAAATAATTCGCAGCTCTTATATAAATAACCAAAACGTAATCATTATTTTCGCGTACTTTCACACATTTCTTCATTTGGGATGATTTTGCAAAGGACTTTTTTTTGCACTTAATTTTCAAAGGACTCTTTGGGTTTACTATTCAAATGATATATTTTGGAGGTATTTTTTAAACCGATATTTTTTTAGACGTATTTTGGGCTTAATTTTCAAAGGACATTTTTTGGAGGTACTTTTTAAAGTGACCTTTTTTAAGAGGTTGGGCTTAATTTTGAATGGAAATTTTTTGGAGGTATTTTTTAAAGTGACATTTTTTTATAGTAAGTGTTTTGGGTTGGGGGTAAATCTTTTATAATGATTTTTTAAGTGAATTTTTGTCTAACTTTAAATGAATTTCGTTGGTGAATTTGGAAGGAAATATTCTCAACTTCATTTCATTTTTAGTACATTTCTTTGGTATAATTTTTTAAAGCAAGTGTTTGGGTTGAAGTAATTATTTAGTGCAAATTTTTTAAAAAAATAAGTTTTTTAAAATTAAACCTTTTGTGATGCTTTTTTTAACTAAGCTTTTGTCTAAATTTTGATGTAGTGATTTTTTTTCTTATAGGATTTTGAAGGAAATTTGTTGATCTTATTACTAAATTATAATGGGAAGTCGAAGGAATTGCAAGATAAAATGTGATCGAACAAGAGACCCTAAGGAACATAGAGAACAAAGGGAGAGAATATCGCAAAAAAAGAGAGAATAATGCTCAAATGTCGTAAAGGAAAAATCAACCTTAACTAGAAGTTGAAGGTGTACGTAAATGTAAATATTATAAATTTGATATTTAAAAATTGACTAGTGTATTGTGAAACTTAATTTTTATTCGATGAACTAATTTGAAAAATATTTTGCAATGTAAATAGAGAGAGATATTCCTGAAAAACATTGATGATGAGATAGAAAAATTTTGAAAGAGAAAGAGAAAGAGATATTGAACCAATGATTGAAGATGTTGAAAATGTTGAAATAAATTCAAGTGAATAAACTGAATCAAGTATATATGTGTGTGTGTGTGTGTGTGTGTGTGTGTGTGTGTGTGTTATTGAAATTATACATATTTATTAATTTAATTATTTATTGAATATGTAGACTTATTATGTATATTTAATTCTAATATGTATTGCATTAAATCAATATCGATGATGATATGTTAGAAAATGTTGACACTCACACATATGGAGATAAAAACTAACCATGTTATACGATATCGTGTTAAGCGCATTATTGATTTGTTCTTCTTCAAATATAGAATTGTGGTAGTTCAAGCTCAAATGTTGAAAAAATCTCTAACATCAAAGAAATTAAAAATAAGCTACGACTTTATTGGGTATTCAAAAATCAACATGAAGGAAAATGTGATACAAAATATAAATATGTCAAATTCAATTGGAAGATCTAGAAAGAAAAGTGTTTTAGATGCACGTAGAGCAATACAAATGGCAAAATGGTTTCATCAAGTACTAAAGATAATTTCTTGGTAAAATCTATGGCACAAGCATTAGGAACCTCGCGAAAAAATTTGAACAAAGATCGAAATTTCGATTGAAAATAGATGTAAATGATGAACTCACTTGTTGGATAGCTATTTGTAGGCAACCATAGGATAGCTATTTGTAGGCAACCATACAAAGATTTAATTGGAGTAGATGTTAAAAAATAATATAAGAATATTGGATGAAAAATTCATGTGTTTCACCAAAAGCAAGGGATGTGATGCAAAGAAGAATAACACGAACCGCATGGAAGAACATGCAAAACATTTCTTGGACAAGATTCAGATAGAGTTGTTCAACAAGTTCATAGAAGATAATCATGAAATTAATGTCTCAATCGTTGCTTTTGTGCAACAAAAAACCATGGTATGTTAAACCTATCACCGTACACGCATGCTTTTTGTTATCGTTATCATGTAGAATTTCATATATTATGATACATCTTTTAATTTTGGTAATTTTTTGAAAGATTCACCTCCTCTTTCCACTATCCATTATTTCATATCCCAAATTCTAGGTGAAATTGAAAACCATGAATTATTTTACCAAAAGAAATGTGTTGGTGGTTAAAAATCTGATCATTGTGGAAATTTGACTAAATTTCAAAAAAAATATCGTACCGATATAAAATTATCAATCATTTTCCATCATAAAAGTGAAATGGAAGAGATATGAATATATTCGTACACCAATTAGTTTAATTAATACTACAAGTGCTAAAAGAATTGATTTACAAGAAGAATATTTTTTTTGTATATAGTTTTTGAGAAGTTTGAGGCAAAAATTTATAAATACACCAAGTATTCTCTATAGAGCTCAATTCAAAAAATCCCATGAATTGTTTCCACCACGGACCATTTTTTCAATAGTTGATTTTGCGTAAAACTACACATTTGTTCCACAAAAAGAAATACAAAGTGAATACTATCATTCCGACTCAACTCTCCACGCTTTTGTCCATATTCTCCGTATAGACATGCTAAACAAAAATGTTGATCATATAGAAGGCAATCTGCTGAAAATCGGCATGTTATTAAAGGATATCACTTTTATATCGTTGACGATTGCACACATGATACATATTTCGTACAACATTGTTTTGAAAATATTTATGACTCCTTGAAAAGTTGTGAAATAAAAATTCAATGCATATTGGATATGGTTAGATGGATGCTGGTGTCACTTCAAATATTCACCATCATTCTTTTGGTCGTCGTATTCATATGAAAAACCCACATTAAACATTGTTGGAATTTCTTTGAGATCGGTCACATGGAAAAGGAGAACATGACTCGTGCAAGGGCATGTATAAAACGAGCACTTCAAAGATATAAAGTGGACCACTCTTCAAACCAACTTGTCTCACCGGAAAAAGTTGTTCAATGGTACTGCCACACTAAGCCATGAGACTAACCGATCAAGGAAGTACGAAGGTACGTGATTTAATTTTTAATGGATTTCTAATTTTAAACATTATTTATCACAATGATTATCTTTGATGGTATTTTGAATAACATATTTATATTCTTGTTTTGGAATTTTCCATATACGTTTTTTTGGAAGATTGGGGTCCAAGATGTAGATAGATCAATTGGAGATGACGTTGAAGAAATAAAAGGGACTCAAAAATTGCATTCAATTAAACAAAAAGCCGTCCAAAAATGTGTTTGGTAATAGCTGCAAGAAAATATTCTTGTTTTTGTCATGTTTTCATAGACAATACATAATCCAATGATGTTTGTGGAAACAAAATGTATGTAAAATATTGGAAACATAGATAACTAAATACAAAGGGGGAAATTCTCTGCTAAAACTTCAAAGAAATGTAATAAGAGGAGACTACAAGATCATCTAAAGGTGAGAGAAGGTAACATATCAATTTCTTTCAAATGATAAAGATCTAGAAATAGATAATAGGGAATCAAGTACACATGTTAATTTTAAAGTTAATTTTTCATGTTAATTATGATCTAAATTTAAATGTGACTATTATGGAGGAGATTTTTTTTGCTGTAGTTGCACCTACTACAAACGACGAACATGTGAAGTATTATTTGATGTCTTGCACTAAACGAAAGATGAAATTATTGGACAACTATGATGATAACAAAGTTTACATATGACATAGGGTCTATTATACCGGAAGGTTATTTTTTCCAACAAACTCATCAAAGTAGAGATTTTTTTTACTTTCAAGATCATGGAACCTCGATGTCATAAGTTGTCAATATAGTCACTTCATGTCCAAGACGACAAAGTTGATAGAAGTTCAATCAAAGACAAAATTGAAAATTAAGAAATGGAAATGTCAAAAGACGATCATGAACGGATCATTAAAGATGGAATTTCATTAGAATTTTTTTGATTGAACTACCCAACAATTTGTTCTCTTTGGATTCATCTTTTAGAACTTTCGTAACTCAACCAAAAATTGAACTAGCCTTTTTTTTGTGCATTCTTAAGTTATAATATGTATATTTTAAGTTATATGTACAAGTTTTTCGTACATGTAAACTGCTTTGCACATGCACACGAGTAATTTATACACATGTGCATATATACACATGTAGGATTATCTCGGTCTTAAATGATTTCATATATTCCCTCTCGATAGAATTTGTCATAATGTCATTATTGCAAAATGCATATATTTGTGTATTCAACATAGTTGATATAATGAAAATTTAAGTTGCACAATAGATGTATCTATTAAGAAATTATAATATTCATTCTTGAATGCAAAATGTGTCGTACGTGTTTTGTAATTCCTACTACTATCAACCGAAAATAGTTTTTCCGTGTACATTAATGAAAATGTCATATATGTTTTAATGAAATTTTAAAATTTTATGATTGTTTGACACATCTATGAACACCTAAAATTTTATGATTGTTTTTATATATACATCGATATTTTTTGTACTTCAATCATTTTTATGTACATATATTCATGAACTTAAATATTTAAAACCATCTATGATTCTTTTCACCGACATGTATGTCATGAAAAGTGTACTTAAATATCACCTAAATAATAAACATGTATCCTAAAATCATATAACATTCACACACATGTTCAAATGCATAACATGTACCAATGTAGATGTGTTAAATGTAATTTGAAATTTCCATCTAGATTCATTTTATATTTAACAAGTAAAATGACAATTTGAGTTTTAAAAACAAAAAATTATATCACAACATGTGATCACATGCCAAATGTAGTTCAATTATCCAACATATACACATGTGTTTTGTAATTTTAAATTTACATCTAGATTCATTTTATATTTAAAAAATAAAATGACAACTTGAGTTTTAAAAACATTATAGCAAAACATGTGATCACATGCCAAATGTAGTTCAACTATCCAAAATCTAAAATATATACATGTGTGTGTTTTGTAATTTGAAATTTCTTCTAGATTCATTTTATATTTAACAAATAAAATGACAACTTGGAGTTATAAAAACAAAACATTATATCACAAAATCTTATCACATGCCAAATGTAGTTCAACTATCCAAAATATATACATGTGTTTTTTAATTTGAAATTTCCATCTAGATTCATTTTATATTTAACAAATAAAATGACAACTTGATTTTTAAAAACAAAAATTATATCAAAACATGTGATCACATGCCAAATGAAGAACTATCCAAAATATACACATGTGTGTTTGTGCAATTTGAAATTTCCATCTAGATTCATTTTATATTTAACAAATAAAATGACAACTTGAGTTTACATTATATCACAACATGTGCCAAATGTAGTTTAACTATCCAAAATATGCTGTGTGTTTTGTAATTTGAAATTTCCATGTAGATTCATTTTATATTTCTAACAAATAAAATGGAAACTCCGAGTTTTAAAAACAAAACATTATATCACAACATATGATCACATGCCAAACGTAACTTTCCAAAATTTAAAATATGTCCAAAATTTATATCACACGAACAATAAAAGTATATATATATATATATATATATATATATATATATATATATATATATATATATATATATATATATATATATATATATAGTGTTACAAGTATCAAGTTATATAGAAAATTAAATATGATCGCATAAATAAGACTCTATATAGAAAAGTAAATTCAAGGCTATTCATCAAATACAATGTTGCACAGTATCATCAATCAAATAGAGATGGATCCAAAGGTCTTTCCAAACAACGTCCTCGAGCCCTTTGTGCTATCCTCGAAGAATGGTGGAACTATACACAACGTGTAAAAACATTAAAATTTAATGTTTTAAAATTGAATGAGAATGTAGAACTTCATGTAAAACAAAAATGATCATGCAATACCTCATGTTTTCCTCTCCATTTTCTTTTGTTGCTTTTTCCCATCAATACATCCTCCACAAGTAAATTGTAAAAAATTTCAAATGAAAATGCATAAATCCAATTTAAAAATAATATTAAAAAAAATTAGACAACTTGTTCGCATGGTGTGGATGTTCCTATCTCCATCATACACTCCATCGCGTAGCCATTTGAGAATGGAAATCATCTCCACAAACCTAAAATTTAAAAATTTAAAAACTAAAAAATAACTCAAGATATAGATCTCATTTTTTAATGAAACTTTTGAGCTTCAATTTATAAATTAAACATATAAGTGAAAAAATGAATACTTGTGACGGCGGATTTGGAACATCTCCTAACAAAAGGAAGAAGAGGGTAGTCTGAACGAAAAATCATCTCCACAAAACCTAAAATTCAACAATTTTAAACTGTGAACTAACTCAAGATCTAGATCTCATTTTTTTAATGAAACTTTCACTTCTAATGTATAACTTAAAAAACATATTTAAGTGAAAAAAATGTTCATACTTGTGACCGTAGATTTCGTACATCTCTATAACAAGGAAGAAGAGGGTACCTCCATTGCAAAAACATCGCACGGAATCGAATCTCGTTAGCATTTAGTTATATACATGTACATGTGTACACAATTATTTATTTTTAAAAATATGTCGTCATGATACCGATCTAATAATATATTAAAATAATTATTCATCAACATCATGAACACTTAAAAAACAATAACATTTCCCAACATATCATTTTGAGTGTGAGAACTCCGAAGCTTTGATCGTGATATTAAAATATTCATTCGTCAAGCATGAGAACCGGAAATGGTGTTCACATATATGATACATTTTTGTTAGATTAACATATACAAATAAATTTATGTATATGTATTTATTACAAATTGTACATGTTAAAATATTCACCCTAACCATTAACACATATCGATCCCATGCCCTCTTCCTCATGAATAATTAAGTCATGCCAACCATTACGAGAGTTATTTGCATATGTTCTCGCCCTTCAATACTCATGCTTTCTATCTCATAATCTATATGATACATAAAAATTATCACTTGCATTCTCTCATGCTCTTCTTTATTCATAAAAACATCGATTCCACCAATTCCACTATGAACATTGTCTATGATGACTTCTCTTTCTTCGACTAATTTGATAAGTGGCATCGATCTCTCGACCGCACATTTTCCACACGAAGAGGTCAACTTACCAATGGTGGCTCGGTGAGGTAACTCGCATCATGCTTAGCACCCCTATGGTCACATAATCAATGTTTCTCATGACCAAAACATTCAAAGGGAATGTCATTATAATTGGGTTTCATTCTATACCCCGCATAAAAATAATTTTTTCAAAAATAAAGAAGAACCTCGTCGTTCTATGGTAGTCTTCCATAGGCAAGAAGGTTCCTATCATACAAATGGCAAGCTATAATGTGGTGATTGAAATATTTCACCTTTAGCATTTTTCTTTTAGACCCTTCTTTGAAATTAAACATAGACTTGGCCATTTATGTTGTAACTCGTGTTTACCATCTTCCCATGTGAGCTGGGGACCCATCATTGTTTCTTTTCCTCTCATCACTTCTACAAAGTATCATCGTTGGTTGGCCCAAGCTTTTTGTACACATCTACAAGTGTGCTTAAAGAGTGAGTAACTATTTCTAAGCTTTCACTTCCTCAATAAGGAAAGCTTCAAAGACACAAAATCTTTCTTCAATTTTGAATAAATATGTTGACACTTTTTTAATGTGCATTGCTGGATGTTTGTTTCCGAAGGTAAATCGAAAATGTCGAAGGATAAGTCATGGTTGGTGTACAAACTTCTTCTTGAATAACTCATTCCGGCCTATGTCTTTCTTTTGTTAAATATTTTCACCCTCTCGCATCAATATATAAAATTTTGTATAAATAAAAAAACATGTGAACAAATTTGTACAAATTGAATGAAAATAATATTCGCAGATGACCATATGTAGTATTTAGATTGATAGCCACCTGCGCTTACATGGTGAGAGCACACTTAGTTTATCATTGAAAAAAACACATGAATTAAAAATGACACATTTATGAGTAAAACACAAACATATCAAAGATATGCTACAATGTCCATCAATAAATTTTGAAGGATAGTGTATAAACCCTAATTCGTCTTTTGAGAGATGAATTGAATCGCATTGTCTCGTATAATACTAATTCATCTACCAATTCATCTTTGAATGATGAATATTGAATTGGAATTAATCACACAATAGATCACTAGACATCTTATTAATATTTGCACAATGTCTCATACTAAAAAATTGAAATTGTCTAACAATATTGTTTGCTTTTCCATGCGCTTGTTTTAGTCTCTCCTTCTTAACTTGGTACATGCCTTTCATCTAGTTGCACACAAGTTGAAAATTGGTGAAAAATACAATTCCATTTGATCCGTACTCCCTATTTGTTCCCAATTGTTATATCAATACAATATAATATGCTTCAATGTTTGTTGCTTCCTTCCCTATATATTCATTTTCCTTCTGAGGACCTCGTTAGGTTGCAATATTGAAAAGCACATATGTAATCACTACTTTCCCCGATTGGGATAGAAAGAAACGTCAATGTATAATGTCCATTTTCAACCATTTTTAGTGGCTTTTTTATCCCCCGAAAGAAAATTTCAATAAAAAATTAAATGAACATTTCTTTCAAATACATGGGAGAAATGACATGTAAATGGTTTGCGTTAAAGTTTATGGGTGAAACAACATGTACATGGTTCCAAAACACTAGAAAATTCCTTAAAGTTTATGGGAGAAATGACATGTAGATGGCTCCCCAAAACACTAGAAAATGACTTAAAGTTTATGGGAGAAATGTCATGTACATTGTTTTAAAAACACTAGTACTTTTCCTCATTGCAAATGCCTTAAATTTTATGGGAGAAATGGCATGTACATGGTTGGGAGAAATGCAGACATGCATGGTTCTCAAACACTAGAAAATTCCAAGTTTATGGGAGAAATGACATGTACATGGTTTCCAAAAACACTAGCAAATGCCTTCAAAATTATGGGAGAAATGACATATACATGGTTTCCAAAAACAATAGCATTTTCCTTAAAAAATATATTAAATGAAAATTTATTGCAAATGACTTAAATTTTATTGCAAATGCCTTAAATTTTATGGGAGAAATGTCATGTACATGGTTTTCCTTAAAGTTTATGATAGAAATGACAAGTACATGGTTCTCAAAAACACTGAAATGGCAAGTTTATGAGAGAAATGACATGTACATGGTTTCCAACTTTATGGGAGAAATGAAGATGGATCCCTCATTGGGATTCGAAATGTCGAATTAATTTTTTCGATATCGTGGATAATCCGGATAATTTTACAATGACATGTACATAGTTTGAAAACATGTAAAATTACTTAAAAATACATTAAATTAAAGTTTGTGGGAGAAATGACATGTACATGGTTTGCCTTAAAGTTTATGGGAGAAATTTCATGTACATGGTTAGACTTAAAGTTTTCCTTAAGTTTAAAGTTTGCCCTAAGTTTATGGAAGAAATGACATGTACATGGTTTGCCTTAGAGTTTATGGGAGAAGTTTAAAGTTTTCCTCAAGTTTATGGGAGAAAATGACATGTGCGTGGTCTCCATTAATGTTTATGGGAAAAATGACATGTACATGGTTTTACTTAAAGTTTATGGGAGAAATGACATGTACATGGTTTGCCTTATATTTATGGGAAAAATGACATGTACATGGTTTGCCTTAATGTTTATGGGAGAAATGACATATTGTACATGGTTTTCCTTAAATTGTTATGGGAGAAATGGCATGTACATGGTTTTCCTTATACAATAGCATTTTCCTTATAAATATATTAAATTAAAGTTTATGGGAGAAATTACATGTACATGGTTTGCTTTATATTTTATGTGATAAATTACATGTACATGGTTTGCCTTAAAATTTGCCTTAATTTTATGGGAGAAATGATATGTACATGGTTTTCTTTAAAGTTTATGGGAAATGACATGTGTCATTTGACTTAAAGTTTGCCTTAAATTTTATGGGATAAATTACATATAAATGACATGTACATGGTTCCCAAAACACTAGTGTTGGGTGCGAGTTTTGCACACTTTTCCTATACATTTGTTTCCCCTATTTTTCCTCATGACTATAACCAATGGGACTATCTTCGCTCTTTTTTTCTTACCTTTCTATCTTAACTTGTGTTGTTTCACTCATTTTCAATACTCCATTTCATTTCATCAATTAGTATGATATATCATGCCTTTTTTATGACTAATTGAGGCTGAATGTTTGGAGAAGATATATTTTCTTTGTATTGTCTTTTCGATGTCATTTGTAGCACAAAATATCCAAGCATGAGGCAGAATACAAGGCAGCTGTGTGCCATGTGATATTTTTATCCATGATGTTGTTGCTCTGATGTGATGACCCATCAGAACTGCTGCTTATAGTTTACTGCATGAACTTATTCCCACCAACTCTGTTCGACGCCTTGTCCTCTAGTTGTTGCACTACAACCGTATTTGTATATGTGTTGTTGAGATGAGTTGATCAACTTTCTAGGTGGTTTTGATTGTATGTCTATAATTTCAGTCAGAATTTATTAAAGTGGTTATAACCATATGTATTTCTATTTTCGATTAGCACGAGAATTACAGATTCAGCGACTAATCTATCTTTGTTTTTTAGATGTAACCACTATATAGTTACTCCTTTGGTATCGTAAGAAGGATAAGAAAAAAATATTTGGCTCGTAATTTTACACATATCAATGCATTATCATGTTATTGTTGTTACATGTGTTATTCGATTTAGTTTCCA
Source organism: Pinus albicaulis (assembly GCA_034641835.2). Lineage (NCBI taxonomy): Eukaryota > Viridiplantae > Streptophyta > Pinopsida > Pinales > Pinaceae > Pinus > Pinus albicaulis. The sequence goes on along the minus strand of CM076571.1, from coordinate 437,965,589 downwards.
TTAAGTTCTTTTCTCTAATTGCGTCTCCGCTATGGAGGAAGGGCCCCCTCTTTTAGAAGGGATTGTTGATTAAGGTAGTTGCATATGTGTGTTTGTATTTTTTTTATGTATCAAGAGAGGTGTTGTTACCGTTGTTTCACCAATATATCCGCTTCAATTTCAATATTTTGTATGTTGTTACACATATGAGATTAGAGACACCCACTGGATAATTGTTGTGTGGCATGCTAGAATGGATTAATTGAAGTGTGATTATAGTAATGTAGATTATTTTATTTCTGAGATGAGTGATTTACTTCCAAGATTTAATTCAAAGAATGATTTCTTTTATTTGAATTGCTTCGAAGTTGGGTGTATTGGCACAAATAGTGTACCATTTAAATAAAATACGCCCTTGGATTGATAATTTATGTGTATTGTTTTAGTAATCCAATAGTGATTAACACAACCCAACATTTTGGCGTCGTTCTTTCCAAGGATGGCGGGGTGATGATCCAATCAATCAGAGTTGTTTCTTAGAGGTGAAATTTCTATGTGTTTTTATAGTGTCTCCAAAGCAACACAATTGTTGGCCGCAAGACAAGAGGTAAGAATCCTCGCAAAGTGCTCTAAAAAACTTGAACGGGCTCACCAATGTCTTGCCGGGACACTTAGGAGCATGATTTTTGGCGCATTTTTTTTTTTTTAGAGTGTCTCCGGGGCCGACACAATTGCCGGGCGAAGTAAGACGAGAGATAAGAAACTGGCTGACGCTCAACGAATAACTTGAGGACTCACTAATGTATTGTCGAACACTTAGAAGTTTGAATTTTTTGGTGTTATTTTAGGGTGTCTTCTAAGCCTATATAGTCGTTGGGTGGTAAGACAATAGGTAAGAACCGTACGCTCTAACGAACTTGGAGCGGGCTCACTCGTTGTAGAAACTAAAGAACTTATAGGATGAATTGATACACATAGGGCCCATGTGTGTCGAGGACGATATCAACATCTACAAACACCCCCCACTCTATCGACGTTGTAAATGTGAAATATGGGTTGTATGAAGGGAAAAGAAGAGGCAGATTTGGGGAAGAAAAACATTCTTTGGAGATCCGATCTCAAGGGTAGAAAATGTACCCACATCATATAGAGATACAGGGAAGACATGACCACGCAAGAAGCTGTACTTATATCAAGGCTTGTGCCATCAATGTCTTCTCCGTGTCCGGGACCTCTCACAACCCTTCAACAAAAATCCACTTCGATATCACGACTCCGCATTCAAAACAACAAGGAAAATCATTGATCAAGATCCTAGAATTGAAGGACACGGTGAGATTAGTGGGAAGCATCAGTGGACTCGAGGAACAATATTTAATTGATCATTATTTGGATGCCGGTAGTGGAAAGTTAAAACAAGTGGTCCTAGAACAACTTGATCCTTTTATTTATCAATCTCGAGCACACTCCGAGGCTGCTCATCCCATCAAGAAGAATTGGCCATGGGGATGAGAATATCAAGACATAGCTCTTCTACTTTCTAATTCCAATAGTAGTAACACGAGATGAGGCTCCTATAAAGAATATTCCCTTATCATCCCTACCATCCTTCTGGGTGGCTGTGACAAGTTGAATAATTTCCGGGTACCTACAAGCCTGCTTCAATGTGGCCGTAGGTTATGACTAATATCTCTGATGCCTAGAAGCCGAAATTATTCCCTACCACTCCGAAATGAGAAGCATTAACATGGTTCATGAGATTGGTTCTAGCATGATTCAAACCTGGAAAGACATGAGGGAAGTATTTTCTTGGCATTGTGATTAATGTTGGAACTGTGGATTTGAAGGATGAGATCTTTAGAATTGCATAGAAGGAGGAGGAAAGTCTGAAGACTATATGGAGTGATTCACTACACTTACAAAGGTCTAATTTCAAGTAACTTAGACCCAAAATTATAAAGCCAATATTCTTAAGAGGTATAAGAGATGATTGTCTCAAGTATCCAACCTCGTTGGGAAAATGTCACATATCACAAGAACCGCTGACAAAATAATGAAACTTTGCTCGCGCAGCTCAAGGAGGACGGTCAAAGGGAAAATTTCGCTTAGGACCTCAGCTCGGATACGTGTTCACGAGTGGAGGAGGCAACTGTGCCGCAGATCGAGAATCTATTTGAGGATTTTAAAACCAACCTCCCTAGCACTCTCTCCCCGCCTGCATCACTAAAACATGAGTTAAGAAAGAAGAGGTTGTTTCAAGCAACCTTAGCAATATTCGTCCCCGATGCAAAAAGAAAATTTGAAGAATGTGATCAATATACTCATCTGGTACAATATCTTGGAGTTACATTCTACGACCTGGGGTGTCTCGAATTGCCCAAACCGAAGGCAGACCAAGAATCAAGTGAGGATGTCCATTTTATTTCATCTGGGATTAAAAATACCATGGCAGCCACGACCTACAAGCATGCTCTTCATATTTTTTCTTTATCCTTGGAATAATGTTTATAATATTCAGCAATATCCATGGTAGTATCCTACTCCTTCCTCAACATAATTTCCTTCACCATGGAACCAATGGTCGTCTCCTCCACCAATGAACATCCTCCATCACAACCCAATCGTTGGGGTCAGAACTGGAGAAGTAATGGCCAAGGTCCAAAGACTTTATCCACTACTACACATGTTAAACAATTACAAATTGCCTTCTATTCAAAATCCTACACCTTCGTCCGACCTAAATTACCTATGCAACCTAACCCCAATCCAATAATAAGGTAACCCAGAGCATGGATACTCAAGCTACCCTCCTAATTATCTTATTACTCCTATTGGACTTAAACAAGGTTCGTATCTTTGATCAGAAAAGTAATCTAGGACTCCGAGCATACTCCCATTATTATTGAAGAATGAACACTAGAAAGGATATGGGTGATTTTGAAGTACTGCTATACACAAATAACCGATACAACACCCACTATTACATCTCATAAATGTAACAAATTGGGATAGACTTAGCTTGTTTTCACAACAACCAATCATAAAGGGGTTGGTGCTTGGTGGATAGTTAACTCCAATCAGTAGTATTCAGACCCTCCATACCTTCAACGATTAACCTAAATTAGGCTAGCTCTCACAACCCTAATTCGAATTTTATGAACTGCACTGTATAAAAAGCACCTACTTGTTAAAGCCTCGAAGGAGTAAAGTACCTATTTATGCTAAAACAAGAGGAATCTATGCGTCAAAAGCCTCGAAGAAAAACTTCAAAGAATTCCCATACTATCCATGTCATAGGGGAACAGTTCGATCTCATGATTGATCGGGGCCTTTTTTGACTAAATATAAGGACCAAGGGAACCTTACAATGGTTGTCCATATTAACCAACCTATAACCAATACTTCTTTATTGATCTAGGGGAAACCATTAATGTCATGACGAAAGACTCCATCTCCCTTAGGACTCGTGGACTTAGACCTCACCTCTACGCGTTCTAATTGTAAGTAGATAGGTCCAAGCTTCAAGCCTAAGGGAATGATAGAAGATGTGGTTATCATTGTGGTTTATTCGAATTATCTAGTTGATTTTCATTTTACAAACCAAATCCAACTCAAGTCATCCTTTAATCTTGGGAAGATCGCTGGCTGGCCACTGCTGGGGCACGGTATATCAGATGTGGTCTAGATTCATGGCGATCTCATATGGGCAGGCCACGAAAACCTCGGGATCTTTATCCCCCAACAAAACCTCTATAGATTTTGAGTATTCCCCTGGGACGACTCAGACTCTGAATCTAATTCTCCTTTCCCTACCCTCCTCACACTTGAAAAGAATTATACTTTAAGGATGAAATAGAGGAAGATATCATTAATGGTTTGCTAGTAATTCACTATCGTTAACTCCATTAGAGATATGGGGGAAGAAGACAGATGATGCACCATTGAACATTTGAAAACCACTCCTCATACTATCAAATGCCCCGTTAAAATCGAACTCTAGGAATTTTTAAACATCAATCCTAACTCCTGAATGCTGAATAAAACATATTGTCGATACAAATGTTATTTAAAATACAAAAAGGCATTTGCATAAATGTATCCCGCCTATGCACTCACCACATTTATATTAAAGAGGGTTTCAAACTAGTTAGATATTCACGTCGTCGAATGAACTCGCACTTAAGGAAAGATAGTGAAAGAAGAATTGCGTAAACACCTTAATGCTAATTTAATCTACCCCATTTATGATAGCTATGGGTGTCTCCTCTTGTCATAGTTCCAAAAAATAACAAAAAATGGAGAGTCCGTGTTGACTATAGAGAGCTTAACAAGGCCAATTAAAAAGGACCATTTCCCCTTTACCATTCATTGATCGTGCCTGGATACTCTCTCCGGGCAATTCTTTCATTCCTATATGGGCTTAGTGGCTATAATAAACATCGATTTCCCCATAAGACCAAGACAAGACAACCTTCACTTTCCCATGTAAGTATTTGCATATAGATCCTTCCTTTTGGCTTGCAGTAATGCACCAACAACTTTTCGCAGGTAATATTGGGTATTTTTTCCGATCTTTTGAATGACTACCTTGAAATATTTATGGATGATTTTACACTTACGTGGATGCCTTTGAGACAACATTAACTAACTTGGAAAAAGTGTTGGATCGTTGTGAACAAACTAATGTTGCTCGAGCACGGCGAAGTACATGATGATGACCGAGGAATTGTGTTGGGGGAATTTCATTTCGTTGCATGGAATCAAGGCAGATCCCGCAAAAATTGAGGTAGTCAAAATCCTGACCTCTAAGACTCCAAAAAGAGGTACGTAGTTTTTTGGGACATGCAGGATACTATAGGAGATTTATAGAGAAATTTTCAAAGATTGCATCTCCTTTGTTTTCATTACTCATGAAAGATGTGGAATTTGTGGGACAGTGGAAGTGTGAGTAGGCCTTCCTAAAGTTAAAAATTGTGTAACAAAGAACACTCGTTTCTACTGTGACCAAACTCTGGAATTTCCATTTCATATTGCTAATACGCATCTAACATAGTTGTGGGTGATTTTAGCGTATGAGGAGAAGAAACGTTACACCATTTATTATTACATCGTTAGTAAGAACTTAACTCCAAGAGAACTCAACTACACTTCATATCGAGAAATAATTCCTAGTAGTAGTGCATGCTATCAACAATTTCTGCACTACATCACCTAAAAAATAACAAGTATTTGTACACCGACCATGCCGCAATTCAATTTTTGATGAAAAATCTGTTAGTAATGGTAAAGTTACATGATGGTTATTGTTCTTACAATAATTTGATATTACTATTCTAGATAAAACCCAAAAAAGATAATGTAGTTGTTGATTCTCTTCTAGATTAACTATAAGTGATGACTGTGACTACTATTGAGGTTTCTTTTCCGCATGAATATATTTTTTCCATCTCTACTAAATCACCATGGCATGTAGTTTTCATCCAATTACCTTGCTGCACGAAAATTCTTAAAACCAATTGTCTTCCAAGGAAAGGAAGAAGATTATACAATAGAGTGCTACCTACTCCCGTATAGAAGGCACTTAGTGACACTAAGCTATATTTTCAGATTAGGTGATGTGTTAGAGAAGATGAGGGATGGATCTTGAAGGCTTGTCATGAGGAACCCCGTGGAGGGCACTCTCGCCGACAAAGTACAAGACATAAAGTACTATCAATGGGGTACTACCGGCCAACTATATTCCAGATGCCAAGAAATTTTGGAAAGGGTAAAGAGAGCCGCTGTGCTGAGTCAAATTTTCGAAATTAGATGACATGTCATTGGTTGGCCTCATATAGTGATAGAACCATTTGAGAAATCGGCCCAGACTTCAGCCACCAATCCCTTCATCGCAGCAAAAATCATACATATTGGTCTACACCGATATGTCACAAAGTGGTTAGCGAAGGCACTAATTAGAGAAACATAGTAGTCTCGTCGTATCACTTCTGTTTGAAGATATTTTTGTTCGCTTGGGATACCTAGAGAGATAGTGACATATGGTGGCCTCAGCTCACATGTCATTCGATCAAGAAGATGGTTGAAAAGCATGGAATTCATCACAGAATCACTTCCACCGCATCACCCACAAGCAAAATGGTCAAGTGGAAAGCACCAATAAAGTCATTGAGGGAATCGTAACAACGACGTAGCCGCTCACCGAAGAACCGGGCCAAGAAACTTCAGAGGCAATTATGGGTTTATAGGAAAACATGGAGGAATACTCACATGCTTCTCACCATATGAACTGTATGGTAAGAATACTCTATTCCCCATAGAGTTTGAAATACATTAAGAACATCATTGCAGGTTGATCTAGACTTAAGTACTCCACACAAACACAATATTGAACCAACTCATTGAGTTGGAAGAGAAACGTGTTGGCTGCTATTCAACATATAGAGATCATTCAACAACAAAGAGCTGGCATGATGGGTTTATTAAGAAGAAATTTTTTTAGAAAGGAGATTGGGCTCTTTTGTATGGTTCAAGGTTCAAGGATTTCAAAGGCAATCTCTCGCACTATAGATGTCTAGGTCCTTACAAAGTGGAAATGGTCTTTGACAATGGGATCAGACAATTGGTCACCATCCACAATGCTAAGACACTATTATCAAGTTAATGGGCACCATCTAAGGTTATATCATCAACCCGCTAAGGAATCATTTATAACATTATCGCGGACTCTAATCTTCATGTTACAACAACAGGGAACATTCTCCTATATGCCCTAAAATTTGAAATTCCAATATGCAACAAATGTAAAACCACCCATGTGGAAGTTGTTACACATGTGTTTTTTAAATAAAAATAAAAAATAAAGAATAACAAAACAAAAATAAAATAAAACAAAAAATAATAAATCTAACTCGTGAAAACCTCTTCCGGGGCATGGTCGACAATTTGTACCGCTGAAACCACTCCCGTGGCGGCTGCTACACCCATATTTTCTTCTGAAACATCATCTTTCCTTCCGATCCATTTTATAAGATGATGGTATTCATTTGATTTTGTTTCTATATCAATTTCTCCTAACTATTATGTTTTTTTGAAGAATAATCTGCAAGATTGTCTTGGCTGTAACACATGTAACAACCAATAGCTAGAACACTGCTTTCATGTTTCATCTCATAATCCAGTCAATTGTGCTACCTAAATGCAACAATGAGTGTTTGGCAAGACGCTCGCTAATTTGAAATCTCCTACACGTCACCTCATGTATGTCATTCAAAGGTAACGTCATCATTTATGATTTGGGTGATTAGCATCAAAAGTAATGATATTACCGTGACGTTCGTGGGTAGCCATCACCATTAAGGTATGGAGGGGATATATCTTGAAATCATTGAAAAATCCATAGTCATAAACCCCATAAAATATGCATGCACCTAATTAATATCACAAATGACAATGATGACTAAATTCGTCGAGTAGCATGTGTACTAGAACTCCATTACTTTCCATAATGAGACATTTATGAAGAGTGGTGTGATGTAAGATTCGTAATCTATTAAAATTGTCACCTCCCCATCAACCTCTCATCAAGCCTTGTATCCTAATTGCAAACTAATTGGGATAAGAAGAGACTCGAGAAGAAGTGAGCACATGTTGACATAGCTTGGTTGAGCAAGAAGCAAATCTTAAAAACAACAACAATATGGGTGGAGTAGTGGTCGTGCATGAGCCGGACTCGGCGGATGCCTCAGACAACTCTCCGCATCCTTACCATATATTCAGAGATGCTGATGGATTGGAGTATTTCATAAGCTAGAAGGCTCGGACGAGGTGGCAATTGAATCTCCAAGCTTAGAATCAATAACAATCAAACCTCGAGTTATCTGGCAACCGAGGTGATCAAGAGGTAATTTCCGAGTAGCTACATTTCTAGTATAGGGACAAGTAGGTGGTTTAATAGGAAAATCAATGATCCCTCCTTGAAAGAATACTTCCTAGAATTAAAGAAAAACTGGAGAAGTATGAGAGGAATTGACAAGTTGTCACTTTCTTAGCCATGGGAAGATGTTGCCTTTAGTTAAATCAAATACATCACTTGTGAGGGAAGATCTACGATAATTTTTAACTATCACTTCCTCTAGTTAATCACCTTCGGCACCAACAAAATATTAATCTTCCATTCTACTTATTAGGGAACATTAACCATACAAATACAATAGCAAGATAACAACACACTGAAGCATGTGACCAATCATGGACTCATCAAATTGATCGTGTTGATGCCCTAGGCTACCAAGGAAGGACCGGGGTTATAATTCAAGAGAAAGAAGCCGAGAAAAGCCGAGGGAAATGTGACTCATGACTTCAGAGGGAAGTCAGCAGGCTGAAACCCAGACCCGCTCCCAAAGTTAGAATTAGGATAAAACCCACTAATGAACCAATTGGGGATAAATGGCCAAAACAAGAGGGTGAAATTTATCATACCCACATAATCTTTCTCATATGGCCGGAAAGCGTATAGGAAGGCATTAGAAGAAGAAAGAAATCCCTCCTCATTAAGTATAAGGATGAAACTCATGTCTTGTTTTTAGAACTTGCACTAGAAAGGAAAATGAAGAACTAAAGAAAAGATTATCCGAGGGGAAGGAAATCTTGGTGTCTCGTATGCATGACATGTTTTCAAGAACTACTGTAGGATATAAGGTCTATGGGGAAAATATCGGCCTAAAGGAAACAAAAACAAAATCGACCGGAGGTCGTTACACATGAACTACATGATACCGTCGTTACACAAGAACCATCGCTAAAGCATAGCCCCCCGTAATTGACTCAGAGGTTAATACACAAGAACCCCGTGGAGGCCACTATTATAGAAGAAACAATGATACAGAGGCCACTATAGGTGGAAACAAAGGGGCTGATACACAAGAACCCACCGAGGAAGCCGTTGTTACACAAGAACTAGTAGTAGAGGTAGAACAACCCCATCCATTTTACACCCATTATTGATGTTGATGTTGAATGCAAAAGAACGTCAGTCGCGCCTCTTAGAATGGAGTTCGAGAAAATCTTGTTAATTTCGACTACGTAAGTGAAATAGGAAGAAATCTCCCCTCAGAGGGGACGATTTCACTAAAATAACATCGGAGGGAGATAGATGCACTACATGAAAGATGGATGAAAGAAGAGTTGAAGAAAGGATGAGAATTATAAGAAGAAGGAAGCCCCAAAGAAACAAGAGGAACATCCGTCGCCGTTACAATAGCAGGTTTGGGATCTACCGTAGATAAGAAAAAAATCTCATGATCTTGCCTCAATTTGTTGGGGAGTAAGCGGCCTTCCCCATCCTATCCTATTTTTCTATGGGAACGTCACTTCCCCGTCCGTATGAAAGCTCCTTATGGAGGACAAACCCTATTTATACCTCTTCCACTACACATTTTTATATGTTTTTCGTACCTCCGATTTGATGAACAAATCCTCGTTGTGCTATTCTTACACAATATCAATTGGAGCATGTGAGTATGCAAATGGTTGTGATGGTATTCTCCTATATGGGGATCCGCAATCATGAGACATTTTGTGTCCTTCATGAAGAATCGTATTGAGTGGTATTTGGCCATCAAATATATGGATGCTAATGAGGAGAATATGGAATTACGGATCCTGTTAAAACCGTGATGAGCCGTCGAGTTAAGGCAGAATTTAGAGAATGTTGAGTACTCGGGATAAAGGTCAAGTTTCACTCTGTAGAATAAATATTGTGAACTTCTCGCCTCAATCATTTCCTCAATGATGAAGAGTCGAGCCTTGATCGGATGCTTGAAACACACTAAGCGAGAAGTGCTTCGAGCTACTCAAGGGGGACCCATTATGCCTTAATTTCATGGTGGTTGTTACACATGAACCAACATATGCAAAAATAGTACAATCCCGTGCTTTGGTGGCTTGGGGTTGAGATTCAAGTTTCCTTTGATCTGGCTACCAATTGAGGATTATCGACATCATGAATTGAGAAAGTATGAATCAAAGCTACAAGTGAAAACTCGATGGCCAATTAGGGATACATATCTCGCGTACGAAGATACAAATATTGGTGCTAATGATCTCACCGACTTGCACTGCATATTCCCATGAGAGATGAGATGGTGTTTATAGACATGTAAGTGCTTCAGCTTGGGGGAGATGTTAGGTGCCAATTTTGCACACCTTTCCCAAGATTTGTTTCATCTATTTTTCCTCACGAATTATAACTAATGGGACTATCTTTGGCTCTTTTTCCTACCTTTCTATCTTCACTTGTGTTGTTTCACCTTATTTTAATTACTTCCGCCATTTCATCAATTGCTTATGATATATCATGTATTTTATGAATTGAGAGAATGAATGTTGGAGAAGATCTATGGTATTTGTGTTATCTTTACAAATGTCATTTGTAGCACAAAAATCCCGAGCACGAGGCATACAAAGGAAGCAGGCATATTATAGTTAGCTTTTTACACCATGATGTTGTTACACTTTGTTGTTATAGGCCCGCCGGGAAAACTACTACTACAATTGTACCACCGACTGATCTCGCTCAACCTTGTTGCCGAATTGCCCTCTAGTTGTTACGCTACAAATATGGTTTATCATGATAGTTGTAGAAGTATTGGTATTGTATTTTTTGGATAATGTACCTCTAGGCTGTGTTGATTGTAATATATACTTTACCGCTAGAATTATATTAAGAAGTGGTTACAACCATATGTATTTCCTATTTCGTATCGCATGAGAATCATAAGATTCGTGACTGATCTATCCCTGTTTTCCGAGATGTAACCATCATATAGTTCTCGCCTTGAGGTCGAAGGTGTTGTTAGCGAAGAGCAACATTATTTGGCTCTAATGTTTCTCATATCAATACAAATTATCCTTGTATTGTCGTTACATGCGTTATTCGATTTAGTTTCGTTAAGTTCTTTCTCCGCTCGCACCCTTCTCAGGGGAGGAAGGGCCCTCCTCTTTTGTGGCAAAGATTGCAAGGATTAAGGTAGTTGTTTATAAGGTATTTGTATTTTCTTTTATGTATCAAGAGAGCTTTGTTGCTATCAAGCTACCGTGAATATATCCACTTCAATTTCAATATTTTGTATGTTGTTACACATATGAGATTAGAGACACCATATGGATAATTTTTGTGTGGCTACATAGAACGCATTAATTGAAGTGTGATTACATACTTTGTAGATCATTTTATTTTTGCATGAGTGATTTACTTCCAACATTTACTTCACATGATTTTTATTTAAAATTGCTTCTCTGTTAGGGGTGTATCAGACGTATTGCAATTTTCATTGAAATAAAGACGTACCCCGATTGATAATTAATGTATTGTTTTATTATCTAATAGTGATTAATACAACCTAACAACTAGAAAGTACCTCAAATTTTATGGGAGAAATTACATAGAACACACTAGCAAATGCCTTAAAGTCTATGTGGAGAAATGACATGTACATGGTTTCCAAAACACTAGCATTTTCCTTAAAATATATTAAATTAAAGTTTATGGGAGAAATTACATGTACATGGTGTCCAAAAACATTATAATTTTCCTCTTAAAATATATTAAATTAAAGTTTATGGGAGTAAATGACATAAAAATATTAGTTTTCCTTAAAGTTTTCCTTCACGTTTATGGGAGAATGACATAGAAAATGACATGTACATGGTTTTAAAAAAACAATAGCATTTTCATTAAAAATACATTAAATTAAACTTTTATGGGAGAATGACAAGCCTTAAGTTTATGGGGAGAAATGACATGTACATGGCTTTCCAGTTTTCCTTAAATTTTATGGGCGGAATACATAGAAATGACATGTACATATTCCCAAAACTCTAGAAAATACCTTACATTTTATGGGGAGAAATGATTTTTTAAAATATATTAAATTAAATTTTATGGGAGAAATGACATGTACATGGTTTGTATTAAATTTTATGGGAGAAATGGCATGTACATAATTTGCCTTAAAGGTTGCCTTGATTTCTATAGAGAAATGGGATATACATGGTTTGCCTTAAAGTTTGCCTTGAAGTTTATGGGAGAAAGTGACATTCAGAAATGACATGCCTTAAAGTTTGCCTGATTTTATGGGAGAAATGACATGTACATGGTTTGCCTTCAATTTTATCGAAGAAATGACATAGAAATGACATGCCTTAAAGTTTGCCTTGAGTTTATGGGAGAAAATGACATGTACCTCGTTTTCCTAAAGTTTTTCTTAAATTTTATGGGAGAAATTACACAGAAATAAATGTACATGGTTCCCAAAACAATATACCCTTAAATTTTATGGGAGAAAATGACATACATGGTTAGCCTTAAGGTTTTCCTCTAAGTTTATGGGAGAAATGACATGTACATGGTTTTCCTTAAAGTTAGCCTTAATTTTATGGAGAGCTAATGACATGTAAATGGTTTTCCTTAAAGCTTCCCTTAGAGTTTATGGGAGTTATGACATAGAAATGACATGTATATGGTTCCCAAAATGCTAGCAAATGCCTTAAATTTTATGGGAGAAATGACATGAAAATGGTTTGCCTTAAAGTTTACCTTAAGTTTATGGATAAATTACATGTACATGGTTTGTCTTAAATTTTATGGGAGAAATGACATGTACATGGTTTAATTTAAAGTTTATGGGAGTAATGACTTAGAAATGACATGTATATGGTTCCCAAACACTAGCAAATTCCTTAAAGTTGGTGGGGAGAAATGACATGTACATGGTTAGCCTTAAATTTTTCCTGAATTTATGGGAGAAATGACATGTACTTTTAAAGCTTGTGTGGGATAAATGACATGTAGATGGTTAGCCTTAAAGTTTGCCTTAAGTTTATGGGAGAAATTACATGTACATGGTTTGCCTTAATGTTTGCCTTAAATTTTATGGGAGTAATAGCATAGAAATGACATGTATATGGTTCTCAAAGCACTAGAAAATTCCTTAAATTCTATGGGGAGAAATGACATGAAAATGTTTTGCCTTAAGTTTATGGGAGAAATTACATGTAGATGGTTTTTCTTAAAATTTATATGGGATTAATGATAAATATAAATATTAGCTCATTTACTCAAACTTGTAGAAAAATAAAGCATGATCAAGCATGATTGTCATACTCCCATTAAATCAAAGAGTCTTGGATATTTGCGAGGGTTTGAGTTTCTTTTCTATGGATAATTCCTACCTTTTTTCAAAGGACAAGAGGGATCCGTGTTTTCTTAACACTTATCATATTCAAAAACAAATTCAAGTGGGTAATATCATCTTCTTCTTTTCTCTCCTTTTTCATAGGCATGTATTCTTTTTGTATGAGTCCTTCTTTGGGTTTGTTTAGGATTTTTGAAAGGCCTCTTCCAATGACCTCTTGAGAGCCTAACTCTTTATCCCTCTCTACTTGTGCACTTAACATATTTAATATGGGTGAACCTACTTCCCGTGAGTCTTTTCACCATATAATTTTTTCATTTAAAAATCCATAAATCAAAGCTCCTTAATGGTTCTTGGTGTTTTGGTTCTTATGATGAAGTGTCATTCTTAGTGACTAAATTTTCTTGAGTTGGAACATCTTTGTGGGGAGCATGTCATTTGCTCAAAACATAGGCATTGGGAGTTGAATTCAACTCCGGATCTCTTGGTGTAATTGATCCTCAAAGATTTTTTCTTCTTCATTTGCTTGATTGAGCACATGAAATTGTTCCCTACCAAAAATTTTGTTCTTTCTAGAGGAAAATCTCTCAACTTTAATAACTAATTAAAAAAATATAATAATTTATTCTTGAATTTGCTTTTGAATTTTAAGGCAATCAAAAACACAACATTTTTTTTTGAATTTACTTAATTTATTATTTATTATTCTTCTTATCTTTGACATTTTATATATATAAACCACAACCATTTAAAATAACAAAATAAAAAAAAAACACCCATCTTAAAGAGTACACTTATGATAACGATAAAAAAATCCTAACAAATTCAAAAAACACCAATCTTAAAGAGTACAAACATGATAATGATAAAAAATCCCAAAGTACTTTATGAATATGGTATCATACATATCCAAATAATTGAAACTTTTACATGGTAATAAAAGATAATGAAGTACAACATGCCTAAGGAATCATGCACATCAAAATGATCAATTTTGTAGTTATATTAGTTTTGATGCAAGTAAACAAATTTAATGTAAAACATCTCTAAATTTGAAATATAAATCCGTGAAACATTTCCTTTTTTCGTATACACTTCATATTGAATACACAATAGTTTTGCAATCTCACAGATCATTTTTATCATTACATACCATCTAAATAGTATATTTTCAAAATTGTTTCGATGAAGGGGAAAAACTCTAGTTATTCAATCATGAGTCGTAAATTGGCGATTTGACATCTTAATCTATTGTTTGAAATTAAGAATTTTATGTTCAACACCGTGCTAAAGGTATCATTTCGTTTTAATATATTCAAAATATTTTCTATAATCTGGGAATCTCCATAAGATATATTTTACTGATCCATAACGACCTTAAAACTCCTAAATACAAAATAATGGTGATACCGAATTTAATAACATGATTAAATACATGAGGATTATCACTATTGCATAATCTAAATGAAATTAAACAAGGAATTTTTGGAATGATTGGTCAATACAAACCCCGTAAAGCAAAGGATATAACACTCGCACAATGGTTTGTATTGAACTATCATTCCTAAAAGTTTTGTGAAACTGACAACATCGCCTTTAGAGAACTACTAAAGCCAAACCCAACTTTTCTATCATGTCGGTAAGGATTTTTGTGCATGTGAGTTAATTGAATTTTTAGGGAGATGCCAAATGTAATAACCTTATGCAATGGGCGGAGGATTATCATCATTGTAGAATTCAATGAAATGAAAAACAAGGAATTTCTTCTAAAATGATTGGTCAATACAAACCCCGTACAAGTTAAAAGGATATAACACTCTGCAATGGCTTGTGCATGAGTTATCATTCCTCAAAAGTTTAGAAACCGATAGCACTTCCTTAGAGAACTACTAAGGCCAAACCGGGTTTTTCTATCATACCGGTAAGGATTTTTGTGCATGTAAGTTAATTGAATTCTTTAAGAGAAAAGACATACTTAACCATTACCCCAAGAAACCCATTCTTAATCGATCAATTATTTCTAGTCTTAATATGTGAATAAAAAAGAAAACATCATAAAAACCCAAAACACATTGAAATAAACAATGTAATTTTATTTATTGAAAATAAAATTTATTCGATAAAGCATTTTATAGTTTATAAGTTGAGATGTAACCGCTTTATTTACTTGATATTTAGTAACTTCAATATGATATCAAAATCAAAACCCATGCAAAGGATTGAAGGTGGGAGCTACTCTTTAGAAAAATAAATATTCATCGTATACAGTTTATAGTTTTTCCATCTGAATATTAAAACTATCTCTAATTTATATTGTTTACTATTCAACACCTACGTTAATATTTATCATATAAAGGGTGCACAATCACCTAATATTACTTTTTATCATAAATGATAAACAATTATCATATGATTTGGAGTGAGAAATACCGAAATTCACAGACCGAGAGCGCGCACGTACGAGCGCACATCAAGAGCGCGGATGATGAGTAGAGAGCGAGAACACGGACCACTAAAGACACGTATTTAGAGAAAACCCGCAAACATAGAAAAATAATTAAAAAACAACAAGCTACAGAATAACATATTAAGCCACTCGTTGCTCGCTCCTACCGCAACAACGAGACAAGGAAACGCAGAAGTGCAATGGTGAGACAACAATGTAGCGAGACAAACGTAGCAAATAGACAACATATCAGAGTCGCGCAATAGTAACTAAACTTATTATGTGGGGCCAAAGATATATTTATGTTGTATTTCTACGAATTATTTTAAAATTTAATCGAACTATTAGTTCTACCTGAATATTAGTTCGGCTAAAATGTTGTTGACGGTTTCTATCTCCAACCCAAAAAATCCATTTACCCACAACATCAACAGCCACGGCGTAAACAATTCGACCGAATTAATTTCAAAGTTTGGCTGAAATCGTACTCGGTCAATCAGGTGAAAATGAAATTTACAAACGCGTTTCTCACCTAAAAGTGTAATCCACCTTTGCATTTTTATCCTCACAGCTCATAATTAGCTAAAGCTCTAGCACGCCCGATATAAATCCGCAGAGTCAATCCATCCGGGTTCAGGAGCCTTATTTTTAGGAATACTATTAACTATTGATTCAACTGCAAGATATTGATCCTATCAACGTTTAAGTTACTTTTAATGCTAATACATTTAGGGATGTGTTTTCTATTACCGATGAATAGAAGACGATGCTTCTCTAAAGATTATGTAGAAGTGTTTATACATAAGTGTATAAATAATCTTAACTAGCTTCCTTCTTATTCCTCAAAATAATTCTCCATTTTTCCTTCCTTATCAATGATGGAGAAAATTCTATTGTGAATTCGATGGTATCATGGCGTTATGGAAAAATTTGGTATTTCCCCCCTTTCCTTCCTTCAACCACTAAATTTGTGACTTCTCCTCTTCAACTATTATTTCCCTCCCGATCTCCCATTCTCAACTTCCTTGCTAAGGTATCAACTTTCTATGACTAAATCCAAAGATCTACCATCCCATATAATTTTTCTATTGAATCATTGACATGCAACTTTTCACGTCTACTTGACAATAGATTATATTTCCAATGACTTCCTTATTTTAACGCTCGATGCTTGTGGCTTTAGGTGCTTCAATTTTTGTTGGAACATTCTCATCTTGTCGTGTCTTTCCATTGTTATTTCCTCTCACTAGGTATACTGTTCAACAAAACCTTTCCAACTAGAACCAAAAGCTTTCTTGTAATGAAAATGGTATGTTACAGAGGTTCCTTTAGGTCACTTCTAACCTTTCCGACGTTGATTAGAGCCTGAATACGGTAATATCAAGGCCTTGATAAATAAATCTTCCGAAAAATATATCATAGAAGGAATATAACGAAACGAGAAACAATTAAGGAGAACCCCCATTCTATTATTCCCCTGGGCATAACATCCATTTCGTGGGGATATCCACCATGTGGAGTAAGTCTATGAATTCATCAAAAGACTAAGAATCATGTCTAATATACCGCTTCCACCTTTCTTCTCCCTTGATTATTCATTTAGATTATTATCCTACCTGTCAACAATTAAGAAGTATTTCCATTTCATTCACCTGGATTGAGTTAATTAAGGTTTTCTCCAAGAATAATATGTCTGTTAAACTACTGAATGAAAGAAAAATTATCTTCTTCCCATGTATAAAAATTACCCGCTCAAATTCTAGATATCAAAATAATCTAAATAGAATCAAGAATTCACAAATTGAACGAATTTTATCTCCCTATAATGCAAGTACAAGACATAGACTACACCTTTCTAGAAAAAAAAAATATTTGACACTACACATTTTTCCTCATTCAACTTTGTTTCTTGTAATATTACAATAGTTGAGTTTTCTAATTTGATCTCTAAGATATCTCCTATTACCTTTACTATTGAGTCTCGTCGATATACGCAGGATTCCTTTCTACAAGTTTGTGAGCAATAAGTCTACAAACCTTATCCAACTGACTATAGTTTACCAAATGTTGAACTAAATATACCTTGTTTGTTTGAGTTTCTATGATTTTGGTTTGATATACATATATATATTAATTTTATTTTGATTTTGTCTTTTGTTGTCTGTTGTCAGAATTTATCTTCTGTCTTTAAATACTTGAATATCATAAATTTGGTTCCATATATTTTTTTCTTTTCATTGCTAGGATAGATTTGTATATACATACCTTTCAGTATCGGAAGATTGTTAGTCCTTTCATATCCTTACCATTCATCATAGAGAATATAATAAGATACTCTGTTGTGAGGTTTTGACTAGAGAGGAATGACTTCCAAAATATGACGCTGTACTTAATCTGAATGAGATTTCTCTCAGTCTTTCACCATTTTCTGCCTCTAGCCACCTTTCTGGTTAAGTTTAGATGAATAAAATTTCCATGTTTTTTGTACCTTGCTAGTTTTCATCTCTCTTCATCTTTCTACAAAGAAGTACAAATTCTTCATTAGTCCCTTCATGTATTGTATTTTATTTTTTTGTTTTCAATGAATTGTAACCTTCAAAGTATCAAATTTGTACTAGCTGCTCTGTCCTTTCTTTTCATAGAAACTACGAAATAAGTGATTGTATTAATGAAAAAAGGCTACACCAAATTAATGGTACATGCTCATACATGTGAGATCAGGTCCATATTCTCACCCTAGTAGTCCACCATAGAATCAAGCACTCGTCATGGTAGATGCTCATATACAATGCATATCCGAGAATAAGATATGTGCCTTCTCGTTGAGTAACCTCCGAGACTTTCACAACAAACGCAGACCTCGCCATAGCCTCAAAAAATCTTGGGAGCCAGAATTCGACTTGTAGAGAATATATCCTTCCGAGTGCCCTATATGCCACAACCCAACGTTTGTTTAGAAAAATAAGGACCTTCCTCAAAAAATGAATTATTTATCTTCTATATATTTGAAAATATATGAGTGAAAAATCCTTTTTGACCTAGACGTAGGTATACCCCACTCCAGTTTCCAAGTTGTTTGTATCATCCATTGTTCTAACTCCCTTCGCCATCCATATACACCGAACTTACAAATAAATGCATGATATCACATTCTCTTTCTTCCGGGTGTCTGTAACTATTTTCCGAATTATGAATTTTCGTTCTAGGGGATTTGGAGTACATATTTCGCCACCCTTTTTTTCATTGGTCAAATTTTACACAAGAGATTAATAGGCTCTAGAAGTACCATCATCAACTGTGATGTTTCATTTTCCTCAATGTCTCGCCTGTTAGAACGTAAGCTATAAGGAGTGAATACTGTGACCTTGAATTCATAACTAAATGGAACCCTTTTTTCTCAATCATGGGGAGTCTTTTGTAAAGATCCAATATTAGATGAGTGCATAAATAAATAACTAAAATCCCTAACAAATTAAGTGTAGAACAATACTGTAATAGTTCCCCTACTTGCAATCACAAAACCACCAACACCTTCATTCACTCCACTCATTCCATTATCAATCAACCGATTTGATATATATTACTCCATAATGTAAGGTTATTCAATTATAACCAAATGAAAAACTTTTTTATGAGTTTAAAGGACATTAAACAATAATTTTAATTTTAAATTCTTAAAATAATGTTCTTAAATTAATTTTGTTTAGAAAATAATATGTCAAAATAAATTACAATTGCTAATAATTGAAAATTTGTATGGCTAAAAATACTTGTCCATCTCTAGCTAAATATGAAAGATTATCATATTAAAATTAAAATTATTATATTCAAATAAAAATATATTATTTAAAAATAATTATATTTAAATTATATCTCACCTTTTAAATTGAATTTAAGAAAATATAATAATTGTAATTACTTGCATTACATTTCAATTCCTAAGGGTTAACTAACTTATCAAACCATCCCAAAAAGAAATTTATTCTACACCGTTAAGGGGAGTAAAAATGGAGGAGAGATTTACTCTTCTCAATATTATCAATAGTTAAATATATTACATAAGAAACACCAACAATAAATTATTATAGTGAGACTTAACTACATCTCAACCGAACTCGACCGAACTCTATCTAAATACATTTCATTTTCTCTTATTTTCTTTCCAAATCATGTATCATCTAAATTTCCTTAACTTTTTATTTTTGTTGTATGCTTTAAATTTCTAAATCTCCTTGATTTGGATGGTGTAGCTCTTCCATTTTTCCATGTTGTATAAGCATGACATCAACTTTCCTAAAATATTGTTTTGTATGTTTACTACTTCCCACATGCCATCTTATGTTGTGTTATTTTTTAATAATATTTTGTTGCGACATAAGTTCATAATATAATTTCATCTCTTCAAGAATCCAATACCTAAGAAATTCATTAATTTTTCATCATCCTTGGTGTCTTCAAGAGTAATTTTTTCAACTTCGACTTTATTAGACATGGTGTTGCAAGCCATAAGCTTCAAGGAACTTTAATTCTTCACTTCATATTTCTTCCTAGATGTTGTTTTATTTTCACACTCAAAAATAAAATTAAGATTAAAAACATTTGTGATCATATTCTTCTCTCGTAATGAGATATTTTACTTCTCAGGGGCTTCCTTATCTCCTCTACCTCTATCTTAGTCTTTTTGTCTCTTTCCATTTCTTTACTTAACACATGCCACGTTAAACAGTGTTTTCTTCCACTTGGTTTTCAAACTCAAGGGGATTCTCCACCTAATAACATCATGTTGATATGATGTTTTCATTTCAACATTTATCCATTCATCACGAGCCAATAATTATTTATCAAATACTACATTAGCAATATTAATTTTGGACTCACCATGTAACATTGACTACCCAAATGACAATTTCATTGTCATCAAGAAGAATTTCGATTCATTAAATATTCATCCACTTGTGGTTGTGCAGTATTATTGGGGTTCACTGAAAGCACTCGTTCTTTCTTTTCTCTCGTTTACTTCAGCAAATTCTTTACAATCATCATCCACTTGTGGTTGAGCAATGGGGATGACCAAACTCTTACTTTAATCGGATTGTTCTCCCTTACACCAAAACACCTCTCAAGTCTTCCCATACTTCCTTGGCTAGCTTTGCATCTCGCTATGAAGGGTAGAATGTTATCTACAAATTGTTTTATCGTAAAATCTTCATAAATATCTTTGTTGTTGATGAAAAATTTGTAAAAATGGGTTTACAAATTTTATTTACAAAGGAGAAACATACATAAAGGATTCTCACAAATCCTTAATAATTTTTCTAAAAAAAGAATATAGGAGGGCAACTAAAGTAACACACCGTAACATCTTTGAATCCATCGTTATTAATGCACCATATAACACAAATCGCCATCGCTTATGAACACACCATCAACTACAACAAACGAGTTATTTCAAATTTTTACACTTCTTCCTAATCGATCGTCTTAGCTATATCAAAAGTTTGCTCGAAAATATATAGAAGAAAAGGTACAAAGCTCCTTTGTGTGAAAAGACAAATCTTTGTTTTGTATAAGTCTCTAAAATCTATTTGAAGGGCGCTTGTTTCAAGAATTAACAAATCTTGCTTGGGATTCAAGCTTGGCCGAAGTTAATAGCCCATCGTATGTGCCTTGCAATGTGAGGCCTGCCTTACACCAACACCAATATATTGAAGCACCATATAGAAATAATTAATATTCTTATTATGTGCCTCCTAGATAAGGCCTCAATATATCCCTCAATTTCACTTTATTGAATTGAATAACTTTTTTTTTAAAAGGTTCATTTTGTAAAAATGTTTCATATTAAAAAGAGGTTTCCATAGATCTGATATTAATTGTTGTCTGAATAATCATTTACTATGTTTGTTGGTCTGATGTCAACTCGCCTTACTCTAGGATTTGAGTACAGGTTTAGTATATCACGGGTTTTCCACGCTTCTAAATTGATGTAAAATCAATAATCACTCGCGGCATAATTGGATCACCTAAACGACGTATCTTGAATTAGATTACTTCTACCTGTCATATCCTATGGTATCAGCTCTTTATATTTCCTTATGCCACAAGGAGGGGGTAGAATAGTTTCAACTCTAAATTCTTTTATGTGCCAGCAAGGTATTATTTATCTTTTCTACTTTAAATATTTCAAAAAATATTCATATCTCTTTATATCAGCGACCTTCTCAACTTCTTTTTTTTTTGATTTTCCTAATAAGAGGTTGACATGTAATCAAAAAACAGACACTAATCTTCTTCAACATTCAAACGCTGAAATAGAAAAGTAATGGAGATATCAACAATATATTAAAAAATACATCAAAAATGACCAATTTTCAAAGAACTAAAACGATGAATAGAAAGGTTAATAATATCAATAAAATGATTGTGTTGAGACCGACTAGAACTCAAATATCAAAATCATTTAAATAGAAGTACAATGGGAGACATCACAATAAATGATCGCAAAGGAGATTGGACTAGAAACTCAACTAAACCTCGAGAAATAAATCGAATAAGGATATCTAAAGAGCAATCAGTTCAGTTCTTCATTTATTAATCAAGGACAAGTAGATTAATAGACAATATCTCTCTGAATTGAATTACATGGCAGAAAATTCTATAATGCTAGTTTTCTTTTTAAATCAAATACTTTTTTTTTCCAAAGCTTGTGAGAAAGAATTTTAGAACCATAAAAGTAAGAATATGTCTCCACTGCAATATGCCTATGATGAAATAAAGGTGGCAATAAAGGTTTCTTTGTGGTGGATATGATTTTTATAAAGAAATTAGAATTGTTAATGTCAAAGCATTTATATATGTCAAACCTGTTGAATGGCTACTGCTTGAAAATTCGCTGAAGTGGTAGCTACATATTCTTCCTCTAATAGAAGATACTAAAACAATTGTTCTTATTGATGCCTATGAAATCAGATTGGGGTTCCAAGATGAAAAACATACCTGGAGGTGCTTTATACATTCGAACTTCCTACACAATCACTGCTCAGATAACCCAAAGAGAGGTTACCTTCGAATGTGTAGTAGAGAAAACCACAGTTCAGGGTCCCCGCAATATATCTTAAGATCCTTTTGCAACCTTCTGTTTGGGTTTCGTGATGTCATGCAAATATCACTCATTACCATGCATTTTTCACCTATGCTTCCATTATATCACTCACTATTCACTCACCTTACTACTCCATTTTCCCTATTATTCACCATTACTGGTCTCATTTATATTTTCCAAATACATTTATTTTTAAGCATTTTTAAGAGAAATTCTGATTAAATATTAGAAAATAATATATTTTACTTTATATATGGAAAGTTGGTTGTTTTGTGACATGTGTAGGTGCAAAGAAGCTTCCAAGACACCTTCATGTGGCCTTGAAGGATCAACGGAATTTGAAGAGATAAACTCTCATGGAGAAGATTATGATTCAAGGAGAAGATCAAGGACAAAAGGGGTTATGTGTCTAGATGGTTGAGAGATTTATGGAACTGAAAGAGATTAGTGGATGATCATTATGAGCTTGTTTCTCATCCCATTGTATAAATAGGAGTACAATTCTCCATTTGTAAGGTTGAAGTTTCTGTAATATTGTAATCTTGAAGTTTTGCAATCTTTAGAATTTTATATGTAATCTTAGAAGCTTAGAGTTTGGTTTGTACGGAGATTTTCAAATAAAGGATCTATAGTTTCAATTTTGCTTCTAAGCATCTGAGTTCCATTGAAGTGGTAGCTTGTGGAGTTATGGAGGGCCCCCATGGCCTCATCATTTCTGCATGCTTATTTGCTTACTTTAGGTATAATTTAATTTATACTGGTAGGATCTTAGTTGAAAGTGTTTTAAGAGAACCATAAGATCTCATACAATTATTAGATTTAGGTTTATTTCCTTTCGCTTTTAAGCTTGTTAAATGTTCTAATATTGAAGAGTCTTATTTGGAGTGTTCTTGTAAGAGGTAACCGTAAGACTTTCATAGCTAATTATTAGATCTAGGTTTATTTTATTTGTAGCTTTTAAGTTCTTATTAGATGTTCTAATGTTGGAAGAGATCTTGTAGAATATGTTCTTGTAAGAGAACTATAGATCTCAAACAATTGTTAGATCTAGGTGTGATTAGTTATTGAAAGAGATCTTAATGAATATGTTCTGTAAGGGGACTTTAAGATCTTTTGGACAAATTAGGAATCTTTCTAGATCTATATATTTTAGATAAGCACTTCTAAGTTTACCTTCCCGGCTGACATTAAATTAAACTCTAATTGACATCATCAATCTGAACCAAACATTTTGACGTCAGTTATGGAAGTGCAACTAGAAGGATTTAGTAATTATTTAATCATTTGTTTTATGGACTAATTTGTGGAACTTGGTGACAAAATTGTGTTCATAAGGAGTTCAAAGTTTTGGAGCATTTTTATTTTCACACATAGTTAATTTAAATTCAAGCTTTTATTTTAACCCCCATTTCAATTAATCCATCTATGGATGAAGACTTTGAAAATGTTGAATGTGTACATCCGTGAGAGCAAGGACAATCACCTTGAGCCAACTCTAAGACAGTTACTCACATACTTGTAACATAATGTGTAAATTTTAAATCTTGATGTGAGCATGTTCAAAATTTTAATCCGTAGATGGTTTCACTGAAGTATGCTTTTACTTAGAAAATAAAACATCTGCTAATGTAGAATAGATTAAAATAAAAATAAAATGAGATCTCATTAGAAGTCATTAGAAGGTTAGAAGTCATTCTCAAGTAGAATTTCTTTTAGTCTTATTTTAAATCATCACGCAACAAATGAATTCACATGCATGTCTTGTCTCTCTGGGGACATGGGGAGCTTAAGAGCTCGATTATCGAAAGCTTTGTCTTCCGAGAGTCTAAATGCCCCCCACATACGTGCAAAGAGTGTAGATAATGCAAGGTTCGATCGTAGATCTTGATTGATTTTATTATCCATCCACGCTAACCTACATAAATAAAAATAAATCAAGAGATTAGTATGCTCTCCTTCTCGCGTCATGGTGACAAGAAGATCAGAAAATCTATCGATTTATTCAAATAAAAAAAACTCTTGCTGGAAAATTAATCTCGCAATGAGATAATAAAGAATTTTCTTTGTGAATAAAAAAAAAAAAATCTTAAATTTTTTTAGATAAAATTCTAGTTTTTCTTTTTTAATTTAGGATTTAAAAAACAAACAAAACAATTAAAATTATAATAAAACAATAAAAAAAAATAATAAAACACAACAAATCGCATCTAAGTAAATTTAAAAAAACAAAAAATAGCCAAAATGCACATTTTAAAAAAAATTGAGAGCATTCAAACAAACAAACAAGAATATAAACACCGCATCAAAGTCACAAGAGTCAGAACGAAAGCAACATTGAAAAATATATTTGTCTTTCTACTTCGTGAAATTCGCCTGACAAGCACCGTAGTTTGCTACCATTCATTGCTCGTGCAAGGAATGGATGAAGAGGTAAATCCATCGCAGAATGATAGTTTGTCGAGGTGTAAAAATAGGACATTAGGTTTAAGCCAAATAAAATGACAAAGATCGCCGAGATACCTTTGGCAAGAAACTGTGAAATTGGAATGAGACAGCATTCAATGCAAAAGTGTCACATTAATCAAGTTCAATGCGCATGAGTAAAATTCTATGGTATCAGAAAATAAAGGTAGCATCTATGGTGGTCGATTTTATTTTTTTGAATCCTATTCCATCTACCGGCAGCAAAGATCATCAAGGCCCTACCGACATCACTCTCGACGCCGCATTTATCGAGAATCACTACGCTCCTCGACGTTGCCTTTTTATAGATCTTCTGCACCACAGAAGTGATGTTATAAGTCTAAAGGAGAAAGGGCGGCCACAACTGCAAGAGAGCATATCTAGGTGTAATCATCAAAAGCACATTTCAACGTTCTTCTAATAGTCATTACAGGTATCCTTTCTGCCCTAAACCAAATGCCCATTCCACCGATTGATGCCGAGCACTCCATTGGTTGTTGATTTTCTTAGAAATGGCACTCTATCCACTAGGCTAAGTTTCTTCTTTTCCTTCGACCTACAAATCCAGAATTAGTTCATTTTTTGTGTTCCTATCCTCATTCATGTGCCTGAATTTAGTTATTGGTAATGCTTTTTTTTTTCCGTTTTTTTTGCATTTCTTTTGGTTTGTTTTATATTTTTAGATTTAATTCTGTTTTTGTTATAAATTGTATTTATTTTGTTTTGATTTAGTTATTTATTTCTAGTTATAATCTATGTTAATGTTTGTTATTATAATTATATTAATATATTAATATATTAATATAATTATAACTTGTAATGTTTGTTAGTTATAATTTGTTGTATATATTTAATATTTGTTATGTTGTAATTAATATAGTTGTAATTTTTATTTATTTATTTAATTGAAATTTGTTGTATATAATTTATTATGTATTAATATATTGTTTTATATTAGATGTGAATAATATGTTATGTTATGTTTGCTATCATTTAAAAAAATAATAATTTAAAAAAAAAATTGTTGTGTTTTGTGACACTTGTTGTTTTTGAGGGATTTAAAGAGGAATACACATATGAAGGATATTACTGAAATAAATTTGTAAGAAGAAAATTAGAGACCATGAGAATTATAAGAATCAATGAAAGTGTGAGTGGTATGTGTACAAAATTAAAAAAAAAAATTTTAAAATATTTTCACAAAATTCATGCAGATTGAAAAATATTGTTGAACACTTAAGTTCAAATTAAGATCAATTTATACAACATTTGGAGGATCTCTATGGATGATGATTATCTTAGCCTGAGAATAAGTTGGCATTAAACTGATAATATTTTCTCATGAATGCCTTATAGACATACTAACTGGGCAGACACAACAGAGTTTTCTAATGCCAATCTTTTTGCCGAGACATTTCATGAGTTATCCGACACAAACAATGGATGACTATATTTTACAATGATTGATTATTTATCAGATTAAATGAATTTAACATTTGATTATCCTAATTGTTTTATTTGGTATGAATTTTATGAAGAATCATGAAGGAATAGCAGCATTCCTTCTTGAATGTGAATTTATGTTTTCTACCAAGTTTTTTATTGTGTTGTTGATAATCAAGTGATCATATAGATTGCTATCAGGACGACAACTGGTCTTCCAAAGACTAAATTCATGAAAAATTTAAAGACAAATCCATGTCCATAACTAATTACCTTGCACCTTCCTTTTGAAAGGATTTTAATGTCAGAAAATCCATAAAGTTTCCATTTCCGTGTCCATTTTTTCTATAGCAAGAGCATATTCATTCACTCATGCATTTCCTTTCATCCATTCCTAACTTCCGCAAAATAAAACAAAGAAGCTCACGATGTTTCTTATTGTCATTCTAATTTTCTCCTTGTCATTTCCTTTTCCTTTCATTTCTCCACGCAATAAACACTCGCTCTATGTATATCATTGAGTCAAAGTCCCAGAGTCGTTAATTATCTTTATAAAACACCTGTGAGGGTTTGCATTCCCTAATGGCAAGTACTTTTCCACAAACAATGGGAGTACCATTAATATCCTCATGCACCGTTGATCTTGTAGTGATTTATCAATAAAAAAAGAGGATTCAGTACCAAAAGTAGAGTGTTAGGATTCAATCAGTTGAATTCATTTGAGATTTATATTGACTAGTGCATATCATTAATACTGTCAACATAACTTCTTTATGCTCATACCAGTACATTCTAACTACAGTAGCAGATTATAAAGCTATTTGTCGCTGAAGACTTGTTATTCAGATGAAAGGCATGGTGTCTGACTTTTTCATTGCTTTTGTCCACGTTGATTTATATTGCCATTGAAGAATACAGTTGAGGGAGAAAATTGGAACTTATATTTGTATACCTTCCAGTCTTGGGTATACTTTATCCAGCATTGTTAGAATTTACCGACCACTATACCATCCCGTTGTTAGATACTATAATATTGTGACCCATCTTTTCATCAGCTAACCTGCAGAAGTTTGATAAAATCTAGAAAATCAAATAGTAAATGATTCAACAAAATTTCTAGTAGGTGTATGTATGATTTTTTCAACTTTGAATCTGAAATTTTTTAGCGCGTAAAATAATGATGTTTAAAATATCTGGAAGATTTAATTTGTCTCTTCTTCTAGTGGTGTGTTCATTAAACCATCAGCGATAGAATTTCACTTCATACTTTCATTTTTTTTCCTTCATCTAGCATTACATCTAACCACATAGTTTCACAATAAAACGAATGCAAGGTTGATGATCATATTAAATGACTTCTAAAATGATGAGGATATTAAATGATCTTCTGGAATGATCGATTCAATTAGTAGAATAATGATTGTACCACAAGAACCAATCATTAAACAGAGATATCAACAGGTGCAACAATTGATTGTACACAAGAACCAATCATTGCAAGATGCAAATAGCTGGTAAAATAAAAGTTATCCAAGATGTGCAGTTAAAAGAGTCCACGATTGGAGGATGCTTGTTACGAGGTAAAGTTAAAAGGAAGTCCATGATTGAAAAATGTTTGTTACATAAGAACCAAACATATTGTAAAAGAAGCTCATCCAAGAATCAAATTAAACAAGCTCATTAGAAAGAGGCTTGCATGAGGACATGCAAGAGTCAGCTTGGGGAGTATGTTTGGTTTCAGACATGGTAATACTCATTACCATACATTTTTCAATTCCATGCTCTCCCATTATATCACTCACTATTCACTCACCCTTGTCACTCCATTTTCCCTATTATTCACCATTAATGGGTCTCATTTATATTTTCCAAATATTATTTATTTTTAAGCATTTTTAAGAGAAATTCTTGATTAAATATTAGAAAATAATATATTTTACTTTATATATGGAAAGTGGGTTGTTTTTGTGACATGTGTAGGTGCCAAGGAAGCTTCCAAGACACCTTTATGTGGCCTTGAATGATCAAATTCGAATTTGAAGAGATAAACCTCATGGAGAAGATTATGATCTCATGGAGAAGATCAAGGACAAAAGGGGGTTATGTGTCTAGATGGTTGAGAGATGTATGGAACTAAAGAGAGATTAGTGGATGATCATTATGAGTTTGTTACTCATCCCATTGTATAAATAGGAGTACAATCTCCTCCATTTGTAATCTTGAAGTTTTGGTAATCTTAGAGTTTTGGAGTATGTAATCTTAGAAGCTTAGAGTTGTAACCTTAGAGTTGGTTTGTAATGGAGATTTTGAAATAAAGGATCATACTTCAATTTTGCTTCTACATCTGAGTCTCCATTGAAGTGGTGTGCTTGTGGAGTTATGGAGGGCCCCCATGGCCTCACTTGCATGCTTATTTGCTTACTTTAGGTATAATTTAATTTATGTTTTTGTTTCATTTCAGTTTTTAAGATTTGTTAAATGATCTAATATTGGTAGGATCTTAGTTGAAAGTGTTTTTGTAAGAGAACCATAAGATCTCATACAATTATTAGATTTAGGTTTATTTCCTTTCAGTTTTTAAGCTTTGTTAAATGTTCTAATATTGGAAGAGTCTTATTTGAAAGTGTTCTTGTAAGAGAACTGTAAGACCTCATACAATTATTAGATCTAGGTTTATTTTATTTCAGCTTTTAAGTTCTTATTAGATGTTCTAATGTTGGAAGAGATCTTGTAGAATATGTTCTTGTAAGAGAACTATAGATCTCAAACAATTGTTAGATCTAGGTGTGATTAGTTATTGAAAGAGATCTTAATGAATATGTTCTTGTAAGGGGACTTTAAGATCTTGGACAAATTAGGAATCTTTCTAGATCTATATATTTTAGATAAGCACTTCTAAGTTTACCTTCCCGGGTTGACATTAAATTAAACTCTAATTGACATCATCAATTGGAACCAAACATTTTGACGTCGTTGCGGGGAAGTGCAACTAGAAGGATTTAGTAATTATTTAATTCATTTGTTTTTATGGACTAATTTGTGGAACTTGGTGACAGCAGGTTCATAAAGGAGTTCAAAGTTTGGAGCATTTTTATTTTCACACATAGTTAATTTAAATTCAGTTTTTATTTTAAACCCCCCATTTCTCACTAATCCATCTATGGATGAAGACTTTGAAAATGTTGAACAGGTACATCTGTGAGAGCAAGGACAATCACCTTGAGCCAACTCTAAGACAGGTTACTCACATACTTGTAAAACATAATGTAAAATTTTTAAATCTTGATGTGAGCATGTTCAAAATTTTAATCCGTAGATGGCTTCACTGGAAGCATGCTTTTACTTAGAAAATAAAACATCTTTCAAGTTAATGTAGAATAGATTAAAAATAAAAATAAAAATGAGATCTCATTAGAAGTCATTAGAAGTTGTTAGAAGTCATTCTCGTTAGAATTTTCTTTTAGTCTTATTTTAAATCATCATGAATAAATGAATAAATTCACATTTCTATGTCTTGTTTCTGTATCACAGGTGAGCCAAGAGCCTGATTATCGGAAAGCTTTGTCTTCCGAGAGTCTAAATGCCCCCGCGACAATGCAGAAAGAGTGTAGATAATGCAAGGTCTGATCGTAGATCTTGATTGATTTTATTATCCATCCACGCTAACCTACATAAATAAAAATAAATCAAGAGATTAGTATGCTCTCTTCCTGCGCTTCGTGCGATCAGGAAGATCAGAAAATCTATCGATTTATTCAAATAAAAAAAACTCTTGCTGGAAAATTAATCTGCAATGCGATAATAAAGAATTTTGTGAATTAAAAAAAAAAATCTTAAATTTTTTTTAGATAAAATTTAGTTTTCTTTTAATTTTAGATTTAAAAAAAAAACAAACAAAACAATTAAAAATTATAATAAAAACAATAAAAAAAATAATAAAACACAACAAATCGCATTCAAGTAAATTTAAAAAAAAAAAAAAACAAAAAAAATAGCCAAATGCACATTTTAAAAAAAATTGAGAGCATTCAAACAAACAAACAAGAATATAAACACTGCATCAAAGTCGCCAAGAGTCGAATCCAAAGCAACATTGAAAAAATATATTTGTCTTTCACTTCCTCGTGTGAAAATTCGCCTGGGACAAGCACCACAGAGTTTGCCACGATTCATTGCTCAGGCAAGGAATGGATGAAGAGGTAAATCCATCAGAGAATGATAGTTTGCTGAGGTGTAAAAATAGGACATTAGGTTTAAGCCAAATAAATGACAAAGATCGCCGAGATACCTTTGGCAGTAAAACCAGGAAATTGAACAGGAGACAGTACCAATGCAAAAGGGGTCAGTTACGAATCAAGTTCAATGCGCATGAGTAAAATTTATGGTGGTATTGTAAAAAATAGCAGAAGCATCTATGGTGGTCGATTTTATTTTTTTGAATCCTATTCCATCTACTGGCAGCAAAGATCATCAAGGCCCTACTGACATCACTCTCGACGCTGCTATTTATCGAGAATCACTACGCTCCCTCGACGTTGCTCTTTATGGATTCTGGCACCCACGAGAAGGAGCAGCACAAGCCCTAGTGTTTATAGCAAGCGCTGCGCCAAATTCATGAGAGCGTTAATATTCAGGGTGCAATCACTGCGTGCAAAGCACATTTCAAATTCTCGCCTTCAATATTCATTGTGAAAGTGAGTCCCTTTTCTTCGTCCTTAAACCAAATGCCCATTCCACCGATTGATGCCGAGCACTCCATTAAGGTTGATTTTCTTAGAAATGGCACCTTCATCCACTAGGCTAAGTTTCTTCTTCCTCTCCGACCTACAAATCCAGAATTAGTTCAGTTTTTGTGTTCCTATCCTGTCCATGTGCCTTGAATTTAGTTATTGTACGTTTTTTTTTTCCGTTTTTTTTTGCATTTCTTTTGGTTTGTTTTATATTTTTAGATTTAATTTGTTTTTGTTATAAATTGTATTTATTTTGTTTTGATTTAGTTATTTATTTCTAGTTATAATCTATGTTAATGTTTGTTATTATAATTATATTAATATATTAATATATTAATATAATTATAACTTGTAATGTTTGTTATTATAATTTGTTGTATATATTTAATATTTGTTATGTTGTAATTAATATAGTTGTAAATTTTTATTTTATTTATTTAATTGAAATTTGTTGTATATAATTTATTATGTATTAATATATTGTTTTATATTAGATGTGAATAATATGTTATGTTATGTTTGTTATCATTTAAAAAATAATAATTTAAAAAAAAAAAAAAATTGTTGTGTTTTGTGACACTTGTTGTTTTGAGGGATTTAAAGAGTGAACATTGGCATATGAAGGATATTGGCATTTTATAAAACAAAATTCTGGTGGTATGAAAATTGAGAGAATCATGAGAATTACAAGAACTGATTGAAAGTGCAAGAGTTGGTACAAAGTGCAAAATTAAAAAAAAAAAAATTTAAAACATTTTCCACAAAATTCATGCAGATTTGAAAATAAATAATGGAACACTTGGAAACAAATTTCGAAGATCAATTTATACAACATTTGGAGGATTCTATGGATGATGATTATCTTGTTTCGATAGCTTCAAGTTGGCATTAAACTGATAATATTTTCTGTTGAATGCTTTTATGTGACATACTAATCTGCAGGACACAACAGAGCTTTCTAATGCCAATCTTTTTGCCGAGCACATTTCATGAGTTATCTGACACAAACAGGGAGTATTAATTTTCATGGTTATTTTTAAGAATGGATTGATATTAATATCATGATTAAGTCAATTTCAACACTTTGATTATCCTTAATTTGTTTTATTTGGTATGAATTTTTTTTGCGTAAGAATCATGAAGGAAATGCGCATTCCTTCTTGAACAGACTTATGTTTCTTTCTACCAAGTTTTTTTACAGGTTACAGGATAATCAAGTGATCATTAAGTAGATTACATTGTGACGACAATTGGTCTTCCAAAGACTAAATTCATGAAAAATTCTAAAGACAAATCCATGTCCACAACCACTACCTTGCACCTTCCTTTTTGAAAAAGATTTTGAATAAATGAAAATCCATAAAGCCTCCCATTTCCGTGTCCATTTTTCATAGCAAGAGTTATTATTCATTCACCATGCATTTCCTTTCATCCATTCCTAACTCGCAAAATAAAACAAAGAAGCTCACTTACAAGCTTATTGTCATTCTAATTTTCCTTGTCATTTCCTTTCCCTTTCATTTCCGCCAATAAAACACTGCTTCTATGTATATCATTGAGTCAAAGTCCTAGAGTCTAATTATCTTTGTAAAAACACCTAGAGGCTTGCATTCCCTAATGGCAAGTACTCTTTCCAATAAACAATGGGAGTACATTAATATCCCTTGTTCGTTGGATCTTGTAGGTGACTCGACCACAAAAAACATATTCATACCTACAAAGATGTGTTAGGCATCTTGACTCCCATTGGAATCAATGGTGGGAGCTCTCGTGTTGACTAGTGGCATTCATTAATGGCCACTAAGCCAACAACTTCTTGCTATGTTCGACACCAGCACATTTAATCACATAGTAAGATTTGTGCCATCGAGCGTTGAAGACTTGAAGACCTATATTTTGTAGCAGATGAAGCAGACTTTCTTTCATTGTTTTTCAGTTTGTCATGACTTGAGGACAAGTCAATAAATAAGGCTGGAGGGAGGAAAATGTAACTTATATATTTTGTATACCTTCCAAGCCTTATACATTTTCATCCATATTCAGCAGACTCATCAGATTCATCACACTATCCAGCAGCAGATACGATAATACAGATCCATCTTTCATCCACAACTTGCAGAAGAAGCTTCAGATAAAAATTGTAGCAACTAAACATGCATGATTCATCCACTTCTATAGGTAAGTAAGGTATGATTTTTTCTAACCTTTAATCTTGAAATTCTTTTTAGATGCTAAAATAATGATGTTTGGAAAATATTCCAATATTTCACTATTCCCTTTCTCATTAAAAAATTGTCAAAAACCATCAGTTGGGGAGGGGGGAATTTCACACTTCACACTTCATTTTTTTTTCCTTCATTCATATTACATCTTAACCCACATAGTTTTCCCACAATAAAACTACTGCAAAATGATGATCATATTAAATGACTTCTTAAAAATGATGAGGATATTAAATGACTTCTTGAAATGATCGATCTCAACAAAGTAAATAATGATTGTAACACAAGAACCAATCATTAAACAGAGATATCAACAAAGTAAATAATGATTGTAACACAAGAACCAATCATTAAAAGATGCAAATGCTTTGCAAAAATAAAAGTTATCCGAAGATGTGCAAAGTTAAAAGAAAGTCCACGATTGAAAGATGCTTGTTACAGATGTGTAAAGTTAAAAGGAAGTCCATGATTGAAAAATGCTTGTTACACAAGAACCAAACATATTGTAAAAGGAAGCTCATCCAAGAATCAAATTAAACAAGTCATTGTAGTAGCTTGCATGAGGACATGCAAGAGCTTCAGTTGGGGAGTATGTTTGGGTTTCAAGATGTCATGCAAATATCACTCATTACCATACATTTTTCACCTATGCTTCCATTATATCACTCACTATTCACCACCTTGTCACTCCATTTTCCCTATTATTCACTATTAATGGGTCTCGTTTATATTTTCCAAATATTATTTATTTTTAAGCATTTTTAAGAGAAATTCTTGATTAAATATTAGAAAATAATATATTTTACTTTATATATGGAAAGTGAGTTGTTTTTGTGACATGTGTAGGTGCAAAGGAAGCTTCCAAGACACCTTTATGTGGCCTTGAAGGATCAAATTCGAATTTGAAGAGATAAACCTCATGCAGAAGATTATGATCTCATAGAGAAGATCAAGGACCAAAGGGGGTTATGTGTCTAGATGGTTGAGAGATTTATGGAACTAAAAGAGAGATTAGTGGATGATCATTATGAGTTTGTTACTCATCCCATTGTATAAATAGGAGTACAATCTCCTCCATTTGTAAGGTTGAAGTTTTTGTAATATTGTAATCTTGAAGTTTTGTAATCTTAGAATTTTGGAGTATGTAATCTTAGAAGCTTAGAGTTGGTTTGTAATGGAGATTTTCAAATAAAGGATCTATACTTCAATTTTTCTTCTACATCTGAGTCTCCATTGAAGTGGTGTGCTTGTGGAGTTATGGAGGGCCCCCATGGCCTCACTTGCATGCTTATTTGCTTACTTTAGGTATAATTTAATTTATGTTTTTGTTTCATTTCAGTTTTTAAGCTTTGTTAAATGATCTAATATTGGAAGGATCTTATTTGAAAGTGTTTTTGTAAGAGAACCATAAGATCTCATACAATTATTAGATTTAGGTTTATTTCATTTCAGTCTTTAAGCTTTGTTAAATGTTCTAATATTGGAAGAGTCTTATTTGAAAGTGTTCTTGTAAGAGAACTGTAAGAACTCATACAATTATTAGATCTAGGTTTATTTTATTTCAGCTTTTAAGTTCTTATTAGATGTTCTAATGTTGGAAGAGATCTTGTAGAATATGTTCTTGTAAGAGAACTATAGATCTCAAACAATTGTTAGATATAGGTTTGATTAGTTATTGAAAGAGATCTTAATGAATATGTTCTTGTAAGGGGACTTTAAGATCTTGGACAAATTAGGAATCTTTCTAGATCTATATATTTTAGATAAGCACTTCTAAGTTTACCTTCCTGGGTTGACATTAAATTAAACTCTAATTGACATCATGAATTGGAACCAAACACCTTCCAATAAGGAATTTTGGGTGATTGCATAAAACTGGAGACAGAATGAGCTACAAACATGATATCAGGTCTACCAACTAGATTTTTATACAATGTGGAATGAACTCTTGGTGAGACATCTTGTATACTCAATTTAGTGCCTTGAGAAATTGGTGTATCAGTTGATTTACAATTGGCTATTATGAAATTTTAAAGAATGTCAGTGGCATAGTTTTGTTGACCAACAAAATTGCCATTAGCAGATTGTTGTAATGTTGCTCTCATTGTTAAGAGGTTGCGTGAGGAAAAAAAATTTGTAAGTGAGGCTCGCTAACACAGGCTCTTGCAATGGGGTCATGCATTAGTAATGATTGTTGGACAAATTCGACTCTTTTTAGTTGTATGGTGCGTTAATAACGTTGGCTCCAAGGTTGTTAGGGTGGGTTAATAATGCTCTGGTTTGACTGACTCGAGTGTGTTATTCTCCCAAATATTAAAAGATGGATACCTTTTAAAACAAATGAAGACCTTCCAACAATGAAGACTTCCAACTTCTTCTTGCCTTTCAATGACTTCGCAACAACGATCTTCCTTGCAGGAATGGTCACTTCTTCAAATAGTTGAGGCCTCTCACGGCTGCCTCACACGCTACGTTTTTTTGCTTCTTTTTTGTTTTGTCTTGTGAATACACACATATGAAATGTTTCAGTCGTATGCAATCTTGTCTATCTTCTCTCTGCTGCTCTTAAAAAAGAAGTCTTAACCGGCATACACTCTAATACCATGTTAAGGACTGAAAAATGGGGAGCAGATATAGAAGTCATCAACAATAAATGATTACAATAAAACTGAATTATATCTCATCTCAACCAAAGTGAACTGATCTCTAATAAATAATGACACTTGGATAGACATATACAACCCCTACAAGTTGATTGGAATTAGATTCTATAACATACACAAGCTTTTATTTTATCAAACTAAAATGAATCTCAATAAAAAATAATCACCCCCAACGAATCTCTAAATACAAACAAACCTAGAGACTACCCTTATAATGAGATGCTGACCTGAAAACTTCTCGGCTCTAAATACAAACAAACCTAGAGACTACCCTTATAATGAGATGCTGACCTGAAAACTTCTCGGCGTCCAAATTGTTTTAATATAACGTGTCGGAGATTCATAAACTATGTCTAAACTTAGTTCAGTATTCTTAATAATTGCCATATTTGACGCCAAAGAAATGGAAGTTAGTTAACACTCACAGTTCACAGTGAGTAAGCGATTACAGAGCTTTACAGCGAGTGAACAAAACCAGAAAAAATGAAATTGGCACAGTTCCATTTGAGAAAAGGAGACATTCACTTTGACAGCTTCTCTTTTCCTTGGACTGCTCTGCTCCGCTCATCTCATCTCCTCTCCTCTCCTGCTCCATTCATCTCTCTTCCCCATTTCCAGCAAACCTTTCTTGTAAAATAATAATATTATTGACACACGAAAAGATCAAAAACTAATTTCTCAAAACATTAAAAATTATTATGGATTTTCAAGAGAGAGAATATTACTGGATTTTCAAGAGAAAGTGAGCAGTCAGAAAGGTAAGCCAAAGCAATGGGCATTTGTACTCATATTACAAGTAGATTAGGTAAATTTTGAAACATATTTGGAACATATTGATAAATATTTTCTAAATTAAAAAATTGAAACAAATTATTTCTGTATCTTTCTTTTTTCAGTGAAAAAAACATCTAATGTATATTAATTTACCAGTGCAAATACTTCATCTATTACATGGAGATTACATAATTTCTGTATGTTATTTTATTCGAATCCAAATTCAAAGTTGTTAACTATGAATTAAATAAATATTTTTCATCCTCATTTAATTACCATGACATAAAATATTTTTTGGAATTCCAAAATCTCTATAATCAAAATAAGGATGGTTGAAAAACATCTCAAAAAACATTAAAAACTTCAAAAATACTTTTCAAATTTGCTGAAATAAAAACAAAATTACCAAATGTGTAGAAAGCCAGAGCTATGTGACTCTCTCCATGCATAACACTATTGTCTCGACTTGTAAAATTTATCGGCTATGACACCATGAGAATCCGAAATATGGCTTCTGTGATCGAAAGGAGAAAAACATGTTATATAATGCTACGAATGCAGTCATGCATACAATAATATTATGATCCCGATATACCATGTGGATTTGTGACATTCATATCGCAGAATGTCAGTACAGTTGCCCTAACCCTCCCAAAAATGGTATTTTACTTGCCCACAACAGCGAGAAAAGGGGAGACAAATCCGTATACGCATATGTATAGATATAGATATGGATTTTGTACACAAACAGTTATTGGTTTCCGGCATAGTTACCAAGTTCGCTCGAATTGGAGAAAGAAATACGAAAATTTGACCATTCGATTCGTATCTCGATTAATTCGGCAAAAGTTCGATTCGGTTTATATGGAAAGTAGTTAATCGTCTGCAGGAAAGGAAATCAGATTCCGAGTTTAACGGATATCCACATCGATTGATTTTTTAATGTCCCGATAAATGCAGCGGTGTCCGATAAATGGTTGCCGGATCCCAACTATAACTTACTGGGGAAATTTCCTAATTTTCGTTTTTCAATTTTATGTTTCAGAAAGTTGAGAAGGCGAAAAGAAAGAAATTGAGAGAAATTGAGCTGTGAAGTCAGTTAATTCTGTGCAATAGGTTTTTCAAATATCTTTATAGTAAAAGAGAAATTTTATATAACCTTTTAATATTTAATTTTTAAATATGGATTAATTACTAAACGAATTTAGATAGAATTTAAATTAGTCCTTAGCCGCTAATTTTAGATTAAGGTTTCAAGAAATATTTTATAATTAGGGATGAATTTTAAAATAAAGTTTTGAGTTTTGAAAATAAAGTAAATTTTGAATGAAAGAGTGAAGTGGTTTTTTTGTGAATTGTAATAATAGAATTGTTTGTATTAGTAAAATTAATAGAAATGATTTAAATTTCAAAAGTAATAGAAGAAAATAAGCAAAAATTTGAAAGAAAATTATATATTTAAAATATATATATTATCGATTTTTTTCTGAATTAAAAAATTTTCATTTAAATTTTTATGGTATCGTATCGACTATCCGAATTAAAATTTGATAACTATGGTTACAGGATACACAACTTAACGATTTGAGCACTCTGATGATAATAAGTAGAAAGAGAATTTTTATTTTATTTCTTTTGAGATTCTGAAGAAAAATACTCTCTTGGTCTTACTTATAGAGGTTTGATTATCTAAATATAATATAAATTTTGTTTTCAAATTTGAAATTGGTTAAAGTAGTGAAATTTATATATTTTTATATAAGGAAAAATTCATTTTATCAATAAATTAAAATTTATGAAGATTTTTCTTAAATTTAAATATATAAAATAACAATAATAAAAATGATTAAATTATAATAAATAAAATATGATGATGATGATGATGATGATGATGATGATGATGATGATGATGATGATGATGATGATGAAGAATAAAATAAGAATGATTAAATTCATTAATATATATTATATTAGTTATTTAATTGTATATGAAGGAATAATTTCACCATAATTAAAAAAAAAAAAATCACACATTATTTAAGTTTTGATATGAAACTTAAATTAAATAATAAATGGAAATATATGTAGAGAAAGCTAGTTCCGTATTATTACTTATATTGAATAGAGAAACATAGGTTTACATATCTAGTATTTCTATCGATTAATAAATCTATTAGAAATAGAATCTGAAGTAGATATTTTTTTTTTGTAATATCAGACTTTAATATTGATATTCAAAAGAATCAAAATTTACAATTGATATGCATTGTAGCATCTTGTTTACTATGGCGGCCAAAAATTCCATGTCCACATATAACCAAAAGCAATTGTTGTTCGGTATATATAATGACCACACTAAGTTGACGAGTGACACAACAAGCACATTTCTCGAATAATACAATACATATAACAAGACATAAACATGCCACATAAGAGATGAATTCAAGAACCAACTAGTTGAAAGGCACATATAGTAGAAATCGCATAGGGAGATCATTCATCAAGGATGATCACTGGATGATATGGGGAGGTAGTTCCACTAACCATATTAACTAGGGTGGCATAGATTATGGCTTCTCCATTCCGAGGTGCTAAAGAGCCAGTGTGTGAATCTGAGTTGATGTACCACTAAATTTTTCTCAACCAAACCATGATGTCATCTATATCATATCTAATATCCCACAATATACGTTTGAGGTCCTCTTGACCCACAAAAAACTTATAATGATCGACTTGTTTGTCCCGCAACACCATATGTAGTAGTGATGTCGTCGATCTATGAGAGAAGATTGAATGCATAAAGTGTAGGTGACACTTTCTCCATTTACTTGCATCTAACACCCACTCTATTTTTTGATCACACACCTCGAAGTATGAATGATATTCTCATTCACCGAATTCTTTTTCCTCAAGGGATCGAATTTCCCATCGAACTTCCAGGGGTACAACATCATAAAATTTTTCCATTGACTCTGAACCGAAGAGGTGACCTTGTCTAGAGGAAGACATTGTAGATGAGCCTCCTCTTCTCCTAATGATTCGTTTTCGCGATGTCGTCGAGCATAAAGACTTGCAACAACTTTGGAGCAACAAGACTCGATACAACCCCTAAGGGGATTGAATTAGAACAACAAGGATGGGAAGAGAGAGAAAATTTGTGAAGCCCTAACTACTAGACAAAAATAACAAGGATAAAGGAATTGTGTAAACATCATTTTTATACCTATAACCATAAACATGCCAATCAAACTCGACCATAAACCTGCTATGACTAGGATCCACATGCAAATTCACCTCCTAAACTGGATTGACTACCCATTGCTCAATTTGAGGCCTGGAAATGTTAAAACCAAATTGAGAAAGATCACGTGCACGCCAACGAACAAAACTGGAAAGCTAAAGGATAACCAAAATGGTTCAAGGGATTGTAAAACTGTAGACGGGAGCACCACCACAAGCTCAAAAGAGGGACTAGAGGATGAGTTATGTGAAAACACACAAAATACATTTGGTGGTCACCCACGACCCCAAAACCCTTTCAATGACAACAAAAAATTAGAGAAAATGAATAGAAGACCCTCCCTTGACTAGAACCCTCACCATAAGACCAACTATGAAAGAAACCAACATAAAACCATTGTGCCACTTGAACAAATGCTATGTGTAAATAGGATGTCCAAAATTACACCAAGACCACCATAATTTGAAAAAGACCGTGAAAAGATAACACAATTCCAAATAGGACACACCCCTACAAAGGAAATGAATTGTGCAATATATACCTCTGTAAAAGCGTGAAGCATAGAAAGAACCATCCACCCACGCACGTTCTGCAAGATTACAATGAAAAATCCTTCATCCTAAATGCAGTAATTGATTCCGAAACTCGACAACCACCATCCGAATTATATAGAACTTAACTATAATAACAAGATGGGTGAACTAAGAACTGATGCCAATCCCAAACCTCTTAAGAAGTATTATTGTTTGGCACCCTCTTGTAAAGGCTAAGATGCTCCACTACCCTACATATTTTGTAGGGTATTTATATAACCACACCCACAAAGAAGAGTAGATTCATGAGACCAAACTAAAATTTTGACATTCCCTGCACTCACACCAAGTGTTTATCACTTTCCTACACTACTCTGGTCCAAAACCACTTACAATTCATGGAGCATTAATTCCATCCAATATCCTGTGAGGACGAAACCTCCCTAACTCTAATTCCCCACATCTTTTCTCCTCCTTGGCGGCATTGAGGAACTCGCCTCCAAGTTCAAATCTGGTTACAAATCCCACTACAACATATGATAACGGAAAGGAGTTAATGCCCCACATGAAATCATCTACGATGTTCCCTCTCCCTTAATGTGCCACCTCCACACATCTAAGGTAATGTGCCAAGTGGGTGGCTTGGTACACTCCCCCAAGGTCCCCCCCACCCTCACCAATGAAATAACATTTGTTCGATAACTCCCGTCTATTGGATAATCTCCTTCACTATGCCGACATTTATTTTCTTCTGTCTAGATATCCCCATCATGGAATCTAATGAATTATTCTTACTACCACTTATTTAATTAACCTTAATTTTAAAAAAACTTAAAATATATTGAAAAAAATATAATATAGAAAAATGTTTGACAATTATATTTCTACATTTATTTTAAAAATAACCTAAATAAATATCATCTCCTAATTTCTAATAACTATCACAACAAATAACATAAATTTAACTCACAAAATATATAAATAAAACTTATTATAAAAATAATGATATTATCTCCTAATTTCCAATAACTATCAAAACAAATAACATAAAATAAATTATACATATATATAAACCTATCAATAATATTAATCTAAATAGTATCTAAATATAAATATAATACAAAATTGTAGGTTGATCAAATATTTAATATTGTCTTTTATAATCATATAAGATAAATTTAAGTATTGAATTAATCAAATTCATAAAAATTTTAAATTTAAAAAATTAATATATATATATATATATATATATATATATATATATATATATATATATAATTTATAAAAATATTATTATTTATATTTAAACTCAATATATATATACTATAAGTAAGGTTTATGAGCTTTAAACATTATGATCTTATTAAATGTAAACGATTATTATAATTTTTTTTATAAAAAACACTAAAAACATTGACTTTATAAAAAACACTGACTTCATGTTAACATTAAAAAAATAAATTTTGATAATTAATTTTATAAAATATTTTGGATAATACATGAAATTCTTATACTCTTTTCCTAAAGAATGAAAAATTATGAAATTGAGACAGAAAAAGAAAATAATTATTATTTTAAAATAACGATAACTATAATTACACAATCATATGATTTCATTTTCCAAATATAACTTTAGCCTATCAATACCCAAATTGAACTAACAAAACCAAAAAAATATATGTCAATACAAAGCATCATCCCCATTGATCTAAAACATAAACCTAAAACTAAGGTTTAATAAAGTACGGACCTGAAAACTACCTGGCATCGAGCTTGTTTTAATAGAGTTTATCGAACATTCATCAACAATGTCTAAACCTAAAAACTACGATTTAATAAAGTACGGACCTGCACAGTGCAAACTACATGGTATCCAAATTGTTTTAATAGGGTGTATCGAACATTCATCAACTATGTCTTAAAGTACTTCTGTATTCTTGACATGTCCCGGATTTAACGCCAAGCCCAAAGAAATGGAGTTAGTTAACACTTTCAGTTAGTAAGTTGAGTACGGAGATTTACAACCAGTACCACGGAAAAGTGATATTGGCACAGTTCCAGCTGAAAAGACAATACATTCATGACGACAGCATCTCTTTCCCTAATGCTCGCCTCATCTCTTCTCCCATCTTCTATCCTGTCCTTTCCTAGCAAACTATTCCTGTATTTTAATAATAATAATGTTATTGGCACGAGAGAAAATGGGATGGGAAGTTTTTCAGCATTTGCGTTTGTATGTAGATTTTCAGCACTTTATGTTTGTGTAACCATAAAGAAACGAACAATTTCAACCTCGTTTAATTACCGTGACATAAATTTATTCGCTTAAATCGCTATATAAGTTGATATAAATTCATGTCTGTCTTGCACACATTAAGCGGCCAAAGTGATCAGAAACCATTGGAAGTTACGGCTTA
The DNA here is from genome assembly GCA_034641835.2 of Pinus albicaulis. Taxonomy (NCBI): domain Eukaryota; kingdom Viridiplantae; phylum Streptophyta; class Pinopsida; order Pinales; family Pinaceae; genus Pinus; species Pinus albicaulis. Next base: position 437,922,383 of record CM076571.1, on the reverse strand, counting down.
AATTTTTTTGTTTGTGTCTGTCCACACTCTACACGTCATGAATATGGATCGCCGCTACTTATTTTCAAGTCATGGGTGGCTTTAACAAAGCTTTTTGGGTTGCAGATAATACCATCGGCAATGTTTGAACATTCAAAAGCACGGCCACTGATTGCGCACTTTCAGCTATCTTAATCATTCATTAAAAAACTAGAAATTAAATTATATAATTTTTTTGATTCGTCAAGTTGCTTGTGATCTTTCAAGCAAGCTTGACATCTGATTTGAAAAATTGAGATTCAAATATATTTAATGAGTCAAATTCAATAAGGGATCCAAATTTCTTTAGGCTACTAAAATTTTTTAATATGTCTTTTCCTCTTTAACCTATAGAACAACCACCAATAAAATTTGATCATAGTCACTTTACTAAATAGGACTTGATTAAATTATATAAACCTATAGAAATGACATTTCAAGAATATTTTTTAAATTTGGTTCCCAAAACCTTGATTCCTGCTCTCAAATTCAGAATTTGAAAATATTCTTAAAATCTAGACCATACACTAAGTGAAACTTGGAAAACACGAAAAATCTTGGAAACCCAGAATGGCACTTCATCATGCCCTTTGGAGTCTGGACGCTCCGTGGGCCATCTTATTTTAGCGACTTACAACAAATTATCGGCTGTGACGCTAAACGAGCCCAAATATGGCTTCTGTGATTGAACGGGAAAAATCATATTATATAATGTTGAGCATGCACTCAGGCATACATTAACATGTGGATTTGTGACATTTGCATCGCAGAATGTCCGTAGAATATGATTTGCAAAAATCGTATTTTACTCGCTGACAATAGCGAGAAAAGCAACACAAATCCGTTGAGGAGATAAGGGATTAGGGAGAAGCCTCCGATTATAGTAAGGATTTGAGAGCTGTGGCTGGGAGGAGGACCTGGCACTATATACGACAATAGTATATAGAATGTGTATAAGAATTTGAGACACAAAGATTTAGATTTACAAAATAATGAACAAACTTGCAAGAGAAGGAAGGAAGGGAGCAAGAATTGAGAAAAAAATGAAATTGATTCTTCAATATTAGTTTTGGAATAAATACATAAAAGCAACTAAGTTAAGCTTAGTTGTACATGCAATAACTATAGATAGTTAAAGCTAATCTAACTAACTTAATATTAGTTAGCTTCAATTAGATTAGCTTTAACTATCTATAGTTATTGCATGTACAACTAAGCTTAACTTAGTTGCTTTTATGTATTTATTCCAAAACTAATATTGAAGAATCAATTTCATTCTTTTCTCAATCCTTGCTCGCTTCCTTCATTCTCTTGCAAGTTTGTTCATTGTTTTGCAAATCTAGATCTTTGTATCTCAAAATCTTACATGGTATCAGAGCGCAAGGATTTATAATTAGTGCACAAGCAATTTTTATTTGCAGGTTCAGAAGATTGAAGCAATAACAAAGAATGGAGTCTAAATTGGAGTTTCCACAATCAACAATTCTTACTCCATATAATTACTTCGAATGGAAGCCAAAGATTCTACTTCATCTCAGAAGTAGAGGCTTATTTCGAATAACCATGGAAACATAAGTTGAACCAACATCAGCAATGGAGAAAACAAGATATTTCAATCGCATGGACGAGGCCTTCGGCATCTGATGTTTATCTATCTCTCCAGAACTGCTATTTCATGTTGAATCATGTTCAACTCCAAACGAAGTATGGAAAACTTTGGAAGGATTGTTTGGAAAATAGGATGAAATGCAAGGTCACATTCTCGAAAATGAGTTAAACTCATTAGATTTGAGAAATTTTGAGAAAATTCAAGATTTTTTCACAAGGTATAAAGCCTTGTTGCTTCAGCTGAAACGATGCGGGATCGACAAATCCAAGCAAGAAAATCAGTTGATTCTTTCCATTTTATCAAAACTTGGTCCAAAATATGCAGTATTCATCTCTACATTCCACATAGTCAGATCTGCAACTGGTGCAGCTTGGAAGATGCCCTCACTAGATTCTTTTATTCAATCTTTGATGCATGAGTAAGATAAGATCATCAAAATGGGCACACTTAAAAATTCCAAAGCGCATGCACTTACTGTGCATGCAAAAGGAAAGGCAAATTCCAAAGACCATAAGAAAGGAAAAGGGAAGAAGGATCCTGATCCAAGAAAGGGAGGAAATCCCAAGCCCCCTGATGGATCATCCAGCTCAAAGGAAAGGAAAGGAACGAAAGGGAAATCAATGTGCAATTATTGCCACTGTGGTTTTCACCCTGAATCTGCATGCATGAAGAAGACTATAGATATTATGGCGCAGATACTCCAACAACACAATTTTGGAGACCACATTCCTAAGAATGCCAAGAAGAAATCTGGAGAAAAAGTACCAGATCCAAGAGGTAATGGGCATGCTTTGATTTCTCTTCATTCTGCACCGCAAGAATGGATCATCGATTTAGGAGCTTCACATCATATGGCTTCTTCAAAGGAAGCCTTTTCTTCTCTACATGCATACTCAGGACCTCCTATTCTCATGGGGGATAATTCTGTAGTTGCAGCAACTGGACAAGGAAGAGTGAAATTCGAAGATGGAAGTTTTGAGAATGTCTTGCATATTCCAAGGCTTTATGTGAATCTTCTCTCAGTGTATCAGATGACACACACAAGCAGCGGAAGGAAAGTGGAATTTACCCCGGATTCTGTAAGCATTTATGGCATGCAAACCAACATGATGATTGCATCTGGCAAGGTAAATAATCAATCTCGTTTGTATACATTTTCTGATTTTGCTCCTCAATCAGATTCCATTTTGCTACTTACACATGCAAATGAAGAAAGTAGAATTTGGCATGAGAGATTTGGGCATTTGAATTTCAAATATATGCAACAGCTTAGCAAGCAAGGGATGGTCAAAGGATTGCCGACCATTGAATTTTCAAATGGTGTTTGTAATGGATGTGCTCTTGGAAAGCATCCACAAGACAAATTTGAGAAGGGGCATGCATGGAGAGCCTCTTCACCTTTGGAACTTGTACACAGTGATCTCATGGGTCCATTTCCAGTGTTTTCAATGAGCAAAGCAAGATATGTGTTGTCATTTATAGATGATTACACGAGATTCACTTGGGTTTACTTCTTGAAACTCAAGTCTGAATTTTTTCAACATCTAAATATTTTCAAAGAACATGCGGAAAATTAGTCTGGAAAATGCATCAAGATACTCCGCACAGACAATGGGATGGAATATGTCAACAAAGATATCAAGGATCTTTGTAATGAAGCAGGAATGTTGTTGCAGCATAAAGTTCCTTACAATCCACAGCAAAATGGCATGGCTGAAAGGAAAAATCGATCTTTGAAAGAGATGGCTAATTGCATGTTGCATGCAAGATCTCTTCCATCGAAATTTTGGGCTGAAGCTATCAATTGTGCCTCATACATCAAGAATAGATCTCCTCATAAATCTGTTACTGGAAAAACACCTTTTGAGGCTTGGACTAGCATGCAACCTGAAGTCAGTCATTTCTGCATTTTTGGATCTCGAGCATGGGCTTGCATTCCTACAGAGAAGAGAAAGGCTTTGGAGCCTCAAAGTAAAGCATGCATGTTTGTTGGATATTCTAATGATGTCAAAGGGTACAGATTTCTTGATATCCACACCAAAGAGCTCTTTATTGAAAGGAATGTAAAGTTTGACGAAGATATTTCGCATGCACCAGCAGATGAACTTGTTACCAAGTTTCCATCACCACTCATTGATGAGTATGCAGATTAAACTTCAGATAAAAATTCTGATGAAGATGAGTCTTTTCCCGTGACCCCTGTTGGACAACCAGTTGTTGAACATCAAGATCATACTTCTGCATGTAGTTCAGAATATTCTCGACCACCTTGAACACAAAAATGGAGTAGCATGAGTGATATCGTTAATGATCATGTCTCTAACCCTCTGTTTGAGGAAGATCCGCAAGCACTCTTAACTATGGAGCCATGCATGCCCATGCATGCTTATATGATGCATGGATTTGATCCACAAACTTATGCAGAAGCAAATGGGCATCTTGAATGGGAAGCCGCAATGGATGAGGAATATAACTCTCTCATTGAGAACCAAACTTGGGATTTGGTTCCGCTACCTTCCAATTGCAAACTTATGAGGTGCAAGTGGTTTTACCAGACCAAGAAAGCATCAAATGGCCAACTTAGTTGATATAAGGCACGACTGGTAGCAAAAGGTTTTCAGCAAGTACATGGTGTTGACTATGATGAGACTTTTGCTCTAGTGGAAAAAATGGATTCCATTCGGCTAGCTCTTCCATTGCAGTAGCAAGAGGATGGGAGGCAGATACAAAGATATAGATTTGCAAAACAATGAACAAACTTGCAAGAGAAGGAAGGAGCGAGCAAGAATAGAGAAAAGAATGAAAATTGATTCTTCAATATTAGTTTTGGAATAAATACATAAAAGCAACTAAGTTAAGCTTAGTTGTACATGCAATAACTATAGATAGTTAAAGCTAACTGAAGCTAAGTGTGCTTTATGCTCTGTTAATGTCCACATGCATCACATGCAAGCAGTAAGTTAACTAACTAAGCAAGTGCACATTGCATGCAAGCAGTAAGTTAACTAACTAAGCTAAGTGCACATCACATGCAATATCTAGAGTTTAACTAAAGCTAATCTAGGTGCATGTACACCAACACCCCCCCTTAAGCATAACTTAGGTGAGTGTGATGCAAAATGAATGAGTCCCGACAACACGACCATTTTAGGTACCCATATACAATGCATAAAAAGGAGGAAAGAGGGAAAACCCAGTGGGAAGAAAACCCCCCCTCAAAATATAATGCAAAAGTAGAGAAAAGACAACTGTTAGGCAGTCATGTCCTTTACCCCGAGACGATCTCGCAGGAATCGAAACTTCTGCTCAGTGAAAGTCTTAGTGAAGATATCAGCAGTCTGCTCGGAACCAGGACAGTACTGAAGATCGATGATCCCATCATGAATGAGTTCTCTAATGAAGTGCATGTGGATCTCAATGTGTTTGGTCTGTTGCCGCTGCACTGGATCTCTGCAAAACTTTAGCGTACTTTGATTATCGCACCAGATGACAGTTGGATGATGGACACTGATCCCAAGCTCAGATAGGAAATGTTGTAGCCAAATTGCCTGAATAGTGGCATTGACTTCTCCTCTGTACTCGGCCTCTGCTGATGATAAGGCAATGGCAACCTGCTTCTTGCTTGACCAACAAATTGGGCCGGATCCCAAACTAAGTACATAACCGGAGGTGGACTTGCGATCAATGGTGTCACCAGCCCAGTCTGAATCTGTGAACCCAATGAGATTCAAAGAACAATTGGCTGCATAATGAATCCCATAGGTGATTGTCCCCTAGACATATCGAAGAATGCGCTTTGCAGCGTTCCAGTGTAACTCATGTGGCTCCTGCATGTATCTGGAAACTGCTCCGACAGCATAGGAGAGATCAGGATGGGAGTGAGTGAGATAAAGAAGAATTCCCACAAGCTGGCGGTACAATGTGCAATCAACCAATGGTGTGTCTTTGCCATTCTCAAGCTTTATCCCTGATAAGAAAGGTGTGGCTGTTGGCTTGCAGTCACTCATGTGAAATCGTGCCAAAAGATCTCTAGCATACTTTGGTTGAGAAATGGTAATCCCATAATCACTCTGATAGATCTCTAGTCCAAGGAAGAAATTTAGCAAGCCCATGTCTGTCATAGAAAACCACTTATGCAATGCAGTTTTAATGTTAGTAATGACAGAAGCTGAACTACCTGTTATCAAAAGATCATCTATGTAGAGTACTATGATCAACAAGGAGTCAATTTTCTTCAAAAAATAAACATTGGAATCAGATTTGCAGTGTACAAAATTTTGAGATAACAAATAAGAATCCATCTTTGCATACCATGCTCTAGGTGCCTGCTTGAGGCCATAGAGAGAATTCTTTAGTTTGCATACCAAAGATGCATTGTGCATGTATCCCGATGGCTGCTCCATGTAGATTTCCTCCTCGAGATCACCATGAACAAAGGCATTCTTCACATCCATATGATGCACCTCCCATCCTCTTGTTGCTGCAATGGAGAGAGCTAGCCGAATGGAATCCATTTTTGCCACTGGAGCAAAAGTCTTATCATAGTCAACACCATGTACTTGCTGAAAACCTTTTGCTACCAATCGTGCCTTATATCGACTAACTTGGCCATTTGCTGCTTTCTTGGTCCAGTAAACCCACTTGCACCTCACAAGTTTTCCATTGGAAGGTAGCGGAACCAAATCCCAAGTCTGGTTCTCAATGAGAGAGTTATATTCCTCATCCATTGTGGCTGCCCATTCAGGATGCCCACTTTCTTCTGCATAATTTTGTGGATCAGATGCATGCATCATATAAGCATGCATGGGCATGCATGGCTCCATAGCTAAGAGTGCTTGCGAATCTTCCTCAAACAGAGGTATCAGAGCCTGGACCTAGGTTCGATTCCCCCGAGCTGCGTTTGAGGGGGGTATTGATTCCCCTGAGCTGCGTTTGAGGAGGGGTGTTGGAGTAATCACCTCACCTCTATGGAATCTGTAATTCCCACCCTGGGGATCCTAGTTTACTGGTTTGGAAGTTTACCAACACCTGCAGGTTTTGGTGTAATGACAAAACTCAAATAAAGACAACAAATTGAGCTCACTTTCCGAGTCATGGAGAGCTCCAGAAATATCTTCATTGCTAATGGCCAGAAATCATGTTACACAAATTCCCAAAAAAGTGATTGGGAGTATGATCTCGCTCAAGATTTTGGATTTGACCTCCATGGAAATCCAGTCATTGCCAGAGAGTGTGGGGTGTTTGAAACAGCTGGTGTGTCTGAAGTTAGCAGATGTGCCCATTAAAAGGTTGCCTGCATCTTTTACAAATCTCGCGGCCCTCCAAATCCTTTCTCTGGCAGGCTCTAAAATCACGGGATTACCATTTGACCTTCACAAGTTAAGATCATTAAGGTATCTGAACCTTGACACGTGTAGTGATTTGAAATGTGTACCAAGTAGTGTTTCAAGCCTCACGTCTTTGCAGCATTTGTACATTAGCTATTGCGACAGTATGACGTGGAAAGCAGGTCAGAAGAGATCCCAAAAAGCGGCTTCAATCAACAGTTTGCGCAGTTTAACTCAACTTAATAGTTTACATCTAGACAACAATGGAGCAGCTATTAGTGATGAGACGCTGGGGAGTATGGTCGATATGGAGACATTTGAATTGACGCTTACTCAAATGGCGACTTTACCCCATGGCATCTTCAGTATTTCAAAGTTGAGAAAACTACACTTAGTCTGTCCGGATATGGCCAGGATGGAAAGTAAGTTTTATGAATTTCATAATTTAACTCTTCTACGGTTATGGAATTGTTTTATGCTGGAGGAGTTACCTGATTTACATCAACTTAAGAGTTTAAAGCGATTAGATATTTTACTCTGCACTAAGTTGAAGAGGTTTCCTAAAGAATTCGGTGAGAGAGGAGCCTTTCCTTTATTAGAGCAATTTTCAATGGTTAAATTAAAGGAGTTAGAAGAGTTCCCTATAATAGAAGAGGGTGGAATGCCTTCACTCAAAATAGTCACTATAATGTTGTGTGAAACATTAAAAATGTTTCCGGAACATTATTTGAACATCAAACAACTCCAAAAACTTAGAGTGTATGGTTGTTCAATAATATTAGAGAATTTAGAGAGGTTGGAGAAAAAAAATGAAAAAATAGAAGTGATAACAATGCCCACTAGAGAGACAAAAGATGCTGAAGACCAATATCTAAAAGTGAAAAATACTTTGTCAGGTTGGCTTTATAGTGAATTTTATGGTAGTGAGCTTTTCCTATTCCTTCGAGAATTCTATCTTCCTTTATGAAGATTTTGTAAATTTATGTTTTCCTTATCAACATATGTATATGTATATCATTATCAATATATGTACATTTGTAAAAATGTTATCAAAATTGTTTTCATTATGCAATTTTGTAATTTGTATTTTCTATTATTAACATCTACCATAATGTCCACTAAACGAACAACACAATTTAGACCAATTTCTACAAATAGCCAATTCTTCCTAAGTTGACTTTATTCTAAACTTTTCAAGTAATGAGCTTTCCCAATTCCTTAATCTCTATGTCCATTTACAAAGATTTGTAATTTATGTTTACCTTATTAATATTTGTATATCATGATGAATAATGAGTTTTCCCAATTCCTTCTAACCTCTATATCTATTTAGAAATATTGTAATTTGTGTTTACCATATTAATATTTGTATATAATGATGAGCATTATGAAATTATATGAAGAATGTTTTTATTATTAAAAGTTGTAATTTATGTTTTATTATGAAAAATTGTATTTTGTAAAAAAACAAATAAAGTACATATTTTTAATAAGTTTATATATATATATATATATAGATATTTTAAACTATGATGAATTGATAAGACATTGGAAGCCTAGTTTATAAAATTTAATAATTGTTATATATTATTCACATTTGTAAGAATTTTAATAAGGTCTGTGCAAGCTAATCATTGTCTCTTATGACATGTTAGTGGCAATGCAAACTTGGAAAAACAAGAATATGTTAACTTGGAGAGATGATTCAAGGTGCTTCCACAATAAATTTGAATATGTCATGAAAAGATGAAATGTAGGAAAACAATTTAGTTTTTCAAATATAAAACTTTTATTTATAGAAATTGTTTATAACTATGTGAATTTTGAGTTTTCCTAGTAGTGGTATGTTATTTCTCACTCAAAATATATTGCATATGTTTTTGTTAGTGTTAACTTTGAGTACCTAAATGATGAGATTTTGGCACAAAAAATTTCTAGAAATGTGGAAAATATATTATGATTGTGTACGGTTATTTTTTTTTTTCAAAATTGATAATCTTTATTTTATATATATTTTAAATTATGAAATTCATTGTATCCTTGAAATTACAAGGCCTTCTCTTAGTGCTACTTAAAAGGGTCTTAACATTATCAAACAATTTATAGGTCTCATGCACCATATAATTTCTTTTCAAAAAGGTTAAGGAAAAAAGAAGTTATGGATGAACTAAAGGAGAGATGTATTGTAAAATTCTCGTAAGGCACAAATATAAAAAAAATAGAAAACACTATTAATTCTCAAAAAATTATATACTTAGAAGGTGTATAATTGACTCTATATGTGTCTATGGTTTCATGAATAATGGATTTCTCTATCATAGAGAAAAATAACTTAAAAAATATATTAGAGGTTTTAAGAAAAATTTAGGTTTTCATGTATTTGTAGCCCAAATTGCTACGTTTTTCATCCCAAAACTATGTACAAAGAAACCAATTCATCGTGTGTGTAACCTTCCCACCGAGAAAAAATTTAAATAAAAAAAAAAGACGCGTGCAAGTTCTTAGCTCCAAGAATGTACACTTATCTAAAGATAGAACTTGCAAAGGGAAAATGATCGTAGATAAGGGGTAGGGAAGAGAGAGAGAGAGAGAGAGAGAGAGAGAGAGGGAGAGAGAGGGAGAGAGAGAGAGAGAGATTTTTAGGGGAGGGGGAGTGTGGTGGGGATTGAGAGAGAGAGAGAGAAAGAAGAGAGAGAGAGAGTAATATGGAGAGAGTGAGAGAGATAGAGGTTTTTTTTTGGGGGGGGGGGGGGGAGCGTGTAAAGAGGGTGGGGGTTGGGGAAGAGTCAAAGAGGGAGAGTGAGTGAGTGAGTGAGAGGAGAATATGAAGAGAGAGAGAGAGAGAGAGAGAGGGAGAATTGGGTGGGTAGAGAAAGAGGGAGTGAGGGGGACAGGGAGGGAAGAAAATAAAGACAAAGAGTTGGAGGTAGAGAGTGAGCATGAGAGAGATATAGATCGATGGAGAGAGAGGAGGGAGAGAGATGGAGGTAGACAGAGAGATAGGGAGGGAAAGAGAGGAGGAAGAGTGATGGAGATAGAAAGAGACAAAGATGGAGGGAGAGAGGGGCGCGGGGGGCGAGTTGGGGGAGAAAAAGTGATAGAGAAAGAGTGAGGGGGGATAGAGAGAGACAAAGAGGGATGAGTATAGAGGAGGGAGAGAAATTGATGTAGATATAAAAAGAGAGGGAGGTAGAACAAGTGAGATAGAGGGAGTGAGGGGGAGAGAGGTAGAGATATAGTTGGGAGAGAGAGAGGAAAGAAGAGATAGATAGAGAGTGTGATAGGGGAGAAAGGGAGTAAGGGAGAGATAAGGAGAGAGGGTGGGAGGATATATAGAAGAAGAGAAGGAAAGAGAGATAGAAGGAGAGAAGGGAGAGATAAAGAGAGGGAGATAAGGGAGAGAATAAGAGACTGCAATAGAGTCAGAGAGGGTTATTTTTAAGTATGGAATGAGGGAGGGATAGTGAAAGAGAGGAAGAGGGGAGGAAAAGAGAGATAGAAGGAGAGAAGGGAGAGCGATAAAGAGAGTGAGAGAAGGGAGATACGAAGAGATTGAGAGAGAGAGAGACAGAGAGAAGGGGGTAAAGAGAAAGGAATAGTGTTAGAGAAATATAGTGATGGGGGGAAGAAGGAGAAAGGATGAGTGATATGGAGAGTAAGAAGGGGAGAGAAAAAGAAAGGGATGAGGAGAGAGGAGGGAGATGTGGAGCTAAATAGAGAGAGATAGAGAGAGAGAGAGATATGGGGGAGGGAGAGCAAGGGGAAGAGAGAGTGATAGGGGGGGAGAGAGATAGAGAGGTATGGAGAGAGATGAGGGAGAGTGTTGGAGGTAGATAGAGTGAGGTAGAGAGTGAGAGGAGGAGAGAGAGACATAGGTATGGAGAGAGATGAGGGAGAGTGTTGTAAGTATAATGATATATAGAGGGAGGGAGGGAAAGGAAGGGGAAGAAGGATGAAGCACGTGTGTGTGAGGGAGAGAGAGAGAGAGATATGGCCAGAGAAAGAGAGAGGGGGAGAAGGAGGGAGAGAGGGAAGTAGAGATACGTAGCTTGGGGGGGGGAGGGGGAAAGAGGAAAGAAGATATTTAGGGAGAGAGAGAGAGAAGGGGGGGAAGAGACTCAAGAGAAAAATATAAAGGGGATAAAAAAGCTAATAAGAGAGAGGTAGAGGGATAGAAGAGGAGAGAGAAAGAGGAGGGAGAGAGTGATAGATATATATATATATATATATATATATATATATATATATATATATATATATATATATATATATATATATATATGTAGATAGAAAGATAGATAGAGACCGTGTGTGTGTGTGTGGGGAGAGAGAGGGGGGTGGATTAAGTAAGGTACTATGGGAGTGAGGGAGAGGTATAGTGATGCACGAAAGGCCGCGATTACCCACACACAATTTAAAATTTATTAATTTTTCCTTTCCTAAGTAACCACTGCTAAAAATGTATTCATTCACAAAAGCTTATACTTTTATGGCCCACATAATGGACCAATCGTTGCTACACAACTTCGCAACTCTTATGACTTACCTCCCCACAGATTTAAAAACTTAACACTTTTGTAAATTTGCGATTTTGCGATATTGCAGTTTGCAATGAAATGGATATCGCACTTCGCAACTTTTTGAGTTTAGCGTTAACCTTATTCCTTATCCTGTGTGATATGTGATATGTGATGCATCGCATTGCACCAAAATTAACTTTCTGTGCAAACTCTTAACAATAACCCCAGAAATCTGCGATGTGCGATATGCGTTGGAGCGCTATGCTGACACGTGGCTTTCCCTCACCGCATCTTAGATTTATTAGCTTAACTTGCGAAGTATTAACGATACCCGCTAAAATTTGCGATGTGCGAATTTGCGATTTGTCGTCCATCGTTGATCTACACCCAATCTAACGGTCCTCGCTCTCCTTTACTCCACTTCGCATTGCACTTCACTTAACTTATGAGTTAAGGTCTTAATGAAAAGCTCTAAAATCTGTGACTTGTGAAATCGATACAATCTCCACCATTGGTCTTCTGTCAGATCTAACGGTCTTTATTGCATATTCATTGGCCCACTTCGCATAAGTATTTTCACACAAAACTTCGCTGTGTCTTTACTTGTTCGCCTCACAAATCAACTTCCTTGCATACACTTGTGCGATAACACGAAATTCGACTCAAAAACAAATTAAAGAGTGAAATTTAACACAATTAGGAGAATTTAAACACACACACTTGGAAATATTAGAAAGGTAATTACATAGAGCCAAGCCCTTCAATTTCTGGATTTTACATTCGTGACTTCTCCTCTCTGTCACTCGTCTATCACACAACTCGCAAAATTCTCACACTTCACTCTCTCCACCTATCCTATCACACTTCACACACTTATCTACACTTTCACCTAACTGAAATCAGTTGCACTCACATTTATTAGCTTCAAGCATACTCTATCCTGTCTCAGAATCCTAATCTATTTGGCTAAATCTCCTCGCAGGGAGAACCAAATGCTACTTTTATTCCTATTTAATATAGGACATTAAAACCAACTAAATTCACACATTTAAATCTAACTAAACTATTAATGATCAAATTTTCCCACTTCTTGTTTGCCACAACATGTGAACACATAATCACATTGTTGGAAAATGTCCGGATGCTCCTGCATCAGACTCCCGGAGAAGAAAAGATTGATTCATCAATGTTTTGGGATATTAATTAAACTTATATAACTCTTCTGTTGTCATCCAACTGGCATCTTCCACTGGTTTTCATTTCCATTTGACTAGATATTGATAATAGGTATGTCCCCTGGTCTTCTTTGTTTCTCTTTTCTCCAGAATGGCTTCCACTTCTTTCTTTGTTGTCTTTGGCATTTGTTCCTTCCAATTCAAATTCTGATCCTCCTCTTCTGTAAATTCTTCTTGTATTTCTTCCTCTTTTCCTTTGTATGGATACAAATTTGCAACATTAAATATGGGTGATATCCCAATTCCTTCTGGTAACTCAATGTCATATGCATTTGAGGAGAAATTCCTCAAAATTCTACATGGCCCTATCTTTTTCATTTTCAGTTTGTTATAGATCCCGACCGGAAACCTTTCCTTCCTTATATAAACCATAACTAAATCATCTTCTTGAAACTATCTTTCAGTCCTCTTCATATTAGATCTTTGTTTATACTTTTGACTGTTTTTCTGTAAGCTCTGCTTGACATGTTCTTGCAACTTCTGCATATGTTTTGCAAATTATTCAGCTTTTGCACTCCTTGTCTCTTGTTTACTCAAATATCTAAGTTCATACACACCTCTTGGATGCATTCTAAAAACAATCTGAAACTGACTCATCCCAGTACTCCAGTTAGGAGTATCATTATATGCAAATTCAGCTTGAGCAAGTGCTAAATCCCATTGCTTTGGATTTTGTAAACTAAACTTCTTAATATGTTTCCCAAGCTCCTGTTCACCACTTCAATTTGTCCATCCGTCTGAGGATGATAATTTGAACTGAAACTGAGGTTTGTACCTAGTTTCTTCCATAGAGTCCTCCAGAAATGTCCTACGAACTTTGTATCTCTATCTGAAACAATACTCACAAGCAATCCATGCAATCTTATAACTTTAGAGAAAAACAAATTAGCAATGTGAGTTTCATCACTAGTTTTCTTACAAGCAATAAAATGTGCCATTTTAGAAAATCTATCTACAACAACATAGATAGAATCATGTCCTCTTTGAGTCTTCGGCAATCCTAAGACAAAATCCATGCTGACAGCATCCCAAGGTCTATTGGGTATTGGCAATGGCTGATATAATCCAATGTTTTGGCTTCTTCCTTTGGCATGTTGACAAATCCTGAACTTCTCAACAAACTTTTTGATATCACTTTGCATTTTTGGCCAATAATAAAAAGCACTTACTTGAGAAAATGTTTTATCTTGTCCAAAGTGTCCAGAGAGTCCTCCACTGTGTTTCTCCTTAACTAGATTTTCCCTCATGGAACACTAAGGTATACACAATTTATTATTCTTGAACAACAATCCTCCTTGAATTGGGTATTCCATCCACTGGCTTCTATTATGAATCACAAGATTTTTAACAGCTGCATATATTTCTTTGAAATTTGTGTCTTCCTCATACATATCAATCATTTCTTCAACCCCAAAATGTCAATCTTTAATTCCTGCATAATCAAATTTACTCTACTCAAAGCATCAACAACTTTGTTTGACTTACCACTTGTGTGTTTGATTACAAAGGTAAAACTCTGCAAAAAATCCACCCACTTAGCATGCTTTTGGTTCAACTTCGGCTGATTATTTATGAACTGCAGTGCATGGTTATCTGAATACAACACAAATTCTTTGGAAAACAAGTAATGCCTCCATTTCTTCAAAGCTTGCACAATAGAATAGAACTCCTTATCATAGGATGAATACTTCCTCTTGGCCTCATTTAAATTTTCACTGAAATAATCTATCGGTATCTACTCTTGACTCAAGACAACTCTAATTTCTATCCCACTAGCATCAGTTTCAACTTGGAATATTTCATCAAAATTTGGCAAGGCCAAAACTAGTCTTTCGGTGATCTTCTTTTTCAACAACTTGAAATTTTAATCTACTGCTTCTGTCCACTTAAATGGTTGTTTTCTCTCTTTTATTGTCTCAATTATTGGTGCACAGATCTAACTAAAACCTCTTATAAACTTTCTATAAAAACTTGCAAGACCAGGAAAGCTCCTTACCTCAAATATTCTTCTCCGAGTTGGCCAATCCAGTAGTACCTGGATCTTTTCTGGGTCCATCTCCAAGCCTTCTTATGAAACTAGAAATCCAAAATAAATGAGCTCTTTCTTCATGAAACTACACTTCTTCAAATTTATAAGCAATTTCTCCTTTTGCAAAGTATTTAACACCAACTTGACATGCTCCAAATGATCTTCCTTACTCTGACTGAAAATCAGAATGTCATCAAGATAGACTATCACAAATTTTCCTGCATACTCTTTCAAGACATTTTTATTAGTCTCATAAATGTGCTTGGTGCATTAGTGAGCCCAAAAGGCATTACTAACCACTCATACAATCCACTGTTGGTCTTAAATGTAGTCTTCCATTAATCTCCTTCTCTAATCCTTATTTGATGGTATCCACTCTTTATATCTATCTTAGTAAAATACTTTGACCTACTTAAACAATCCATCAAATCATCTATGCATGGAAATGGAAATATATACCTGGTAGTGATCTTGTTTATAACTCTAGAATCAGTACACATGTGCCACTCTCCTCCTTTATCTGGACTAAGCACGGTTGGTACTACACCTGGACTAAGGCTTTCTTTGATCATTCCTTTATCTAACAACTCATGTACTTGTCTTCCAACTTCTTCATTCTCCCGAGGGGTCATTGTATATGCTGCTTTGTTTGGTAAACTTGCACCAGGTATCAAATGTATGTGATGACTTATACTTCTGACTGGTGGCAATTTACTTGGTAATTCATCAACAACTATATCATCATAATCATCTAACATATTTTTAATTTCCACAGGCAGATTATCTAAATTTGTAGAAGTCAGAATTACCTTGGGTTTACCCACAATATTAAAATTCATTTCTTTCTCCTTCTTGACTTCTTGCAGTAATTATTTTCCACTAATCAGCATAACACTATTCCCAGTTGCTCCTTTGTTTGCCTTATCCCTCAAAGGTAATAATGTGTGCTACTTTCCATCCTTATCTATGGTATAGGTATTCCTTTTTCCATCATGAATAGATTTTTTGTCAAATTTCCAAGGTCTTCCCAACAATACATGGCATACGTCCATTGGCATCACATCACACAATATAACATATTTATATGTACCAATCTGTATCTCTACTTTGCACTGTCCTATCACCAAAATTTGATGTCCCTTATGTAGCTACAACACTCTGTAGGGAGTAGGGTGTATCGTCTTATTCAACCCTAATTTCTCAACCATCTCTGCAGAAAAAATATTATCAGTTCTCCCACTGTCAATCACAACTTTGCAGCACTTATCTTTAGACTTGCATACAATCCTGAATAAGCTCTTCCTTTGAGCTGGCTCATTTGCTTCCTTCTCTGCTTTAAGTAATACTCTTTTGAGAAATAAATACTCCCCTGCTTTAGGTGGTTCTTCCTTTTTGTGACCTGGAGATTTTCTTCCTTTGCCTCAGCCACATTCACATTCCATTGATTTGCTGATTTGTTATGAGGAAAGTCCCATGATCCATGTCCCCATTCTCCACATGTATAACACCGCATTTCTCTTCCTCGGCCCCTACCTCTGGGTGAAAATATTCCTTTACCAAAGTCTCCTCTTTGCGGTGGTCTGCTACTTGAACCTCCTACTTCATTTTGAGAGTGCTGAAATCTTGGTCTAAAAGTTCCTCTTCCTCTTACTGGATTTTTACCTCTATTCTTCTAACTTTGTTTCCTCAACATTTTCTCCTCTTCCTTCAAAGATGCTTGATAGGCATCCTCAATTTTCTTCAGACTCAACAAACTAATTTCATCTTTTATATCACACCTTAAACCATTGATGTATGTGGCTACTTTCTCCATATAATCTTCAGCATGTCTTGCTCTAATGCTCAACTTGTAAACTCCTATGTATACTCCTTGACAGTCATTCATTTATGTCTCAAATTTTGCAACTGTTTAAAAAGATTCAATTGATAATATTTTGGCATAAAATTTTTCTTCAATTTACTTACCATTTTATCCCATTACTTGATCTTAGGCTTTCCCTTTCTAATCTTGGATGTTTGTAGTTCATCCCACCAGATAGATGCATGGCCCTTCAACTTGGTAGCTGCAAAATTTACCTTATTCTTATCTTTGACCTCTTCTATGTCGAAATACTTATCCACTGAATTGATCCAATCTATCAGCTCATCCGCATTAAGGTTCCCTTCATATAAAGGAATCTCCATTCTTGGTTTTCCACTAACCTTTGCCAATATATTGAAAACTTTAGCTTCCTTTCTTTCTTCTTCTTCTTCAGAAGATTATTCTGTTGCACTGACATCTTCTTCTTTAGGTGCTCTCTTCTAAGTAGTATCCATTGTTGCTATCCTTGTACGAAGGTGTCTAATCTCTTCGAGAAAAGCTGCATTTGCTGTAAGTCTCCCTCGACCTCTGCCAACTCCTCTCCTGGGTGGCATATTTATTATAATACTTGAGAAAAAATCTCAACCTTCTGCTCCGATACCAAATGATGCAGTCGAAAGGCCGCAAATACCCACAATACACAAAAAATTTAACTGTTTGTCGTTCCCGGGATTAATACTTGTTGAAAGAGTATACACGCTTAGACTTATGGCTTTTATGGTCCCACACAGATATGGACCAATCACAACTAAGCGTTATTTTGCACTTTCTATAACTTTCCACTTCGCAACTTTTAAAACTTACCTCCCCGTAGGTTTATAAACTTTACACTTTTTCAATTTTGCGATTTTGCAACTTCGCAACTTGCAGCAAATTCCATACCGCTTGCCGCAATTCTTAACGTTTAACATTAACCGTGCCCTTATCCCATGCGATATGAGATATGCTCGCATCACAACTGACATAACTTCTTGGAACTTAACACTTTACCGTATCGCAAATAATATAACTTACCGGGTGATGTTTTAAACTTAAATGCTAAGATCGTCGATATGTGAAATCTTGTTGAGTGCGTTTTTAATCTCTACCGTTGATCTCACTCAGGTCTAACAGTCCTTGCTGCTCCCTTGCTCTTCTGCTTCGCATCGCAGTTCAAACAACTTGTTGTGTAAAGTCTTATCGCGTAACTCTAAAACCTGCGATGTGCGATGGCCAATTGCACGAAATTCAAAGTTTGTATGAATCAACAAACTAAATTGAACCTCTTTACATAGAACTCTGTTATGTCCTTACTGTCTGCACCACCAATCGACCTGCTTTGAATGTATTGTGCGATAATGTGGTTTTCAACTCAACAGCGAAATAAAGATGATAATTAACACAAACATGAGAATTAACAAGCACGAATACTTGGAATTATTCAGAGATGCAAATACACAGAGTCGAGCCCTTCAATGGTTGGATTTTATAATGACTTCTCCTCCTGTCCACTCCTCTGTCTCACTTCTCGCACACTTCTATCACACTTTACTATATCAGTCTACTCTATCACACTTCACTCTATTTATGCTTACCTTCCTAACTGAAGCAGTTACACTCGTCTTTATTAGCTTCAAACAAACTCTATCCTATCCTCACAATCCTAATCTATTTGGCTAAATCTCCCTGCAGGGAGAACCAAATTGCTATTTTTATTCCTATTTAATCTAGGAATTTCAACAAACTAAATTCTCACAATTTAAAGCTAACTAAAATATTAATTATCAACCTTTCCACCTCTTGTTAGCCACAACATGTGAACACATAATGACATTGTTGGCTAACTTCTGGATGCTCCTGCATCAATTACAAATATTTCATAGTCGTTTTTACTAAATACTTGTCAATTGTAATTTTATATCTACACACACACACTAAGCTCGCCCAAGAAACGATCATGCACAAGAACTTCTATGAGCCCATAAGAAGTATGTCCATAAGGCAATCATGGATGAAAAACAATTGAAATGGAACTAAAATGGCTACCCGATCCAAATTTCATGGCTTATCTATAATTGTAGTGCGGCAGGAATGCCCAAACCTTAATTGTCTAACATCATTTGTAGATGGATCTTGATATGATGATGAAATAACTATGTCATCCTGAAGTATATTGTATGTTTGGGTGATATTGCAGTACTAATGGCATGAATATTGCTTAGAGTTGAGGTGGTTGGAGGTAATTAGGCGTACACCTAAGAAGGGATGACCCTCTCAAAGGGTTAATCTTGGTCATTTATTAATCTTGAGAAGATCCATGACCAACCCCCTAGAATTCACCCATGTCAAAATAAGTGGCCTATCAGATTTTAAGAAATTTGACCCAGAATTGTGTGGAAAATACAATGGAACATCCATATTACTTTAGGGAGTTTTATCAAATACCATGAAATAATCAAGTTATCTTTGCATGGCTAAATTGTGTACTAATCCATGCAAAGACACATATTTCTCAGATCAAGGGATTGGTTGATTATAAGGTCAATAAATAGTTAGAGAATGTTGGCTTCAGTAATAAGTAGATGTCTCACCTCTTCCTTACTTGTGTTGATTTTGTAGTACTCTCCCACTTAGCTCTATGCTCAAATATGTTGAAATATTGGCCAAGGGTATGCCTAATGGAGCAATAATGGTGTTAAGTGGTAGAGGAAACAAAATATGGCTCTCTACTATTCATATGGTCATCAATTAGTTTTCTAATTTCATCTAAATGGTGATTAATTTTATGTATAAGTATCATGGAGGTGGTTGGGGTTAGGTTTAAGTTCTAATCAATATTTTGTTACATACTAGCAAACTAAATATTGCATTTAAACAATAATATATGAATTATAGAAACTATTTAAGTTTGTAAAATCTAAAAAGTATAAATATGGTATTTGATATTAAACCTACCTTGAATGAGGACTCGTCTATTAAGTGACTACTAAGTGTCGAATGTTAATGATGCAAACCTCCCTATGCTTGTTCTCATCAAATTCAACATGAATTAATGAGGAAAAATAGTTATCACTCTAAACAAAAGATGTAAAAGTGAGGATGTGGGTTGGAAAAACAAAACAAAACAATATCTAACAAAATAAATGGTTTTATGATTTTAAATTACTTTTAAAAAGGAGATTGAAAAAAAATAGACATTCCCAATTGATTGTTTTAATTTTTTATGTACTCAATATAGATCTATCTTAAGCACCCATATTACATGAAAGCTTAGAGGGTGCAAATTTATTTTAGAGTGAAAAAAAAAGTGTATTTTTTATTGTTAAATTGTATTTTTGAATGTTATAGAGATTATTTAACATGTTTATTGAGCCATTTTATGAACTTATTTTTTTTATTATTATCATATTTTAAAAATAAGTCAATATAATTCATATTAAAATATTTTGTTCATAATTCATATTGAATATTTTATTCTATACAACATTAATATATATATAAAGGTTTAAACATCTAACTCACATATTTTTATTTTCTCTAATCAGTTTACATGAAATTATATTAGGTCATATGTACAACAAATCAAATATGCATAGCATATTTTTTTTCCTTTTTTATTATAGCTCCATTGTTTTTCTATTTAGAAAATATTTTATTTTTATTTTAAAAGAGAGGGACATACTTACATATAGCTTTCACACTAACCTATAAAATAAGTCTTTCAATTCAAAGAATATAGAATAACACCAAAAAGAAAATGTTTAACTCCATATTTAAAAGATATGAAATAATATTAAAAGAAAATGTAATTATTTTATTCTCTTTTATTTTTATTTATTTTTATTTGGAGATTTAGTTTTTTATTAAAAATATTCTCTTTATTTTTATTTGATTGACTTAATTTAATTTTTTTTATTAAAAATATTTTCTGAATGTTTAGGTTTTTATTAAAAAAATAAAACCATATTTAAAAAAATTAAAATATATTTATTTAATATTATTTATTTTTATAAAAATAAATTTATATAAACAAAATTATATATATTTATGCAAAATTTATATATATATATATATATATATATATATATATATATATATATATATATATATATATAAATATATAATTAAAAAAAACATATTTATTAATAGATAAATATAATAGCATTCAATAACCATTGTAATTGTTATTCCATCATATATAAGAAAAAAAACATCCTTTATTCTCTTGTTGGTATAATTATATGATTTTATATAAACTTATATTATATGATTTTATATAAACTTATTTTTATCAATATGAATTGATGTTGATAGGTTCTTTATTTATTCTATTTGCTTTGGATAAGAGAACATTCCCTCTGAAACAACATTTTGTCTGTGCCCTCGTCATTGATATTTCTGAAAGCTCATTCCTTCACTTGGAATCCAATACCCTCTGAGACCAAGGTGACATAAATGTATATGCCCGTCCTTTTGCTTTAGAAAAACAGAACACTGAAAACCAGTCCAGTCCAGTGCAGCAACACAAGTTTGAGCTTTTGCTTTAGAAAAAGAGAACATTGAAAACTAATGGCAATGGCTATAAAAATCTCTAGGAGTACCAGTCAAGTGCAGCAACACAAGTTTGAGCTCTTGCTTATCGCTGGTTCAACAAACTTCTGTTGGGCTCTGTTTTCAAAATGGGTTTATTCAAGAACTGGTTGGGAAGCTCCTACACCATGCAGTTGTTGATTATAAGGTTCATTGGCTTGCTGGGATGGTTATCTTGTTTTGCCATAGCGATGGAGGGTGGGGGAGGTAGTGAAGGGCATGCAGCTGAAGCAGTAACAGGCGCTGTACAAAATTTTCCTAACGTTGGAATCACCTGCATAGGGAATTTAGCAATTTTAATTACAAGCTTGCTGAGAGGAAGGCTGGATCTGGACATGGCAGCAAGGGATGTTCTGGCTACCAGAAGAGGTCCTAAACTGCAGCCTATACACAGGTTTGGCCTTAAAACATGCGAGAAATATAAGGATGCTTCTGTTGTATTGTTGTCATTTCACTCCCCCAATTCTTCCATCAAAGAATTTATGAGGTATATATCCAGTGCACATAATGTGCAGTCCATCCTTCTGGAATGCTTACCTTTAAGATCTGCTGCGCTCCTTGCTGAGATCTGTAACTGCGATGATGAATGCAAATGCATTTTATTCTGCACTGTGGAAGCGGTCAACATCCTCCTTGCTCGTCGGATTTCTGGAACGCTGAAGAGAGTGACTGATACCCTATGCGTGCTGCTATCTCGGGACTGTCTGAAAAAAGGCTGTCATGGGTGCAAACAGGGCTTGTTGTATGTGAAATTTGATGAATCTAAAGGGGCGACTGATGAATCTAAAATGGTGAGATTGATAGAGGATGAAAAGGAAATTGATGAAGGTGAATGGTCGAAATTGATAGAGGGTGGAAAAAAGGAAACTGATGAAAGTGAAGGGGGTGAAAAAAAGGAAATTGATGAAATTGAAGGGGTAAGATTGGAGGAGGGTAAAAGGACTCTGACAGGACCAGACTTGGACAGATTGTTGGACAGATATTCAGTTCTTGAAACTCTTGATTACATTTATCGGAAGCCCATCCAAGAAGAAGGTACTTGTATCTGCATTCCACTGCGTCCAGCAGAAGATGATAAGTGGACAGACCTGATGATGAGATCTTTGAGGTCTAAAGACAAGGATGGCAGAGGAGTGAGAGTCATGGCTTCTGATGCCCTGGAAAATTACATGGCTCTGGGTGCCCAGGAAAACTACATGTCTACAGAAATCGTGGGAGCCAAAGGAATAGAGGTCACATACAGCAACGGTTCTTTAATAGTGCCAAGGGTAATAGAAATGTTCTTAAACCTGGCAGTGACTGGTTGGTTCAGAACGGATGGTTTCTCTACTTCTCTGCTGGCAAGAAGGTCAATACGGGATTACCTGGTTGACAGTAGAGGAAATGGATTCGCCATCAATGCATTTGTAACCTATGCTCGGGTCAAGTCATCACAAGTCCGGTCTGCTAACATCGAAACAGAGCACATGGATGTTTGCCAGGTGTTAACCTTCAGAGGTAATTTTCTGAGACTCAGTACCCTGTCCATTATAGGTGCTTGTGTGAACTTGATTTGCTCTTTTGGTTGGGCTCTGCTCGTTGCAATTGAAGGAGGAGTGGTTGTCAAATGGCAATATAGTCCCTCCGTGCCACTCTCTGAAACTAGAGTAGCTATTATAATGGCGGGGATTGTTACTGGTTTGGGCATGGACGGTCTTCATTTGTACTTGGGCAGGGCGGATAGAAGAGAGACAGTTTCCAAGAATCGAGTCCGTTTTATTATTGTATGTGCAATGATAGTGCTGGAGATTGCATGCCTTGCAGTATGCAGCACAGTAGCATTAGTGGGGGGAATAAAAGGTTTTGGCAGATGGATATACAGTGCTCTGCAAGTCCTGGTTTGGGTGAAATGGGCAGCAAGCAGTTACCTTCTTGGCGAGCGTTTGTCAAAGTATGATTCTGATTCTGGCCCAATTATGATGACTGTTGTGGACAAGGAAAAACCTCACAAGTGGACTAACAATGGAATTCTAGTGTACTCTTCTGCATTCTTGCTCAATGCATTCTTAGCTGGAGTTCGGGGCAGGTGGAACTACATATCCAAGGACAATTAAAGTCTGACAATTGTTTTTCTTAGGGCTGAAACTCAGTGTCATGCCAGTTCTGCACTGTAGAGTTGGTTTTGTTCGAGTATAACCTTGTCATACTATACAGTTAGCTTTTGTTTGAGCATAACCTTGTCATATTTAAGTTTGTTCTTCATTGGCTTCTTTCAATTTGTAGCTTCCACAACATCACTTTTAAAAATACCTGTGAATTACCTTACTGGGATTTACATCTTTCTTTGTTTGTTTAAATTATTGTAAGTGTTTGTATTTTTTCAAATAACAAATTTCACTGTGGTATTTTCACTTTCATAAATGTGGTATTATATAGTTATGGATCAACTGTGGGATATTTCCAAGTGTTGTGGTTTTTTATAAATAATGGTGATGAATCAGTGTAACTGTATGTTTATATTTACTGGAATACTCTGATTTTTTTTGTACTATCACTGACTATACTTGAAGTCAGTGTTATATTTGCAGCTACTAGATCGCATACTTGTAAAATGTAACATGTAATTTTTCTATTTAATGAAAGATTACGAATTTTTCCTTTTTGAAAAAGTGTACGTTAATATAGCAGTTAATGATAATTTTCACAACTGAATTATAATAGATTTTTCAGAGCCAAAAAAAAATAAAATAAAAAATTTGAGTCATATGATGAGAGATTTATAAGACAAATATATTGTAATTTAATTAAATAAATTTTAGTATTATTATAAATTGAGTGGTAAGAAAGAAATTTTGCAATATATAAATTTGAAAATAATTTTATAGTTTAAATTTAGATATAAGAAATAGCAACAAAATATTTATATTTTTTAATTTTAAAATAACATATAATTTAGCAATGTTATATTGGTTAAATATACATTTTTTTTAAACAAATGGAGTAATTTACAATTTTTTTAAATAAATAGAGTAATTTATAAATAGTTTTGAAAAGAGGAGATTTGAGTGATGATAAGATGAAGTTTATAAGATAAACATATTGCAATTAAATGGGTTTTATGATTATATGAGTTGTAACTGTATACATTTTGAAAACAAAAGGATTTTTCACTTATAATTAAGATATATATAATTTTTTATTTTTTTATTTTTTTTCTGAATAAGACTAAATCTATTAAGAAAAGAAATATGGTACAATCAGGGCTTGCAGAAAAGCAGAGCAAAAAAACAAGGGAGCCGGAAATGATATAATATCAACCTCGGTCCCATAGAGCAACCACGGCATAAGCAAAAGATAACAAAGAGAATAGAAAAGAACAAGCTGGACTAAGGAGTCTACCCAGCATGGGCAGAGTCTCCTAATCGACATTTTTTCCCTTTCTTTTTACTGACTTTGACCCAACCATTCTGCTCTGGCTGGACCGGAACCACTTGCAGACTATTCTGTGCTAAAGGAGGAGTCTCCTTATCTGAATCGGAAGAAGACGACTCATGAGAGCGTTTCTGCGAGATCAGAGGCGCAGAAGGATCCTCGGGACGGGTTGAGGGCGGGTCCTTCGGATGCTCCAAATTCTCCTCTTCCACTTCAATATCCTCCTCATCAGAGCTAGAGGACTCTATGTCATCCATGGGGGGTCTATCACAAGGTTTCCAGCTCTTGGATCTGGCTTTGCGATTGAGGTTCTTCTTTTTGTCGAGGAACATTACGCATGTGTTCTGGAGATGCCCCGTCTGATGGCAATGGCGACACCTGAAGGCTGTGTTCTCATGGTCCAAAGCTTGCGTCCAATGGAAGTCCCCAATTTTAAGGATGATCTGATCTGGCAGCCCTTTGCTAATGTCAATTTCCGCGCAAATTCTGCCAAAGGTATATATTCCTTTCTCCCCCCTTGATGTATCTGTTGCCAGGAAGCTGCCTTAGGTGTCCCCGATTGCTTGAAAGACAGCAAAATGCCAGAGATGCGCAGGGAGATTTGGAAGCCTGACCCAGATAGGAAGCTTGGTGATGACAGCAGTAGAGGGGTCAAAATCTGGGAACCAGGGGGTGAGGAAAAGTCCAGCTGAACCCCAGAACCAAGGGCCTCCCGTTAAGGCTTTCTGGTAATCTTCATTGAAGGCAAAGACTACAATAAAGAAGCCTTTCGAGCATAAGAAGACTTTGCTGTTGTTGGTCCAATTGGAGTGGATCCACTGGTATAGATCGGCAGTACGGGGCCATAGTCCATTAAATCTGCAAATGATGGTTGTTTCTGCAAATGTCTGGTATTGATCATCCAGAGATGGATGAGTGATTTCAATGGCAGGGGTTTCCTCCATTTTGTCCACCAAGAAAGGTTTGGGAGCCCCAGCTGGTTGGGCTGACTTCTTGGCAGGTTGTGCATGGACTGCATCTTTGTAGGAGAAGCCTTTAGGGGCGGAGGCTTTCCCTACGGCACCTCCCCTTAGTCGAAGTGATAGGATCACTGTGGCATTTCTTTCAATATTGTAAAAGGAAAGAGGCATATTGTTGTCTAGCTGCTTACCTGCAAAGAGAAGCCGCAGAAGGGATGAAGGGATTCCCAGCCTTTGTTCAAGGATCTTTGAGAGATGGCTCACTGTAAAAGAGGGCTGGACCCCAAGGAGTAGGGTTTTGCCCGTCAGAAGAATTATTTGAATCTGAAAAGTCGTTTTCTGGGGATGAGAAGGATCCCGGTTGCCAGAGTGAGGACACGAAGTTGGTTCAGTGAGTTCACTGGGCTTCAGGGCAAACTCCAGATCTTGGCAAAACTGCTTCTGCATGTGGAAGCACAGTGCAGAAGTAGGCAAGGATATAAATCTGCGGACAGAGGCGTGGAGAAAAATGGGCCGGCGTCCAAATGAAGTAAGGGCTCGATCGCACCTTCGTGCCACCTCGCAGTTAGTCGGCCATGGAGCTAAGGCGGCCGTAACTGTTGCATGCTGAAAATCGGACCGTTCCTGCAATGGCACATAGTCATAAAATGATGGCCAACGTCTTGCATAGTTCGCTTGCCCGGCAGGTCTGCAGGGGGCCCAAGAAAATACTCCCGCAGGAAGTTGCCCCCAAACTCCAGGTAGCAGCTCATTCTTCACATGGCAGCGTATGAGCAGATAGCCATTCCTTCTCCCCACCAATGCCTCCTCGCATTCAAGTCCATGGCCGCAGCATCGGGTCGGCGCGATCCAGTTAGCGACGGCAGCGGTTAGGTATTGAAACCCAAGGGCAAGGGAAAGTTCGCTGGCGCTCTCCATCTCTAAAAAAAAAAAAATCTTGAACATGAATAAGATATATATATTTTTGGAAACAAGAGATTTAGCATAATTTGCAGGTTAAGGTATTACATAATTTTCTAACATTATATTGATTAAATAAATAAATCGGTTTGTAGATACAAGGAGTTGCAACAAACTAATTTAATTAATTTTTTTAATTATATTTTAATTTTTTTAATAAAACACTATTAATGTTTGACTTCTTACCTAGGTAATTGTACTTAATTAAAATTAAATAAATAAACAAGTAGAAATATTATTATTATTTTTAATTTTGTTATAAGGAAAATTTGATTTCCAATTATATTTTGATTCTTGTAATGAAACTTACATATGATGTATGGGACAAGTTCAAAATACTTAGTAAATTAGTTGGACACATTACACTATTATATTATAAAATGCAAGGATGTGGGTTTATGTTGTAGCAAACTGGATTTGTGGCAAGGCCTATTGCTTAACTGAAGGGTATAAAGATCAAGTTATTGTTTCAAGTCACAAGATTGAAGGGCCTTAAAGGTCAACTTCTTTCCAAAAGTAAAAAAAGTAGAGTAAAGAGATGATTTATGTGACATTGAATAGCCATCCAATGAGAGACAAACATTTTGTGACTAATTAATATTACATAAAAGAATATGAAGTTTTCCTCTGAAGAGTTAGATGGGATGTTGTTGTAAGAAGATAATCATATTCAACAAAAGAGGTTAGGCACAATGGTAAGGAATGGGTAGTTTCTCTCTGTTAACGGAGGTTGAATCTTTTGAGGGCATGTTCAAGCCCATAAGGTTTCAATGGGAAGCAAATGGAAGCATCAATTGAATGTTTGAGACTTGCATCACATTCCTAATAAAGTGTTATCATTCTAGAGTTATTCCTAGTTTTGGCCTATTCTGATTTCAATGTTTCTTACAAGGATATTTCCAAGATTTTGGCAATAAGGCTCAAAAATCTTCTTCCAAAAATCATCTTTGAAAATCAAGGTGGTTTTTTCATCAAAGGCAGATCTTTGACAACATCATCTTGGTTCAGAAAGCTATACATTCCATCTAGGAAAGAAACAATAAAGGAATGGTGGTAAATTTAGACATGGAAAATACCTTTGATCAAGTCCAACATGGATTTATTTACAAGGTAATGTCAAAATTTGGATTTTATAGCAAGTTTATACTCTAGGTCTCTCTCTATGTTTTAGCTCCTTAGATCTTTCCCTTGGTAAATGGGATATCTGCAAGATTCTTCAAAGCATCAAGGGATCGACATCAAGGTTGCCCCCTCTTTGCCTTCCTTTATATTTTAATGCAAAACTCGCTTAGTAGGCATCTAGATTTTGAGAGGTTGGGTGAAATACTTTCTAGCATTTCATGCACACGAGGAATTAAGAACATCAACCTTTCTCAATTTGCATATGATATTCTTCTTTTCAGAGCTGATTCAACTATTATTGACAAGAGATTCAAGAGAGTTCTTAATCACTTTATTGAGGCTTCGGGTGGTATGAAAATATTTAGGAAGTTATAGATCTATTCTTGGAATATTAGTCTCAGAAAGAAAAATCAAAAAGTAAGAATATTAGGATTTCATTTAGTGGAATCCTAAAGGAATTCAAATATCTAGGGATTCATATATGTTTAAAAAATCATTCGTCTCAAACCTAGGTTAGTATCATCAATAAAATCAAGACAAAGTTTCCTCATTTGGGTGCTTGTTGGCTCAATTTAGCAAGCTAAATGGTTTTGATAAAGGAAATTATTTTAGTCATACCTCTCTACCAGTTCTTTTCTTTGCTCACTCCACATGGTATCCTATCAAGAATGCAGAAGGAAATTTGTAAATTTTTATGGGAAGGGGCTTAATCCAACACAAAGAAATTCCATTTAGTCAAATGGACGACTGTTCACCAACCCAAAGCTCATAGTGGAATTGGTATTAGAGACTCGTTGCTTATGAACAAAGCCATTAGAGAAAATTGGTCTAGACATTTTTGTCTCCAAATAAAGAATGGTGGAAGGAGAACATGTGTTCAAAATATATCTTTTGGCATGCTCTTTTCTTGGACTTGCTTCAAGCACATCGAGGAGTCTCATCTATTTAGAAACTTTTTGCGGCCTTTGCCTTCCTCATTAATTCATAACCTTTTTGGAATCATGGTAATGGAATGAGTATCAATTTATGGTCCAATAGGATAATGAATAAACATCCCCTTGAGAGGAACAAAGAAATCTAGCCACTTACGGAGGTGTTTGAAACAAATAGAAAATTTACCCTAGATGATATCTCAAACTTAGTCTCTAAGGTAACTAGGAGAATTGAAATTTTGAATTCATTCCCCATAACATGAAGCATCTAATCCCAAGACTTTATGGCCATCTTTTTGGTTGTGCCCCAAGGAATCGTGATGAAGCTAATGAGAGAGGTTGGAAATATTCGGTATATATGGTCTGAGAGGGGTATGCTTTCGTTCGTTTTCCTCAAGCCGCACCCCCTAAATCACGCTCCTGGATAAAAGTATGGCTTTTTAACAACCTCCCCAAAATTAACTCCTTTTGTTGGCTGCTAGTTGACAAGAAAATTTTAATAGTATAAAATATAACGAAGCAAGGTATTGAAAGACCTCAATTCTAGTTCTGTAAGTAAAGCAAAGAGTCAATTCACCAATTTTTTTTGGAGTTCCCCTTTGTTAGGGAAGTATGGATTTTTGTCTTTGCCCCTCTTTTAGAAAGACTGATATGGCATGTCTCGATCCTTGATATCTTCTATTCTTTTATTTCACATTACTTAGGTTGATTCTTTCAGAGGCCCCTTTTTAAACAAATTTGGGAAGCTTTGCTAAAATTTATATGTTGGAAAGTATGCATTGCTAGAAATAGTTGCATTTTTAATAATTTCAAGTACTTCTTCAATCGGTAGCAATGAAAGCTTTGTATTTGTGCTCTGATTTATGGTCCCAAAACCTTAGTAAAGAGCCTCCTCTACAAGGGTTGGATCTTATGTAAATAGCTTGGATTTAAAAATTTTCTTCCAATTTTGTTAACAATCAAATGTCAGGATCAGTAAAAGGTCAAATAGAGAGGCATGGAAACTCCATCTCGAATTCAAAATTTGGAGGCAAGCTTCTTCTAATTCATACTCAAATTTGATGGTGCATCAAAAAGAAATTTAGGGGTGGTAGGAGGGAGAGGGGTTATCCATGGTCCTGGTGGAAGAAAAGTCTTAGAGTACTCATGGGGTTTGGGAAAGATGAAAAATAATTAGGTAGAATCCTATGGCTTACTATAAGTAATCCTCCTTGCTAAAGAAAATCAGGTTTCCTCTCTCATTGTGTTGGGGTACTCTCTTATTATCATTCAACAAATGGTTAAAGATTCATCTCCAAGAGATAAGTTTTTGGATAATCTCTTAAAGTGTATCAGGAAGGAAACAAAATATATCCCTATTATGAGTTATAAGCACATACTACATGATAATAATAAGGAAGTGGATGGATGTGCCAAACTGGGATGCAATGTGAAATTTGGTGAATTGATCGTTAATGGCCAATTAAGGTCATCCTTCTTTCCTTAGTAATAGTCCCAATTATAACTCATGCAACATGCTATATCATAAACTAGAAGAGTATGTATTGTAAATTTTTCTTTATTTTGGGGATTTATTGGAAGATATTCACCTCCAATTCCCCCCCACCCCCCCCCATGTCTACGTGAATAATGTACCTCTCGAGAGGAAAATTTTGATTTTGGATAAGAAAGATGAGTATGAAAGACTTAGACTTATGATGATGTATTTTCCACTAACCAAGCACAAATTTTAATCTAATACAAAAATTCTCATTATTGTTTAAAAAATAAAATAAACATACACATCTTATAATGTATGACCTTATTCTACTAGGTATCATCATCCATTCTTGGATAGATCATTTCAAAAATGAAGGATTAATTTTTAAAAATATTTTAAAAAATTATTGAAAAAGGGGTTATTAGATTACTTATCATCTATCTATAACTCAACAAATCGCCAACTTGTCTTATCATATTTCAGCATTATATCATTTTTTTGTTGCATGGGAACTACAAAACAAGTCAGAAAACAAATGAAAATCTTTGTGCCATGGTGGCTAAAGCATCTTTATAATTAAAGAGTCAAACCCTAAATATTTTTTACATATGTTTAGTATTCAATGATACTCAATGATATTAGGTTTATTCTTATGTTTAATGAACTAATGGCATTGTGTACCATAAATAATAAATTCTAATTTAATTAGGTGGTAACAAAATTACAAAAATATAGGTCCTTGCAATCAACAAATTTTACTTGAATATACTACCTAACTCTACAGCACTGAAGGTGGAGCTTGGACCAAATGAACTAGGGCTTCCAAGAAATCAAATCACATGTTATAAACTTGCAAGTTACTGAACAAGTAAAAACTAACGTCGTGGATCTAAAAGCATGTTTGTTGCAATACCTCATGCCAATGTGGAATGTACATATAAGGTGTGTCACTAAACAGTGCAATGAAAGGTAATCATGGGATCATGTTTATGGGTGATAAGCAAAATTATACACATAATTTCTAATATGCTAGATTGGTACCAAAAAATATGAAAATCAACCATAATAGGGAAACAAATTTCACATTACTTGTATATAATTTGACCTCTGATACTTGACCATGAGACAAATTATAAATCCTAGGTGGAAATGGTTAATCAATGGCGTGTCATCAATTACAAAAACACAATTCAAGATATTTATGATTCATAATTGAAAACAAGGAAATACTGCAACAAAATATAATAATACTTATATAAATAAACGACACAAACTCATCACATTACTTCTATATGAGGAACTCCCATAAAACATGTTGCTTCAATGACTGCATCAACAATGAAAGAATACGTATCCTACCAAAACAACTTGGGACTACACAATTCATAGGAGTTACACATGAAAAATAATTAGATAATTACAAATAATTCATAGTTGAGTTATAGTAAATACTTATCAATTGTAATTTACACACACACACTTCACCCAATAAACTATCATGCGCAAGAACCTTTATCATTCCATAACAAGTATGTTCACAATGCGAGCATAGATGAAAGGTAATTGAAATGGAACTCAAATGACTACCATATTCAAAATTCATGGCTTATCTAGAATCAATAATGTGGCATGAATGCCCAAACCTTAGTTGTATAAAATCATTTGTAGATGAATCTCAATAGGATGATTCCATTAAATATGCTATCTTGAAGTATATTGAATGTTAAGGTGAATATTGTAGTATTAGTGCCATGAATCTGGTTTATTAGTTAAGGTGGTTGGGGGCAGCTAGGTGTACACCTAGGAAGGGTAACCCTCTTAGTGGGTTAAGCTTAGTTATTTCTTAAACCTGATGTGGGATATTTCCAAGATTATTTTAAATAATGGTGATATATAATTATGGATGTGAGATATTTTCAGATGTTCAAAATTGATAGAGATGAAAAGGAAATTGACGAAAGTAAATGGTCGAAATTGATAGAGGGTGAAAAAAACGAAATTGATGAAATTGAAGGGGTGAGATTGGAGGAGGGTAAAAGGAGGAAACTGACAGAGCTAGACTTGGACAGATTGGAGGAGCGTAAAAGGAGTACACTGACAGAGCCATACTTGGACAGATTGTTTGACAGATTGGAGGAGGGTAAAAGGAGTCCAATGACAGAGCCAGATAGAGTTCATAATTGAAAATAAGGAAATACTGCAACAAAATATAAAATAACTATAAATAAACAACATAAACTCATTACATTACTTCTATATGAGTAACTCCCATAAAACATGTTGCTTCAATGATTGCATCAACAATGAAATAATATGTATCCTATCACCACAATTTGGGACTATCACAATTCGTAGGAGTTACATATGACAAATAATTAGATAATTACAAATCATTCATAGTTGAGTTTTAGTAGATACTTATCAATTGTAATTTTACACACACACACACTTCACCCAATAAACTATCATGCACAAGAACCTCTATCATTACATCACAAGTAAGTTCATAATGCGAGAGCATGGATGAAAGGTAATTGAAATGGAACTAAAATTACTACCATATTCAAATTTCATGGCTTATCTAGAATCAATAATGTGGCATGAATGCCCAAACCTTAGTTTAATAACGTTATTTGTGGATGAATCTCAATAGGAATCTCAATAGGATGATATTTGTAGATGAATATATATATATATATATATATATATTAGGGTGCTAGGAGTAGAAGGAGTTATTCTCAACCTTGATGGAAAAAATGAAATTGAGTACATGTGCGGGTTAGGCAATTGCAAAAATAATGTAGCAAAGGCATATGGATCACTGCAAAGGCTCCTTCTGGTCAAAGAAGCAAAAATGGAAGATTTGGTGGTGTTGGTAAATTTGTAGCTAGTTATGCATCACCTTGTTCATGGCTTTTTGCCTAAGGATTGCAAGTTGAGAAGCATTATTGATTGAAATAGGAATATGAAACTAGCATTCTCTACTATTAACTTATTTCATGTGTTGAAAATGAAAAATTCTGCTGCAGAGGATCTCGCCAGTAAGGGTGTAAACTTGGACACAAGAATCCTAATGAGAAATGATATTCCTTCCCTTAAAATTATTCCTTAATAATGGGTATGATATGCAATGTAAATTTTATTTGTATCTACAAGTCTTGGAGAATCTACATCTCCAAAGACCTTGTCACCTTGAGGATGGTAAAATGGCTAAAAGATATTGAGAATAAATACCATTTACAGGTATAGTTCACCTCAAATTATTTTCATTGTATTGAGACTACAATATAAACACACTTTTTTTATTTAATACAATATTCCCATTTCATTTTAATTGTTTCTCCATATTTTATATATATATATATATATTCAATAACCATTGCAATTGTTTTTCCATCTTATATTAAACAGAAACATCCTTTATTTCCTTGTTGATAGAAAATTATTAGAATTTATATAAAATTATTTTTGTCAATATGTGTTGATGTTGATATGTTCTTTATTTATTATTTTTTCTTTGGATAATAGACCATTCCATTTGAAACAACATGTTTTTGAGTGCCTCATCATTGATATATTTTTAGCTACCTTACTCAAATCTCATTTCTTTACTTGGAATCCATACCATCTGAGACCAAGGTGACCTAAATGTATATGCTAGTCCTTTAGCTTTAGAAAAAAAAAAAAAAAACATTGAAAACCAATGGCAATGGCTATAAAAAATTGGAGGAGAACCAGTCCAGTGTGTTGAGAAATCTAGGGCATCAAGGTTAAGTGATTTCTCTTCTATTAATAATTTCTTGTGAATGATTTTACTTCAGATTAGGATCTTCTCTTACTTATATTACTATAGTGTTATTCTTCATTAAACAACTACCAATGCATAAACCATAAAGAGAAAAGAGACACAGAATATAGGTTATCAACCAGGGCCAAAAACTATTCCATTAGAGAGGAAAACCCAAACAGATTCTTCTTCTTATAGAGACTTTAATTGTGGAGTACCAAGACCAAGACCCTTGACCTATTTTACACTCCAATACCAAGACACAAAGATCCTTCTTTTTTTCTTCTCTTCCTTGCACAAGTCAATGTAAGTCAACCTTCTCCTTCTTCTGCACTTCTCGGATACCCTGAAACTTTGGCCTCTTTTCTACATGTCTAAAATTTTCACTATTGTGATTCCACATGTGTGATGAGTAGAAACATGTTTGGAGGTGATTCCTTCCTTCGATATACTTGGATGATTCTCTAAATGAACTCAGCTAGCAATAGGACTAATTTGGAGACCCTTTTCTTGTATTTTATTACAGCATATGTACCCATTGAAAAAACCCTAGTTTCATCCACACATGTGAAGGTGTTTACCCAAAAATAGTCCCAAATGAGCTCGATATTCCTCTTCACTTACTCATTGGTTAGTAGGATTCCTTCTTGTGCACTTCACACTCTTTCTACTTCAGACCTCGACCGAATTGCTTCACTGAAATCTGTCATTTGAAATGAGGTAGAGTTGCCTATTTATAGTTTTTTTCCCATGTATATAAGCTGACATGAGTTAAATGGGAGCCGACATGTCCTTTAGAGAGATTTCATTATTCCTTTTTGAAGTCTACTTGAAGGAGGTGAATTATGCTTGTCTGGGAGGGTCTTTTGACTCTTTTAATGACATACAAAGATGTAACATGCCCAAGAAGGGTCCTTCATACATGAAATTGATTCAATTTTACTTTTATGAATAGATGACAAAAACTAGTTGTTCACAATGGGAACCTTAACTAAAATAAAATTCCTTGATCATGAAACCCATGAATCAAGTGCTACAAAACTAATTTTCTTTTCTTCTTTTCATCAATTATGTATGTCATTATGAAGACCAAACCTAGTTACACTTTTCAACACTACCTCTTTACTAGGGAGATGTTCATAATGGTACTTGTTCATTCTCATAAGAAGTGTCATATTGGTAACCCATCCTTTTAACATCATATCAACCATAATTGTCACTTAGCAAGGCCTTGACTAACAAATCTATCTCTTCATAAGATCAGAGCACAATGTTAGCGAGACCAATGATGTATATACACCCTCATCTTTGTCTCTCTCAGAACATACTCTACCTGGGTTCTTAGAGTGTGTTCCACTAGGACTATTCTTATCTTGGATTCCCAGTCCTCAAAGAATATCGGCCCTCTACGACTACTCTTGTCTTGGATTCCCTAACACATCCCCAAAAACCATAAGATGCTAGATGTTAATCCAATCCTCCATTTTTTCTTCCCAGGTGAATAAAATAATTATGTGTCTGTCTCTCCCTCTTAATTAGGGAGGAAATATCCATTCCAATAAAGAAATGTACCTAAGATCCTTCTTAGCTTAGGAAATTTTCTCCCAAGTTTCTTCCAATTAAGAAACTTATTTCCAGGATCCCTCTTAATTAGGGACCTACAGTACTATATTCATTGGGACTTCTTCGTAGCTCACGTACCATCCATCACTTTCATCCTTGAGCCATATCATCATTTCTTTCATCGAAAAGTGATCCATTAATCTATATCTGGATTTCCTTCCTGCCATGTTACCTTATGTATCTTTAATCCTACCACATGGTCATCAGCGGTGGAAGACATCCATAGTTCTTCCCAAGGAAGCTCTGCATAAGCCCATCTAGATATCATTCAAAAATAGGAAATGAACATCAAATCAAAATTACCTTTGTGATGTTTTTTTATCATGACACCTTCTGGTTTGCATGAACATCCTGTATACATATTGACATACCTCCAAAAGATATTCATTTTCAAGGGTCTCCTTCTTTTTCAGACTTCCATCAAAGTCTTCATATCTTTTCTGGAGATATCACAGTCAAATATTGCAATCCTTGGATTTTGATTGCCCTCGTAGTTGCACATTCCACGATCTCCTCCTTTCTTTCTTCACACATTTTCTTCCAGGAACGCTTGCTCATAGTTCCTCCAATTTTGTCAACCACCTCATATTCCAGATGAGGACATGTTATGTTGATTTCATCTAGATAAAGTTTGACTCATGCATGTTTGCATCCTTTCATAGGAGGAGATCATTTTTCTTTTGATCATGCTCTCGAAGTAGAGCATTCATTCATGTTTACAGCAACCATATGACATGACTCTTCAATATTTAACATAAGCATACATATCTCATTTTCTTTGGGTCATCGAGACTTCCTGCAGCATATTCCTCGATTGAAAGAAGATTTGATCCCTTGATCTGCTTTTCCTTTTATTTCATCATACCATCATCCCATGAATTCCACAAGTTTTGAATTCTTGATGAAACACTTTCTTCCTCTCTTGATCGGTGAACCTTCCGATGAAGATTCTATCAGAGAATATTGAGAATCTAGAGTATCCTCATTCAGCGGATTTTTCCTTTTAACTAATGTATGATGATTTTTGTTCTAGATGACTCTTTCCTTTCCATAAGTGCCACTTATGTTCCCAATGAGGTTCCCAAGAGCTATATCCTTTATAGTTGACTACCATATATTTCAATTTCAAATATATTTCATGCTTATCTATGATGATGTCTTCAGCTTTTGCTTATAATGCTTCTATGATGCCATGATGTATCCTATAATTATCTTCTAATTATTCCTATTCTTAGCACCCTGTAATTAACAAGATTGGAAAAAGTCCAACTGCAGGGAGAACATCAAACAGCTTTGGGATTCAAGGATCTAGCCCTCCTGAATCCAGAGAGGGATCTCTCTATGAATAGGTTCAAAAGATGTGATCTTTAATAGCTGAAATTGTGATATTAGGCTAGTTATGAAGAGCATAGGTTTTGTTTGTTTATTTTTGGTTGGGCTGACAGAAAGGAAAAGACAGTTTTAACCCATTGGGCTATGGAGTCATAGGAGGATTTTAATTTGACAGCAAGGTCCAAGAAGGATCCATGAGGCAAGTTACTTATGTCAAAGGATCTCTTAAGGTAATTTTATGGAACGAAATAGATAGGAAAAGAAGTACAAATAAATGAAGAAACAATGAAACAGCCTAAGATCAAGTAAGTTCTTTTAAACTATCTTGCTTCAGCATGTACTTAAAGAAAACATAAAAGTATTCTGAGATCAGGTTAGTGCCTTTAAACTAGCCTGCATTTGAAGTACTTTCAGTTAGAAAACATTTAAAAAACAGTTAAACAACTTAAGATCAGGTAAGTGCCTTTAAACTACCCTGCTTTCAGCATATTCAATAAGAAAACCACAGACAACAGTGAGAAGGAGCAATTTAGATCAGGAAAGTGCCTTTAAACCAACCTGCATTAATATACTCTTCAAAGAGAATATTCAAATGAAGAAAACATAGACAATAAAGCTTTCAGTAAGAGTAGGGTACTGTTGAGAGTAAATCCTAGCTCTATGATTGCTGCTCTTTATCAGAGAAAGTGGACAGAGTGAAAACATTAAGAAAAATAACAATTGACAGTGAGGAACACATCACCATTGACATAAATCAGGATCCCATGAATCAACAAATTGTATTTGATGTTCAAAACAGTTACAATAAGAGAGCCTGGTGGGTCTTTACAACTTCAAACTTCTCATATCAGCTTATGTATCTTCAAGTTGCAAACAGGGCATCAGTAGCTTCAAGAACTATTACATGCATTCAGATGTCCAGAGACCAACATTTGCTTATGTTCTATAGAGGTATTTATAGAGAAATGAGGAAGTGGGAGGACTTCCCAGGTTCAAATATCATTAATTATGTGATCATTTCTAACTCTACTCCATAACATTTGTTCCTGCCTTTCGAGGCATAATGATCGAAAGATGTGCTTCTAGACTGTTCTTAATCTTCTAAAATGGTTCTGCCGACAATTAGAGATAAGATTCTTTGATTTGTATTAATTGTTCAGCTGTCTTTAGGTAAACATGTCTCCTTTAGGAAATGACTGAGCTTTCTTTGATTTCTGTGATGCTGCAGGTGTCTTTAGGAGCTGGAGAGGGTTTGATTAGCCTCTGCTTGTGGCGGTGGAGGCTTTTTCGGCTCGACAAATGTCTTCGAATTTCCCTAAAACACCTTTAAATTACTTGAGATATGTGTTTTAGGTCTTCAATCTCATGTTCTGATATATTTTGTCTTCGGCATTGATACTCTTTGACTGTGCTTGATTCACTGTGTTTTTGCTGGTATACAGGGCTACACAAGGATTGAAATGGCATCAATGACTGATGAATCACTGAAGAAACGTAAATTTGAAACCTATGAATGATTTTCCTTGATGGATTAGAGGCTGGAGGATCGTCACCCTCTGCTTCTGAATTTACTTCATAAATGGCGAGAAAACCATTTAACCCTGCGAAATACGAAAAACTGCTATAAAATCCTGCGTGCATGGGCTAACTACTTCAGAAGGCATGTGGAGGGAGCGTGGCTGTTGGATGGCATCATCCATTGGTCGAGATTTATTAGAGGAGAACAAAGGGAGGCGGAAAAAGGAAATTGACTCAGAGCCATCGATCGCGTAGAGATCGACGGTCGGGAGCGGAGGAGAAAAGTCAAAGCCAGGAATCTGGGCGATGAGTTGTGGGCCGTCGATCTGCAAATCAGATTGATGGCGGAGATCGTTTAAATGCCGCACCGTAGCCAGGTTAACCGTCGGGTATCTTCGGAGAGCGATAGTCGTCGGATGAATGGGCTCAGATCGGAAGGCAGACATCAATATCGCTCCGGGTCCACGTCCGAACGTTAATGCGCGATGAGTGGCGGTTTCGTGAACAGTGGCAAGGCCACGCGTCAACCGATGTATGGAATCGCTATCGATTGGAAAAAAAACCACCTTCACTTGAAATCGGTGTGATGGATACCGCGCGGTTTTTTGGAATGGTGAGTGGATGGCGGGGTCCACCAGTTATGACAGATCGCACACTATCCGATCTGCAGATCAGATCGACGGTGGAGGGGGCTTTGAACTTTGGACCGGCAGAAACCTTAGAAAATAATAAAAACCCAAAGTTTTAATATAAAACAAAGGTTTAGGCTTTGGGCGGAGAAATGTGTATAAGGTGGATAAGCGCCCGACTGCGGAGCCGAAGGTTTATATGAAGGATAATATGCCCGGGGTTTTATACATGAAAAAAGGGCCAATCGCATCGGGGTTTTCAATACAAAGCCAATCGCATCGGAACTTTGAAACATGGCAAAAGACTTGCGTGCTTTGGATTTTTGCGATGCGATTAGCGCCGAAAGGTTTTAGCGCTTGGTCTTAGCACCATGGACATACGGTGGGGAAGTGGTTGAGACTTGGCCCAAAGGGGCTTAAACCCTTAATACAAAAAATGGGTTTTTTCATGATTTTTTATGGGTTTCAAAGGGTTTTGGGGTTTCGACAAAGTTCAAAAAGGAGTTTTAAACTCTGCAAAGGCCATTTTACGAAGGAGAGATGAGGAAAAAAGGAAAATAGAGGAAAATGATGG
Organism: Pinus albicaulis; assembly: GCA_034641835.2. Taxonomy (NCBI): domain Eukaryota; kingdom Viridiplantae; phylum Streptophyta; class Pinopsida; order Pinales; family Pinaceae; genus Pinus; species Pinus albicaulis. Next base: position 437,882,888 of record CM076571.1, on the reverse strand, counting down.
GAAAAAAGAGAGTAAAAATGAAGGTTAGTTTCTGAATGGAGGAAGGGGAGGGAGGGGATTTTGCAGCAGTTCTCTCATAGAATTTTCAGTAGAATTTTTGAGTTCTGAAGGGAATCAGTAGTGAAGATTTTTTAGAAATGAGCATGAGATTTTCCAAAGGCTTCAAGAGATAACATTTTGACCATGAAAGTGTTTTCTTGAAGACTAAACAATGTTTTGGCCACCTTTTGATAGAACAAATTTTATAGGTGGCCAACAGTGGCTCCACTTGGGGATGGTGCCTTCTTGAAGGCATCAAGAACTTCAGACCTGTATTTCTCTGGGAGGCTGACTTGTGCCACATCCATTGGGCTGCCCTTCCTTTGCTGGAATGATCTTACTCTGCTCTGAAAACATGTCAGCAGCTATGAAAAACAATGGATCTTCATTCAACAAGATTTCTACCTACCCAATCCTATTGATCTAACATTTTTTCTTCATTAAGAGTGCATTTGGATTGGCAAACTCTTTTACAATATTTATTTCTTTTGAAAACAGGAAATCTAATCTTATTCTACTCTTTATTCCTCCATGAACTCAGATTAAACAGTTGAGTTCATATGTTTCTCTACCTAATCTACTGATCTGTTAGGATTAAACAGTCTAACAGATTTTATTCTCTAAATTCTAAAACAAGAATTTAAAAACAGTCAAGTCAAGATTAAACTGTTTGACTTGCTGTGATCTATGGCATGAAAAACAAGCTGCACATAGTTATTTATTTTTCAGAAAATTGAAGTAAAAAATGGAAGGCTTAAGATCTAAAAATTCAAAGCTCTTCCTTCACCTTTTTACAACCCTGTTTTTTCCTCTTTTTGAGCTGTCTTTCCTTTGTCAACTGGTTCAAATTTTGAGCTGATTAGAACCAGATTTACCTTTGTTTTTTACTCAGACTTAATCATAGATTGGAGTCAATTATTGCTGGGAAACTTAGGTTCAGGTTTTGAGCGTGTTTGAACCTTTAATTTCTATCCTAATCTATCTACTGATGAGCCAAGGTTAAACAGTTTGGCAAATCAAATTCACTATCCTATCAGTAGTAAATTTAAAACTAGTTAGTCAAGATTAGGATGTTTGACTAACTAGGAGTGTTTTTTTTAGGAGTGGCATTTAAGCTTGCACACTTTCAGAATTTATTTATCTTTTTTGGTATGGGGCTGTACCTTTATTGTTTTTTACAATCTGCCCTCTTTTCTTTTTATTTTTTATTGTTTTTGTACTTTTTCTTTTATGAGACTGAACAAAGCAAATGGTATTTATAATGGGAATGAAAGCTTTAAAATTGAACTCAGCAGTAGTAATGCTTAAGGACCCTGCCATTGACAGGACCCCCAAATAAATCTGTGCCATCTAACTCTTGTAGAAAAAAGGCATTTGGACCAATGGTGGACTGGATGATGTAAGGACCTTACCACAAACTGTCAAATTTGCCATGTTTACCCTTATCCTATCTTCTGGAGTCCCATTTGAGTACCTTATCTCCAATGTTGAAAACACAAGCCTTTTTTCTCTTGTCAAACAACTTCTTTATGTTCTCTTGCACCTTCTGAGCCCTATTGTAAACCTCTTCCCTTGTCTGTTGGAGATGTATTGTCTGACTGATCCTCCTAATCATGCTGTCCTCTTCTGACTGTATTTCTTGGATTAATTTTATTACTGGTACACCTAGGCTGGTAGGAAACACTGCATCTGCTCCATAAACAAGCTGGTAAGGGGACATTCCAATGGAATTTTTTGTGGTCAATTTGTCTGCCCACAGAGCATGCACCAACTTTTTATGCCATGATTTTTTATTCTCTTCAAGTAGCTTCTTGATGATGGTCACCAAACTTTTATTTGATGATTATGCTAGCCCATTACCTTGAGGGTAGTAAGCAGTAGAATGACCAAGTGTAATCTGATACCTGTGACAAAAATCAATCATCTTTTTGGAACAAAAAGCGGCAGCATTATCAGTAATAATCTTCCTAGGGCATCCGAATCTAGACAAGATATGGTCTTCAAGGAATTTTATAATGACAGAATCTATGGCATTCCTAGAAGGGATGGCTTCAATCCATTTCGTGAAGTAGTCAGTGGCTGTGAGAATCCATTTGTGTTGGGAAGATGAAGCAGGATGGATTTCTCCTATGAAATCTAGGCCCCACTGTTGAAAAGGAGCTTCAACGGTGATAGGTTGTAATGGTAAAGGAAGAAGCTTTCTTTTGCCCTAAAAAATTTGGCATTTGTGACAGGTAACTATCATTCTATGGACATCTTGGAAGAGGGTGGGCCAGTAATAGCCAGCTCTAAGGATTTTATTGGCTGTGGTTTTCCAGTAAAGATGACCTCCACACTCTCCTTCATGGAATTCATGTTTGATCCTTTCTGCATCAACTTCAGGCAAACATTTAAGCAATAAACCATTAGAATTTTTCCAATATAAACATTCATTTGAAATGCAATAGTTCCTAGCTTTCAACTTTAAAATCCTTGCCTTTGTTTTTGATAAATCAGGAGGAGCATTAAGATTTGTAAGCACGTACAAGATATAAGTGTACCAAGGTGAGTTTTGAAACTGATCTTCGACAGTGAGAGCAGGTAATTCTTCCTGTTCATCCAAGGAATCTACCATGTTAATTTCAAGGGCTTGTAGATTAGATTCAGCCATTAATTGAGCTAAGCCCTGACCTTTAATAAGTTTGGTGGGTTTGATTTCCAAATCATACTCTAATATAGTAGCAATCCATTTGCCTCTCTTCCCATCTGGGTCATGTGACAAGATGTCTTTTACCACTATATTAGGTACATAGGCAATGATGTGGGAATGTAGAATATACACCCTGAAGTCCTTTAAGGCCTTTACCAAAGCATAGGCCTGTTTTTCCATTATGTTATATTTCAAGGGTGCATCCCTTAAATCCTTGCTGAAAAAAGCAATGGGCTGTTCTTGTCCCTCTGGGTTTTTCTGCAACAGGACTGCAGCCATAGTATGGTCAGAGGCAAAGTAGAGAATAAGGAACTATTTTGAAAAGTCTGGGCTGATTAGGACTGGTGCCCGAGTGAGTGCATGTTTGACCAATTCAAAGGATTTTTTGGCCTCTATAGTCCACTTCACTCCTACTTCTTTCTTGAGCATATTAGTCATGTTTCTAAGGATCTCTGCTAAGTTGAGAATAAACCTCCTCAAGAAGTTAATCTTTCCAATAAAGGACTGCAATTCTTTTATGTTCCTTGGTTGGCTAATCTGTAGTATTCCCTCAACTCTTTTTGGATCTATTTTAATCCCTTCTTCTGATATGATATGGCCAAGGAGTTTACCTTCTTGAAGGCCAAACACTGTTTTTTTGGGATTTAAAGATAACCCAAACCTTCTGCACTTTTCAAGGACCTTTCCTAAATGTTTCAGGTGCTCTTCATCAGACTTAGAATAAACTGTTATGTCATCAAGGTAAATTACAATGAAGTGCCCTTATCTCCTCTGAAAATGCAATGTCCATGGCCCTTTGGAAAGTGGCCCCAGCATTCATTAATCCAAAAGGAATTTTCACATACATGAAAGTGCCCCAAGGAGTGGTGAAAGCTGTCTTGAGTTGGTCTTCTGGGAGTACTAAAACTTGGTTATACCCTGAAAAACCATCTAACAGAGAAATCCTCTTTGAACCAACTACCCTTTGTAGAATGTGTTCCATTTTGGGTAAAGGGTAATTGTCTTTTAGGGAGGCTATGTTAAGGTTTCTGAAATCAATGCACAGTTTGATTTCTCCTGTCTTTTTCCTCACGACCACGAGGTTAGAAACCCAATCTGAAAACCTCATAGGCCCAATGATTCCTGCGTCATACATTTTCTTGATTTCCTTTTCTACTAGAGGCAGTTGTATTGGATTAATTCGATGCAGTTTTTGCTTAAAGGGTTTTTGGTTTTCTTTCAAAGGGATCTTGTGCTGGATTATTTCTGTATCGTAGGCTTTTAAGTCTTCATAGCTCCAGGCAAACACATCGACAAACTCTTTAAACAGGTGAACGTATTTCCTTTTCATGTCTGGTGGCAAGGACCTAGCTAATTTAATCATTTTAGGCTGATCCTTGGTGCCTATGTTGCATTCTTCGACCTCAGACTCTGCGTATTCATTGGTGGGTTTCTTTGCTACGTCGTTAAAATCAAAGACGTCTTCTAATGGTGCTAGCCCCCTAGGTATTTTCTTGTCCTTTGACGACAACCTCAATGTCTTCGTTTTTTGTGTCCTTGTATTCTTCAGTATGAGTTTCAAGTTTTTTAGTTAACATGTTGATTTTCACAGGACCAAACGGTTTTTCTTTTTTAGGGGACCTTTTGTTTAGGCGATTTTTATCGGATTTAGAATCCGAATCAGATAACTCAAATTCATTCCTGGCAAGCAGGAAATCCTCTATCTGTTTGTCACCATCAAAGACCTGCCAATATTTTTCATTATCTGGCACAACTGGTGTAAAATTAATTTGAGTTATACAGTCTTTGGTTTCAAATGGCGTTAAGCATGTTCTAGCCGCAAAAGCCAAATTGTGGGCGGCAGTATTTCTTTTTCTTGGAACAAAAATCAATTTGGACTCCTCAAAAGTTTTTAAAAGGTCCATGACATCGTTTCGGTAAGCTCTAAGTCTGGGATGATTTGCGTTATATTCCCCATTGACTTGCTTAATGACTAGTTCTGAATCCCCATACACATTTATTCTTGTGGCTCCTAACTTTTTTAATAGATGTAAGCCTAAGAGAAGGGATTCATATTCTGCTATTTTATTGGAACACTGAAAGTTTAATTTGCAGAAAATGCTTTCTGTGTGATTGTTTTCAGTGTTGGTAATCCAGACACCTGCACCACCATTGTTCTTAGTGCATGACCCATCAAAATACATACTCCACAGAGGACTATTTTCGGTTTCGACTTGGTTATTGTCTTCTTCAACCAACGTGCTCAAAGGTTGTTGTGAAATCACGACACTTAGTTGTATTTGTTTCACCTCCTCGGGTTTTTCGCTGTGTTGAACGTTGTTCTCTTGATTTTCAAGTTTTAAGAGCAATGGACACATGACTTGTAGCTCAAAACATTTGTTTGGTTTGCTAATGTCTTCAAATGTAGAAAACTGTTTTGACACTTCTGAGTTGTTTTTCTCTTCCTCCCTATCGACCATTAATACTGTTAAAGTGACTTGTTCACTAAGTGTTTCATCATTATGTTCTATTTTGAAATCCACAACATATTGTGTTGGGTCTCATTCCTCAGGATTGTCATGGAGCTGAGCGTGAGGGGCAGTATGTTGTTTGCCATCTTGGCTTTGTTCACTCTGGTCCATTGTTTCAATGCGTTGTTACAAAATTTCTCTCTCATTTTCTTCCATATCTAGAACTGCATTTATTTCTAGATTTGGGGTCTCTAACTGTTTATCTGAGTCACTGTGTTCTGGCTCTGACTATTTTTTGGATTCATTATTGTAAAATATAAATGAATCCAGGTCAGTATGGACAGAATAAATGGGAGAATTTTCAGGCTTTTCTGGGCTACTGACCATGAATTTCATGTGTGACTCTCTGTATAGTCTTCTAAGCTGGCTAAAGACAAGAATGGTGGCATATGTTACATCCATCTGTATGGTACCTTGCAGCTTGGCACCCCATGATCTTGACAGCAACATGCCATACTTAGGAGGCACATCAGCCACCACAACATCCATCACCATGCACTTGGCTGGGATTTGGGTCAAACTCACACAAAGGTCTTTGATTAGACCAAGGCACTTCACTCTGCTAGAATCAAAAGAATATAAATCCTTGTAAGGTCTGGTTATTTCTAATCCTAGCCTTTCCATTATCACCTTTGGCATAAGGTTGTGCGAGGCTCCAGAGTCATGCATAGCATTATGCAGGATCTTGTCATGAACATTTAAACTCACATAAAAGGGAGGTACAGGTCCCTCTTGATATATACCTTCAATCTTAGGACCAAAAATGAGCTCTGGCTGGTCATCATTAAGATTGACTGAGTCATTATTATCCTCAATATTTAAAGCCTTCAAAATTTGGGTCCTATATACATTCTGGGCAGCTAACTCAGTCAAGGGAACAGAGATTCTGATCTTTGAAATTTCCTGCTCTAGGCTGAAAAGAATCTGGTTCTTTGATGAACTTGTCTCAGCCTTACTAGCTCCCAGTCTATCAGCAACATCAGCTTGCTGATTTGTTCTACTCATTTTTGACAAAATGGTCTTAACAGGAGTACTAGCTGAAGTGGTAGTACTACTAATGTCCGCACTCTGTTTTTCATTATTTTGAGTGCCTTTCTCTCTATCTCTATCAGAATTCACAGCTACTGTTTTATCCTTTTGTTTGACAATTTTAGGCTTGGTTGTAGTGCTGTTTTGTGAAGATTTGTCAGAGGTTTTGGTGTTGGGAGTTTGTTGACTGGTTTTGCTTCTAAGGTCATATTCTTTTTGAGGCTCTATGATGACATTTTCCATGTCCTGAAAATAACTTGCATTATCATCTTTGTTGTCATCATAAGGGGTTTGAAAACCTTGTTCCCTATCAAAATGAATCTCAAAGTCATCATTATCTACTCCCAACATGTTGATATCATCTTCCTCTGTTATCTCATCTGTTTCCTCAACCTCACTTATATAGTTTTGATGAAAGGGAGGAGTGATCTGTTGATCATCTTCCCTAGGTTTGTTTGGAGGTTGGTTCCTTCTAAAATTTTGATTCTGGTTCTGGTTCTTGTTTTGAGGAGCAGTTTGGTTTTGACTTGCTTGTGCTCTCTCAAGGATGCTCATTTTCTTCATCATCTCCTCCATCATTCTTTCCATCTTTGAGTTGGAAGTAGAAGGGGCATTTTCCTCTCTAAAGGATACTCTTTTTTCAATTTTCATTCTTGCTCTCTTCTCCATCAAGTTGACTTCCATAGAAAGAGCACCCTTTTTCATGTCTTCAAGAGTTGCAAAATCTCTCTCTCTCAGCTGATAGGCCATCTTAGGGTCAAACCCTTCAAGAAACTTGTTTAAAGCTGAGCCTTGTGGAGGTTTTAGTTCTGGGGAAAGTGCATTATACACACTATTGAATCTAGTGCAATAAGCTTGCACACTTTCCCCAGTGTCTCTATGGAGATTCTTATAGTCAGAAAGGACTTGGAGAGGGTTTTTCTTTACTTCCCATTTTTTTAAGAATGTTTGATGGAAGGCTTGTAGATCACGGATACTATGGGGGGTTAAACCTTTGAACCATTTCCTCACTTCTCCCCCTAAGCTCTGAGCAAATAACCTAAGCTTGACAGAATCATCATCAATTTCATTTCTGTCAAAGTAGTCATTCATCTTATCCACATGTTGTGATGCAGTTGTAGCATTTCTAGCATCATATAATGGAATTTTGGACTGATAGTCCTGTGGAAGATTGACTAATGGTGCAGGAAGGACTAACGGAGCATACCATGCTGCCATGATATGTGGTGGGGGTGGATTCACAAGGAGTGGATTAACAACAGGAAAAGTGGGCTGAAGTGCAGTGGTTTGAACAGTGGATGTAGGGTGAGCAAAAGTGGATGGACCAGGAATAGACTATTGAGTTGATCTTGGATGAGAGACACCTAGGTTGTGAAGGAAATGCAAATCAGGAGGTGTTGTTTCTCTTCTACCAGGATGTTCACTTGTTTCAGGAGATGATAGTGAAGACTCAGAATCTAACTGATCTAAATCACCAAGAGACCTAGTTCTAAATGGATTTACTAAGTCAACTTGAGATTGTTGTAGAGCTGAAAGATTTTCAGGAACTGAATTAGCTCTCAAGGGTGATCTGAAAACAGTTGATAAATTAATCTTAGGAGACTTCCTAAGGATACTTTCTGGGTTATCAACTATCTCAGGTGGATCAGGGTCAGGATAGGCTCTAGTGTGAATCTTTCTAGAAGCCACAATGCTGTGTTTTTCAGACCCAAAATAAACAAGACAAGTTCAACCAGGTATGACAATCTTTAAGAGGTTAACTAGTCTGTTTTGTAAAATTTTTAATCCTACAGTTTTGTGACTGAGTTTGAAAGATATTACAATGATAAGGGTTCTTCCCAGTGGAGTCTTAAGGTCTATTCAGGATTGTGGAGTCGCCAAGTGGAAGTTTTTAGCTCTTTTTAGAGGTAAAAGGTCTTATGGTCCACCACCATGTTTATTGAATACCAATCTGAAATATTTTTAGGTTTTTCTGAGTTGTGTGGTTGTATGGAAAACTAAAGAGTCTATAAAAGCTGGCCAAGCCACTATGAACTCAAAAATGTCCCCAGTGGAGTCGCCAGTATGTTAGCACCCTGTAATTAGCAAGATTGGAAAAATTCCAACTACAGGGAGAACATCAGACCACTTTGGGATTCAAGGATCTAGCCCTCCTGAATCCAGAGAGGGATCTCTCTATGAATGAGCTTAAAGATGTGATCTTTAAAACCTGAAATGTGATATTAGGCTAGTTATGAAGAGCTTGGGTTTTGTTTTGTTTGTTTTGGTTGGGCAAAGACATGATGAAGGTGAAGGCAGTTTCAAAATGAAGGGTGAAGGTGTCTGCAGGTGAAGGAATGATTCGGCTGACAGAAAGGCAAAGACAGTTTTAACCCATTGGGCTATGGAGTCATAGGAGGATTTTAATTGGACAGCAAGGTTCAAGCAGGATCCATGGGGCAAGTCACTTATGTCAAAGGATCTCTTAAGGTGATTTTATGGAATGAAACAGATAGGAAATGAAGAACAAACAAATGAAGATGTAGTGAAACAACCTAAGATCAAGTAAGTTCTTTTAAAATATCTTGCTTCAGCATGTACTTAAATAAAAACATAAGAGTATTCTGAGATCAGGTTAGTACCTTTAAACTAGCCTACATTGAAGTACTTTTGGTTAGAAAACATTAAAAGACATTTGAACAGCACAAGATCAGGTAAGTGCCTTTAAAATACCTTTCTTTCAGCGTATTCAATAAGAAAAACATAAATTATTCTGAGATCAGGTTAGTGCCTTTAAACCAGCCTGCATGGAAGTACTTTCAGTTAGAAAACATTTAAAAAAAAACAGTTGAACAACTTAAGATTAGGTAAGTGCCTTTAAACTACCTTGCTTTCATCATATTCAAATAAGAAAAACATAAAAGTATTCTGAGATCAGGTTATTACCTTTAAACTAGCCTGCATTGTGTTAGCCCCTATAAATTTTGACAAAACAAAACAAAAATAAATATTTTTGAGC
>CM076571.1:437349154-437873523 GCA_034641835.2 Pinus albicaulis | reverse complement strand
CATTTTGAGCTTCAAAGAGACGTCATTCTTTGATCTATTTGGAGAGATCCCTCTCCGGGTCCAGGAGGGCTAGATCCTAGGGCCCCAAATTGGTTTGATGTTGTCTCATCTTTTGGTATTGCCAAATCTGCCAAAACATGGGAACCCCAACATGTGTCATGATTTGTAATAGGATTTTCATTATGTGCTATCTGTGAAACTTTTTAAATACAATAATGTAGAAATCCTGCTGTACTATCTTGGTTTACTTCTCCTACTTGTGATTAGATTATACAAGTTATTTCCAGAAAATATTCAAAAAATACCGAAGTACACATAACTAACATCCTACACACATACAGATCATTTACTGAATATTATGCTCATTCAACAAAGGGACACATATATTTTTCAGACAATAGTCCCTGGAAAAAACCAAAGCGGGAAAAATGGTGCAAAAAATATGAGGGTTTATTATTATCAAGTAGAATCTGAGTACAACAAATCTGGGCACCCAATTGGTTAACCTGACAGAGAAAATAATAGATTCTCATCAATACATGTTTTTCTAAGACTAAAATATTAACTGACCCACACCCTCAAATGTTATTTACAATACTCGGCTAATTTTTGTCCCTAGAAACCCAATCGCTGCCCCTAAAGCCCTAGCGACATCCCTGCTAGGATCTATGTGGCCCTGTGCTGCTTAGAAGGGGACTATGTAACCCTAGACTGGGTGACGTAGTCCTTATGCTTCCCTAGAAGGCCTCTGTGTAACCCTGGTGGCCTCCTGAAGTTGCAGTGCTTTCCCTCCTGCGCCTGCCTAGCTGTTGAAGCCCTCTACATTGCGTAGCTACTGCTGCTGCCCTTGCTTCTCTGTGTTGCTACTAATTTTTGTTCCTCTGTCTCTTGCTGACTCTTGGCTCTGAGATCAAATCATCCCCTCAGCCAATACTACCCCTCGATGCAAAAAACTATTTTGTAAATTCTTATCAAACTTTCCCTAGAATTCTAGCTCAGTCTCTCAGCGATGCCTCCATGTGTGTGTCTCCAACTGACCCTCAAGCCTTTATCTTATAATTTTTCGTGTTGAGATTTCAACAAGATGATGAGCTTAGTGGAAAGAAGTCGCCTTCCATTAGGGGAATTTTGAGGTCTAAAATGGGCCTCCTAAGGAAATTATAAAATAATAGTGGAAAAAATCAAATAAGATTTGATGACATCATCAAATTTTAGAGGGAAAAATGAAAAAACTACTTTTTGAACTCATATTTTCAACTTATCTCCCAAAGTTTTTACTCAAATTTTGAGCGGGAGTACTCGTTGGGTGCGAAATTTAATTCCTCATCCAAGGAGTACCCATGTTGCATACTTTTGATGGGTCCTACTACACGAAAAATGAGAAATACATGAAAAACGTGATTGTAATCACGTTTTTTTATGTATTTCCCATTTTTCATGTACCAGGGTTCATTGAAAGTATGCAACATGGGTACTCCTTGGATGAGGAATTAAATTTTGCATCTAATGAGCACTCCCACTCGAAATTTGAGTAAAAATTGTGGAAGATAAGTTGAAAATACGAGTTGAAAAAGTAGTTTTATTATTTTATTATTTTTAAATATTTTTACCCTTTTATTTAAAAAATGGTAAATCATCCCCCATGGTTGACATCATCATCTTGAATCCTATTGGTTGTTATAAAGTTTATTTTTGTTGTACATTTTTCTTAGGAGGCCCATTTTAGACCTCAAAATTCCCCTAATGACTAAGTGGGCCTGCAGGCTATTTTTGGCGCAAAGTCTATTTTTAGACTATGTCTATTTTTAGACATGTCGATCATATTCTATGAGTTGCAGGATGCTATTTGTGGATGGTTGGTCAAGTTGGAAAAATAGATGGACTTCTATTTTTAGACATATTAGGCGGAGTCTATTTTTAGACTGCTAGTCTAAAAATAGATATGTCGAATATTATTAGCTCTTAATAATATTTGGACTCTAAACATTATCTTATTCTCTTGGAGCACTTCAGTTAAGTGCACAGATGTGGCACAGGAGTTGACAGAAGGAATTATGCTATTCCTGAGGGTTAAGTGGAGCTATTGCATGGAGACTTTAGTTAGAACTCATGTGACAGAGTTTGGTGGAGTTATTGAGGTAGTTGGTGGAGTTGTGTTCAGTTTAACTTAGTTAAACATAGTTGAGCTAGTTGTATCTAGACTAACTGATTGATACACTAGTGAGAGTGGTGTGAATTAATTATTAATTAATTCACTAATTATTAACTCATTAATCAACTAAAGAATACATCAGTTAACTACAGTGCATGGACAGTTTCAGTGGAGACCAGTGAAGAGGTAGGTGAAAGAGCAGTGTGACTATCAGTTGTGACTATAGTGTTGCTTGATTTGAAACACACAGTCGTTGGAGATGCCAATGAGGATTGCGTGAGCAAGGCTAGACCAATTCGATTTCATTTAGAGCCATTCTTCAGCAATGATTGCGCAGTAGAGGTAGGCTATCAGGTGGCAGAGATTGAGCATGTGATTTGCTAGATCGGACCTATTTAGTGTGTAGCAATTGGAGATTATACTGAGAGCTTGTGAGGAGATTTGTATAATTATTGTTACATGTTCTATATGAAATATAATATACATATAGTTGGGGTTTTTCAGCTTTAATCTTTCCCATAAAATATTGTGTTCATATGTGTGAATGTTTATGGTTTTAATGTGCGCATGCGATTGTTTTTATTTCCGCAATTAATGATCAATGGTAGAAGAGATTCTGTATTGTGCATGAAGTCAAATAGAGTGTGATCAGGAGAATCTAAGATGTATAACATATCAGTTATATACATTTCTACATGGTATTAGAGGGATATTGATCATTGGAGCAATTACAAAACATTGAAGCGGTTGAGTTTTGTGCTGGTGGAATTCGAATTTGCAGCAGTGTTTTCTTGGTGTCGAAGTTGAGAAGTCTTTCAACGGATTGCGATTGGAGTATGCCCTTGAGGGTAGCTTGAATTATATTGCATGGAAGGACAATATGGAGGTGGTGCTCGATGACAATGGGTTGAAGGAGTTCATAGATGCAGAAATTCCAAAACTTTCTTCTAGCAATGCTGCCGCACTTGACGCATGGCAAAAGAAGACAACAAAATGTTGAAGGATTTTGTTGGAAGGTGTGAAGGATCACATAGTGTCTAGCCTTCATGGTAAATATTCTCCATTATTTATGTGGAAAGCTTTGACATATTTATTTCAAAGAAAGAGTGACCAGAGAAATTTGGTGCTCAAGGATAAACTCAGGAACATAAAAATGGAGAAAGGCGACAGTATACCCAAGTACCTCATGAAGTTTGTCCAGTGCAGGGATGAGTTGGGAAGTGTGGGGGTGACTGTAGATGATGAGGAATTGGTGAGCTTGGCTCTCCTTGGGCTTCCAAAGAGTTGGCATTCCTATCAGGACTTTATCAATGGTTGGGAGAAATTGCCAGGATGGGAGCAACTTTGGTCGGATCTTGTGCAAGAGGAGATCAGGCGGAATACCAGGGACAGATCTTCATCGAAGAGTGTAGATGAAGAAAATTGCACTTTGGCTGCCAAATCAAGGAAGGGGAAGAGCAAGAAGAATGCTTCTCAATCTGGTGCAAAAGGAAAGAAGCAGGACATGTCCAAGGTGAAGTGCTTTCACTGTCATCAACACAGACATTATGCCCTCTAATTGTCCATAAAAGAATAAAAATAAGCAGGTTGTTGGATCTGCAGCTGGAGAGACCTTAGCCTCATAGTTTGAGCTGGATTTTTCACTGCTCGCATGCTTGGTCTCAAGTATTATAGGTTCAGTGTGGTTTCTTGATAGTGGTGCATCTTTTCATATGACCGGAGAAAAAGATTTGTTTACTGATCTGGATGAGAAAGATATTGGAGTGCACATCGATATGGGAAATGATGGTAGATACAGTGTGACCAGTATTGGTATCATTTCCTTTGAGAGGGAGTCTGGTAAACCCTTTGTATTGAAGGAAGTGATGCATGTTCCAGGATTGAAGAAGAATCTGATCTCAGTGGCCATGTTAGAAGACAAGGGATATGATGTTGTCTTTAGCAAAGGAAAGGCTTTCCTGCGCAGTAAGGCAGCTGGTGAAACCCAGAGGATAGGGGTTTGAGTTAAGAACCTTTATCAGTTGTAGGTAGATGGCTATGCAGCAATGGAAGTCAAGGCAAAAGGAGTGGTGAGTTGGGATGAGGGCGAGCTATGGCACAAGAGATTGGGCCATCTTCACCATGGTGCTTTGAAAATTTTGCAGCAGATTTCTACTAGGCTTTCCCAAAGGTAAACTTGCGTAGTCAGATCAGTGCAAGGGATGTACTTTGGGAAAATTTGTGAAAGCCACCTTTCACAAGAAGGATAGTCATGCCATGAAGATCCTTGAGAGAATTCACACAGACGTGTGTGGACCTTTCTCAGTAGCTTCGACAGCAAAGCATAGGTACTATGTGATATTTGTTGATGATTTTTCTCGTAAGTGTTGGATCTTCTTCATGCATAAGAAGAGTGAGACATACTCAAAGTTCTATGAGTTTAAGGCACTGTTTGAGAAAGAATCAGGGAAGCAGGTGAAGGCTCTTAGGAGTGACAATGGTTGTGAATTCATCTCTGGAAAATTCAAGGACTTTTGCATCACAGAAGGAATTCGAAGAGAGCGCCTAGTGCCTCATAACCCACAGCAGAATGGGGTCACTGAGCGAAAGAACAAAACAATTGTCGGTGCTGCACGGGAAATGTTGCATGATCAGGGCCTTCCCATACACTTGTGGGCTGAGGCATGCATTACTGCGGTTTATGTGCAAAAACATTGTCCTCACAGGATACTTGGCATGAGTACACCCGAGGAGGCATTTTCTGGTAAGAGGCCTGATATTTCCCATTTGAGTATTTTTGGTTCACCTATTTACATTCATGTGAAAAAGGATGCAAGGAAGAAGCTGGAGCCAACTGCAGAGGTTGGGATATTTGTGGGGTACACTGATACACCCCACAACTATCGTGGGTATTTGCTAGATAGTTGCAAGACTGTTGTGTGACAGGATATCAAATTTAATGAGGAGAAAGCCATGAAGTGTTCGCTTGAGAGGGAGCCACACTTGCATGCAGATGAGGAGCTATTAGTTCCTAAGGATGAGCCTCATGATGTGGATCAACCACAAGAGGAGTTTCATGGAGTGGAAGAGACCACTCATGCAGTGCCAACCATCAGAGGGCGGAAGCGCACTACGGAAGCTTAGCGACTGATTCAGGATACAGAGAACATTGTTGGAGCACCTACATCACAGCGCAGATAGAGATAGTCACCTGACTGATATACTGGATACATGGCTCTTATGAGCAAGTGTATCGTGACAGAGCCATTCTCTTTCGAGGAAGCTGTGGAGGATCCCACATGGGTAGATGCCATGGTGGAAGAGTATGATTAGATTTTCAAAAACAGTGCATGGGAGATTGTCCCAAGGCCGAAAGGGAAATTAGTGGTAGGTTCAAGATGGATCTACAAAGTGAAGCAAGCAACTGATAGGAGTGTGGAGAAGTACAAGGAAAGATTTGTTGCCCAAGGCTTCTCACAGATTAAGGGGATCGATTATGAGGAAACCTTTTCACCTGTCGCAAGGTATTCTTCCATACGGATGATTCTTGCTCTCTCAGCGCAGATGGGGTGGCACATTCATCAGATGGATGTGAAGACTACATTCCTCAATGGAGTGATTGAGGAGGAGGTGTACATAAAGCAGCCCGAAGGTTTTGAGATCTTCAGTAGCGATTCACATGTGTGCAGGCTCAAAAGAGCACTGTATGGGTTGAAACAAGCACCTTGTTCTTGGTACACTTGGATAGATAGTTATTTCACCGGACTTGGATTCTCCAAGAGTGAGGTGGATTTGAACCTATACCAGATTGTGGTGGAGGGTAAGTTGCTGATCATTGTACTTTATGTAGATGATTTGATTTTGATAGGTGATGAAATGTTGATACTCTCATGCAAGGCTGATCTTGCACAAGATTTTGAGATGAAGGACTTGGGCCTCCTTCATTATTTCCTGGGATTGGAAATTTGGCAGCGCAGTGATGGATTGTTTGTGTCTAAAGGAAAGTATGCCCAGGAGATACTGGAGAAGTTCAATATGCATGGCTACAAGCCTATCGACACTCCTCTTCCTGGTGGATGGAGGAAAGAGGATGCTACATCGACAGAGGTATTGGATGCCATTGTTTACTGACAGTTGGTGGGGTTGCTTATGTATCTAGTCATTACACGACCTAACATATGCTACGCTGTTAACTAGCTTTCAAAAGCTATGGTTAAGCCTACCAAGCTCTTTTGGAAGGAAGGAAAGCATGTATTGAGATATCTCAGAGGCACATCGGGATATGAATTATGGTACAGATAGTCGGATGAGGTGAAGCTGTGTGGCTTCATGGATGCAGATTGGGCAGGGAGCCCAACGGACAAAAAGAGCACATCTGGAGGGATTTTCAGTATCGGGTCGATGGCAGTTTCTTGGTATAGCAATAATCATAGATCCGTGGCACTCAGTTCAGCAGAGGCCAAGTATATGGCAGCGAGTTTGGCTCCATGTGAGGCTATATGGACGAGGAAGATCCTGGTCAGGTTGTTCGGTTCACACTTAGATCCTACTATGATATATTGTGATAATCAGAGTTGCATCAAAATCTCAGTTAATCCAGTATTTCATGATATATCTAAACACATTGACATCCAGTATCACCATATCAGAGATTATGTGCAGTGGAAGATCATGTTACTTTCTTACATTCCTACGGAGGATCAGGATGTTGATATCTTGACGAAGGCACTCACCAGGAGAAAATTCAAATACCACAGGGGAAGCATCGGGGTGGCAGATAATTCCTATCTTTTTGAGAGGGAGTGTTGATATTGCAACAAGATGATGAGCTTAGTGGAAATAAGTCACCTTCACTAAGTGGGCCCGCAGGCTATTTTTGGCGCAAAGTCTATTTTTAGACATGCCGATCATATTCTATGAGTTGTAGGTTGTTATTTTTGGATGGTTGGTCAAGTTGGAAAAAATAGATGGACTTCTATTTTTAGACATATTGGGCAGAATCTATTTTTAGATTGCCAGTCTAAAAATAGATATGTCAAATATTATTAGCTCTTAATAATATTTGAACTATAAACATTATCTTATTCTCTTGGAGCACTTTAGTTAAGTGCACAGATGTGGCACAGGAGCTGACAGAAGGAATTACGCTATTCCTAAGGGTTAAGTGGAGCTATCATCGTATGGAGATTCTGGAAGAACCTGCGTGGACAGAGTTTGGTGGAGTTGATTGAGGCAGTTGGTGAAGTTGTGTTCAGCTTAACCTCGCTAAAACATAGTTGAGCTAGTTGTATCTAGTCTAACCGATTGATACACTAGTGAGAGTGGTGTGAATTAATTAATTAATTCACTAATTATTAACTCATTAATCAACTAAAGAATACATCAATTAACTATACATGGACACGTCAAGGAAACCAGTGAAGAGGTAGGTGAAAGAGCAATGTGACTATTAGTTGTGACTATACTGTTGCATGATTTGCAACAACTAGTGATTGGAGATGCCAATGAGGATTGCGTGAGCAAGGCTGGACCAATTCAATTTCATTCATAGCCATTCTTCAGCAGTGATTGTGCAGTAGAGGTAGGCTATTAGGTGGCAGATATTGGAGCATGTGAATTTCTAGATCGGGCTTGATTAGTGTGTAGCAATTGGAGATTATAATGAGAGCTTGTGAGGATCTTTGTATAATTATTGTTACATGATCTCTATGACATATAATATATAGATAGTTGGGGGTTTTTAGCTTTAAGCTTTCCCATAAAATACTATGTTCATATGTGTGATTGTTTATGGTTTTAATGTGTGCATGCGATTGTTTTTATTTCTGCAATTAATGATCAATGGTAGAAGAGATTTTGTATTGTGAATGAAGTTAAAATAGTGTGTGATCAGGAGAATCTCAGTGAATAATATATCAGTTATTCAAATTTCTATACCACACATCAACGGTCATGATTTAATATCTTATTGATGCATACATGATTAAAAGGTCGCTTGATTTGTGTCACTTAGAACATTTCATCACGTGTGTTTAATTAATTCATTTTAATTTTTCTAATTCCCTAAGTTAGACTTAGGGTCCTCATTAAAAAAATTAATTATTTTAATATCTCAGACATAAGATTAAATTTCTCCAAACGCTTTTTGGGTTTTGGAGGTGATGTGTTTCTTAGCCCCTCCACAATGTTTCAAGGCTAGAGCACACTCAATGCTACCCCAATACACAAAATCTCAAAAATCCCTCTTAGCACAAAGTGTGCTCTAGAAATACATCCACACCTTGTATCCCAAGATCTCGTCATTGGTCTTTGTGCAGCTGATGCCTGCTTGATTCCCTCCATCCACTGCGTTGCTACTCTTTGTATTGTTGCCCATGTCAGTGCCACTAAAACTGCCACATTTTTATTACATCTCCCTCTCAAATTGATGCATCATGCTACCCATAGCACTGCCACCTTAAGTGATGCACTTCAACTCATTTGCTAAGAAGTAAGCAACTAAAATAATCCTACCCATTCATTGACAAACAAGGCAGGCTACATCCTATCACAGAAACTCCCTTGGTTACTTCTTTACACTGTTCTCCTGAAGCCACTGCATTGCTACAGCTCTGTGATACATGAGCACTACCTCTTTGCACTGCTAAATTCCCATCATCCTCTACACTACAGCCTCTACACTATTTCTACCTCTGCACTACGATGCTCCCTCTACAACACTTCAAATTTTCCCTCTGCATCATTGTGAACTTCTATATCCATATACTTGTCCTACTACTATCTTCAGGCTCTCGTAGCTTGTATGTGATCCAAGAGTTGGGCTTACTCAAGGATCCTGCCAGCTTGATCTGTAGCTGCTCTACAGATCCATATCGCCCCACTTACGTGGCTTATGAACACTCATGGCTACGTCATCATCACTCTCATCGTCCTTTGTTGCTGCAGCCTTGGAATCAGAAGAACCTTTGTCCTTCTTCTTAGGAGAAGTGCTAGCGAAGTGTCCAAGTTCGCCACAGTTAAAGCACTAGACCTTGGATAGGTCCCTCTTCTTCTTCCTTTGCTGCCTCCGTTCCTTCAATGCAAGGGCTACATCATCTTCCTCTTATTTCTTCACCTTGACAGTTCTGCTGCTGCTGTTTTGCGTCTTGGTGAATCTTCTGATTTCCTCCTGACGGAGGATTTCTCACATGTTCGCCCAAGATGGTAACATTTCCCTGCCCAATATGCTTTGGAAAAATGTTTCCCACTCCTTGGTGACTAAATTTATGGCATTCGTCACCAAGATCCCATCATCCAGAGGTGCACCGATGGCAATCAATTGATCTCAGATAGTCTGAAGTTAGAAAAGGAAGGGATCTATCTCCTCACCCTTCTACATCTACAATAGCCTCATCTAATTCTCTAGAAGCATTTTTCATTGAATGGAGCTTCCCTGATACATCACCTCCAATGCATTCCACATCTCATTTGTCGTCTTCTTCCTAGAAATTTGGGGCAACATGTGATCTTTTACTATGTCCATAATCAAAAACTTAGCCTGCACTTGATTTTCATTGAATTGTATTAGAGGATTAGGATCTGTAGGCTCATCTATGACATTCTCTACATTGTTCTTGATGTCGTACTCATCCAGGACTGATAGGATCCTATCCCTCCGGATGATGAAGTTGGACACACCGTCCAAACTGTCCTGACCTCTCAGCCCATGAGAAGCCATCTAGCTCAAATCTGATGGAAACAGTTCTCCCTATTTATGTGGAAACATAGAAACAATGGATTTGAGTTTCTTGGTGACTAGAAACCCTCTAGTAACTGATCCTTCTTAAAAATGATTTCATTCCTAGAAATATTTAGCCAAAAAATCAGACAGTTCTCTCTGATCCTCCTAATCAGATCTCAGATTCATTTGGCTCAGATCTGTTGAGTGATTGTCTTCCTTCCACTCTTTGTTGACTTAGCGAGGAAAAATTCTTCATTGGTAGAATCTCCACCACACCAACACTACTGAAGAATTGAATCACTGCTTCTGGATCTTGAAAAATATAAAATAATATTGGACTACATCCCTCTGGCTAGCCTCTGTGTGAAAAGACTGGCCCAGCGCAGCCTTTGCGCTACTCAAAAATGGATTGTGTAACCCCAGACTGGGTGACACAGTCCTTATGCTAGCCTGGATAGCCTCTGTGTAAGCTTGACGGGCTTCTAAAGCTACATCACTGCCCCTCTCTGGGTCTGCATCCTCCTGTTGCTAAGTTACCCTTTCCGGATCTCTACTTCTTCCGCTGCTACCCTGCAAAAAAATATTATTCATCTGATTTGTTGGAGATTCAGCTTGATCCATGATCACTCTGATACCATGTGAAATTTTTTAAATTCAATAATTCATAATCCTACTGTAGTATCTTGGTTTACTTCTCCTACTTGTGATTAGATTATACAAGTTATTTCCAGAAAATATTCAGAAAATACCAAAGTAAAAACAACTAATAGCATACACAAATAAATATCATTTATTGAATATTAATTTCATTCAACAAAGTGACACATATATTTTTGGAAAATAGTCCCTGAAAAAACCCAAAGCAGGAAAAATGGTGCAATAGATATGAGGGTTTATTATTATTAAGGAGAATTTGAGTACAACAAATCTAGGCACCCAACTGGTTAACTTGGCAGAGAAAATAATAGGTCTGCAACAATACCTATTTTTCTAAGACCAAAATATTAACTGATCCATGCCCTCAAATGAGATTTACAAGATAGCTAATTTCTGGCCCTACAAACCCCAGCGCTACCCCTAAAGCCCCATCGTCATCCTTGCTAGGCTCTGCGTGCCCCTACGCTACTTAGAAGGGGATTGGGTAACCCCAGACTAGGTGACACGATCCTTATGCTTCCCTAGAAGGGCTTTGCGTAACCCTGGTGGCCTCCTGAAGCTGCAGCGTTGCCCCTCTTGTGTCTACGTAGCACCTGTGTAGCGATTGAAGCCCTTTGTGTTGCGTAGTTGCTACTGCTACCTATGATTATCTGTGCTGCTCCTAATTACTGCTCCTCTGCCTCTTGCTGACTCTTGGCTCCTGGATCAGATCATCCCCTCAACCAAAACTACCTCTCACTACAGAAAACTCTTCTGGAAACTCTTATCAAATCCGCCCTAGAATTCCAGCTAAGTCTCTTAGCTCTACCTCTACGTGTGTGTCTCCAGCTAACCCTCAAGAATTTCTCTTATACGTTTTCATTAACACATCAACGGCCATGATTTAATCTCTTATCAACAAATAAGATTAAAATACTGCTTGATTTGCATCACTTAGAACATTTCAACAATGTGTTTAATTTATTCACTTTAATTTTTCTAATTCCCGAAGTTAAACTTAATTCAATTTAATTTTTTAATTTGGAATTTAGAGTTCTTAATAAACTTAATTAAGTAAGTAAATAAAAGGGTGGAGGAACCCAAAAACCTCAAAAATGAATAAAATCCACTTTTAATGTTTGTATGTGGCTATTCTAGATCTAGATCTAAAACATGGAGCAGTGGAGCAACTCCATTAATGATACAAAAATCGAAATCATGTCTCATTTATGAGACAAATCATGGAGGATGAAATAGTCAAATAAGATCATGCATCTTAAATGTAAAATCATGAGGATATTTGAAGAAAATCATAAAGCACTTATGATAAGTTAGTGGAGGAAGTGATGCATTTAATGCACACATGATGGAGAGGGTGATCACCCCATGTGAACATGATGGAGGACATGGAGAAACAATGAAGTCAATCATGGAGACTTATGTCCACATGCAAAGCGTAGTTTTGGAGTGGGCCTAGGCTATGGAAGGCTCCTTATCTATATAATGAAGGTGGAGACACAATAGAAGGTAGATTTG
This sequence comes from Pinus albicaulis, assembly GCA_034641835.2. Taxonomy (NCBI): domain Eukaryota; kingdom Viridiplantae; phylum Streptophyta; class Pinopsida; order Pinales; family Pinaceae; genus Pinus; species Pinus albicaulis. The sequence goes on along the minus strand of CM076571.1, from coordinate 437,861,500 downwards.
GATACTTGGATTATTCTTTGATATGTTCAGATATGGATTTGTCTTAAGACATTTCTATGCATTCTTAAGTTATTTAGCTAAGTCTGTAGTGTTGTTTAGCATAGGGTGTTTTCAAGAGTTAATCCCACCCTTACCCACGGGGGACTTGTGTGCCTACTCTGGGAAGGTTTTCTATTCAGCTGCATTCCTCATCAGGCATTGGTGCCATCTTCAAGAGTTTGTTTCTAGAATTCTATCTAGGAAACCGGTGGAGGATCCATCCTTCAATTTTTTCTTCATATTCAGTCTTCCAAGAGCATCAAATATATATCCGACATTCATGCCATTTTATTTTACCTCCATGCAACAACAGTCCCTTCAAGGATTGCGCAGTCCAGTCCTGTAGATCTATTGGAGGAAGGAAGTTTCCAGTATTCTAGTTGGAAATCCTGTGAGGGATCATATCCTCACATTGGAACTATTGTTTCCATTATTCCAGAGCTGTATTGACATATCTAGTAGTAGGCTATTGAGCCTCCCTCTCTTACAATGCAGTTTTTTGAAGTTGTTGTTCATCCAACAACTATTTTTAGTGGAGGATATTGGAGGAGCTAGATCTTGAGCTTTTAGCCCAAGGATCCAGTGAAGGGACCAGTGCTTTTTGAATAGAGATTATTGTACATAGTTGCAGCCATCATATCATCAATTCATGCAGCAGATCTACATACCTAACAACTACATAGTGCAAGCCCTAAGAGGGTGATTTTCTTAGATTGATAGATTTGAGAAATCCTTTCTGGGTTATCTTGGGGATCCATCATAGAGACCGAATCTAAAGTTTTAGCATCATCAGAGCTCCCATACTACCTAGATCTGACTTTCTATCTTTCTAGTAGTTGTAGTCCCAATCGTTTCAGTAGGGATAATGCAGTTTACCTTCCAACAGTTCAGCAGTTACGCAATCCCTCTTGTGGGATCATTTCAGGGTCATTCTAGGCCACTCTTTGGCTTGACTGTCTCATATCTTTAGCACTATTATACTTGATTTTTACATCCCATATAATAAAATGGCTCAGCTATTTCTGTGCATTTTGATGTGTATTTAGATTTATTGTTTACTTTCTTGCAGTATTTATATTGTGTTTCAGTATTACTCCACTCTCCCTTTTGGGATATTATAGTGGTATTGGAGCATGATATTTGGCTTAGCTTGTGGACACTTCATCTTTTGCATCAAAAGAAGAAGCAGATAGATGAGATCTATCATGAAGGAGGATTGCATTTTTTCCACTCTTCTCTTTAGATCCATGCAAGATCTTTCCAAATAGGTAAAACAAATGAAGAGAGAAAGGAAAAAGGAGGATCCAAGAATAATATTTGATGAGGAAGGTCCAAGAACTTCCTATCAGCAACAAAGAAAACTAGATAATCATAGATCTCCTCATAGATCTACTATGCCCACTTTCTTTGAAGAAGGTGAATGGTATAGAAATGAAGAAAGAAGAGAACCTGAGACTCATGAGACTCTCAGTTTATATCTTAAAGAGTACAAAGCACTGTCTAGAGCATTCAAGGAGAATCTAACTCTCCAACAATTATTCAAAATCAAGGAAGAAAGAAGATCCTATAGCAGCAATAGAAGAAAAATGCACAATAGATTATATTTGCCTACATTTTATGGATATTCCTCAAGCACTGTTAAGCCTTGGAGGAAGGAGTTAGATGCATTTTTCAGGCTACATCCTGTGGCTGAAAAAGAGGTTGTCCAGATTGCAGCACTTCATCTTTTAGGTGAATCCAATCATTGGTGGTTTGGTCACATGGAGCATGCAAAGGTGACTAAATATTCAGATTTCTTTCACAAGTTGAGAAAGAAGTTTGATGTGATAAAACCAGATCTGTGTCCCAAAGAGGCATTCCCTAAGGAAACAAAGGAGGATGTCAATCTTGTCACTCTAGACTAAGAGTCACTACATTCACCACCAGCTACATAAGTACTTGTATCTGGAGGAGAGACACTTGTTTCTTTGCAAGATAGTCTTAAGCTCTTAACATATAGAGTCCCATGCATGATTCAGGAGATGCATGAGGAAGAGGAGGTAGCTTCCAGCGCTGGTACATTGATTAAATATCAACCATCACTCTTACCGGTAGTTGGAGAAACCATTGTCCCAGTTGGAGGAACTCTTGTGGTTTTGCAAGAGGTTCCCACATATCAGTTGATCCAAGGTATGCATCCACTTCCATCTCATATTGTTTCAGTACCTCTTATTGAAACTTATGGAGACATGCAATTAGGGCCATTGCATAACCAAGGATTAGAAGAACATGATGATTTGAAGTAGCAACATATCACGGCACAGAGGACCCTTGATCTAATCAAGGAGGAGAAGAAAATCTATCCTAGTTCTTCATTGATGAACTACATTCAAGCCTTTGAGTTGAAATGTGGATTTTCAGAATATGGGATGAGAATGATCCTATGTACAATGGCTGGCTATGAGTTTAGCATTGTGCCTTGCCATGAGAAAACATATGTATCATCATGAAAATCTACAGCGCTATCACTTAGTAGTAGTGATGATGAGAGGGCCCCATTATTCTTAGAGAATTCTAAAGGTAGCTTCACTCATGAAGCAATGGAGGTAAAGATGATAGATGGTAGAAATTTTGAGATGAGGAATATTTTATCCTTTCAAGATGACTCTTTCTCATTGAACATCTCACAGCTCAAAGAGAAACTTCTACCTGCAGCGGATCCAGAACCTTATTGGTTTCGAAGGGCCAATGATGATAAGAAGATATCATGGATAGGTATCATTGGAGGTGCACTTCAACATATCATGGAGTGAAAATTTCTTCATCAGTTTGGGGAGGATGGTATTCTACAAAGGGAGGATACCATTTTTATAAAAAACATCATTCATCATCCACATTGGGATGAGTGGGTGAGGATGACAAGAAAGGGGTTGCATGACCACTTGCAGATATATGACATGGGCCAAAAAGAAGCTTGGTTATGCTGGTTTCTCTTGGGTGAGTATGGCTACTACCCAACATCACCTATTTTTATGATCCATGCCTTATACAACACTCATGTAATGAACAAGGAGGCATGGCTGCGCTAGCTGCTCTTGGATGAGTATAGTTACCACCCAATAGCTCATATTTCTTTGACTCATGCCTTGTGTATCAATGACAAAATACAACAAAGGAAGGCATGTTCACTTTGGTTGAGAGATTTTGGACATCACATGACATCTCCCATGTTTATTTGTTTTGTATTGTTTTTAATATGGCATAATACTCTCATGATGTGTGATAATAGAGTTTGTTTGTATTGGGCTTATATGACATTCCATATGTCCTTCAGTATGTTGTTGTTGCTTCATGGTTCACATGATGATGTGAAGAGGCAGTAAGAGGTATTGTTGCTTTGGGTTTTATTGGGGGACTTTGGTCCTACATACTCCCCTACTTTGCATGATAGTGTTGGAGGATGGAAGCAAGAGGCATTCCTCTAATAGCTCTTACTTGGAGAGTATGGACACCATACTTGGTATTTTGATGGTGTGGTGTGGCAGCAAGGAGCATTATTGCATTGGTTACTATTGGGAGAATATGGTTTGACACCTTTTTCTACCCATATGTCTCTATTTCTTATTTGGTACAATGTTGGAATGATGCTTGGATCCAACAAGGCCAACAGGGCTAAGGATGGAGGCATGAAGAGCCTCTTTTTACTTCATGTAGCATGGGACGGAGGATTACTTTGTGAGTTGGAGCTTTCCTTTTGTGGGAAGAGCCACATATTTTTATATGTCTCATGTATTATGGAGGTTGTTGGACAACTTATGGTTGTCACTTGGAGCTTCATGATTGATAAGGGACATCTTTCTATATAGTTAGAGATCACTCTAGACATTCTAGCAAGGCAACTTGGGTGCTGGGCATACATAACTCATTGCAGAAAATGGGGAGACCTTCCTTGTGTGGATGCCATTTGGAGGGGGACATATTGATCTAGCATCTACTTTTGCAGTTGCTTGAGGAAAACCATAATTTTTCCAGGGAGGACTGTAATATTCCCAAATTTTCACATGATATTTGGAATATTAGAGTTCTTAATAAACTTAATTACTTAAGTAACTAAAAGGGTTGAGGGAACCACAAACCTCAAAGATGAATAAAATCCACTTTTAATGTGTGTATGTGGATATTATAGATCTAGATCTAAAACATGGAGAAGTGGAGCAAATCCATTAATGATAAATAAATGGAGATCATGTCTCATTTATGAGATAGATCATGGAGGATGAAACAATCAAATAAGATCATGGATCTTAAATGTAAAATCATGAGGATCTTTGAAAAGGTCAACTAAGATCATAGTGCATTCAAAGAATATCATAAAGCACTTATGATAAATTAGTGGAGGAAGTGATGCATTTAATGCACACATGATGGAGAGGGTGATCACCCCATGTGAACATGATGGAGGACATGGAGAAACAACATAGTCAACCATGGAGACTTATGTCCACATGTACATTGTAGTTTTGGAGTGGGCCTAGGCTATGGAAGGCTCATGATCTATATAATGAAGGTGAAGGCACAATAGAAGGCATATATGGATACTTGTATTATTCTTTGATATGTTTAGATTTGTATTTTTCTTAGGAAATTTCTATGTGTGCTTGAGTTGTTTAGCTAAGTATGCAGTGTTGTTTAGCATAGGGTGTTTCCGAGCGGAAATCCCACCCTTACCTACAGGGGACTTGTGTGGCTACTCTAGGAAGGTTTTCTATTGAGCTGCATACCTCATCAATCATTGGTGCCATCTTCAGGAGGTTGTTTCTAGAATTCCAGCTAGGAAACCGGTGGAGGATCCATCCTTCACTTTGTTCTTCATATTCAGTATTCTAGGAGCATCATATCTATATCTGGCATTCAAGACATTTTATTTTACCTCCATGCAGCAACAGTCCCTTCAAGGATAGCGCAGTCCAGTCCTGTAGATCTATTGGAGGAAGGAAGTTTCCAGTATTCCAGCTAGAAATCCTGTGAGGGATCATCTCCTCACATTGGATCTATTGTTTCCATCATTTCGAAGTTGTATTGACATATCTAGCAGTAGGCTATTGATCCTCCCTCTCTTACAGTGTAGTTTTCTAAAGTTGTTTTTCATCCAACAACTATTTTTAGTGGAGGAGAATGGAGGAGCTAGATCTTGAGCTTTTAGCCCAAGGATCTAATGAAGGGATCATCCCTTCTTTCATAGATCTGATTGTACATCATTGCAACTATCATATCATCAGTTCATGTAGCAGATCTGCCTACCGAGCAGCTACATAGTGCAAACCCTAAGAGGGTGATTTTCTTAGATTGATAGATCTTATAAATACTTCCTGGGTTACCTTGGGGGTCCATCATAGAGCCCATATCTAAAGTTTCAGCATCATCAGAGCTCCCATACTACCTAGATCTGACTTTCTATCTTTCTGGTAGTTGTAGTCCCAAAAATTGCAGCAGGGACAGTGCAGTTTACCTTCCAACAGTTCAACAGTTACGCAGTCCCTCTTGTGGGATCATTTCAGTGTCATTCTAGGCCATCTCTTTGGCTTAAGTGTCTCATATCTTGAGCATGTTTGTGCTTGATTTTTACCTCCCATATAATAAAATGGCTCAGCTATTTTTGTGCATTCTGATGTGTATTTATATTTTTTGTTTACTTTGTTGCATTATTATAATGTTTTTCAGTATTACTGCATTCTCCCTTTTGGGATATTACAGATGCTCCCAATATTTCACTCTGATCGATTTGGCAAAAAATTAAAAATTTTAAAATGTGGTTGCAGGGATTCCCAGTCAACAGTTTGTATGTTGACAGGGCAATGATAGTACAAGGTGACTATACCTCCTATTAGTCAATGGGAAGATGAAAAGTGTCAGTCATTCATTAGTTTGGTTTAGTGAGATTCTATTTGTTCAAGTGCATTTCTATGGAACAATTAGGAGGAGCCACATGGGCCAATCCTTTGCAACCACGTGGGCCCCTAATGGCCTTGAAAAATTTTGGTATGAGGCAAAAATGCCTCCATTGGGATTGAAACTGTGACCTACAATATGCCAGCCAAGCCTTCCACTGGCCCACATACCTTGTTTTTTAATTACCTATGGTCTTCATACCTATTTGAAGTTTAATTATGGAGGAGTTGGGGGTGGGGACTGGGGTTAACTGTGGACCCTAGTCCACCCAACCATGCTATTTGGTGGGCAGAAAGGGTCTGGGGTTAGCCTCGGAGCCAATATATTATATGATACACCATAGACTATGTATTAAAATTACAAAACCAAAGTTTGAAACCATATTATAATTGACGGTAATTTATATATTCAAACCATATTTTAAAACATTAACCAAATACGTGGAGTGGATAAGGGTTAAGCCTTTGATGGTTAGGGTCTATCACGCAAGCACATTCCATGGTTTGTTGTTATGGTTAGAGTTGACAGGGAAGTGGAACCTACATTGTGCAAGGTTCTAGGCACCCAACCCATGGCATAAACTAGAACCTCAACTCCATGTTTAACGCAAGTTGAGTTAACAATTGGTGTGAATTTTAAAACTAATCGGCGGTCCAACCATTCCCAAATCCATCAGCAGAAGTTGCACCACTTGGTGCCTTTTTATTCGGTTTAGGGACGACATAGTGGAATTAAAGGTTCGACAAATTTCACCCGAATCAATGGGAATCTCGTTGGCGTGGGGAAAAATTGTCGCTTCATATGACCGTAAAAGGTAGAATTCGTAGAATAGTTTGAAGGTGGGTGCGAATTGGAGGACAGTTAGCAGAAAATTTCTCTCGAGCATAACTCAACCAGTTTTCAACCTTTTTGAGTGAAAAAAGAACCCAAATAGAAGTTTTTGACTGTTTTGGAGCCATTGGAGACATGTTTTTTGCATTTTGAGCACTATAAATTGATGTAAACACATATTTTCTGGCATAATGAAAGAGGCCTAACATTGGAAGCTGCACCAAGAGATGTAGCCCAGGAGGGGTGAACTCCATCATTTATTGTCTTGTGTATATTGTTATGGTACTAATGTCTTCTTTATTTTATAAAAAACTAAGTTGGTAAAGCATGTTTATGTGTTAATGTAATTGCATAATTAGCTAAAAACCCTAAACATTTCACTTGCAATTTTCACCATAAACTCTCAAGTTTATATATCGATAAATATATTACTACTTGTCTCCTCTGTAATATTATTTAACTATTACAAAGTAATGTGAATATTGAGTTCTCTCCATTTTCTAATTTCGATTTGATTATTTTCTCTGTCTTCCACGCTTACAATATTTAACATCATATCAGAGCGCAACCTGCATTAGAATCCTTGCGAGAGGACCAAAAAATGCTTGAAAAAACTAGCCACACCCAAGAAAGCTAAAGAGAAGATGTCGCATGAAACAAAAAGGCATCATTGTGTGTTAGAAGAAACCATAAATTTCCTTTTTCTTCAATCTCCATAAGGAATAATATGAATTCTTCATAATAGCCATGTGAGTTGGGTGTGGTTGGCTCCCACTTTAGCAAAGACTGTAAATTTTTTGTTATAATAATGCACTCAGTGACAATAACACACCTAAGATGTGGTATAAGTTTGGTTATATGTGGACACTTCAAGTAACACCAATTTATAGAACACTAATGTGGCACTTGTTCTTCAACAAGTTCGTTAGCCAATTAGCATAGAGTCAAAAGTGCAAGCATGCATCAAAGGTAAAGCACGAAAGTCACAAGGGTTAATTTTTTAAATGTGTGCATAAATGACGGTATTAAAAAATATTTCTTCATGTATTAAATAAGGGAATCCATATTCTTATATATTAAAGTTTTTTTTAAAGGGATTTTGTTTTGAAAAGGGTACTAGGCTAACAAAATTCTTTTGAAAAGTTCTTTGAATACCTATTTCTTTAGAAGAAAAGGGTCATTGAAATTTTGTTCATGTTACTATGAACATTATAATGTTTGGAGTTGGTATTTTGTTTAAAACAATCCTTGGTTTATTAAATTAAAACGGGTTTTCCAAAGCATTTGTGGAAGCACTTCATGGGCCTCTAGATTAGACATAAAATAAGGCCCATCTAACCTTTCTTAAGCCCATCTACCTTCCTTATGCACATGAATATATATATATATATATATATATATATATATATATATATATATATATATATATTAAATCTCTCCTCTCGCACTTAATGTTTTCTTATGCTTTAATATTTTCTTAGGAAGTTTTAAAGGTAGTTGCATATTTGTGCCTAATAATGGTTATTTTTGTAGAACATTGTGAGAATATTGGGAAGATTATGCAGATTTGGAGAAGGAGATAATTTAGGGAATTTATCCTTGCCACTGGAAGATCAAGAGTGAAGAATAAATGAGCACAATATCAGGAAATTAGGGAGAAATCTTGGAGATATTCAAGGGGGTTTTCCACCCTCCTTAACACTCAAAGGCAACTAGAGGATCCTCATGAGATCCCCTCCAGCAATTCGAATTCCAGAGGTAGCCAAGAAAACTGAAGACCAAGTGCACTCAAAGCCATATTTCACTTGGAGTTAAGTGAACTCATTACCTATTTTTTAGGGAGATGTTGGTAGCTATTGTTATCACTCATAAAAAGTGAAACATTATTTGACATGGTCATAGAGTTCATTTGTTACAAGTTGGTATAGGAAAATTTAAATTTTTTCATCTTAAACTTATCCTAAGGTTCAAACCCACCTCCATTCAAGTCATGTCATATCCCATCAGTCATCATTTGTTGACATATTTCATTTCCCAAGCTTTTGAATTAAAAAAGGACACTTTAGCCAATTTTTCCTCTTTTTGTAACATTTTACACTGTAAAATAACAATTTTTTCTACGAAACTTCCTAATAGTTTCGTAGCGAAATTGTTAGAAAATGAACTAGCCACGCTATGAAAAACAATTTTTCTATCTGTCTTGTCAAATTTGGTGCTAGGTGTCAGTTCATGATTAGAGGAATTAGGGTGGATGGCATTCGAGTCAGTTAGGGTTATTTCAAATGTAAAAGGTCATGCCTGAGGTCATTGTTACAGTTTTTAGCATACATGAGTCATGATTAGGGCATGAGTTATCATCGAAACCATAAAAAATTACCCAATTGAGTCTTTTTTTCATTCTCTTCTTTATCCTTGTATGTTATTGAGTTTCTGGAGAGTTTCTTCACCAATCCAAGTTGGTTGCTAGCATTTTTGAAATTTGCAGGTGTCAGTAATCAAGCAAGGCTGAGAAGATATAAATTCACCATGGCTGCAAGGAAGAAGACTAAAAAAGGTGGTCACTACCTCAAATATGAGCCCATGGACATGAATTTGTTAAAAGAAGACCCAACTGCATTGGAAGTGTTTCGAAGAACACGGTGTTTTCATTCTGCCAAAGGCTGCAAGGGTGCCATTTGCAGGTTTGAAAGGAGTTTTCCATAAGTTTTACTGGATTAGCTTCAAAGGTAGGAATGTTAAATCTCACAATAACTCCAGAGAGCATCTCAGCAGAAACAGGAATTTCTAGAGGAGGATAGAAATGGTTTAAAGGCATCAAATTCACCATGCATGACTTCAAAGAATTTATCAAGACAGAGCATAGTGAAATTGATCTCACAAATGCTATCCCAAGGAGCTACATGAAGGACAACTACTCAAAGTTTTTGATGATCATTCAAAAGTAATTCACCTATGAAGGAAGGTTTCAGATGATCTACTCATACCACCTTAGGCTTCTGCTGCATTTTATGGGTAAGAGGTCTCTTGACTTGCCTTTTTACTTATACAGAAGCTTAGCTAAAATTTCAGATAAGGTTCAAGTTAAAACAAAAGGAAATGAAACCTCTCTCTTTCATCATGGTTTGATCAAGTTGTTGGTGTTAGAGGAGTTAAAGAGATTAGGAAGAGATTGGACATATTTTATGTTCATCAGTGGTTTTGAAGTAGATGTTGTCACTCCTTAAAGAGTTTCCAAACCTAGAGATATCCCATCACCTTCAGTGGCAGAGCAGTTAGAACCAGTGAGCATGGAGACAGAGCCTTTGCAAAACATTGACACGCCCAAAGCTACACCTGTAAAAAAGAATCCAAAAGTTAGCAAACATGGCAACAAGAGAGTTACAAGGAGCCAAACAATGGTTAAAGGTAACTTAGAGGACATCTTGCATGCCATTGATATTGAAGAAACTCCCATTGTCCAAGATGAATATGTTGAAGAGGGAGGAAGGAAGCTTAAGAAAGGAAAAACAACTAAAAAATTGGAGTTTGCAAGTGATGATGTTGGATTCATGTTTCAACCTAGAAAACTGATGACCAGGCATGAAAGAAAGGTTATGGAAAGCATCAAATAGGTTCAGAAAGTTAGTGAAATTGCTTAGCCACCACCAATAATCATAGAACTCTCCTCACCAGCAAAAGAAGATCTGATCATCATATAAAAGAAGGGAAAAGAGAAATTCATTGAAATTTGAGAGGTAGAAACCCTTAAGGAGTAGTTGAAAGAAGCAAGGGAAGAGATATCAGTCTTGAAAAAAGAGGCAAAGAAGCATAGAGCTGAAAGGATCCAGCTTGAACAAATGAGAAAGATTTGGGAGGATCAAGTCACAAGTGTCTTAGAGACCTTATACAATTCAAATAAATTGATAAAGTGGACTCAACCTCTGAGAGGAGAGGTTAAGCACATTAAAAAGGTAAATCTACACTTGCAAGACAAGAACAGGACACTGAAGGATCAAGTGAAAGACCTAGAGCAGCAATTGGAGTTTATTCATGAAGAGCTAGAAAAGAAAGGTTTGAAGATGACTGTGGTTGATGAGCCCATTGCTCAACTGATCATAAATGAGGAGGAAACACCACAAGAGCCATAATTTTAGATTAAATATGCTTTATAGGGTTCATTACATGTAGAATATCAAGTTTTAGCAACTGGAGGTCAGTTTTTGAAGACAGTTTTGAAAAGTGCAATATCTACACTTTTACATAGTTTCGTAGTGTTTCCTAGGCTTAAAGCCAGGAAAATGCTACGAAAAAACCTGTAGCAGCCTTTTTTCTTCTAAAGCCACTTTTTTCAATTTCAAGGAGGAATATTGATGGTGGTGATATGTCATGACTTTATTTACATCATGAAACAACAAAGGAGCAACGTTATTGGGTGCAGAAGCCACTTTTTCAACGCTATCAAAACTCGCTACAAAGCTATCTTGTTTTCATAGCGAACAATCGTTAAAGGTTTTGGAGCATCTTAATGGAAGTTTTAGATAGTTGGACTCCTCCAACATGTCAAGGGAGCTTATAGTAAAATACTTATGACTCGAAGGAAGTGCTATGGAGACAGGTCATCAGCCAAAGAAACTTTGAAGATAAGGGTTATGCATTCCTAAAAAGTAGGGTTATGTTCCACAAGTTTAGGAGGGTTTTTAATATGTAAAGTGGTGATGAACTATGTCATGGATTTTTCAAGCATGTGGTACTTATTTTTTAAATATCATGTAAATGTTTCACAAATAAGGTAGATCTATGTAATAAATAGGAGTTAGAGTCCTATTAGGAGATATTTTCTTTAAGTTGTACCTATCAGTTTTTAGTTAGAAGTCATGTATTTCACTTATGTGATGTGTCATAGGATAATTAGTTGGTCTAGCCACCAGGTAGATCATCCTTGTTGTAAAGAATGTATATTTAAAGACAAAGCATCAAAGTAGTGAGGGGTTGGAGATTTTTTGCATCAAACTGCTGCTTTTATGTATTTTACTTATATCAGTAATACAGAGTGACTTTCTTCATGACACACTTGAGGTTCTCATGGAGTTTTTAATTTCTTATTGATCTATATCTTTATGTTTACCACGTGTAGTATATTTCATCTCTATTACTCATAATTCATAATTTTATGCTCTAACTTCCTTTAGTGATGAAATAATTGTGTTTTCCTATGTTTTATGTGTGAATTGCCTTTGTTAAAGACCTCTATTTGCCTTAGCTTCCATGTCAAGAAACCTTGCCACTAAAAACACTGATTGTTGACTCCATAAGCCCAATGGTAGTCAGCTTGCATTATTTCCAACCTGCAAACATAAAAAACAAGTTACATTTTCCATAGAGTTAGCCATCTAGTACTATCATTATTCAATATCATAAAATCCCCTTGAGACAGCCCTCTCAAATTGAAGAGGCTAAGCTTCAATTAGAAGTGGTTTGAAATAGTTACACTGAGTTGTTTGATAAGCAGCTGATCAAGTACAATTTTGTGATAACAGCTGCCCTTTAGTATAAATAAAGCTATTTAAGAGCTAATGAGGGTCGATTCCAGTCTAGTCCATTCGACGCCAGTCCATTCTATTCCATTGGTATTCAAGTTTTTATTGTAAATCCATCAAGCTCTTTGTATTTCAATCGGTTTCACAACTTTTATGGATGTAACGAGACTATTGTCTTTCTGAAATGAGCAGAAAAATCCATTTTACTGATCTAGTTCCAGAGAGTTGGGCTTATGGTTTAGGGCCCAATCCATGTGCCTTATCTTCTCTAGTGTTGTCATTCTTTCCTTTCTGTCATTTAGTTAGATATGCTTCTAATAGTTTCATTGTTGTTTAGTTCTACTTTCAGTTTGTTGTGGTAGTTCTTCCTTTGTTTACGAGAGTAATAGGGTAGAGGAAAGTTCAAAATTTTTTGGTCAAGCCTTCCCCTCTCATCTCTGTCAATAGATTTGAGAAGGGTTGACCTTCCCACATGCCAAAAATTACTTTATGTTCACTGTTTTTATCACGCAATTTTTTCTTTTTCATGTGCACGAATCTGCAGGTTTGTTTGCAGGAATAAGAATCAAAAGTTTCAGAGAAGTTCATTACACTGTTGCACTTCATCTTCCAATTTCTCCCCATCTATATGTTACACTTTTGAACCTTGTTTTTACCCCTTCATTTACATCCTTTCTCTCTTCTTATCAGCTGCGACACCTTTTTTTCACAGAAATATATTGAAAGTTTGACCTCCTCTTGTTCTCCTCAAAATTCCTTCTATCGTACTTCACATCTCGCATGACCTTTCTCTCCTTCCTTTGCTATTTTTTAGCTCGATTGCGATTTCCCTCCGCACCTTACCTTCATCGTTATTAACAAAAGCATTCAAAAAACCTTCTGAAATTGACATTTCCCTTTTTCCTTTAAGACTTACCGCAATCACAAATCGCATTCTCCATGTGGTTCTTGTTAACACCATCCCACTCCTAAATTATAACTGTGATACTCTGTCCCTACCGCCATGTCACCCATCACATTTCGCACTTCGCAAATTTTGTCCTTGTCACAATCGCATTGCTGTACTCCCATCACATTTTTCATTTTTCAATTCTAGCCTTATCATAATTATTGCATTTCACATTATCGTATTTCAGCCCCACACCTCACTTACTACCTTCTGCCCCTAAAACCCGATTGCGAAATACCGCAATCGCACCACAACATTGCAATTTCATTTTGCATCGCATTCTATATCGCATTTCGCACTTCACATTTCCTCTCAACTGCACTCCCGTTTCTCCTCTAGCCTTGTGATATTGTGATATTTCTATATCGCATATCGCACTACCAGCCCTCCATCTCAATTCTGCCATCGCACTTTCCAAATCCTCCCACTACAAAGCATTTTTGTGATATTATGCCCTTTAATAAAGTCCAAATACCTTTTTCACTCCTCTAAGCCTTGTTTCATGCGTTTAAGACTTCCATGAGCACCTTTAGCCCTTTTTCCTCAAAACTGCAATCAACACTTTTTCAATTAGAATTAGATCATGAATAGTTGCATGGTTAGAAGCATGGTAGATAGATCATAGGATAAGTAGAGTGTGATTAGCCATTTGGCCAGCTCATTGCAATTTAGTTTAGTTTCTTTTCTGTCATTTCCTTTCAGCAATATAATTTAGTTTATTTTCCATCATTTCTTTTCAGAAATTTAGTTTAGTTTCCTTCCTGTCATTTCCTTTCAGAAATTCACTTAGTTTCATTTATCTCATGTCCTTTTTGAAATTTAGTTTAGTTTCATTGAAGTGTGATAGACTTCACTGAGAAACCCTAGAAGTAGCACCCTTTCGTAGAGCGAAAGAGGATGACATGAGTAGAATGCGTCTACTATGTATAAAGCACTGTCACCTCCAATTTTATATGAACCCTGGGTTGATAAATTAAATTAGGGCAGCCCCTGGGAGTTGCAACACTCTTGGTGCAATACCAGGGCTCACAACTTTTTGGTGTTTTTTTCGGGGAGGTGTCTAGTAGATTCTGTGATTTTTTTTAGCATTATTTTCTACTTTGTTTTCTTTTCATGTTGTTTCCAAAATATTGAAAAAAAAAAAAAATCTTATTTTCATGCCACATAGGAGTAGGGATACTCAGAAATTTTGTTACTTTTATTTTTAAATACTTCTTCAATACCAACCCCCCCCCCCCCCCCACTTGACCACGTGGTGTAGTAAGAACCACATGACCATACACTTTTTAATGTAGAAGAGATGGATGGATATTATGACAATGAAAAATATCTTATTGGGTTTCTCATTCAAGATATGGACATCAGTGTACATATGAAGAACATCCCTCCATATTTCCTTCCCAAATTCCATGGTATGAGGACAGAGGATTCGAAAAAATTTCTCTTTGAATTTGAGATACTTTGTATATCTTATGGGTACTTATCACACACTCAAAAATTGAGATTATTTCCTGCAACATTGAAGGATAAATCTCTTAAATGGTTCATGAGTCTAGGTACTAATTCAATAATATCATGGAATGATATGAAAAATATATTTCTAGAAAAATATAAAGGTCATGATCTTAGAGAATAAATATTAGAATGAACCAAGAAGAGGATGAGAGCCTTGAGGATATAATAGAGAGGTTCATGTATAATGTTATGAGGGGAAAATTGCATCATCTAGGATTTGACACACTAAAAACCCTCGTACTTAGAACAATTAGGGATGAGTGGATTGATCTCCTTAATCTCATGACTAGGGGAGATGTATACCAATTTTCATTTAAAGAAATTTGTGAAACATACAAGTGAATATCAAGAGGAAGGGAAAGAGTAAGTAAATCAACGTCAACATTGGTAAGGAAAGATGAACTTGGAAATTTTCTTGATAACTTTAAAACTTAAATTCTTAGCAATATAAGTGAACAAGTAGAAATGTTAAGAATGAAAAATGAGAAAAAATAAGATGTTGATATTTTTTTATCCATGCAGAATCATATGATACTAAGCAGTGTCTATCATTCCATAGGTTTAAAGAAGTTCACCAGGAAGACAATAGAGTAAGGCAATCACCAAAGAAGCTATTTTATATAGCTCCAAGAATACCCTAGTAGCCTAGTCAGCTTGATATGATGCAAGGACCCACTTCACAATCTCAGGCTTATTCACATCCATCTCAAAATAATTGGGAGACACTCCCTCATTGGCAACCTTGGCCATATCAACCCCAAAACCAATATTGGAAAAATGGCTAGCAAGGTAATTATAGGGGAAATCCTCAACATCCTCAATATTTCCTTCAATATCGACCATACACAACTCCATGTTATCCCTACCATCCACCTCCACCACAACCACAGCCTCAACCACATCCATCTCATATATCCATCCCCACTCAAATACTCGTACCACCATTTCCAAACCCACACCATGAAGTATCTCAGCTCACTTACAATGCTGAGGTACAACACTTCCAAACATCTCCTCTTGATCTAGATGGTATTCATCTTAGTGCAATAAATGTATTGAAAAGAAGAGATTTTCTTAATGTCATTGAAGGAAAACATGAAGAAGAAGAAGATCCAAATGAGGAGATCAAAAGATTGAGGGTTGCACTTGATGAAGAGAAGATATCAGAATCAGAGAGAAAGTTCCCTCATGTTTACCAACATTTCCTCCATGTGTTTAAGAGAATAATCAGCAAAAAGAGGAAGATTTGACTGCCATAATAGAAGAGGACATCCAAGGTGATCCAACTCAGCAAGTGAACCAGGGGCATCACAACTATAATGACATATGGTTCCAAACAGTCATTAAGTTGCAGCAGCACACTCTTCTTCAACAGTACTTGATACAATCCTAGTCAAAGAAATTCATCTCTCATATTCAAGTACATGTCAAAGCATGTATTCCAAGTGTGCACATTATTTTATCTATCATCTTGAAGTGCACATGGCTCCATTGGAGGTATTCATATACTTGAAAAAGGTTTTGATTTTTCAAGTAGAGTAGGAAAGTGAAAAAGAAAAAAAAGAAAAAAAAAAGAGGAAAAAAGAATAAAATCTTAGGCGAAAACCTCTTGTGAGGTGTTTGAGATTGGCTCACTGATTGAAAACCTCCTTGAGGTAGTCATTGGGTTGAAAAAAAAGAGAAAAATAAAATATCCTAGGTGAAAACCTCCTTTGATGCACCTAGGCAGACCTTCTAGTTGAAAACCTCATTGAGGCGGCTAGTAGGCCTTAAAATAATAATAATAATAATAATTGCATATATTGGGATTGTAATTAATAAATTATACAGGGAGTGAATATGCGAAAAAGGAAGCCTCCATGGAGAATTTGTGCATGCACACCACATTGTTTTCTCTGTTTGCATTAGGGTTTCGATGAGTTAGGGTTTGAGTAGATGCATCACCAAAAATGACCGCAGCTATTCCGTTGCAATTCCTTTGGAAAACACACGAGGAGTCATAATAATCTCCGTTACTCGCAGTTGGATCCTATGGTGACAAGCGGGCAACAAGCACGGTTTGTCGGTTAACTACGCTAGAAATGGAAGATGAGGTGGTTGATTGCTCACCAGAACCACTAGAGGGTGTTGACATCTGGGGTTCCCCCATCTATCCCATCTCTCTTAATGCCCTGCTAGCCCTAAAAATTCCCGAGGCGACTTCTACTAGCCCCTGTTTTCCTCCTCCACTCCCTCATCCCCTCTTTTAACTGCCCCTGATCACTGAATTCCCGCCTTTCTCGATTTTCGACCTCCCATATTTCCCTCAGAACACCTCGCCAGCATCTAGTCTGATCATTTTCTCGCCAGATTCACTTAATTTCCTCTCCTCTTTCCTTCAAGGAAAATTTCTATCCCCTCCCCTTGGACCCTCCAGCTCTCAGCCTCTTGATGTTTGGACTGCGCCTCCGGTTTCTGTGGCTCCATCTAGACCTGACCTCACATCGTCGGGATGCTTTGATGCCTCGCCTATAACCATTCTATCTCAAGACTCAAATCCTGCAGCCACAGACAATGGATCCAATCCCCATCCTTCCCATCAGAACTGAAACCCTCTGCTCAAGGGAAAGAAGTGTTTGAACTGTATCAAAAAAGGAAATCAAAATTTTTACCTAAACCTTGGGGAAGGGCTTCACATGGGTGAAGTGATGGACACTGCAGACAAATTTCTAGTGGGACATGTGAGGGGGCGCAGATATAACCTCACATGACTTTGCAACTGAACGAATGAGATATGGTGGCCTATCATGGAAGAGCTTCCTTAGATTATCATCCTCCCTCATGGATGGTTTTCCCTCTGCTTCCATCGATTAGAGCAAGTATCATGGGTTCTATCGAAACTGTGGCATATTGAACAAGCACCAGTCCTGTTTAAGAGATGGAGCCCCCTATTTGACCCAGATAGAGAACAGATTGGAGCCGGTCCAATATGGGTTAGGCTACCGGGGCTCCCGATACACTTCTGGTCTGAAGATATCATGAGGCACATTGGCAACACTCTTGGCACCTATCTAGATCATGATAAAACTTACCTCACTTCTGGCATCATGGTAATGGCTAGGATATTGGTACACCTAGATACCAGGGATGGATAGGAGGAAGCGATCACTCTGAGATGGAAGCATTTTGTTCGAATTCAAATCTTATATTACGAAGGGGTCCCCTATAGATGACATAGATGTCATGAAGTAGGGCATCTATACAAGGATTTCCCACTCCTAAAAGGCACAGAAACAGTTGGTATTTCGGAACAAGTACAAGCTACTATGAGCCCGACAGTTCCCCCATTCATAATTGTAGTAGTGGACCACCACAAAGGGAAGAAGTCTACTTCAGGGCCCAAGCCCACCTATGCTCCTCCTGGACCTCCCTCCCCCTGGATGACAAGGCTCGGGCTGTTACGGCCAAGATTGCATCGGGTAATTATTCACCCTCTATCCCTGTCTCTCATTTTATCTCATCTGCATATGTTTCAACAAACACACAATGCACATCATCCACCTTAATCCCTACCCCTTTCTCTTCAGTGACTTGTCCGGCCTCCTCCTCCCAACCCACTATTGTCGAGCTCCCTGCATCCATTCTTGCACCTGCCTGTTGAAGCCTTGAAAATTGCTGCAACAACATTGGGGGATAACTACCCGGTCCGGACCTTAATAAAACTCCTTTTCCATTTATGATAGTGGCTCTGACTGGTTTAGCTAGGTCCAGTTACCTTTTCCCTATCGCTATTGGTTTATGATGTATCCTTAAATACCAATAGATAGGGATATCAGATCAATTCTTCTTGATAATCAGGCAAGAGAATGACCCTTAAGCTGATTTGGGTTTAGCCAAACCACAACTAAAATTTTTCCTCTTCAGGAAGAGGACTTAAAAAGAATGTAGAACTTTAATCTAAATGAAAAATTATTCTATAATACAAGAAAAAGAAACTAATCTAAATCCTATCTCAATTATGTAGATATAAATCTAACCCAACTAAGAGAAAGATAATTAAATAATGAGGATTAAAATATGTTTGGCTTTAAATTAATGTCAAGCTAATGAAGAAATTCAATTAGCTCACATTTGTGAATACCAAAACACATTCTATTGAGACCATTTGACTGAAATAATAAATCAACAACACTCCAGAAGAAATTCACAAAAATGATATCGATTATCAAATTAGTCAAGCCAATAATTAAACAATAATATGTGAAAGAAATTCTCAACACATTACTATTTAATAAATTAGTTTTATAAGACAAATTTCTGAGTAATTGTTACTTATAAATTAGAATTTAATTCATAAGAGCAGAGATACATAACACTTTGAAACAAATTATCCATATCAACATAAATGCCAAAACATGAATAAAATGAAACAACAATTTTATTAACATAAAAATGAAACTGGTATTTGATACACAAATGCCAAAAATACCAGTTAATTATATATGCTTCTCTAATCCTGGTCTCTAACAGTACTTTACATTACTTGAATTTATCCTTTCAAGACTAGAGTTGCAGAAATGCAAACTCTGTCCATCATGCATAATTCAAGACATAAAGAAAAACCCTCAATAATTTTCAGATCTGAAATTTTCTCTCCTCCCCATCTACAACTCTAAATTCATATTATAGAAATTATTTTAGAAGTTTGGAATTGCAGAGGAGAGCAACCCCTTTTACATTTTGCAATCTGCAATTTATAATCTTTCCAAAAGTATTTTGAGAGAAGAGTTTGTTGAAGAAAAATCTTCTCAATCCAATTTTAATTGCTCAAAAAATTCCAGTCTTTAATTGTTGGAGTCTTCTTATTGACTGAAATATTTTTCTCAATATCCCTTCTATTGTTTTTCCTGCAAAAAGAAATTAAAATGAATTAAGATGCAACAATAAAATCAAAATATTATTTCTAGCATTTAAAACAGATCTAATCAAATTCTATTTAAATAAATAAAAAGGAAATTTGAGATTCTTATTGATGCTCATAATGATCTTAATTAACCAAGGATATTATTGATGCATGAATATGCAATTAGAAAAGGCTAGGCAAATGAAAGTGAAGAAAACAAAACTCAGAAAATTGATTTTATTTTAGAAATTCGGAGCTTTATCTTTTGCCTAATTTTTGACCCAATAATTGACCAAATCTATTAGAGAAACCTCCTCAGAAATGTTCTCATTGATTTTCTCTTTCCAATGAGCCATCCTGGGCCTCATTTGGCCAAATAAAACTCATTCTATGAGCCTTCAAAGTTGATAAGTCAAATATGATATAAATTTGAAAATTCTGTTGCTGGGCTAAAAAAATCAGAATTTTAATTAAAAATCTAATCCTAAATTAGCCTACAATTAACTAATAATTAATTCTAATTTAATTTTTAATCATAAATTAAACTAATTTTTAAATTAATATTAATCTAACTAATTAATATAATTAACTATTTATAAACAAATTAATCTAATTAATAATAAATTTAATTAAATTAATTATTTTAAATATTAAATTAATTATTAAACTAAAACTAAACTAACACTTAACTTATATTAAACTAAAAACTATGTTAAACTAACACTAACATTCCACTTAGACCTACCAACTAACATTATGTTACCTTAATATTACTTTTAATTTAAAATAATATTACTTACCACTTAACTTAACTAACCTACTTACATACCTAACACTATAACTCTTACCTCAAACTAATTGTTATGACTCTTAATATTAAACTAATCGTTATGTTATTTAAAATTAACTAACATTACTCTAAATTAACACTACGACTTTTCCTTTAACACTAACGTTATGCTATTTAATATAACACATTCAATCACATTGGAGGAACTTAACTCCATTGCATCGGAGGAAATTAACTCCATCGCATCGGTGGAAATCAATTCAATCACATCGCATGAATTCATTGCATCAAGGTTTTTAGAAGGGGGCTCCGATGGATACATCTGATGCGATGTCTTTTATTTAGAAATTTTCAATGCGATAATTTTTTTTTATTATATATATATAATTTTATTTTTTTATTTTTTTATTTTTTCTCCTTTTGCTTTTTTTATATATTTCTTTTTAACATAAAATTTGATTTAATTAATTCAAAATTTAATGTTAAAAAATAGTTTTTTGTTTTTTAATTTAATTTTAGTGATGTTAAATTAGATTATGAATTTATCTAAAATGATGATTTGCCTAAATAAGCTACAGTCACTTTGACATTTTGGATTTTTTAGATTTTTCGAGTTTAGTGATTTATTTGAAAATTGGAGTAAATTATCGAAATCCCAATGCTTCGTTATTTGGTTGTATACATAAAAAAAGAAAAAGAAAAATATTAGTCATAACTAACTATGGGTTAATATTTTAAGCTAAATGCATTATTGAACTAATTTTAAAAAATGAAATATTGTACATTTTACGCATTTTCTAACCCAGACGACATAATTGATTAGACTTCAAAGGAGTGTTATTTACAAACCGGTTGACCAAATGAGACAAAACAAGCGTCAATGGGAAGCTTATAAACAAAACGATTTCAACCAAGCAATCGAAACAAGAATATAACGAAAATGAAAATTTTACAAAATCGTAAGATAATTGACTTAATACAAATCCTAAAAGGTGTTTAGCCAAAAAATTTATAGAAAGGGTCCCCATTATTTGATGTGAACAAGTTAAAAATGGGGGAGTTTTTGTACTGTACAACAATTGGCGATTCACTGGAAGAAACATTTATCTCTGTTTGATATAAATGAAATTTTCTCAAATTTAAAGTAAAAATAATTAAAGAAAAGAAAATTATTTTTGAAATGCTTGACTAGGTTCATTAATCAGAATAAAAGCAATAATCATCTTAGTGTGATTTTCTTGAAATTCCTCATAAATTAAAATATTTCATAACTCTATATCAATCCTTAATTAGTTGTAGAGATAAAGCAGGGGTCACTATACAACTTAGCTTTTAAAATGTACTCATTTGTCACAGGTAGGGCCACTGCTACCAGCAAACATCTGTAGTCTTGATAGGGTTACCTTTTAATCATCAATGATTCATAATCCTATATATTTAAGAATTATTGACCTAGAGATAAATCCATTTATATATGTTTATTTTTTTATTTTATTTTTTTGTTTTAATTATTAAAATCCATTGTCCTGGTTTGGTAGCCAAATAGTTGACAATGCCATTAACTGGTTATAATTGGACTAAACAAGTTGGCTCGTGATGAAACCCCTTCTTTTTTAATTATGCTTTCATTTATTTGTGCTGGTTATATTTTTCCCTACACTATGGTAAAGGTGCTCATGATGAGACCTCTTATCTTTTAAGTTTTAAATATATTTTTGGATTACACTCTAGAAAAATAAAACTCTTTTAAATAGGGAGAATCATTAACTCCTTGATAGTTCAAAATGACAATTTCAAAGTTAAAAGTGCTTTGCTGTAAAGTGTCTTTACTTGGTTAAAAATAATTTTTCTTGACTGATAATAGAATTTTGAAAGATATTAATAAAATATTGAAATCTCAAAATAATTACAATTTTGATGAAAAACAAATTTCTCAGATTTCATGATACTTCGTCAACTTCTCTTGTTTTTTAATCTCTTTCTTAATTATGTCTACCTTTATAATAAGAAGAAAAAAAATTGCTAAGAGATTTTAAGAAAAAGCTAATAGGAGACTATTAACAATTTTTTCCTATGTATGCCAACCATTGTTAGGTAACAAGAAGGTATTCCATATAAATCATAGCAAAGTCACCAAAATCAAAACTGAAAATCAAAGAAAAAGAATTCTTAAGCTAAAGTGAGAAAAGAAATCAGCAAACAAAAATAAAAATAAAGAAATTTAAAAGAGGAAAGGAAAATCCAAGTTTTTGAAATACAAACTCTAACAAGAATGTTTATACCAATGTCTCAACAACATGAAGTAAAAGAAAATAATTATGTAATCATTTTTTCTTATGTCAAGATTCAGATAAATTATATCTTGCAGGGTTGTAAGTGTTTTAGGCTTTAGATAGTAGTGATTATAAAATTTAGCCACAATGAAAAATTTATGTCTGATGTCAAACTTCTTGTTTTCAAAGCATTATCTTAATTATTTTCTAATAAAAGGAATTCTTTAAAGAATCAAATTAAAAGTTCAGAAAACTTCCTAGTGTAGTTGTTTCAATAAAAACTATCACTGCTTCTTGAAATAGAACCAGGAGAAGAGCATAGGGCTTCCAAAATATGATCTAGCAGATGATTGAAAGCTTTTATGAAGAACTGCAAAACAGACTTTTTATATCAACATAATTTAAAAACAAAAAATGAAACTAAAGTAATGAAATGGAAATTAATGAAAGTGGGTACATGAATCTTACCATTGGATAATTGCATTTGATCTTACCTGAAGGTATCAATTTCTCCAATATTAGCTGACTTCTTCTTTTAGTTTACATTAAAAATATGAAGAAGGCAAACTAACCAAATTCCTATAACCCAAAAATATTATTTATTTTATTTAAACTAAACCAAGTAGTAAAATGTAAAAATGGAATGCTTTGTGTTCAAGGGAATTGAAATTAAAACAAATGCATCAGAAATGAGATTGAGAATTTGCAGTGATGAGTGTTCTCAAAATATTATAAGTTTTAAACAAATTCCATGATTTTTATAAATTTTTCATAATTAAGACCAAATTTAAAATAATGAAATTTTAAAATAGAGAGGTCTTGAATTTCATATTTAATTATGGAATTATTTAAAACTGAAATATATGAGAAATCAGAATGATTTGAATATGCTGCAAATTTATTATCAATTGCTTTAGTATCATAGCGATTACCCAAGATTGTTGTAAATTAACACAATACCTTATCGGATGATGTGTATTGCATGTAGAAGCATGCGTTGGAGTTTATCGCATCGAAGTTTGCAGAAATTTCCGATATGAGATCATGTGAAAAGAATATGTGCGGTGAGATGGGGCAATCATACCATTGAAGAAATGTTGTATTTAGGATCGGGGACAGTCATGTCGCAAATTGCACGTCACATGCCACATCTTGCAATTTGTATTTTGTACATTGCACATTGCGCATCGTAGATTCAGAATAGTGGTATGTCCATGAATAAAAATGCGATGAAGCGACTGCGATATCGGCAATGCGATGGATGACGTGGCTTTTGGCATTACGATATGAGCATGAAAAATGCAATGAGTGATATCAATATCGGCATATTGGAATGTTGGAAAATAGTCATGTTGGAAATTCCAATATGATTCTCACGATTGCAGCGATGCGATGGATATTATAATCGGTGATGAGCGAAGAGGGAAAAGCGATGAGCAATCGGCGATTAATGAAAATCAATAGTGATGAGAAATTGGCGATGAATTATCGCATCGCAACTTTTAAAATGAGCGCACAAGGATGTATTCAATTTTCATCCCGATTTGCGATCTGTGATTGGACTTATTGCATCGGAGGTCTTTCAAAATTAATTCTTGACTAATTTAATAATTTGTGATTGTGATTTGAGCTTTATTGCATCAGAGTTTTTTGCAAATGGATATATCAAAATGAGGTCTCTCCGATTTGCGATTACCGATTGGTTCATCACATCAGAACTTTTGAAATGAACGAATCAACCTTATGTTAAATGTGATATGTCTGTTTTCAATCCGATCCATCGCATCAGAACTTTTGCGATGAAAAACAAACTTTTCAATTTATTTCACTATGATATGTGATCAACGATCGCCAAAATTAAGCACATGATGTAACAATATGATATGCCGATATGTGATGAAAAATGGACCCGATTGATTTATTATGATCATTTAATATCATATCGGCTCCGAGACATCGGTACTTTTAAAATTATGACCCTACCACTATTGCGATTGAACGGATGCGATATTTCTTATGAACTTGTTGCAAATTTGAAATGGGTTTGCTGCTTACTTCAAGTTTTGAAAACAAAATGAAAACCTGCAAATAAAACAGAACAATAATAAAAAAATAAACTAAGGAAAAGAGAAACTATTAATAGATCAAAATGAACTTGTAAATGCGTACCTGAAAGAAAACTGTCTGTGGATATACCTCATGAATCTTCAAATTCTTCCTTCGATTTATCAAAATTCTAACTTTGTTCAAACTCATGATCTCATTCTAAATCGGAGTGTACAATCAGCCTAAATAAAATCTATTTACTCATGTTCAAGAAATTTGAAACTCATAAAATTCACCAGAAATAAATATGAAAATAGATTTCCCTTTGATTTGCAACAACAATTTATTTTCTTTTCTCATTCCAAATTATCTTGAGAAAAATCCGTATTGTTATAGTAACTGTTTAATAATGCCTTTAGTAAATAAATATGATGCGTATTGCAGCATCAGATAATAAATTAAAGATCAGGATGGGATGAAGCCACTGATTATGGAAAAATATCAACATAGATTTGAATGTGTGCACACGGCAAAATGGACACCTTTAAGGTCCTTTTAACAAATTTTGAAGAAGATAATATGAACTTCATGTGATTACAGCAAAAGTTTGGACTGACTAATGGTGATTAAATTAGAATTAAACTTATAATAGACAGTCATACATTTCTAGGATAATGAGATCATGAAGCTTTATATTCTCAAAAACCTTTAACAAATAAATTTCAGAAGAAAATCATATAAGGACATTTGAAAATAGAGAAAAGTGGGTTTGAGATGATTGGTGCCAAGTGCAACTTCAATTGACTTTAGTCAAGATGTTATTCAAAATAGGCAGAGTAGAGTTATTGCTGCAATAAATTTTGATTTAAAAATGGGAAGTAAGAATTAGAAATTTTCTGATAAGAGGCAAATATTTCCCTGAAAATGTATATGATATGAGAAGGGATGATTGCTCATTTTATTTTTATTTTATTATTTTATTATTTTATTTTTATTTACAGAACTATTAAGAATAAATTAACTACACAAAACTAACTAGCTAAATTAATTCTACTTCTAGTCTAACCATATACATGAAAATAACTAGGTATATTCATATTTCCAGTGTAACCATTCTCTTATTTTAATTTCTCCATATATGTAAAGTTCAAATGTTAGTAATAAAAATACAAATCTAATTGAACCAAGAAAATTAAATCTGTAATCAGAATGTATAGTTATTATTAACAGCTTATTTACAATCTCCTTCTTTTGAAATATCTTTTCCAACTGAATTCCAATTGGATCATAAAAATATGGATGGGTTTCCATTAATGATTGAAAATGTTTAAAAGAGGAGATGACAGGCCAGATTGTGGATATGAGCTTTTAAATTCAAAGGCCTGAAAAAAAAAATTGTTAGTGTTATGTGTAAGTGTTAAACTATTAACAATTTTCCATGAAGGAAAACTTTCCAAACAATTTTCAAATGAAGATGGATGGAAATATGTCAAATAAGATGGAAAATTATCAGTCGGATTAGATTGCTGGCCAGATTGTAAAAATACATTCTCTTGTTGACATTGCCTTTGGGAAGACGGAAACTTTTTATAAAGCATTAGCATTGATTGAAATTGAAATATTAGTACCTTTTGATGTTCATGATCATAATATGAAACTTCAATTTCCCAATAGGGCAATACATCAATTGAGTGTTCACTATTAAAGTGGTCAATATGCCAGCGTAAAGTGCAAAAAAATTGAAAAAAAAATCAGAAAATAAATCTAAATTTAAACAAAATAAGTTTTACAAAAAAGATAAAATGAAATCCTTATTGATACAACTAATGTTACAACACAATTGGGATTGTTTTGAAATAATTTCTTTTTCACAAGAATTGGCCAGAATAATAGAATTTGAATAATTTCCAATTCCAACTTTTGAATTAGAAAGAGAATTATGATTATGAGCAGGAATAGGAGTTTGATCCTGATATGAATCATAAATTGGAATGTTTTCTTGAATGGTAAACTCATGAAGATAATTTTCTGCTCCAAAATGAGGATTGGTTGGAATAATTTCTACAATGAAATGTTCCTCATTCTCAGATGCTATTTGAATTTTATCATGAGGATTCTCTTGAGAAGAACAGAAATCAACATCCTTGATGTTAGAATAATTATCATAAATGATTTCACAATATTCTTTATAATTCCCTTTGATCTCGTCCAATATATCAAAACAAGGAGGAATAAAAAATTCATGTTCATTAAGGGAAAAAGAATGATCAATAATTGTTTCTCTATCTTGATAAAAAATTATTGGTAATTCATTTAGATCATCCTCTTTATTTTCTGAAATATCATTAATACCAAGAGGGGAAAAATTACTAACATTAAAAATATCCGGATAAAGGGAAAAATGAGAATCAGAAATAATGAATTCAAAATTTTCTCTGTTCGAGAAATCTTCTGCCTTCTGTTCACTATAAATTTTAGATTCTAGATTATTCCTTTGTATACTCATACTTTCTTGAAGAAGGCTACTTTGCTGCTCTGTTTTCAGCATATGTTCATTATGAAAAAATTCAAAAATTTGTACAGCAGTTTGCACGTGTTGATTTGTGATCTGATTTTCTGAATTTAATGTAGAGGAATTTTCAGATTTCAAGGCAGCTTTTTCTCCAAAATTAATGCTACTGTCTTCTTACATTTGGATAGAAATATTTTCCAAGCTTTGTGAGACCACTTCATCATAATTTATTTGCACATCGATATTGGAATTCTCGTTTATGTTAGAAGGGGATGGGACAAAACTTGAACTAATTTCATATGGATCGGGAACGCGAGGAAGAGAGAAAATATATTCAAACCAATCTACTGATTCTTCTTCCATAGGTTTATCTTCAACTTTAAATCTTAAACAATTCAAATGAAATCAAATATTAAAATCTCTAATAGATTCATTTTCAAATCTTCATAGATATTCAGTTTCATTGCACACCTGTTCATAATCGTATCCATCAAATTTACAAATGAAAAGTGTAGCAAATTGATCCCAACTATGAATTGAGGCAACTGGAAGAGTTCTACACTAGTTTCTAGCTTTTTCTGCAAATGTGAGAGTAAAAATTCTGCATAAAATGCCTTCATCAATTCCTTGAAAATCATAATTTGAAACATTTTAATAAATTGAAAGACATGATTAAAAGCAGAATAATTTTTTTTACCATTAAATTTTACCTAAGACAAGAGTCTTACCACTTCAGGCGAAGTATTGGAAGATGCATGTCCATGTATACAACTCCAAATTGGAAGTTTAAGAGGAGCCATCGTAATTTAAATAAAATGTTAAAATTTAAAAGACTCCAATAGACAACAAGTTTCAGGCCCTCCTTCTAGTTCAAAAAATGTTGAAGCCTCGAAAATCGCTACAATAACATTGGGGGATAACCACCCAGTCTGGACCTTAATACAACTCCTTTTACGTTTATGATAGTGGCTCTGACTGGTTTAATTAGGTCCAGTTACCTTTTCCATATCACTATTGGTTTATGATGTTTCCTTAAATACCAATAGATAGGGATATCAGATCAATTTTTCTTGCTGATCGGGCAAGAGAAAGACCCTTAAGATGATTTGGGTTCAGCCAAACCACAACTAAAATTTTTCCTCTTCGGTAAGAGGACTTAAAAAGAATGTAGAACGTTAATCTAAATGCAAACTTACTCTATAATACAAGAAAAAGAAACTAATCTAAATCCTATCTCAATTAGGTAGATATAAATCTAACCCAACTAAGAGAAAGATAATTAAATAATGAGGATTAAAATATGTCTAGCTTTAAATTAATGTCAAGCTAACGAAGAAATTCAATTAGCTCACATTTGTGAATACCAAAACACATTTTGTTGAGACCATTTGACTGAAATAATAAATTAACAACATTCCAGAAGAAATTCACAAAAATGATATCGATTATCAAATTAGTCAAGCCAATAATTAAACAATAATATGTGGAAGAACTTCTCAACACATTACTATTTAATAAATTAGTTTTAGAAGACAGATTTATGAGTAATTTTTACTCAAAAATCAGAGTTTAATTCATAAGAGCAGAGATACACAACAATTTGAAACAAATTATCCATATCAACAGAAATGCAAAAACATGAATAAAATGAAACAACAATTTTATTAACGTAACAATGAAACTGGTATTTAATACAAAAATTCCAAAAATACCAGTTAATTATATCTGCTTCTCTAATCCTGGTCTCTAACAGTACTTTACTTGAATTTCTGCTTTCAAGACTAGAGCTGCAAAAATGCAAACTCTGCCCATCATGCATAATTCAAGACATAAAGAAAACCCCTCAATAATGTTCAGATCTGAAATTTTCTCTCCTCCCCATCTACAACTCTAAATTCCTATTACAGAAATGCTTTTAGAAGTCTGGAATTGCAGAGGAGAGCAACCCATTTTACATTTTGCAATCTGCAATTTATAATCTTTCCAAAAGTATTTTGAGAGAAGAGTTTGTTGAAGAAAAGTCTTCTCAATCTAATTTTAATTGCTCAAAAAATTCCAATCTTTAATTGTTGGAATCTTCTTATTTATTGAAATCTTTTTCTCAATATCCCTCCTATTGTTTTTCCTGCAAAAATAAATTAAAATGAATTAAGATGCAACAATAAAATCAAAATATTATTTTTAGCATTTAAAACAAATCCAATCAAATTATATTTAAATAAATAAAAAGGAAATTTGAGTTTCTTATTGATGCTCATAATTATCTTAATTAACCAGGGATATTATTGATGCATGAATCTGCAATTAGAAGAGGCTGGGAAAATGAAAGTGAAGAAAACAAAACTCAGAAAATTGATTTTATTTTAGAAATTCGGAGCTTGATCTTTTGCCTAATTTTTGACCCAATAAATGACCAAATCTGTTAGTGAAATCTCTTCAGAAATGTTCTCATTGATTTTCTCTTTCCAATAAGCCGTCCTAAACCTCATTTGGCCAAATAAAACTCAATCTATGAGCCTCCAACATTAATAAGTCAAATCTGATATAAATCTGGAAATTCTGTTGCTGGGCTAAAAAAATCAGAATTTTAATTAAAAATGTAATCCTAAATTAGCCTACAATTAACTAATAATTAATTCTGATTTAATTGTTAATCATAAATTAAACTAATTTTTAAATTAATATTAATCTAACTAATTAATATAATTAACTATTTATAAACAAATTAATGTAATTAATAATAAATTTAATGAAATTAATTATATTTTAAATATTAATTAATTTAATCAATTTAAAATTAATTATTTTAAATATTTAAATATTAAATTAATTATTAAACTAAAACTAAATTAACACTTAACTTATACTAAACTAAAAACTATGCTAACCTAACACTAACATTCCACTTAGACCTACCCACTGACATTATGTTACCTTAATATTACTTTTGATTTAAAATAATATTACTTACCACTTAACTTAACTAACCTACATACATACCTAACACTATAACTCTTACCTCAAACTAATTGTTATGACTCTTAATATTAAACTAATCGTTATGTTATTTAAAACTAACTAACATTACTTTAAATTAACACTATGACTTTTCCTTTAACACTAGCGTTATGCTATTTAATATAACACACTCAATCGCATTGGAGGAACTTAACTCCATCGCATCGGAGGAAATTAACTCCATCGCATCGGAGGAAATCAATTCAATCGCATCGCATGAATTCATTGCATCGGGGTTTTTAGAAGGAGGCTCTGATGGATACTTCTGATGCGATGTGTTTTATTTAGAAATTTTCAATGCGATAATTTTTTTTTTATTATATATATATATAGTCTTTTGTTTTTTTTTATATATTTGTTTTTAGTATAAAATTTTAATTTAATTATATTTAATATAATAATTAATTTAATTAATTCAAAATTTAATGTTAAAAATTAGTTTTTTGTTTTTTTAATTTAATTTTAGTGATGTTAAATTAGATTATGAATTTATTTAAAATGATGATTTGCCTAAACAAGCTACAACCACTTTGACATTTTGGATTTTTCGGATTTTCCGAGTTTAGTAATTTATTTCAAAATTGGAGTTAAAAAAAAATTGAAAAATATTAGTCATAACTAACTATGGGTTAATATTTTAAACTAAATGCATTATTGAACTAATTTTAAAAAAAAATGAAATATTGTGCATTTTACGCATTTTCTAACCCAGACGACATAATTGATTAGACTTCAAAGGAGTGATATTTACAAACCGGTTGACCAAATGAGACGAGACAAGCGTCAACAGGAAGCTTATAAAAAAAACGATTTCAACCAAGAAATCAAAACAAGAATCTAAAGAAAATGAAAAATTAACAAAATCGTAAGATAATTGACTTAACAAAAATCCTAAAAGGTGTTTAGCAAAAATTTTATAGAAAGGGTCCCCATTATTTGATGTGAACAAGTTAAAAATGGGGGAGTTGTTGTACCGTACAACACTACCCTCCCCCACCCACCCTCGAAATCCTCTTCGAACTCCCAGATCTCACATCTCTATCTGCTCCGATCCCTCTCCCATTCACATTCACTCATATCTGAGACTGGTGGCCTCAGCCTGATTGAACAAAATCGAGCAAAACCTAGTAGAGGGTGACACTCAAATATTTCCAAGGCTATTATACAAGTAGGATTGGACATATTCGATGGCAAAAAAAACATACTTGAAGGGGTCTTTAGAGAGCAGATGACCCAGTCCATGGTTACCTCATGAAAATCCTATCCTTCAATTGTCGTGGGTTGGCCAGCCCTAAAAAGAAATTGGCCCTGTGAATATTACTGCACCACACTCCTTCTAATGTTATTTTTCTCCAAGAAACCCTTGATTCCTCTTATCATGTTATATCTGCTCTCCAAACTATCTATCCAGGCTGGAACTTCCAAACATTGGATGCTCATGGACGTTAAGGAGGATTTTTGATTGGCTCCAACCCTAGATCCATTAGGATCCTGAATCAATGGGGTGGGGAAGGTTTCCTCAGGGTGGAAATCTTCTCATCCGATCTTGGATCTGAATATAGGCTCATAAACATATACACTCCTTGTTCATCCTTCTTACCCTTCTATTACAACCTCCTCAACTCTCCCCTCTTATCAACTCACAATCTTGTCATAGGTGGGGATCTTAACTTCTCTCTGGGTCTTGTTGAATCATGGGGACCCTATGCTAATGCAGACCCCCTGGCTAGTGATATGGCACAAATCATTGAGTCCCACCATCTGATAGACATTCCAATGCCCCGGTTACATCCCTCTTGGAGCAATC
Source organism: Pinus albicaulis (assembly GCA_034641835.2). Taxonomy (NCBI): domain Eukaryota; kingdom Viridiplantae; phylum Streptophyta; class Pinopsida; order Pinales; family Pinaceae; genus Pinus; species Pinus albicaulis. The sequence continues at coordinate 437,829,394 of CM076571.1, read as the reverse complement.
ACAGGACTGGTGAGGCCTCTGTCGCCTAGAGTCTTGATCAATTCCCCATACATGAAGCACCCACTAGCACAGGTATATCATATCATCAATGGGTGGGCTCTGGAGGTATATCTGATCATTCACCTATATATTTGGAACTTTCTCTTGGACGAAGGAAGCCCTGCAGTCCGTTCAAATTTAATGCTACTTGGTTGGCCTATCCTAAGTACATTGAATTGGTAACCAAGTATTGGATTGCCCATCCTATTACACCTACATCCTCACCCTCATCTGCATTTGCTGTGAAGATGAAAGATATGAACAATATTACAAAGACATGGGCTAGAGATAAAATGGAAAAGGACGAGGACACTTTGCACAAAACAGAAGATGCTATTGCTGAGATTGAGTCGACCTTGCTGTCTGGGACATGCACTGAAGGTATCAAATCACAACTCTCTCATCTAATCACAGAGCAATCCTGGATTCTCAAGGATTAAGAGGAGAGTTGTCACCTCTGCAGCAGAGCCATCTGGCTAAAATCTAGGGATGAGAACTCCAAATTATTCCACCATTTTGCGAATGGTTGCAAAGCATTCAACACAATATGGTTTCTATCGGATAAACAGGGTAATCAAGCTCAGAACTTCCATCAGTTGGCTCATATGGTGATAGACCATTTCCGCAACCTATATAAAGCCCCTGATAACACAAATCTGGTTGAAATTATTAGAGTGGCATGATTATTTTCATGATTTGTGGATCAGGATGTCGAAGAACACATAGTGTGACCTGTCACCTTACAGGAACTCGAGGACACTCTGAAATGGTTCCAGAAAGATAAGAGCCATGACCCTTACAGATGGCCCATTCAATTCTACTTGGCTTTTTTCGACATCATGGGATAGGATATCCTTAACCTTGTTGAAGAATGTCAAACAACTGGAAGATTATATGATGCCTATAACTCCACATTCATTGCCCATATTCCCAAATCTGATGATCCTCAACATTTCTCTGATTTTCGCCCAATTTCCCTCTACAACTTCCTTTACAAGATCATTTCCAAAATCATCACAAATCGTATCAAGCCCATTCTCTCTTAGCACATTTCACCTGAACAATTCGCTTTTCTGCACCATCGCCAGATCCACGAACCTATAGGCACTTCTCAAGAGGTGCTCCACTCTATTAAACACAAAAGCTAAAAATTATCATCCTTAAAATGGATCTTGCAAAAGCTTTTGACCAAGAAAATTGGCTCTACATTCGCATGATACTCACTCATATGGGCCTCCCCTACAACTTCATTAAATGGATCATGTGATGTATCACCAATGTCTCCTTCAATATACTCATCAATGGATCTGCGTATCCTTTCTTCCACTCCAAAAGAGGACTTCATCAAGGGTGCCCCCTCTCCCCCCTCCTTTTCCTTCTCATAGTGGAAGTTCTTACCAGAATTATTATGAATGAGAAGCACGTGGGAAATCTTCAAGGCATCATAATAGCTTAAGGTTGCAACCTCACTCACCTACTATTTGTAGATGACGTACTCATTTTTCTCAATGGATCCATTGGTCATATATTATATTTTGCAGCAGTCCTTTCATATTTTAGTATAGCCACTAGCATGGTATGCAATGCATTAAAATTGAGCATCAATATCAACATATGCTCCCCCTCGGAAAGAGGACTTGCCCTGAATTGATTTCCCTTTCCCTCCTTGAATCCTCAGGATGGACTCCAATATATTGGGTTTAGACTAAAACCCTTTAACTATCACATTTAAGACTGGAGCTGGTTCATTGCAAAATTGGAAAAACAAATCTGCTTTTGGCACAACAGATGGTTGTCTTGGGTAGGCAGGCTAACCCTACTCAAATTTTTTTGGAAGCCACTCTAGTTTACTTGATGTCTTTGGCTTGGATACCATAGGCCATCATCTCCCGCATTCAACGAATTTGTAGCAGATTCCTTTAGAATGGAAATAGAGAGGGACAGACATTTTCATGAGTAAAATGGGACAACATTTCCCTCCCCTAAAAATGGGGAGGTTGGGGCATCAAAAATATGGACATTTTTGCTAAATCCCTTGCTGCAAAAATGGGATGGGAAATCATGAAATCTAAGAATCTTTGGATGCAGGTGGTCTATATGAAGTACATACGGCCAATGAAAATCATTTATTGGATCCAGCTACCATCTTGGAGTCACCACAACATATCATCCATTTGGAAGATGGTCATCGCATCTCTTCCACACATCAGAAATGGCCTTTCTTGGAGAATCAAATCTGGGAATCAAGCTCGCATTGGCATCGATCCCTGGTCTGGGAGTGGGAATTCACACTCTCTCCCTCCTGAAATTATCAATCATCTGTATGAGTAGAGCATACATTATGTTGCATAGATTGCGAAACCACAGACCAAGACCATCTTTTTTCAAGGATGGAAATCTGCCAACTAGCTCAGACTCCCAGGGCCTATGCATCCTGCTTGGTAGAATTATACATTAGATCTAGTAGAATGTCACATTCACATTGGAACAGGGGATGATGAAATTATCTGGGCCCCCACTAAATCTGGGATCTATACTCCAAAGGAAGTATATCTACACATCTTCCTAGATCATCTCCCACAAAGACTGGATTGGTGGTGGCAGCTCATTTGGAAGCTCAAGGCACCTCCGTGCACCAGAATTTTCATGTGCTGTTCTCTTAACTACATTTCTCCCACCATGGATATGTTAAGTCCCTATATTAATAGTGTAGTATTTTATTATGTTAGTGTATCTCCCCTTATTATTATTGTTGTACCCCTGTAACCCCCATATTTTTATTATTGTGCCCTTACATTATTATTGTTAGGTCGGCTAGGATTACATTATGGCCCCACTAGGATTATATTGTGGCCCCATGGACTCCTATATATAGAAAGAGGTTTGTATCATCCAATAATTGTTCATTCATGTAATGTATTGGAGGTTTCCCTTTGAAGTGGCTTTTATTTCTAAGGCATTGATATCTCTTTTCTTCTCTTTTTTTGGAGCCGGTTTCACAACATTTGGTATCGTAGCCAAGAGATTCTAGGGTCTGGGCATCTAAACAAAGCCATCGTGGCATTTTCGCGATAACGTTTTTCTACGAAGGTTCAACTCAGCACTTTTAGAGTGTCAAATCTTAAGGAACATCGTTGCAAAATTTTAGAGCTTGGTTCGCAACATTTTGGGAGATATGATTTGTGCAAGTTACGTCATTTTGCAGGCTCCTGAATTTCACTTAAACAGGTCATTGTGGAATTTTCACTATAAATTTTTTTCTATGAAGGTTCAGAAGATGAAATTTTTAGGGTGTGAAGCTGAAATCCTAAGGAACAGCTTCGCAAAATTTCATAGCTTCATTCGCAATATTTTGTGAGATATGATCTGTGGAAGTTGGGTCTTTTTCAGGCTCTCGAATTTCATCTCAAAGAGGTTATCGTGGGAAAATATTCATAACTCTCTCTTTGAGCATCGAATTGGAATTATGTAAAAAGTGTCTGGAAGTACACGGAATTTAGTTTCTTTTCTATTAATTTATGATCCAAAGGAGGAAACAGTGACACATGGCAAGTCGTACAAATTCGCTCTAGTGAACTAGTCCATAATTAGGTCATCGTAGGAGATTGGGAAAAACTTTGTCTTAAAGAATCCAAATTAGGTCAGACCTATGGAATTAGAAAGAGAATTCAAAGGGATACTGTAGTGCTAAATTTAAGTTACTGAAGATCTGAAATCACAGAGATAATTCGGTTTTAATATCGAGCTCCTCAAAAGCAAGAAAAAGGTGTGTATTTGGTTTTTTAAATTGCATAATGTTGGTTTGAAAAAGCAGTTTGAAGTGATTCCAAGGGAATATTTTAGAATTTTTATCAGTATTGGGTTCTATAATGCCTCCAAAAAATAATTCTATACCCATTAATCCATCAAAAATCTATACTATGATGCATGAAGAGGAAGAATTGCAGTATGAGATATCAAAATTATGGTACCAAGTGCAACAATTTTCGATCTTATGAAGAGAAACCGAAGATGAAAAAGATGGTTTAAAATAAGAAATGGAGGCTAATTTGGATGGTTTGAAGAATCAAATAATATCTAATATGGATGATAAATTAGTGGAAGATCACATCGAGCATCAACAACAAGTTCTCCAACTCTCAAAGGATAACCTAACTTTGGTGCAGAATCTAATGAAACAATAGGAAGATCAACATCACATTAAAAGAATTTCAAAGTGAATAAAAAAGAACTTGGGATGCGACTTACCAAATCTTAATATATCAACAAGTGGAAGAACTTTCTGTAGAAGATTCTCCGCATGGGAGGATGAATTTTATGCATGTATATCGAAGCTGAATTAAGGAGGACAACACTTGCTCAAGGAGAGGGGCATGTTAAGTCCCCTATATTAATAGTGTAGTCCCTTACGGTGTTAGTGTGTATCCCCTCATTGTTATTTTTGTGCCCCCGTAACCCTCATATTGCAGTTATTATTGTGCCCTTACATAAAGCCACAGAAAAGAAAGGGGCACAGCCACATGGCCCCCCACTAGGATTATATTATGGCCCCATGGACTCCTATATATAGATGGAGGTTTTGGTCATTTGTATCATCCAAGAATTGTTCATTCATGTAATGTATTAGAGGTTTCCCCCTCGAAGTGGCTTATTTCTAAGGCGATGATATCTCTTTTCTTCTCTTTTTGGAGCTGGTTTCATAACATGATAACTTACTTTAACGATCCATTTATGGTCCCACTTGGTGCACCCTCTGTAGAAATGACTTAGAATCTGTTGATCACCTTACCCTCCACTGTAGATCCACTATTGCACTCTGGTCATCCATCACAGTAGATCTGGGTATCAATCTGCAATGGCATCACCTGAATTTAGGGGGGGCTTGGAAACACTGGTGAAACTCTGCCTCTTCAAATAAAGCTAGATGTCTTCCTCTTCTCATCTGTTGGGGAATCTGGTTGGTCAGGAATGCATCCATCTTCAAAGATCATATCCCCATCTGGCATTTGATCTCTTCCAACATTATATCAAGCTACTCCAACATCCCTGAAGACGAGCCTCCCAAACCACCTAGAACCATCATTCCTGAAACCATTAATTTCGACATTCCTTGGGCATACTTCGATGGCTCGGCTCATCCCATGAGATGCGGGGTTGGCACTCTTATGCACCTCTCTCAACAGGTTTTTTACAAAATCAATATGGGTCTGGGACCTGTCACAAACAATTATGTAGAACTAATTACTCTCTGTCATCTCCTTCAGTTTGCATTAGAGCATAACATCCTTCACTTACAAGTTTTTGGAGATTCTAAAATCATCATAAACTGGTTCAATAAATATACATTATGTAATGTACACACACTACAAACTATATTGGAATATCTTTGGTGCTTGAAAGATCAATTCTCATCCATCTTATGTTCTCACACAAATAGGGAACACAACAGCATTTCTGACAAGCTTTCCAAGGAGGCAACGATCCAACATAAGGGGTTCTGGCATATAGAGGAGTAGAATGACACACACCACTTCAGCTATTATCATCATTCCTTCATAGAACAACCTGATATGGAAGACCGACAGATCTGATTTTGACAGTATTTGACTATGATATTGATATATCCGATCTAAATATTGTATTTTTTGTAATTATTTTTATCAGTCTTTAATGTACACCCCAATGGGGACTAGCATGTAATTTTCAATATTAATGAAAATTATGATTTTTCCTTGGGAAAAAAAATAATAATTGCGTTTCTCCATGTATCTCTCTCTAATGAATGCAATTTCTCTCCAACCTTTGCAAGAAGAAAAACAACAAGTTGGCACAAAAAGAAAATTCGGTCAACAACCTGGTTAAAGGAAGTCAAACTTGAACTTCCTCCTCTTGTGCTCAGAAGCTACAAAAGGACCTCAAGCAGATTAACCATAAAAGACAGCTTCAACAGCCATATCAGCAGCTTCAATATCACCTGCAAAAAAAATCAATGGTAAGACTCGGTTATGCAATCATCTAACCCTTTCTTTGAATATATTTTAGCTTAATAAAAGATTAAAAATTGTGAAAAGGAAAAAATTTTTATATAGCCAAAATCAGTAGCAGAGCAACCTCCGCCTTATTTAGCAACTAGCCTCACTTTTTCCACCAGGAAAAGGAATAAGAAAAAAGTAAAAATGACTTGAGAAAGTGGGCAGTAAGTAGTTCATTGTAATAGAAGACAAGGAATACCAAGGGTGAACTTACTTCACAGTAAAAAGAACTGCGAGTTTACTCTGCATGCAAAAAAAAAGAAAAAATAGAGAGAGAAAAAAAAGAAAAAATAAAATAAAAGGTGGATCCACCACCTTTTGACATGCAAAATAGATTTTCTTAAGGCATCTGAGAACCTCCATGAAGCACCTACAAGAACAATAACAAGAAGATTAGCAGGAGGAGAAGCGCATGGGCCAATAAACAGAAAATGAAATAAGCCAGCATGTAGGAAAAACCATAAGGCAAGGAGGATGAATAGGTTGCTCAGAGGATGAGCAACAATTTCAGTAGGGGGGTGATGATTGGCCTCTAAATTAGACATAAAATAAGGCCCATATAACCTTTCTTGAGCCCATATACCTTCCATATGCACACACACACACACACACACATATATATATATATATATATATATATATATTAAATCTCTCCTTCTGCACTTAATAATGTTTTCTTATGCTTCAATATTTTCTTAGGAAGGTTTAAAGGTAATTGCATATTTGTGCCTAATATTAATTATTTTTGTCGAATACTATGAGAATATTTGGAATATTATGAATATTTGGAGAAGGAGATGATTTAGGGACTTGCTCCCTACCACTGGAAAATCAATATTGGAGAATAAATGAGCACAATATTAGGAAAGTAGGGAGAAATCTTGGAGAGATTCAAGGGGGTTGTCCACCCTCCTTAACTCTCAAAGGCAGCCAAAGGATCTCATGAGATCCCATCCAGCAATTCGAATTCCAAAGGCAGCCAAGCAAACTAAAGACCAAGTGCACTCAAATCCATACTTCACTTGGAGTCAAGTGGACTCATTACCTATTTTCTAGGGAGTTGTTGGTAGCTGCCCTTTAGTATAAATAAAACTGATCAAGGGCTAATGAGGGTTGATTTCGGTTTGGTACATTCTATTCCAGTCCATTTTGGTCCATTTGATTCCAATCCATTATATTACATTGGGATTCGATTTTTTATTGTAAAGCCATCAGGTTCTTTGTATTGCAATCGGTTTCAAAACTTTTATGGATGTAATGAGACTATTGTCTTTCTGAAATGAGCAGACAAACTCCATTTTTCTGATCTAGTTATAAAGAGTTGGGCTCATGGGTTAGAGCCCAATCCATGTGCCTCAACTTCTCTGATGTTTTCATTATTTCCTTTTTGTCATTTAGTTAGATCTGCTTCTGATAGTTTCATTGTTGTTTAATTCTACTTTCAATTTGTTGTGGTAGTTATTTCTTTGTTTACAGAGTAGAGGAAAAATCCAAAATTTGTTATCAAGCCTTCCCCTCTCATATTTCTCAATAGAGTTCGAGCAGGGTTGACCTTCCCATAGGCCAAAAAACTTCTTTCTGTTCAATGTTTTTATCGCACATTTTTTTCTATTTTTCGTGCACGAATCCGTAGGTTTGTTTGCAATAATAAGCATCAAAAGTTTCAGAGAAGTTCATTATGCCATTCTGCTTCATCTTCCAGTTTCTCCCCATCTCTGTGTTATGCTTATGAAATTTTTTGCTATGCCTTCATTTCCCTCATTTCTCTCTTCTTATCAGGTCCCGCACCTTTTTTTCATAGAAATCTATTAAAATTTTGACCTCCGCATGTTCTCCTCGAAATTCCCGCTATCGCACTTCGCATCTCACATGACCCTTCTCTCCTTCCTTTGTTGTTTTTTAGCTCGATTGAGATTTCCCTCCTCACCTTACCTTCATCATTTATTAATGAAATCATTCGACAAACCTTCAGAAATCGACCTTTCCCTCTTTCCTTTAAGACTTACCGCAATCAAAAATTGCATTCTCCATGTGGTTCTTGTTAACATTGTTCCACTCCCAAACACTGTCTGCGATATTCCGACCCTACCTCCATGTCACCCATCGCATTTCTCACTTTGAAAATTTTTTCCTTGTCACAATCGCATCGTTGCACTCCCATCATATTTCGCATTTCACAATTCTATCCTTATCGCAATTCTCACATTTCGACCCCACACCTCACTTACTACCTTCCACCCCTAAACCCTGATTGTGAAATACCATGATCGTAGCACAACATCACAATCACATTTCGCATCACATTCTATATCGCATTTTTCACTTCACATTTCCTCCTGACTTCACTCCCGCTTCTCCTCCAGCCTTGTGACATTGCGATATTGCGATATCACATATGGCATATCGCACTGCCAACCCTCCATCGCAATTCCACCATCACACTTTCCAAAGCCTCCCACTCCAAATAATTTTTGTGATATTATGCGCTTTAATAAAGTCCAAACACCTTTTTCACTTGTCTAAGCCTTGTTTCATGCATTTAAGCCTTCCATGAGCACCTTTAGCCCTTTTTCCTCTGAACTGCAATCAACATTTTTTTAGTTAAAATTAGATCATGAATATTTGCATGGTTAAAAGCATGGTAGATAGATCATAGGATAAGTAGAGTGTGTTTAGCCATTTGGCTAGCTCAGTGTAATTTAGTTTAGTTCCTTTTCTGTCATTTCCTTTCAGCAATTTAATTTAGTTTCTTTTATGTCATTTCTTTTCAGCAATTTAGTTTAGTTTCCTTCTTGTAATTTATTTTCAACAATTTAATTTAGTTTCATTTATTTCTTGTCCTTTCCGCAATTTAGTTTAGTTTCATTGAAGTGTGACAAACTTCACTGAGAAACCCTAGAAGTAGCACCCTTTTGTATATCAGAAGAGGATGACATGAGTAGAATGCATATGTTGTGTATATAGCACTGTCACCTCCAATTTTGTATGAACCCTGGGTTGATAAAGTAAAGTAGGGAATCCCTTGGGAGTTGTAGCACTCTTGGTGCAGTACCAGGGCTCACTAGTGCTTTCCTTGTGAGAAATTTTCAGAATGATTTCAATGTTTCGGTGAGAGGATTAAGTAAAAATTTTCAACCCATTCTCATTTTTTTATAATTACTTGAAGGTGAATCCATTTGGTATTCTTGAGATGTGAAATCGCCACACAGTTTGTGAGTCAATTTACATGTTGAGCCGTAATCAGCTAATGCTCGAAAAATGGGAAAATCTGAGAGGCTAAGAAATTTGAAGCAACAAAAATACATGTTTGAGGTTTATTTGAAATATTTTGAAGCAAAAAGGAAAAAAAATGCATTCACATTAAAATTCATAAAGGAATTTGTATATGACAAATTCCCTTCCACCATTACATATGTAAAGACAACCAAAGAGGCCTAGGATACCCTTGAGAGGTCTTTTGGTGTAAGGGGGAGTATTCAAATTGAAAATGTATGTGGATCTATAGCATAAAATCTACATCGAGATGAAAATTTTGGTGAATCCCACTTAAAAGTGGATGACAATAATGATGGTGTATTACTAGAAGTAGAGAAATAGCATATAGATGCTCATGAATCCCACTATGCACAACCACAAGAGGATGAATATTTAGTGAATCCAGCAATAGATTTTCTTGATGACATTGAAGCTGCCATTGATGTAGTAAATGGTTTGGTCGATCCAACAATCAAAATTTTGATGTTAAGTTTGATCAAGAACAATTAGACAAGGATGAATGGTTACACATCTTGCAACAGAAAAATATCATATATATATGATGTTATTTGGGGAGAGAATCCCATTGGGGTCTAAAAACCAAGTGGAAGACAACCTCTTTGAAAAAACATAGGTTAGTAGAGAAGTGGAATCGACAGATACAGAGAAGGAAACACAAGAGGAGAAAGCTCTCATTGCAGAGCGGAAAGAACAAAATCAATATGGTTTTGTAGATGTTTTTTAAATTAACCTTTATTTTGGGTGTGTAGATGTTAGCAATCACCAAGAAGAAATACAAAAAATTGAAAAATAAATAAAGTATCTTGAAGCATGGCTTGCAACACCATGTGTTAATGGAGTTTGCATAGAAGTTGCAACAACGAATGTTGAAGACAACATGGATGTTGTAGAAAATGAAAATTTTAATGAAATTTTCATGTATTGGAGTCCTGAAGATAAAAACAATTATTCTCATCTTATGTTGCAAAAAATTGATGATCAAAATATTAGTGATGAAGAGAACACAATTGAATATGACATGTGGCAGCAATCCACATACAATAAGTTTCTTGAATAAATAGATGATATGAATGGAAAATGTAGAAAAATGGTGAAGTTTCATCAAAAAATGAATAAAATGAAACTTTAAGCCTGAAACGAAAAGACAAAACTGAAGCAATTCATAGGATACGAGACCTGGAAGAAAAGAAAAAGAAAAAGAAATAAAATTTAGTTAATGTTATTTTTTTTAAATTGTAAGTCTAGTTGAGACTTAGAACAACAAGCATATTAGTTTAAATTTTTGTCATTGTAATTAAGGGGGAGTGTTGGAGAAAATAATTCCAACCACCTGTTATGTTTGTTAGATGCCATAACTATCAATCTAGGTGTCATTTTCAATTTAAGTTTAGTATAGTTCAATTGAGTTATAGTTGAGTTCCAGTGCATTCATTTATTATTGTTTTTCTCCTATGTAATATTATTTAACTATTATTGATTAATGTGAATACTGGATTTGCTCCATCTTCTAATTTCAAGTTGATTCTTGTCTTGTCTTCCGCCTCTACAATCTTTAATAGTTATTTCAAGAAATGTTTTACAGGTTTTTAGCACTTTTTGACATCTTGGACTAAAAACTGGTTTCCTACTCTCGTTTTTTTCTCTTTAATAAATATAGATAAATATTAAAGGATGAGTCAAAGAAGATTGCACACAAAGTAATTATGAACAACACACAAAATTGGGCATCCTTTTTCACTTACAACTCAGTTTATTCATTATATTTGTCCAACTATTAAAATGTCAACTATATTTTTATCGCAATCTATAATTGTAAGGTAATGCATCTTGTTGCTACAAATATTATGTTATCACGAGGCTGGAGCAAGTTGGGTTGTGTCAACTATCAACCTAGCATAACTATTTCAACCAAATTTTGATTAGAAGTTAGCCCTTCCAATCAAAGATGGCTCTCTCAAAGTAAATGGTGAAATATTCTAGCTGAATTTTAATTTACAGATGGCTAACTTTGTAATATTTTTTATATTGTTTTTTTGCAGGTGGAAGAGCTTATGATAGTCACCATTGGGCATGGATTCAGCTAAGGAAATTTCAATTTACAAACAATTGTATTCATGGAAGATAAGGAAAATTAGCTTAAACATAAACTTTTATAGAAAACACAACATATGAAAGAAATTGGAGCATTTAATCATGAATTCCAAGTAATCATACTACCATGAAGCTGTTAACAATACACAAAATGAAGAGATAGAAACACATAAGCCAAGGATAATATCAAGTTGTAAAACAGTCTACTGCAAAATGTATATTAGCTGATAAAAAAAATTTAAATAAGTATCTCTCTCATAACATTCATCAACCCCTTAAAAGTGAAAAAATACATTATTTATAAAGTTAAGTCTCTTTACAATAGTTTTCCACATGGGCTAGACTCGATACATTAACCAACAGACCTAATTCTAGTAGGATTGCATCACATAGAGAGTTTATATGGATATTTTTTTGTTTGGGAGATTTTGTATACAAAAATGAATCTATGACCATTTATAACTTTAACAAAACTCTAACATACTATACTAGTCATCCTTATCGAACCCAATTAACTTATGGGGTGTTTTATAGTTAATGCACTGAATAAAGACCTCATAGGCTAGAGTTGGGATGATGAGATGTAGTGATGAGTTGGCATCATAAGTTGACTTGATGAGTTGTCATCTACATGGAGGTTGACCTACTGAGTTTTCCCCTTCAAAAATTATATAATCATATGTATGCTCTTGACTAGTGGTTTATCCATTTCTTCAATGTTTGACTACCCAAAAATCATCAAAACTACATAATGCTGGAAAAAACATAGTACATGCAGTTTGGTAGCAAATGCCAAAATCACCCTTCTGAATATAATTTGACTTTTCTAAATATTATAGGGTATTATCTAAGGTTTATGAGTTAAATAAATTCCTCGAGCCCACGTATTTCTGAAATTTTAACTCGTGTTTTCCTCCATTGAAAGCTACAATAGTTTCGTAGCAAATTTATGCATTCAAGCGTGGGAATCGCTATGAAAGTGCCTAGTTTCTAATATTATGCATTTTCATTATTATTTTGCCTCCAAAACACTTCTAAAATCCTATATAAGCCTATATAAGTAAAAATTGATGGTAGTACCATATTCATGGAGCATCACCGGTAACAATAATGAATTGGATGCCCCTCTTCAAAAGTTTAGCTTCAATCATTTCCATTTGTGTTTCTAAATATTTGACTTGAACCTACAACCTTCTCCTATCTTCTTGCAACCATATATTTCTCCTGCATATATGCTTCATCCTTCTGTGTAGAGGCAATGTCCTCTTTAACATATTTCCTTATTTATCTTCAACTTCATTGTAAAATTCTAGTTGCTTTGATATGTCTTCCTTCAATTCCTCAAAAAATTTTTTTGATTCTATTACCTCATTTCGAGCATCTCTTAATTGTTCTTAAAACATCTCCACTTCACCTTTCTCTTGAACAGGCTCCTTACCTTTCCTCTTTGTAACAGGTTCTATTTTTGTTGGAGGCAATTTTGGTATCTCTTCTTCTGATGGCATCTTCTCCTTTAATGGTTGCTCAAGCATCTTTTCTTTTAGTTGTTGTGATCTTGTGATAGGTTGTCTAGGCTTGAAAATAAAACTTGAATCTTCTTGAGAAAAACCCAACTTCATGGATCTTTTGTTTTTATTTTGAGTTTCTCCCTCCTTGATCTCAACAGGCTGCACAATGAAATTTTCTTCAATTTCAATAGCCTCAAGGATATCTGACAACTTACCTCTTCCTTCAGTTTGGCTTCTAGTGACCCCCCTTGTATAATGTTTTACTTGGCTGCTTGTATAATTTTCCTCTGCCACCACAGGCTTCTTCACATGCTCAACTTCAAGTTCTATAGGCTTTGATATATGCTCCATCTCCGCCTCATGATCAATTATAGGCACTACTTCATATTCTTGTCTTCCCTTCAAGTACTAGATTTGGATTTTGGTGTTTTCCTAGGAGTGACAACATCAACTTCGTAGTTGCTTAGCAACAAAAATGTGGGCCAATATATTTTAAATTTATTTAACTCTTCAAACACTAGAAACTTAATGAGAGCATGATGAAAAATTGATGTGTCACTGGTATTAGATTTGGCCTGAACCTTGTCAACCATTTTTCCCAATCTTCTAAACAAACAGAAAGGTATATCTAAGGGTTGTTTACTTGTGAAGTGCAACAAAAATTTGAAATGGTATTGATATACCATGTGGAAACTACCCTCACAAGTGAATTATTTCTGGATTACCATCATAAACTTATAAAAATACTCTTTAAGACAAGCTCTAGGAAGGCTTGAAGCCATATAAATACCTTTGTGTTCTTCTTTTAGGAACTCATCACAATTCTTCAATTTGAACTTATGCACCTTGAACCATAATTCTCTTGACCTGGGGATCTCTGTGACCTAAGCAATGGTGTCAGGGGACACTGCAAAAATCAGTATACCAACTATGATCGTGTTCCTATAAAGTTAATAGAAAAATCCTTTTAAATTTTCGCATGATACCCCAGCAATATTTGATAGATCCAAAGACACCCTAGAGAGGAAAATGCTTTGGTGAATGTGGGGTCTTATAGTCACACTAATCTATGGCTTCTGGGCCATAGTTGTAGGCACATAACTACTGAAATTGGGCCAGAGATGCGGGAAAAACGTGGCAAGGTAGCGGTGAAGATGTCATAGTTGCGTGTAGAGTGTGGTAAGGTCGTGGCTAGGGTTCTAAGGTTAGATCGGGCTTATCAGGGCCAGGGTCACGAGCAGAGTGTTTTCTGCTAGCAGCCAAGTAGCTATAGCTGCGGGAACAACGTCTTGAGGTCGCGGTTAAGGGTTTTTTTTTAGCAGATCTGAGTTGGGTCATCTTCAGTTTCTTGCACAATGATTCCGGACATCAGTTGCTCAATCATAGATGTTTGTGATCAATCTTTGATAGCATCCTAGATTCAGATCTAGGATTTTGCAGTTGATATCATTTGGCTTCGGTCATCTATTGGATATGTGTTTCTTGATGTTGTAGATCTACAGATCTGTATATTTCCGCTGCATATGTATTCGGCTCATTGTACTCTCTGCTAAAAAAACATTATGAATGTTTTATTGAAGAAGAAGAATTGAAAGGGTTTCTTGCTTATGGGGTTTTCCCCTGGTCTTGGACCAATTTGTTGTCTCGTATGATTGTTTTGTTGTCTTCTTTATCACTGCATGTATTGTTTTATCTTCAGTTGCAGTATCTGATTAATTACACTGCTAATAATTTGATGTATTTTTTATCAATAAGTAATTAGGGCTAAAGTAATTGATACACCATAGAACAATCTAAAAATTTAAGACATCACTCCCTATTTCCATCTATATTACTTTTAACCTATTATTAATATTTAATTAAGGCGACATGTAAATTTTTACAAATCCTTTACATATTATAAATTGAATGATATTTAAAAATGTTTACTTTATTAGATTACATCTATATATGTGTCCCCTATATTGGGTTGTAGAGTGCATGTTCGTGCAATAACTAATAATGATTATTAATATAAGGCCTATATTCATCTGAACTCTGGACCTATCAAGTGCTTCTAGAGGTGCAAACCTCTTTTTTTAGTGCAAAAATTGAGAAAATATTTGCACCTAGAGAGCTTTGATCCATCTCGGAGTCCGATAGATTCGAAATTAAGATGGATCTAGGCAGGTTTAATATTAATAGTTAATAATTTTAATTATTAATAATTAGTAATTTTAAAATTTAGTTATATTTTTTAAATTTAATTTCTATTTTTATGTTATTTCATTGAGTCAAAATGTTTTAATTAATATATATATATTTTTAATGTAATTTTATTGAATGAAAGTGTTTATATAACACAATATAACATGAAATTACAACATCTCTTCCATAATGGTCAAGAAGATGTTCAATGCAAAAGCGTAATAAAATAAAATTAATTATATATATATATATATATATAATTTTATTTTATTACGCTTTTGCATTGTCAATACCATGGCTTATAAATATTGATTATGAAATGAGAGATGGTTTTTTGGCATGTGGTATTGATAAGTCATGGTATTGTAAAAAAAATTATTCACAACTTAATAATATCTATGATAAAGTGAGGTGAATATCCATGGTTAGTTTTTATATGCTTATTCATAAAATTTAAATATAATTACAAAATTATTATTTTAACTTATATGATAAAATAGATCATAGTTATACCTTATATATTTTAATGTCATAGAAGATTTAGATATATCTTAAAAGTAATTATAGTCTTCTTCATCTTTTATTTATTTTTTTTAATGGATTTAATTTTTAGAAAGTTATAAATTTAAATTCAAAATATTATTTGTGGGGCATATATGTTATTAAATTAATTTGAAAATTTTAGTAAAGGTACTACTGCTTATTCCGGGTTTCGTTTCCATCACTATTAATGTAATTAGATAATGGGTTTCATTTCCATCACTATTAATGTATTTAGATAACGAGCGTGCAGTCCGAAGTGTTTTAAAAAATGCGACTTATGAAAATATTTTTGAACTTGAGCCACTAAATGATGGAAATTTGCTTACCAAGGATGAGCACACCCACAATAGTCCGGTCACATGTTGCTAAAGATATTTGCATTTTTCAAAGTTTATACTCTTGCCCTCTTTGGAAAAACATTGGAAACAAGTGCGATGGCTATGCGATGGTTAGGGGACTATAGGAACTCTGATGAAGTCATTTTAGAATCCATTACTATATTTTATAGAGGGTTTCTCTAGAAAGGAGTTAGAAAATAAAAAAATGGTTATTGGTTACTTAGGAAAATATTTGTATTGTCAAGTTAGTTGGGGCTTTGGGACTAAGAGGTCTAGAGATCCTAAATAAGGCATTTGGGGCTAAATTATAGTGGAGGTGGCTTCAAGGATGAAATGAAATTTGGGAACAAACTTGGGACATGAAATATTATCACACTCCTTATTAGCAAAATATGTTAAGTGCTATAGAGTATTTGTTAAACATGGGTATTGTAAACACAGGACATGAAAGATAGACATGAGAGATGTTATTGCCCATAACATGATGTATATCTATAATACAATGTGGTGACCCCTAGATTCCACATTCCAAGGTAACTAGACTCATTTTTTATTGTTTTCCTTCCACACCTACCCATAGAATATTAGGTGTCCAACATTACCCCCCTTAATCTGAAGAGGTATGTATGAGTCCAAGAAGAGAGTTGTTATACAAAATGGAAAAGTATGCATGGCAGCACTTAGGTTGAATGAGCTCTCTGAAATGTTGGCATAAAGAGGTGGTTTAAGGATGACCACCAACACTAGAACACTTAGTGTAGTTCTCGGAACTCTTCCAAATCTGGCAAGAAGCTGAGGTCTTCTACTAGCGGAACTACTCCTCATATTTTGAGGAGGGATACCTTCAACCTAGAAGAAGGGATTTCTACAACCTGTGATGGTTTAAGGATGACCACCAACTCTGGAATGCTTGATGCATTTCCTATAACTCTTCCAAAGCTAGCAAGAGGCTGAAGTCTTCTGCTAGAGGAAGTGTCCTGAATTCTTTGAAGAGGAAGGATATCAACCTCGCATATATGGTTTAAGGCTATCCACCAACGAAATGCATGCACATGGGCATCTGTGTCTCTGGCTACAACTCTGAATCTAGAATGACAAGTTGTGGATCAGGCTCGCTTGATGTGGCTTTGAAGCTTGTAGATGACCACTATTTTCTCCCCTGTCAGATATAAAGTGAGATGATGGCGAAAAATCAACTACAATATTGTTCAATATTCTATAAAATGTTCTGACATATGACTTAAAAATCTTCTTCGTTGTTGATGCCCATTACCAAGAAGCGATCCATCCAATATGAATATTTGTTCTTGCAGGAGGATTTTTTCTGAAGCATTTGCGTGAAGAATGGGTGTGCTGACCACAGTGCTTGCATGGGTGAAGATCGAAATAGTGATCTTTCATATGGCCAACTCGATCACAGTGTTGACATTTTACAATATGTTGTTGCTGCTGTGGAGGAGGAGAAGAACCTAGAATAGTTGTAGGTGAGCTATCATGAAGAAATACGACACACTGAAATTTCCTGGGCTTGGAGTAGTTCGGAATATGAAAGGACAACTCCTTGTCATATCCAAGACCTGTTCTGTGCTTGTTATAGATAAGCTCTTCTCAAGGTTTTACGATGGGCTTGGGAAGTGCAGGTTGGATTTTCGCTTCTGCATGCAAATCTGATTTGGTACAAGGATCAATGATCTGAATAGTTTCTTGTTGCTGATGAGAGTTTGTCTCTGTATTCTGAATAAAAACAAATGTAGAATGAAAACTCTTTTGTTGAAGCTCTGACTAAGCTGCAAAAATTGAATATTGGCTTGTGCGTCTTGTAGATAATTTTGGATGTCAGTGAGAGAAGCTTTGCTGAATTTTATTGTATTATCCATTATGGAGAGTATCAAAGTATTAAGTAACTCTGATATTCCTCCAATAGGAACCATTTTTCAGCAAATGAATCTTAGAAAATAGTAAAATAATGAGGAATTATCCAACTCACAAAAATTAAAAGTTGGAATGTACACTTTCTGTGTTGCCTTTTTTATAATCGATCTTATTGTCTTGTCCAAGAACTTTACTCCATTTCACACCAATCACATTCCACTCATGGTGCAGTGAGGAAAATTCACCCTTCTCTCATCTAGCCCAATACGATTTCCAGATTCATGTAAGGTTCATTGGAATATTTTCTAAACACCAACCATCAAAATCAATGCAACAATTAAATCATTTTTTCTGTCTCAAGACATTCGACCAGCGACCAACAAAATTCGACTGGAATCGGATTCGTGGGAGTGTTGGTGGAAGAGGAACCGTTAGTGTCAATGCCACAAAATGCAACCATGTATACCAGTCCACAAACAACGTTCCCCCTCCTCCCACCAATAAGTGTTCCTCCTCTGTCGGCGGTGAAGGTGTTATTCAGTTGCACATCATCCAATCACCCTTGACATTCCAAGTAGCGTATAAGAGGAGCGCATTCCAGGAAACGTGCAATGAGGGAATGGCACAATTGGGATAGCGTGCAAGGTTCTGAAATAACCTCGGCGTGGGAGCAACCAACTCTAGGAGTCCAACTGTGAGAGAAGACATGACATAAGGGGAGTCGAGTGTTATATACTGGGGGGTGAGTGTTATAATCGTGGAGTGTTATACTGGAGCCACAATGTCAAGGGAAGAGATGTCGGTAATATGCGTTAACAATGGTATAGCGTATGAAGGCTACAGTGGGATTTTATTCAAATCTGATCCTTTTTTTGCTCTGTTTGGACAAGGGTCAGGCCAGGCTAGAGCTCAACCAACAAATCCTTTGTCAAATCCACTAGGATTCGGGAGGAGAGCAACCACAGAGGCATGGTATATCTGACAGAGGTCGAATATGCATATTAATAGAAGCTGAGATTCTGTATGAAGCAACCATTGTTTGCAAATGGAATAAACGGTTCGTTAAGAAGTGTATGTGGGATTTCAATAATATAAAGATATCTTGTAGCTTAATTTGGTGAGAGGGTTGTGAATCATGGAGGCCTGAGCTAATTCAGGATGCATTTCCTACATCTAACGCTGGTTGGTGACTTAGATGGGCCTAGTTGTGGGAATGCCAAAAGCGTTGAGAAATGGAAGGGGTGTATCTCCTATGGGCTTGACAAGGAAAAATACTGACCAGTGAGTTTCCTTGTAGGGGAAACGATGTTCGATGTGAGGGAGAAAGTCTACGAAGAACTAGTGGCTCGATGGTCAGGGATGAAAGAAAAGGAGAGTTTATATACGAATGGCATCAATTCTATGATTTTCAATTACACTACAATCAAAAGCATTGGATCAGGTATTACAATGTAACTAGAAAGAGAGTCAGAGCATCGAAACGACAAAGTCTTCAATAGAGACTGCACTTTTTTTTTATTTCGAGACAATGCGAAGGCCAGGTCAAGAAGAAGCTAACAATGGGATTATTCTACACAATGGTAGAGAAATTCCCAAAATAATTGCACCACAAAAATAATGATTCACATTTGAGAAGGGTAGGAAGGAACTCGTTCTGATACCATGTTAAGCATGGGTATTGTAAAAACAGGATATGAAACATAGACGTGAGAGATCCTATTACCATTAAAATGATGTATATTTATAATACAATGTGGTGACCCTTGGATTCCACATTCCATGGTCACTTGGACTCCTCTTTTATTGTTCGCATTCCACACCTACCCATAGAGGATTATGGGTCCAACAGTATCCCTTAAAATTCTCTATATGGAATTTGGCAAAGGAGAACCATACTGATCTTATCCAAATCCATGCCTAATGAGAGATTACAAATGGCCACATTGCCCTCTTTGGAAAAACCCTTGGAAACAAAAATTCCATCGTTGGGTGACCATGTGGAAATATGTGAGTTGAAAGCATTTACTTTAGAGAAACACTCCACTATAGTAGAAGATCTCTAGAAAAAATTTATTATTTTGAGTGCAAAATTTGAGAAAATGTTTGCACCTCGAGAGATTTGATCCCTCTCAGAGCTTGATAGATCCAAAATTAAGATGGATCTAGATCCGTTTCGTTATTAATTATTAATAATTATAATTAATATTTTTTTTTTAATTTAATTTTACTTTTATGTAATTTCATTGAGTTAAAGTGTTTTAATTAATATATATTTTCTTAATTCATTTTTTAATGTAATTTAACTAAGTCAAAATATTTAGATAACAAAACATAACGTGACATTAAAACATCTCTTCCATAGTGAGCTCAAGAGTGTTCAATATTACTTTTAACCTATTATTATTATTTAATTGAGCATACATGTAGATTTTTACAAATCCTTTACATCTTATAAATTGAATGAGATTTAAAAATATTTACTTTCTTACATTGCATCTACATATCTCCCCGTATATGGGATTATTTTTATTTTTATATAGTTATTTTTCATTTATTGTGTTGTTTAATTTGGTTAATATATATTCTTTAATGGTTATGTTTACTATGATATTTTATAGAGTTTTCCAAATTTCAATATTATAAAAAGTTACATGTGGTTATATTGTTTATTTTACCAAAACGTGAATGTTATAATAGGTTTATAATACCGTTATATTTATTGCATTGTTCATCTTGGTTAATTTATGTAAATTTCTTATGTTCTTCAATGGTTATGTGACATTATGGTATTCATGAAGAATTATATTGTATTGTGACATTATGAATAGTTATGTTTAATTTCATTGTTTATCTTGTTCAACTTATATCAACTTTCTATGTTCTTGAATGGTTATGTGGCACTGCAACAATCAACAAAAGTTATATTGTATCACAACATAACCACTATGGAATATTAGTCATAAACATTGAGTACTAGATTAAGATACATTATGCCATATTGCATCAGATATTATGAATGGTTATGTTTGAATTTGTTTTACATCTTGGTTGAGATATGTCAACTTGCTTTGTTCCTCAATGTTTATGTTGCATTATGGAATTCATTAAAAATCACATCATCTGGTGCATAACCTTTA
Source organism: Pinus albicaulis (assembly GCA_034641835.2). Taxonomy (NCBI): domain Eukaryota; kingdom Viridiplantae; phylum Streptophyta; class Pinopsida; order Pinales; family Pinaceae; genus Pinus; species Pinus albicaulis. The sequence goes on along the minus strand of CM076571.1, from coordinate 437,808,371 downwards.
TAGGGTGTCCACATAAATATTGAAGAATTGTTTAAGATGCTTAATGTGTGGTGTACATCCATCAAAGGGTTACGTTGTATTGTGACATAGTCATTGTGTGATGTTACTATAAATATTGAATAATAATTTAAAAACATTTATGGCGTATTGTGAAATGGTGTTTTCCAAAGATAGCTATAATTTTCTATATAGAATGTTATTTATTACTAGGATCGATGATGATTGATGATGATTGACTTGGGTTGATTATACATATTTTACTCTATATATTTTCTTTATTATTCATTATGATTATATTCCATTAGTTTTGACCTTATACATTATACCTTTTGATCCCTAATTATATCAGTGCCTATGTAGACCATCTAACCATTTATTAATGTTGCAATGCAAAACAAATCATCAAATAATGTAGTAATTTGGAATATGTTATGTAGTGCCTCTGATGTAATTAATTTCCTATCATAATTTTATGGTTTTATTTTTGCACAAATATTTAAGTTTGGATAATTTCGTGAGGCTAAAATTCAATTTGAACATCTTAATGACATGTAAATATAGTATTGTTATCAAGGAAATATTATTATCCCACTTATTGTCTATTTGAAAATATAAGAGGAGTTAACATGTGAGTATTCACGCTACCACTTTGTTTCAAAAAAAATTAAGAATTAGTTATAGTCCAGGAAATGATAGTTGTCACTGTTAAAAATCCTCCATATTTTTGACAAAATTCCTAACCACAAGAAATAGCATGATGAGAGAGAAATTTCATGTGGTGAAAAATATGAAGAAAGAATATTTTGGAAGAGAAAGGCAATATGAGAAATTGGGATTCCAATGGGAGAGAAAGATTGGACCAAAAAAAATAGAAAATTAGATATTGATCTAGCAAGACATTGTTACGGTCTAAGGAGGAAGGTTATAAGAGAACATTGATTAAGATTTCTTATAGACGGACTATTTGAGGCTCAGGGGTAGTTTTTGTTTAGTAGTTCATTTGGTTGGGAGCAACGTGGTCACTCCTATTGTATTTTCAAATATTTATATAAGTGAATAGATTATCTATTTAGAATATTTATAATAAAAAATAGGAATGTTTATAATAACATGCATAGGAAGAGGAATAAGTAGTGGGTGTATATATATATTAATAAATGTTTTCCTGGTAATATTTAGTGTCAAGTATGAAGCTTGTTTGTTAAAATATACTAGGTAAAACAATGAATTATTCCTTGTTGTAGCTTTAAGGAAAATTAGGGTTAGCAAGGTTACAATCCAACACAGAAGAAATACTTCTTTGCTAACCCTTGACAACGTGCAGTCCCTATTCAATGTAAAAGAGCCCTTCTAAGTAATAAATGAATAAACCCAAGTTTTGGAGTCATATATATAATTCCTTGTGTATCAATTATCTTCCTTGGCCAAGGATGAGCCTTGAAGGTATGGTGTGTCTGTGTGTCTGTGTGTATAAATATAAACAAATAAGTCAGATGAGAATAAATTTTAGCGTAAGGGATCAATATTAATAATATCTCTAGTAAAAGACAAGAAGTAGAAGTTACTTTAAACAAACATATTGAGATAGAAACAAAATAAATACTCATGTAACTAGAACATATTTGTGTGTGGCTTACATAGAGATAGAGACCAAGAGTTGTATGTATGAAAATGAAACAATAATATCGCTTATAAACTTAATCTATCCTATATCTTATGAAAACATGATTTTGATTGAGTAATCTTGAACATGAGTACATAAAATTGAAGGAAGTCCAACATACATGTTATAACCTAATTAGGAAATAACTTTCATCTCTTGATAAAATAAAGGGTTGAGATTGAGGAAATCTTATATACATATAATTAGGAGAGATTCCCTTAAGAAATCATATGCTCAAATTAACTTTTGAGAATAATATACAGAGCTTATGAAAATTTGTGAACACGTAGGAATTTCTTCTCAGTATAACCATTATATTAATCAAACATATAAATCAAGACAATGTGTTTATAGGAAAATTTTCAGAGGAAAAAAATTGAATAATCCTCATACAAGAAAATTGAAAATAAAATTATATTTTTGCTTCACGTACTGAGCACGGGAACCCAATACATATTGATGGAAAGTAAGTGACTTGAATTAGTTTTAAAAGTTAATTAATCAATCTAGAAATAAGAAGAGATAATATGCCATGTACGGTGACAAAATTAAAGATATGACATCAAAACCCATTGGATTGGGACTTAACATGTGGTAGAGTATGGCAAAAGTTTTAGTATTTTTACTTTGTACCTAGATTTCCGAAGTACTAAGTACAAAAAACATTATGACTCGATCGAGGGGGAGGAAGAGCTAACCTATAAGAAACAAGATCTAAAAAAACCTTTGTTAGACAAATATAAGAATTTGTGTGTGTGTGTGTGTGTGTGTGTGTGTGTATATATATATATATATATATACTTCCACATGCACATGAATATACACAACTCTAAAAAAGAAAAAAAATTAAGCGGTTTTATATCTACCTCATGGAGTCTTAAGAATGCTAAAAAATCCCATTTCCTATAATAGAAGAAACCCTTTGTTAGTAAAATATTTATAGAAACTCTTCAAGAAATTTTATCTTCCAAAAAACAAGTTAACATGTAATGGAGAGAAATGAGGGTTTGAAAAACCACATGGTACCTATAACTCTCAATTGGTTGAGTCAGAGTCACTCCCAAGGAGTCAAAATGTAAACTCTATCACTACTATGAAAGGGAAAGGTTTGATATCCAAACCATGAAAAGTACAGATACAACCTTGGTCAGACCACAATCTCAAAAGGGTAAATTTTGTGAAGAATATTATAGAAGAAAGTAAAATATGGAGTTTAAAACCCTTATTTCTTGCATGTAACATTTAAAAACTTATTGCAATGACCAGTTGGGGAAGATATAATTAGGACTGCTATAGGAAATTTTCTAGTATCTGCAAGAAATATATATGATTAGAAGCTACATAATCCTAATGAAACTAAAATCCCTCAGGTTAAATTTTAAGAAAAATGTTGTGAGAATTCAATCCTAGATTAATTACCTAGCGAGGACTCCCATCTGATGAAGTGACACCATCTAAAATAATGGATGGGAAAAATATGATTCTTAGGAAGGTGGGCTTAATGGTAAAAATGGTTTCTTGGTAGAGTAAGAAGAAAAGGAACCTCGAGTCAATATTAAGGAAGAAACCAAGTTATTTGAGTTCCTTGAACCTGGAAAAGAGAGTCATAATTTTTCATCTCTACGTAACCCTTAAAATTGAGTTAGGAATCTACCAAAAAAATACAATTAACCATAACAATCAATACAAGGAAAAAAACATAGATGGAGGATACCTATATTTTTTGTGGTTATAATTTAACAATTGAGGGTTTGGATAACTAAGAACCATCATTCTCCTTAAAGGAGTTAACAAAACATAGGAAAGGAGAGAGCCATTAGTGTAAAATCAACATGAATTTTGAAGTTCGATCAAACCCTATCAAGGTAAAACCCTTGCTGGGGTTTTATACCTCTTGGCCACCCAAAACAGACAAACCAAATGACTGAGTGACCAAAGACTAGGTAGTAACCCTAAAGGTTGAGCAGAGCATCGCCACCATCGAATCAATATGAATACATCCAGGTCATCCTCAGTTTTAAAATCATGTGGTACGACCTAAGTGTTTCCTCAGCGAGCAAGCCACATAGTAAAGGCACATGGTTAGCATTTTCAAAAGGTGATATAATAAAATTAAACCATGAAGCAGTAACCCAATGTAGTGGTAAATAAATACTCCACCTCATATGAGGCATTAGCTCCAAACACCCCTATGTTGTGCTGTAAAACATTAAAATAAAACATTGATGTATTATAAGAGTTGGGTCTCAACATTAATCATGATGCTATAATAATTAACCAACATTTTTATATGATGAAGTAGAAGGGTGGCCTAGCCACCCCATTACCTTTAAAACAATATTCTCTACCTTAGGTATAAGGAAACAAAATAATTGAGCCCTTAGGGTAGTAGAAATAATATATATGTATGTATATATGTGAGTGAATCCTTCAATCCATTTAAATAAAGCAAGGATGTAAGGAGTGCTCCATACCATCTTAGTAATGAGTTAACAAACAAGTATATATATCTAAAAAAATGTTTCGGAAATGTGAAAGTTAGGGTACATTACATGCGGTATAATAGTTTTAGGTTATGATATTGTGTCCTATGATGCTAATCACAATTTTTTTTTAACAAATAAATGGTTTTTTTTACCTAATAAGAAGAGAAGAAGGAACATTAATGAGAGAACCATCTACAATATCACCTATAGGAGAAGGTAAAATGTGGGTAAAACTTGTAATAGAAGAACCACCTCATACAATGGAACTATTAGATATTATTAAGGGATTGAATATGGAGCTATCAAGCAATAGAGATGATAACGAGAAACTACTAAAGGTTAGCGCTAAGCAAGAAAAGTTTGTAAAATTTTTTAACAGATAGTATTATGAAAGGAATTGTACACCCAATTGTACACAACATATGGCACTTAGAGTCAGTAAGAAACATGTATAGAGGGCACAATTTTAGCTTAAAAAATTATGAAAGGAAAAAATTAAAAAGTTATCATAAATTTTGGTTAAAAAATCAACCCTCCGGGTGCTCCAAAGGCAGTTTGACACGCCCTTGCAACTTTTTCTTCGATATCCATGAGGGCCATAGAAAGCACAATTAGCTTCTTAGGAGAAAAATTACTTGAAGTAGACTTAACACCCTAACATCAAATATTTGACCATTTGAGCCTTGAGGATCAAGAAGCCCTAACGGAAGGATGATGGTAGCCCCGTTTCATTTATGAGCCAAACTATCTCATTTATGAAGCAAAGGATGGAGATAGTGTTAAAATTTCTATAAATGAAGAGGATTGAGAGCCAAAAACAAGAATAATTTGTGCATTGTTCTGCTGCAAAAATTGCTCCAAGAAATCAAGCATTCTAATTCTAAGAGGATTCCACCATTGAGATATTTTCTTCTTTTCTTCTTTGAGAAAGAAAGAGATTGAAAATGGAAAATTCTTGTTGAGAGATATTGAGCACCATTTCTCAAAAAAATATCTTCAAGTGTCTTTAAATTCCATTTTTAACTCTTCCACCACTAATAATTATTAAGGAGGGTCCTTTTCCCATTACTTTATTGATTTGTTTTGCTTCATTTTCTTGTTTCAAGTCGTTTAGTTTTGTTTTATTTCATGAATTTTTCCCATCCAATTCAATGTTTTGTTTGGTCCATATTTATTCACTAATATCATTCATGGTTTTTGTATCTTCTTAGAGGATTCAACCAAATACATGATAGGAATGATTTGGGACTCTTGTGTTGCCAAAATCAACACCAAATTGGTGACTCTTGCTTTCCTTTTTTGATCTAATTGGTTTTTCGTAGGCATTTTATCACTTTTTTTTTCCATTTTTTTAGTTACATAATATTTTTGCAGCTTTGCAGGTCTCCCTTAGACTTTCCCACGACCTTAAAGTCTCTATTTTTATTTTTTTAGGATGTCCTCATGGATTTTGTAGAAATAGTCATGAGGTCTTGCGACTGTGCAAACCATAACCCATGAGACACACATAAAATATTTTTTTACATTGTAATTTCATTTTCTTGAGTGTTTTGGAAGCCTTTAGTGATCTTCCTACACTCTTGCAATTTCTGACAGTTTAGATAGCCTTTAACTTTACTTCTCTAATCGTCATAATAGGGTAATTTTTCTTATCTTTTACTTTTAAAAAATTGTATATTGGGAGTAGTAGTGTGATTAAGAACAAGAGTAGGCTCACCATCCCTTGCACCATTTTGGCGAACCTATTGGAAAATCCAGAAAGGTTGTAAAATACTATATCCCATCTCCCTTGTAATTTGAATTTACACATAGCTTAACTAGGAAAGAAGTAAGCAACCCTCATCCACACAACTTTATTTGTTTTGAAAACAATTTTATTTTTGGGACTAGGAGTTGGTGTTAGTAAGAAAGATAGTAGTATCTCCCTCCCTTGCACCGTTTTATCAAACCTATAGAGAAATCTAAAAATTTTCTCAAAACACCAAATTTTCCATCTTTGTATGTTCACATCACAGAATTAGGAAAAAATAAGTGGAACATTATTCTCGTATCTTTTTATTTTTTAAAGGAAGAAGATCACATAATCTAAATAGGGAGATTTTTAATGGATCATCACATATCCACATTGTTGCAATTCAAACACTTTGTATGTTCACCATTAACCTTGCACACACCATCACATCGCACACTAAATTCTTGTAAACTTTGTGCAATGGGTATGCTCTTTTGCAATCTTAGTTTATCTAAATTTACACTTTCGAACACCTTGATCAAAGTAAGACCATTTAAAAACAACCATAACTTGAACCAAATAAATTCCCCACAGGGGTCAAAAAATAATTGATATTTCAGGTTAGGACCATAGGGGTAGGCACCTTATAGGCTTCCATTGTTTTTCTCCATCCAAAACATAGAATTTTTCCTTTTAGGGAACATTGAAATCCTATAAAATCTAGTTCCAAAAATAATGATGAGAAGAATCTCGTGAGGAGGTTCTAGATCCAAATTTAACAACCATAAGTTGATATTTTCTTATCCCCACTAGATTTATGTCACTTAGTGGCCAAATATTAGGGCATATTTCCCTATAGGTGGCAGATGCAATATCACTTTCACCAGGAGTTTATTTTGATTAGGCTACTAGAAGCATCTCTAGTACTTTTGAGATGTAGCCCTAGCATCGTTCGTTATAACTTCCTTCCATATTTTGGTTGTTTTTTTGGTGTCTAGAAAGATTTTCGGTACTATCGGGACTTGCCCCACTACCCTTTTAAAATAATTCATAAGGCCCAATTACTAATTGAGTGGAAGGACGCTAGGTCCTTTACGATTTTTTATCATATGCAAAAGGGTCAAAGCATGGACTTGCGTTACAATTTTTGGTGAAATAAGGGCACGTTTTACTGAAAAATGAATGCTCGATTGAGAAATTTTAAGCGCTCAATCAAGCTATTGAGGTTCTTAAAAATAGATTGAATGACCATTTTCTAACCCAAGTTAACACTCAATCGAGAGTTATGGCTCAATCGAGAGTTAAAACCATTAATAAAAGTTGGTAAGGGAGCTGGCGGGTTAGCTTTTTAATGGTTCGATTGAGCCTTTCAGCTTGATCAAGCTATTGGTTAACCATGTATGCCACTCAATCAAGGGTTTCTTTACCGATCGATTAAGAAATTTGAATTTTTAATTTTAGCACTCGATAGAGTGTTTAAAGTGCTTGATCAATCTCTTAAAGTCCTAAATATTACAGTTTCAACACCTATTCTCCATATTTCTTTGCAACCCCATTTTGTACCCTATTGGATGCAGGGTATAATTTTTCCTTAAGAAGAGGATTTTATCATGTTGGATTCATGAAGGAATCCTCTATCTAATGGCATATGAATTTGAAATTTTCATTAGGGGAATTTTGAGGTCTAAAATGGGCCTCCTAAGAAAAATGTACAATCAAAATTCACTTTATAAGAACCAATCACATTTTAGGGGATGACATCATTCCTAATGGTTGAGGTAGCATTTCTTGAGTTAAAGGTACTTACCTGTCACATTCTCAACGGTGGATAAAAACTCATGGTTAACCATGGTAATGCTCTAAGTACTTTTAAAGTCAAAGTAAAATACTCATAATAAATGTCATTTCACACTTTTTGAATAAAAATATATTATTGTCATCTCGTATTTCTTGAAATAAAAATGTATATCCCTATACATTTATTATATTATATTATATTATTATTATATAATATATTAATTACATGTTATGATACAATTTAAATAATACAAATTTTAATTAATAGCTAATAATATAATTAATAATTTATAAATTTATATTTATATTTTATTTTAAGTTATTTAAGTACAAAGGACAAATGCATTATTTTTTCAATGATAATAATTTTTTCTTGGAAATCTCATTCTTATTTATAGTGACATCAATATAATTTTTTTATTAATTTTATTTTGGTACAACTATTGAATTGAATTTAACTATGGTTACATGGATTGTGGTGCAAAAAGTGAATTGCACATTCATAGATATTATTTTATTGGTTTAGCTATTATTTTATTATTTCCTTAGAAGGCCCATTTTAGACCTCAAAAATCCCCTAATGCAAATTCATATAATATTTTTCATCTAATTTTGGACAGTTTCAAAGGGGCTAAATAAAAAATCAATAACATAAATATGCAAAATACCACTATCCTCGTCTATGGGTCCTCTTTATAAGGGTACTCTTATTTTTTCAATTTATTTAAAGAGTTGAAAAAAATATTACGTGAACATGTGTCTCCAAAATGCAATTGAAATAATACTCTGCCAACTTCGAAAAATAATAAAAAATATAATTTGCATAAAAATTAAGTTTTTAATATGAAAAAGTTAGTTCTCTCTATGTAGGTCATGCTCATATATATATATATATATATATATATATATATATATATTAAATAACACATTTTAGACTAATTTATTTTACGTGAAAACACACGTACTTCTTAAGTTTTGCAAAACATTGCAAGGACATATATTGCAATTAATGGAAAATTGATAAATGATATGATACAAAAAAAATTCTGCAAAAAATATCATTAGGAGATCAACATAATTCTCCACATATTATTTTTTTTCTCCAAATCAAAATTCATAATTCTTATATGAATTTTGAGGGGTGCAATTCAATAAAAGAGGAAAAACTTGAAATTTCATTGCCACAATTGGCCCAAAAGTGTAACCCATCTTCATGCTTTCACAAAAAACCTCACCACCATTTTTCTTGATTGTTTCACACATTAAAAGAGTTTAAAGAGAAAATAAACCATTTATTTTTTTCTTTGTATTATGTATGTGAATCATTTATTTTTCTAAAAAGTCTCCCCCACAGTATTTCCCACACACATATTAGGGCCCCACTAGGGACGCAAAGGTTTCATATTTCTCTAAGTTCCTACAAGATATCATACCCTTGTTCGGAGGAGTACTTGATTTCTCACCATCTCACCATAGAAGACAACATCCAACTACATTTTTTGGCACATCTATCCTTGGTGCTAATTTTTTAGGAGCTTATTCCTCTCGAGGTACCACTAGCACCAACCCTTAGGGTAATACTAACAAAACTCCAAAGGTTACCAAAACCAACACCATAACACAAAGTCATACAAAATGGCTAATTTGAAGATAGTACTATTTGTAGCTTCATTAAATCTCCTGAAACCTTCGAAACTCACAAATGATCCCATTTCTCATGATCCCTAGTGGCAATGTTAATTTTAGTTAATAATTGTATATTCTATGCTTAGCACAATTACTTCAATGTACTTTTAGCATCCCAATTACAATTTCCAATTTAGTTTCCAATAGAAATCACAGTAACCATAAATCACATTGATAGGAATTGTAGATATAACATAAATTAAAATGAAAAAGATTAAGTCAAGACAAGAGGACACTAGATTTGGCGGTTGCGAGGGAAAAACCCCAAGATGGGGAAAACCCTTTGATCAATTCTTCTTCTTATTATATAAAAAATTTAGTAGAGAGACCAAAATAATACAAGATTCAAAGTCAAAATTTACTTTCCAAATCACTATCCAAAATAGTCCTACAATTATGTCCTTCATCAATAGCAGTCAAATCAACCCTAACCAAAAATTCAATAACAGTCAAAGTCTGGTCAAATTTCTTCAAAACACATCAGTCAAAGGAGAGAGAAAATAAACCTATTTTTCTGTTTAAATTCAGCACAAAAAAATAATCCAAATAATATTGAAACTCAATCAACTTGAATTCAACTCTGTAGTAATACAAGCTTGCTATCAACACAGGTCAAATTTCCCAGAAATTCTCAGTTTCTATGCTAAACAATATGGCCTGTCAAAACCAAAAATTTCCCAAAAAAGTCACAGTCATAGGATGATTCAAGGTGTCTGTTCAATGTTGATCAAACCATGAAACAACTTGGAAATATTGTCCTTGTAATTTTCCCAGAAATTCATCCTCCTTGCCACACATGTGAGAGAAAATCAGCTACCTAATGAGGTGTACAAACCAATCAGATGAAGAGAGAGAATATGTGTGTGATGAGATGATTCTCAATGAAGTTAAAGGTCTCTTATATTTATACAAGTAATTGGGCCTCAAGAGACATGTCCATTGGGCTTCATGAGACTACATGATGATGTGGTTGACCTTGAAAATTTGCACATGTATGGGAATAAATTCAAAAAATAAATTCTTCTTATCCAAATTTGATGATATTTAGGTTGATTTTGGTCCTCTTGAAAAGTGGAATTCAATGCAATAATCATATCCATCAAATGAGATTTATAATAGTGTAATTTAGCCCTAGTTTCCAATTTTAACACTTCCTCTCGACTAGGGATAATTCCACCTGCCAATCCATCATGCCATATTTTCATTATGTACCATTTCTGCATCCCATCTTAATTCTACTAAAAAATGACATAATAATCAATAATAATTTATCAAGAGTGTGACACAATACCTTGCCACTCTAAATTGACAAAATTCAGTCCAAGGGTAGAACCTTAATCATATTTGATACTGAATGAGAAATTTGTTTAACACCATGCATCCTAGAAATAGGGAGTGTGAAAATACACGATGCATCCATATGTAGTGCTATGGTTCCTATCCACTTTTCCAAACTCATTAGACAAATGAGAGGTACCTCCCATGAGCCGCAGACTACATGGGTAGGATGTATGTTGGGGCATCCATAGAAGAAGGTGAACCACTCATCTTGCTCATACGCCATAGGAGAAGGTGAACCACTCAGCATATGCATATATCATCAATCATAAGGGAAGGTGAACCACTCACCCTACACACGTGTCATCAGTCGTAGGTGACGGTGAACCACTCATCCTACCCACATATCAACCATCATGGGGTATCATAGGGGAAGGTGAACCACTCACCCTATACACAGTGCACCTATAGGGAAAGGTGAAACACTCACCCTGTACATAGTGCACCTATAGGCGAAGGTGAAACACTCACCCTATGGTTTCTCATAGCTCTAATAAGTACCCCAAGCACCTAGGAGATCCTATAGGTCAATGTCGAAATCAATTAGGGCTCTAATGGGAGGGTCTGATCTCAGAAAGCTAATACTTTTACTTTCCCTGAGGGCTTCGTGATGATGTATGCAACTTTCTCATCAGTCTCAGTGTGTTGGATCCTTATTTCTCCTAGTTGTACCATATCCCACATAAAGTGGTACCTTATATCAATGTTCTTGGAGTAGTCGTGGAACATGGGATTCTGTGAAAGGTGAATCCAACTATAGTTTTCATAATAGATCATGGTGGTATCCAAGACATGCTAAAATAACTCATTGAATATCTTCCTCAACCAAAAAAATTCACAGTAGGCCATAATATTAGAAATATATTCGGCCTCAGCGATGCTTAAAGCAACTTATTTTTTCTTCATGCTCATCCATGAAATTGAATAAAACCCCAATGAGAAGAAACATCTCGACGTGCTATTTCTATCCAATACACCTCCAACCCAGTCAGCATCAGAATATTTCCCCTTGGATTTCACCATGCTTGCTTCAGAAGCCAAACACGATCTCATGTGGAAACTAACCTAATAGTAAAAACAAACAAAGGGAAGGAGAAAAATGGAAAACAAATGAATGAAATAAAATCAAAGAAAATAACAATGAAAAGAAAACAATTGACCTATGTGGGCAAGGGAATACAAGTAAATATATAAGCAAGAAAAACATGAAATGAGAAATATAAGACAATGTAAATCAAACTTTTGAAGTTTAAAGAATGTGTGGAAAAGTAAGAATGAGAAGTGCAAGGAAGACATTTTCTGGTTGTGTCATGGTGTCCTAACACATTGTGAGCCAAATAATTACACATGCAACATTTTTAATTGTGAGGTCGAGCAAGCATAAAGAAAGAACGAAATTTTTGTTTCACCACGGTGCTTTCCAAGTAAGAATCCTACAAATATTGAGTGATATGTTCGTGAAAAATAGATGGAGAATGTGAAAATTGTAAAACATAAGGATTTTTAATATGTGTAGTAGAGCAATGAGGAGCCTCGGCAGATTCAAAATTATTCTTATCAGATATGGAACTAACCTCAAGGCTTATATGAGAACCTAACATAACCATTAGCTCAAGTTGAAGTGTCTCGACAGCTTGAGGAGGTTCCAACTCATCGAAAGGTTGATCATCAGATATAGGTGTATTTGAAAGATCGACAGTAGAAAAATCAGAATCGTGACCATCTGACTCAATGAATAGGTCATGATAGCCACAATTAGAAAATTCAAGATCATGAATGGGGGCATCCTCGTTATCTAATGAACCATATATAGCGGAAGATGAAAAGCAATAAATTTCACCCTCTATGTTTCCAAAAAGGTATGATGAGGAGTTGGGAATATCCATGATATAAAATTCATCCTCTGCATTTATATGAAAAACTGGAATTACACAAATTCTGTGAATGATTGGAATTACGAATAGTATCAAAAAATGAATTCTCACATGACTCAAACAGAATAACATAATCATGGAAAATCTCATGATAATGCGGAAGAGATGCAGAAGGAAGAGAGTCATCCTTCATCGTAGATTCCTTTTCAAATCTTGACTCCCACACATACTCATTGTAAATGAAATTGCGGGTTGGCTGCTCAAGAATAAACCCATCTGACACCTGATCCTCATGAACATCAAAGGAGAGATTTGAAATAGGAAAAACCATACTCACAATACGTAGGATCAGTGGTACTAAAGGATGGAGGATGAGGAGAAAACACCTCATCACAATCATCAGATTTGCAGTCCAAAATTGCGCAAGAATTCTGAGTATGTGGGGTGGGAAGAGATGGTGGTTCATGAACAGGTGAATTCTGAATATTCCCCACCACAACTTGTGGAAGTAAATTTTTTATATGAAAAGTGGATGGAGGGTTGCTTGGGATAGCACCCTTGTCCGACGGAGATTTAGAAGTTTTACGGCTAAGGTTTGCTGGGTGTTATTTGAGATATTGTAACTCATGCAGAGTGAGTCAAATTTGAACAATATATAGAAATATTCTGGTTGAGAAATCCCAGTTAACTTCATCTTCTATAAATTCAAAATAGAGATGAAAAAAATGATTAAGAAAATGATGTAATGATTGAGTTAGGTGATTTTAGCAATTCTAAAATTTTCTTGCACAGAGGTTTATGATCAAAGTTGTCAAAAGCGAGAAACATTTATGTGACAAGATTTTTGAATGAGTGAATAGAGTGACATTCAATTTGTGACACCATTTCCTTACGCTCCCTTCGAATGTGCGAGTGAATAGCCAACAGCCTACATCCTCAAGGTAGATGTCACGCTCTTCGCAAAATTGAAGAAAAAATTCAATATGCTCAAGGATGGTTGTTTCGCCCTCACCATTAAATTTAAGGTGTGCAAATCATTAATGATATCCGTCGGAAATTGAAAATTAATTTTTTTGGAAAAACATGTCGGGAGTAAGATTGTGGGAGAAGTCATGAAATGAGTGTAGAAATTCAAAACAGACTTCAAGGGATCAACTTGTTAAATGGCCTTGCTTCTAGCGCCACAAATTTTGACGATGTTGGACCAACCAAAATTTATGGGATCTCCCTGATATGAAGCCCAAATTAGACCTCACATCATTCTGAGTAGGATTCCCAACATAGGGGTGTTTAATGATGTACCTTGGATTGCAAAAAGCATATAGCGGTGCATGGTGTCTTTGGTTAAATCAAGTGTGTGACCCTGCAGAAAGTAAATATGATGCATGAGCTCTTCTAACACACAAAGGGGAAGGGAAGTGAACTCCTTGGAAGCCTGTAATAGTACATAGTGTTAGGGCCTCGTGATTTGATAGATTGGTAGACCAAATGCACAAGGTAACATCAGACTAGTGTTTGGAGTCCTAGGACCTAGCCTTCCTAGACTCAGAGAGGGCTCTCTCTATTTTTGCAAAGGATGTGAACATGTTTGCTTCTAGGGTTTTGATTTTAGGCTAGTTGTTAAGTGTAGGGTTTGTTGTTTTTTTTGGTTGGGTAAGATGATCAAGTAGAATAGGTGGAGTGAGAGGTCTTCAAATCATTGGGCTATGGAGTTTATAAAAGTCATGGAAAGTTCAACAATGGATCGGGGAGCATCACAGGGAAAATATAGCATGGTCAATGGATTTTCAAGGTTTATGGGAAATGAGATGGACATTAATTTTGTGAACAAAGGTAGGGTAAAGGGAAATAAAGAATCCTTTATCATGTAAAATTTTTAACAAGAAGGGGCTTAAATACTTAAGCATAAATAAGCAATCAAGAGACAGGGCAAACCAGTAACTCTTTGATTCAACTTAAGAAAATAAGCATTCAAGACAAAAATTCCAATGAAATATAGAAGGCGAGAAACTAATTTAACTTCTAGTGATTTCACCTTCAAGGTTAGAAAAAATACAAGCTAACACAGAAATTTAATCAAAGAAGAGGGAACTCCTAAGCATCTATGATCAAGATAAAAAGAACTTTAAGGAAACTTCTCAAGCATGTACAAAGGGCATGATCAAAGCATGGCCTCTTTGGCTAAAACCTAACAAGTAGTACTTCCAAGAGAGATTCCAAAACAAAGTTTAAATAGCATCAAAGAAGCAAGTCTAACCATAAAAAATATTTGAAAAATACTATATTGAACCATTCATGGAATGAACAAGCATAGGTAGGTCTAAGAAGCAACTAAGAATTCCTTAAACTAACTCAGCAGAGGAAAACATAAAGACAATAGAAAATAGGAAGGACTAAGGTGCATCAAACAACATTTCTTAGCCTATACTTTTATGTTCTACTGCAACATAGAAGGGTGTAACAAAATGATACATAAGGAACCAAGAACTAAATAGAGACACATTACCATTAATCATGCTTAGGGATCCTACAAGCTATCCTCCTTCATCATAAATCAAAGCAGACCATTCACAAACTCCACAAGACCAAGTTCTTCTTCAAACTCAAGAAAACCATGTATTTCTCTCAAAACTCATCAAATGCCAACATTTGCAATGAAACCCTCGTGCTTTATTTATCTAGCAAAGGAGGGAAAAAACCCTATATAGGGTTGGAAAATGTCAAAATCACTCACAAATGTCATAAATGCCCAAGAGACCATGCAAGGCCCAAGGCACAAAATATCCCATCAAATAAATGCCAAAATAACTTCTAGCACCTAATTCTAGAGTGATTTTCCTTAAAAAACACTAAAATATGATTTTTAAATAAATTAGTGTGTTTTGTTGACTTTTGGCCAAAAACACACAGTGTTGTCTATAAGCGCAACGCCATCCTAGGCAAAAAAAAGGTCCTATTGCAGCCAAGTTTTGGGTACCTTCCCAATCTCATATTTTTCTCCGTGATGGCCCGTTGGAAATCCCCCTGAGTATTATTTCCAGATATACCTTTGGTTTTATGATTGAGCACATGTAACCTATTCAAAAAATAAAATTTTCAAAACTGCTCTGAGTGCAATGCCAGGCCTGAAAATGAGGCAGAAAGGTGAACATTGAGGTGTTTTTTAACCTTTTGAGGGGTCAAAAACACTCCAAATTCTCTGAAATTTCGTCAGCATAGTGTACTAGGCATGAGAAATCCAAAAATGTAAATTTATCCCTTTAAGGATGCCTGAGGGAAAAGCGTAGCACCAGTGACGTTGCTCTTATAGGCCTCCAAATTCTCCAAAAACCCAAAATTTGTAAAAAATCCTTCAAAATTGGTGGATGTCTTCCTCATGGGGTTTGTGAGACCTGTAGAGAATCTTGTGCCAAGATTCCAAGGTTTTCTTCATCTTTTCCTCCTTTTAGTTCCTAGATCTTGGTTTGGGCCTTCTTCAGTTTGGCCCTTGCAACTTGGTTTCTCCGGGCATAATGTTTGGTCATCTTTCTTTATAGATCAAGGTCCTTATTTTCCCTTTCCAACATCTCCTCCAAGTGTATGTTGGATTTTTCCAACCAAGGCTCGCGATCATGTGTTATCTCCTAGCCAAAATCTCATCTAGAGGGAGTTGTTCTGCTAGGTTTGATTCTTATTCTCTTTGCTTTTCCAATGCTTTCTTCAACCCCATGGTTCTAGGCCTCCTCCTAGATTGTCCTTCATAATAGTCACTCTCTTCATAACTGCCCATGAACTCTTCTAGTTTCACCTGTGCCCTTTGGGATTCTTTTCGGGCCTTAATGGCTCTAGCTTCATAGATTGCAATTTTTGCTCCTAGCTGCCGGTTCTCCAAGTTAAGGGCATTATTTACACTTTTATCCCTATTCAGATTTGATTGGAGGTCTTCAATGAGTGCATTTTTTTTGGATGAGAAAGTTTGAGATCCTTGCTTCATCCTCCTCATCACTGTCCACCTAAATGATTTCAAACTCTCTTTCCACCTCATGATCTTCTTCTTCTTGATTTACCTTTTTTTTTCCTTTGTCTAGTGGTTGAGCTGAGGTGGATGGCATGGTTCCTTGCCCTTTGGAGGTAGCAAACACAATCCCTGGCCCTCTTTGATAGGTCAATGAAAGAGGTGTGATTGTGGTCTTGTTTGTTTCTTGATCATGGATATGATCGTCATCCCCCTCTTCATTTTCATCATTAGTATCATCAGTGATTATGTTTCCTGTTTCATCATTGCACTCTTTGTCCTCAACATCATCACCACTTTCAACCTCTTCATAGTTTTTTGCATTGTTATTTTGTTCTTCATCATAGCTGTTGTCCTCTTTATCTTCTGCATTATCATCATCCTCATTATCACTGTTTAGTTGACCATTTTCATGATTGTCATGATAGTTGTCATGACTTTCATGACTATTTTCTTCTTTGTTGTCCTTTTCATCTATGAGGCTTGCTTCATTTTGGTCACTGTTGCCTTCAGTTTCTACATTGTCCTCACTGTCATTATATTTATCATCATTTCCTTCTTCTTCCTCTTCATCAATTTCTCTCTCTGCCTCATCATCATTTTCTTTTGCAGCCTCATCATTTTCCTCTTCATTCTCTACCTCTGTGTCCTCTGTTTTATTGCTGACCTCCTTTTCATAAATGCTCAATTCATTCTAACTGTCAACCTCCTCATCTTATTTATCATCCTCTTCCATATTGTGACTGTTTTTCTCACTGTCATGCTCACTGTTTTCATCTTCATCATTGTCACGCTCACTACCCCTTTCTTCATCATCATTTCCTTCTTCTTCCTCTTCTTCAATTTCTGTCTCTATCTCATGATCATTTTCTTCCTCTTCCTCATCATCTGCTTCTTCTTCATCATCTGCATGTCCCTCACTTTGGACTTATTTATTGTCACTCTCACCCTTTTCATTTTGATTTGACTCATTATCATTATCTCCCTCATTTTCACTTGATTCATCATTGCCAATTACTTCTTCATTTGATGCATCACGAGAAGGGGGGGAAGGGAAGTTTTCTTGAGGTGAGGATACTTGTGTAGATGATGAGGGAAAGTTTGGTTGATGAGGAATTTGTGGGCTTCTGAAGACTTCATGGGCTATGAACACAACCCAAGGAATTCCCTTTTGCTCCAGCTGATGTAATACCACCATATTGTTCAAGGAATGGTGGACTAAACTATGCATTTTTTGGGTATAGGTCCTCCTCTGGACAACAGATGGCATCTTGTCAATGCTTCTCTACAATTATTAAGGGAAATGAAGCATTTTAACTCTTGTGAAATTCATGAGGAGTCTAACATGGTAGGAGTAAAGTCTGGAGTACCTCCCTTCACAGGTAAAGTACTTCATGATAACCCTCATCAAGGGTGAAAATCTCTATTTTAGTTGTGAGAAAGGGAAGATAGCCCTACAGCCTACTCTGTACCTAGTTTTGACAAATGACACATAATGGTTCATGTCCAACCTTGCCTTCTTGAACCATCTCTCACCAACAGCAGGGATGTCTATAGCATTAGAGATGGCATCTGTTGATAGTTCAAAATCCACTCTTGCAAGATTCACCTGTTCATTGTGGAGGTTGAGGAAAAACAACCTTGTAAGATCTAGGTGGTGTTGTACTTGTTTGACCTTCTCACAAAGTTGAAAGCATCCCACTTTCTAGAAACATGAGAGGATCATGGGAGATGAGGTGATATCCATTGTGCTCTGGGGTTCAAACCTATTCACTTTCCCTCCTTTGTGGTTTCGCCTCATAGACCCTTGGCCTCTTTCATGACTGCTCATACCTCCCTCTTCTCCTGACATGGTGATTGGTGTGGCCTTTAGACAAAGTTAGGTCTACTTGTGATATTTAGGAAGGAGGAGTGAAATGGAAATGATGGTGGGAAGCTCTTGCAAAATAAGTGATATGGAGGTGAGGTATATGACTGAGTGATTTTGAGCTTGATGAGGTCCTTTACTTGAACTGATATGTGCTTTCCCTAGTTTCACCCCCTTTCAAATGGAAATTACTAGCTTGGAGGTAAAAAACAGAGGTTTACTTGTCATGAAGACCTAGGGTTTGCAAATCCTAGGGTTTAATAATCTCTTTTAACCATTAAAACACAAAAATTTCTTGGGGGGAAAGGATGAAAATCCACTTACCAAACTAGCTTGTTTGTAGGGTTATGAAAACAAATTGGAGGGTTTTCTACAGTATTTGGGACCTTCTTTGCAAAATTGGAGAATTTTGGCATAACCACAGTGCCCTGCCCACACTTTCGGGTCACCCTCTATGCACAGCGTCGGACGAGTTGGGTCTCGCTCTAGGCACAACACTGCCCACATGCAGGCCTACCAGGCCTCTATGCACAGCGTTGTGTCTGTTGGGTCGCCCTCTACGCGCAGCGCCAGGTCGAAAAATGAGTGATTCGGGCCTGGGCTTGCCAGCTTTACCTTTGCATAGTGTTGTGCTATAAGCGCAGCGCCTCTAGCTACATGCACAACACAGTGGAAAAATTACACTCTAGGGACCTCTCTACACGTAGCTTCGGGGTCTGAGAGCGCAGCACCAGGCTCTGAGCGTAGCGCCAGTGACTTGCCCAGAATTTCCCAAAAACTTAGAATTTTCTCCTGGAAGATATTTTCTCTCCTTGCAAATGAAAAATGAGCTAAAAATGATAACTGAGATGCTTTTATATCCCTGAGAAATAAATTAAACTCGGGAAACCCACTTTTGCTAAGGTTTTATCACTTTATCATTTTTTACTAATATCCTTTGACCCTTTATTGCAGGTGATTTGAAAGTTTTCAAAGTAATTATTCTTCCTTTGGTGATGGCTTGGTGGAGAGATGAAGAGGTACCTTTTAACCTTTGAGGGCCTAGGCACTGTCAAACCTTGGTTTGCACTAGGAAAATGGAAAACATGTTTTTTATCCTTTTTGACATGTTTGAGTGTGAGTGTCATGTAAACATGTTTTCTTCCTTCTTTATTGATTTTGGTAGTGAGGCATAATAAACCTATTTCTGACAAGTGTTTTTTCTCTTTCATAACCATGTATGCCATATCTCCTCTTTTACCACTTCTAATTTCTTTGTAGGTGTCATGAAATACTGAATTTTCCCCTCTTTGACAATTTTTGAGTTTGACACTTTCAGTCATATACCAGTAACTTCATGATTAGCTTGACCTCTCATTTTGAAACTCAACCCTAGGCTTTCATTCCTTTGGCCATTGGAGAGAAATTGACTGCACTTGAAGACTTGATCCCCATCACACTGATACTCTTTGCATTTCCTCCCTTTGATGCAGTGAAGCATGGTTACTTTGGAAAACCCTAGAAATTACCTTCAATAGCTTCTAAAAACTCTCTACTGTCATGATGGAGGCTCATAGTCTTCAATTCACTTACTCTTCTGTCTTTCCAAAATCTTAGGTTTAGGGCTATTAGAGAAGAATAATTAGAGTTTTCTTCTAAGTTCTCTATAGCCCTTTAAAGTTCATTCATTTCTGGTCAATTTACCTCACCTTTTTACCTTCTTATTTTATAACTTAAAAATCTTCAAATTATGCTTGATTATGTTGATGTGCCCCTGTCTTTGTGGTCCTTTGCATTGGCTTCTTGCTTGGCAACCTGCTGTTCTAATCAGTCCTAGAAACCTTGATTTTTCTTTGAACATAGGCATGCTTCCTCTTCTTCTTACTTGAGTGTATCTTTTAATGAGGGGCAGGCATCTTACCTTACCTATTTTTCTACTGATAGTCAACTTGACACTCCTGCAGAAATGTCAACATGGACAGCTGTATTTTGTAGAATTTGTGCTTGATCAGGGAAACCTTCCTTGGAGACATTTGACCTACTTTGGACAATCATATGTTGACCCTCCTTTCCATTTGATTTCATCTTCTTGGCATAATAAATACAGTGATTTAGAACACCAAAAAAATCCTACAGCTTATGAAACCCTAGATGACCTAATGGAAGGGTTTTTGGATTTGGTCTTTGACTGAAAGTTTGGCTTGGGGTCCTCAAGTATCAAAAACATAGTTTTTGATATTTTGATGCATTGAAGACCCAAAATCCAATGTACTTGATTTATCTGAATAGCTTACAGAGATATTTTTGAGACCATCCATGCTTGAGGAATTTGATGAATAGGGGGAAGAGTAGGCTAGTTGGCGATCTTAGGTGGCAAGTGGAGGGGTGAGGCAAAGGAAAAACACAGTGCTGAGGTCATAGGTGGAAAACATAATGAAGGTGAGTGACATGATCCGATGATAGGTTTTCTGGGAGTGGTAGGCTGACCATGACATGATAGAATAGTGAAATAGTGAAAACTTTAACCTAAGGATAATGAAGGCAGTGAGATTTCTAAAACTCACAATATTCATGAATTTTGTTTTTAGAAATATAGGATAAGAATTTATTCATCTACAAAAATCAAGAATTACTGATGACTAATAGTGGCTCCTCTTGGGGAGGGTAGCTCCTTTTCAGGAGGTGTCCAGAACTTCAAATATTTGGGTTTATGAAGACCAGTGCCTCATTCATTGGGCAGGTTTTTCTTATTTTAGTTACTGATGTTTCTTTTGAAGTTATGATCTCAAGAATCTAAAAAACATGATCACTTCAAACTCATCTATACCTACCCAGTCTACTTGGCCTAACATTTTTTCTTCCTTGGGTGCACTTGAACTGGCAAACCCTTGACATTCTTTTATTTTTGAAAACAAAAGAAAACTATCTACTTCTACCCTTATCACTTCCAAGAGTTCAGATTATGCTAGTGAACTCTTTTTATTCTCTACCTAGACTAACTAGCTATCAAGATTAAGCTGTATGACAAAATTCATTCTCTAAACTATTGACATGAAATTGAAAACATGATTTGAACCAGGGTTAAGCAATCTGATTCACCATGGGCTGTGACATTGGGACAAGCTACACACAGACATTATTATTGTACAAACAAAACTAGAAAGTATGAGGGTTGTGTTTCATCATTTGTTAATCATCCCTATCTTTCTCTTTGGTTTAGATTTAAGCATTAAGAACCAACATATTTTCTTTCTAATCTATTCCTGCATGACAAGTCAAGCTTAGATGTTTTGACAAGTTCTCTTTCTCTAACCTATCAGTAACAAATTGAAAACATGTTCAGCCATGATTAGGCTAGATGATTGAACAAGACTCATTTTTGAACAAGTAGTGGAATTTAGGCTTTCACACTTTCAGCATTGCTATTTTTTGGGTATGGGGATGTACCTCTTTTTCAAATCTGCCCTCTTTCTCCTTCTTTCTATGTTTTTGAGTTTTTTTTTTTTTTTTTTGGATCATCATTCTAAGACTAAACAGCTAGAAAGATGCTCATAGTACTGAGCTTATTTGTGCCTATCTACCCTAATCTAACTTGGAAATTTCCGTTGTTCTAGGTGAGGCAATAGTGCCAGTGCAGCCATTTGAGTAGTAACAAAAATAGGTAGACAATATGAATGCTTGTCAAAGGGAACCACAATAACCTTGATTATATGTCTTCAAAATCAAGGCTACCATAGGAAGTGAAAAATTCTAAGGTAGCTGATTCTTGTAAAGAATCCATGCCTAGGAACTTGAGCCAATCAAGACCTCCATGTAATTTGCTACAGGATCAACAAAAACATGATGTAAAATTTCTTCACTTAGGCCTTTCATGAGTGGTTGATTATCTATATCCCAAACATCAGCTTTGAAAACCTCATCTTCAATCTGGTCCTTGAAAGCAAAATCATATTTTGCCTACAAGTCAAAGGATAATACAATTTCTTCTTGCTTAGGGGAAGGGAGACCTTCAAAACATTATTTAGGGTCTCGAAAATTATATGACTGATCTTCTGAATTTAAAATTTCAATGTCAGTTTCATATTTTTCAACCACTATCTCTAGAAAAAATTTCTTAACTTTAGGGTTAATTTTTCTTAACCTTAAAATGAGGAAGACAGCTTTTGGGAGATCATCATCAAGTTGAAGCTCTAATAAATGATTTGAAATTTTATTATATAGAAGTTCTATCACCAACCTTAAATTTTTGTTCAATCAGTCCAAAAAAGGGTCACTACATCTTTATAACCACTCTAGAGTCTTCTACCAGTGGAGTCTCTAGGTTTATTGAGAGTTGTGGAGTCGCCAGGTGGAAAATTTCAACTTTTTTGTCCACCATTAACAATATAAGGATTGATTTATTCATTTCCAGGGAAGCCTGTGACAACTAGTGGGGTTAGTAGGCCTACTGGAGGCCAATGGAGTCGCCAAGTGGATGTTTTTAGTTGTTTTAAGGATATGCATTTATGGTCCACCACCAATAACTAACAAAAAACTAATATAGGGATGTTTTTGGGGTTTTCTTAGTTCCTTTATGTAGCCCTAAGGTTTCTATGAGTGTCTTCCAGTTGAGTAATAATTTTTCTAGGATGGTGAGGCAATCAGATTCTACTCTTGGCTAACAATTTGAGTCTTCTATGATTTGATAAGGGTTTCTAAAGTTCTAAGGAGTGCTTATATTGTCACCAATCTCAGAAAGCCTCTCACCTTTATTGCCAATTGTGTTAGGCTATGAGTTGGTGATAAATCAATAGATATTGTGTAATAAGGGTTTTTAAAGTCCTAAGGAATACTTATATAGTTATTGACTCAGAAGGTCCCATCGTGATCACCATTATGTTAGTGATGGTGATGATGTGGAAATGAATCAATGCATGCATAATGTTTCAACTTGTGACTTACTCAGAAGGTCCCACCATGATTTCCATTATGTTAGGGTCTCGTGATTTGATAGATTGGTAGACCAAATACACAGGATAACATCAGACCAGTCTTTGGAGTCCTAGGACCTAGCCTTCCTGGACTCAGAGAGGGATCTCTCTATTTGTGAAAAGTATGTGAACTTGTTTGCTTCTAGGTTTTTGATTTTAGGCTAGTTGTTAAGTGTAGGGTTTGTTGTTTGTTTTGGTTGGGTAAGATGATCAAGTAGAATAGGTGGAGTGAGAGGTCTTCAAATCATTAGGCTATGGAGTCTATAAAAGTAATGGAAAGTTCAACAATGGATCGGGGAGCATCACAGGGAAACTCTAGCATGGTCAATGGATTTTCAAGGTTTATGGGAAATGAGATGGACATTAAGCTTGTGAACAAAGGTAGGGTAAATGGCAATCAAGAATCCTTTATCATGTAACCTTTTTAACAAGAAGGGACTTAAAAACTTAAGCATAAAGAAGCAATCAATAGACAGGGAAAACCAGTAACTCTTTGATTCAACTTAAGAAAATAAGCATTCAAGACAAACATTCCAATGAAATATAGAAGGTGAGAAACTCATTTAACTTCTAGTGATTTCACCCTCAAGGTTAGAAAACATACAAGATAACACATAACTTTAATCAAAGAAGAGGGAAATCCTAAGAATCTATGATCAAGATACAAAGAACTTTAAGGCAACTTCTCAAGCATGGAAAAAGGGCATGATCAGAGTATGGCCTCTTTGGCTAAAACCTAAGAAGTAGTACTTCAAAGAAAGATTCCAAAACAGAGTTTAAATAGCATCAAATAAGCAAGGCTAACCATAAAACATATTTTAAAATCACTATATTTAACCATTCATGGAATGAAAAAGCATAGGTAGGTCTAATAAATAACTAATAATTCCTTAAACTAACCCAGTGGAGGAAAACATAAAGACAATAGAAAACAGAAAGGACTAAGGTGCCTCAAACAACATTTCTTAGCCTATACTTTTATGTTATACTGAAACATAGAAGGATGTAACAAAATGATACATAAGAAAACAAGAACTAAATAGAGACACATCACCATTAATCATGCTCAGGGATCCTGCAAGTTATCCTCCTTCATCATCAATCAAAGCATACCATTCACATCTCCACAAGACCAATTTCTTCTTCAAACTCAAGAAAACCATGTATTTCTCTCAAAACTCATCAAATTCCAACATTTAAAATAAAGCCCTCATGCTCTATTTATCTAGAAAATAAGGGCAAAAACCCTAGATAGGGTTGGAAAATTTCAAAATGTGATATTCCAAAAATTTAGCCTTCAAGCTAAATGGAATATTATAGTTGTCTTATCACT
Organism: Pinus albicaulis; assembly: GCA_034641835.2. NCBI lineage: Eukaryota > Viridiplantae > Streptophyta > Pinopsida > Pinales > Pinaceae > Pinus > Pinus albicaulis. The sequence continues at coordinate 437,783,652 of CM076571.1, read as the reverse complement.
AGGTAGGTGAATAAGTGGGTGAGGAGGCCCATAAGTCTCTTGAGCAGCAATAAAAACACTTTAAGTTTGAAAAGAGACCTTTGTAACAGCTAAATAAAGCTCCTCCATGTGTGAACATGGTTTGGATCATGTTGATTCAGTCAACTTTGATAAATTCAACAGTGTTGTTAAGGAGGAGTGGAGATTAATTAGAGAATAACACAATTTTGGAGGGAGGTGAACCTCATGAAGGAAGTGACCTAATTGAGTGGGGCCAAGGACATACAAGCTCTCATTCTACTTAAGGAAGAGGATGGCAAACATTTGATATTATTTTTTTATAATATCATTTGATATTGGTCTGCTTAGACTATTTCTTCCTCTTGTTGTTTAGCAGGGTTGCTGTGTTGTTTAGCACTGGGTGTTCCCGAGAGGGAATCCCACATCTTCCCTTGAGAGGCCTCTTGGGAGAGTTTTGTACTGAATTTCTCCACATCCAGGGTTGAGACCAAGCATCATTCTTCAGCTACAGTGTTATTTCTGCAGATAATAGTGATGTGTTGCAGGGTATTGCAGTGGAGGTTTGATAACACCACGTTCGGGTCTGTTTCTCAGTAGAGGGAGCCTTCCTTCTCTTGAGATATCAGCTAGGAAGATTTCTGGACTCATTTCACATCTTGGTTGGCCAAAGTATTCCTCATCTCCTACAGCACATTCCCTTGTAGGAACTGCATCATTTTTCATAGAGCTGTAGCAGTAGGGTTTCAGCCTTTGTTTTGAGCTAGTTTCCTTGGGAAAAGGCCAACCCTTCTCCTGAAAATCTAGAAGAAGGTATTCTCATCTCTCTATTGTATTATTCAGCTATATTCATGTAATTTTTTAATAATACTACATTATTTTAGAGCTGAATATCCAGATCTACTCTTTTTGTACTCAAGATTTCAAGAAACCCTTGTCAGTTACCTTTGTAATGTATTAAGGAGGCCAGATCTCTATTTTCTTAGCATATTGTTCAATAAAGTTCCAGATCTATGATTCCCTCTTATAATGTTTCAAAAACTCTCACAGAATAACGTTATTATATGCTTCAAAAATTCTTCATAGTTCAAGTCATGGGGTTTGGGTGCTTTCAAGTCATTCTAAGGCTGGGAGGTCTGTTTAACTTCTCAAAAGAGATTTTTTTATGTTCCCCTTTTGTATGTGAGGGCCTCAATCTATATGCCAAGGGAACCAAGCATTATTTCTCCCTGTTAAAATGTAAATCTCTGGAAATAACATTTTTTAGGGTCCAATTGCTGCATTTTCCCCACTTGGGAGGATGTAGAAGAGCTCTTTTTTGTTGTTGTTGCATTAATTTGATGGAAATGTGTTTCTCAACACATTATATGTTTTAATTTATCCATTATATTCCATTATTGTGCTTATGCACTGTTGAATTCCCATTTTGGGATATTACAGTGGTATTAGAGCATAATCTTGGCTCAGCCTATGGATCTCAGCCATTATTCTATCAAGAGAAGAAGGAGAAGGGAAAATGTATAGAAAGGAGAAGACTCCATTATGTGGAGGAAAGAAGGAGGAGAGGCTCTCAAAGCTTCTTCCTAAATCTATGCAGGACATTAAATAAGATCTCAAGAAAATGAGAAGGGAGATGGAATCTCTAGAGGAGTTTGGATCTAGAGCCAAATATAGATTTTCACATGATAGGTGTGAGCATTCAGTTACACCCTATTATGCACAGTGTATTCAAATGTCTAAATCTATCATGAGAGAGGTGAAAGAAGGAGGAATGCCTAAGAGGGAAGCTCTTAGTAATTTTCTGCAAGAGTATGAGTCTCAAACTGAGAAGTTTAGAGATCATATCACTTTCCAAGAGTTTTGAAAGATTAAGGTGGAGAGGAGCAGGTAGCCTAACATGGATATATTTTCTCTATCTACTTTTTATGGATCACCAACATGTTCAGCCAAAGCTTGGGTAGAGGAGCTACACACTTATTTGCAGCAGCACCAAGTTTCTGAAGATGAAGCCATCAGAGCTGCAGCGCTACACTTTGAAGGTAAGGCCTATGCTTGGTGGATTTTTGAGTCATTTTCATTGAAAAATGCCAATATTACTTCTTATGAAAATTTCACTAAGATATTAGTGGAGAGGTTTGATGGAATACATTCTAAAACACTCTTGGTAGAGCCAAACAAACCAAGACAAACATAACTTTTGCATGGGTTAGAAGAACCTATAAACTCACATCCACTTCAGATAACTGTTGGAGAAGCTCACATCTTACATAAAACCTTGATAGAGGCAAGATCATTGTCTCATATATTTGTACAAGAGGGCATGCAGGTTCCTTTTTCAAAAGAGGATCCTCTTATTGAGAGGGTGACTCCCTTTCATATTGAAGAGGAAGAGAAGGACGGGGGCAACAACGCTGTCACATCTAGAGCATATATAGTCCCTCATGCAGAGGAAGGAGAAGCACATGCTCCAATAGGAGGAATTCTTGTGTCATTGCAAGATATTCCCCAGGATCTCACATATGGAAGACAAAGCACAGTCAATGAGTAGCATGATTATGAGATATTATTGATGAAAGGAGAAGGTAGGGAGGAAGGTTAGCATCATTTGATGAGGAGCACACACCCCTATATATTTCAGAGATTTGGTGCAAGGAAGAGGTGGACTGATTTGTGTTGTGAGGGCAAGGCCAACATTTCCCAACCATATGTACAGTCTACTCTTAACATTGATGTCTCACTACATGGAGGCATTCCACCCAGGAGGCCACTAGATCTGGAGTTGGTAAGAGACATCTTGCCAATTATTTTACCCCTCTTAGATTCCAGAGAGGTGAATACTTTGGAGGAGTCTAGTACAACGCAGAAATTTTGGGATAGACTCAAGGAGGAGGGGGACCTCCTTCCATTTTCAGCATCACCCACTCTCACTACACATATTACACTGACAGAAGTTGCTACAGTGATGGAGGATGGCACCTTCATGATGAAATGGAGCTGCTCCATGGATTTGGAGAAACAGAGGGTACTTCCTTTGAGGAAGGAATCCTCCATAAATTGGAGTAGATGGAGCCCACTCATGCTTACATCGGCCAAATTGGGAGATTCTTTTTGGATGGGAGCTTCTCATGGGAGGCCAACTTCCAAAAATCAGTTCTTCCTTTTTAGCATGATCCGCTACATGATGGGCATGGAAGCAATTTGGAGGATGACTTTGGCATGAGGGATGTCAAAGGAAAAGACAACAGTGTGTGGGGGGCTTCACATTGCAGATCATCAGTGTTGTCTCTTGGGAGGATTGATCCATATTGGAGGTCTCAAATCTTGGTAGAGTACTCCAAGGATCTTGGTGCTTGCATGATTCTTGATGACTCGGATGGAAATGATAGATATAGGGTGGATGATGTGGTCATCTATTCTTATGGCAGAGTCTTCTTGACTAGAGATTCTGAGCTCTAGGAGAAGCTGCTACATGCACCACATGAGGACTTCCTTTCCATGCACTTTGATGCATATATTTCCTTGGCAGAGGAGTTCATTTGGGACGGCATCCAGCATGATATATTTCAACATATGGAGAGATGCATAGACCGAATGGTGATAAAGAGGATGTCACAGCCACTTCCCTACTCTTTGGAGGTGAGGAAGAATTCCCGGTTGAGTCATTCCAGCTCAAGGTCCCAAGTACATGGTGGAGAAGGTATAATTTCACATTATGTTTTGTGCATGTTGTACCAAGGAGGATTATCCCTTCTTTCATATTATATGATGATGTACTTGAAGCCACTGGTAGCATTGAGATTGGCTATCTTATTTGTGGTTTGTGGGGGAAGCCACATGATTCTTGGTGTGCGCCATTGACACCACATTGTACTTTCATGTTTCTATCTTATAGAATGATTGTGTGTTGTGAAACTAGCTCCAAAAATAGAAGAAAAGAGATATCAATGCCTTATAAATAAGCCACTTCGAGGGGACAACCTCCAATACAATACATAAATGAAAAATTCTTGGATGATACAAATGACGAAACCTCCTTTCTATATATAGGAGTCCATGGGGCCACATTGTAATCCTAGCCGACCTAACAATAATAATTTAAGGGCACAATAATAACAATATGCGGGTTACAGGGGTACAATAATAACAATAAGGGGGTTACACTAACAACAATAAGGGACTCAACTAGTAATATAGGGACCTAACATGCCCCTCTCCTTCAAGCAAGTGTTGTCCTCAATGCTTGATTATTTCTTGATGCTTCTGTATAAAATTCTCATCCTCCCATGTGGAAAATTCAACAGAAAAGTTGTTTCACTTCTTCAGATACTCTAAAATTTATCGTACTTTCCGAGTTCCTGTTTCTGTGACTTCTTCATAACTTCTTTCTATGTGATGTTGATATTCATGTTGTTTTATTTGATTCTACACCAAATTTAGGTTATCCTTTGAGAGTTCGAGAAATTGTTGTTGATGCTCGATGTGATCTTCCACTACTTTATCATCCATATTAGATTTCATTTGATCCTTCAAACAACCCAACTTAGCCTCCATTTTTTCTTTTAAACCATCTATGTAATCTTCGGTTGCTCTTCGTAAGATCAAAATTTGTTGCACTTGGTACCGTAATTTTGATATCTCATATTGCAATTCTTCCTCTTCATGCATCATAGTATAGCTTTATGAGGGCTTAATTGGTATGGAATTATTTTTTGGAGGTATTATAGAACCCATTACTGATAAAAATTCTTCAATATGCCCTTGGAATCACTTCAAACTGCTTTTTCAAACAAACATTATGCAATTTTAAAAAACAAGTACACACCTTTTTCTTTCTTTTGAGGAGCTCAATATTGAGACTGAATTATCTCTGTAATTTCTGATCTTCAATATCTGAAATTCAGCCCTAAACTATCCCTCTGAATCTTCTTTTGAATTCCACGGGTCTGACCTAATTTGGATTTTTCAAGGCAAAGTTATGCCAAATCTCCCATGATGACCTAATTATGGACTGGTTCAGTAGAGTGAACTTGTACGACTTGCCACGTGTCCCTGTTCCCTCCTTTGGCTCTGAAATTGATAGAACAAAAGATAAATTTCATGTACTTCCAATCACTTTTTACATTATTCCAATTCGATGGTCAGAGAGAGAGTTATGAAGATTTTCCCACGATAACCTCTTTCAGATGAAGTTCAAAAGCCTCAAAAAGCCCTAAATTCCATAAATCATATCTCTGAAAATATTGCAAACCAATATCTGAAATTTTAGGAAAATGTTCCTTAGAATTACACGTTCACATTCTAAAAATTTCAGCTTCTGAACCTTTGTAGAAAAAAATTTATTACAAAAATACTACGATGACCTATTTAGGTTAAATTTAGGAGCCTGCAAAATGACCTAACTTTCACAGATCATATCTTCGAAAATATTGTGAACCAAGCTCTAAAATGTTATGACGATGTTCCTCAAGATTTTGGCTTTGCACTCTAAAAATTTCAGATTCTGAAACTTTGTAGAAAAAAAGTTATAGAGAAAATTCCACGATGACCTATTTGGAGCACCGAAACCCTAGAATCTCAAAGCTCTAATACCAAATGTTGTGAAACCAGCTCCAAAAATAGAAGAAAAGAGATATCGATGCCTTAGAAATAAGCCACTTTGAGGGGGAAACCTCCAATACATTACATAAATGAACAATTCTTGGATGATACAAATGATGAAACCTCCTTTCTATATATAGGATTCCATGGGGCCACAATGTAATCCTAGCCGACCTAACAATAATAATTTAAGGGCACAATAATAACAATATAGGGGTTACAGGGGTACAATATTAACAATAAGGGGGTTACACTAACAACAATAAGGGACTCAACTAGTAATATAGGGACCTAACATTGTGGAAGCAAACAAGTGGCTAGGAGAGCACTTTTTATTACATTTTTTGATGCAAGCAAGGGATGCACTGCGATGGTTCCATGTGTGGAACTATGATCCACTCTCTAGTTGTCATATGGAAACTTGTTTTCATTGGTTTTTTCTTCCATGTATCGCTGAGATTCTTATGTTCATGGGAAGATTTGTTTGGAGAGTGCTAGATGAGATGGAGATGTCTATTGGGAGTATGATTCTCCCTACATTACATGTTGTATGTTTCAGGAGAAACAATGGGAAAACCATGATTTCCACACCACACTTCTTGTCTTCACATGAGAGGAGCTATTTGAAGAACTTGCATTCTTCGAGGAGGCACTTCATGGCTGATTTGCTTTGTGGGGTAGCTTGGGCCATTCTTAGAGGCCATGACATTTCAGCCCAAGATCAGCAATAGCTCCATACCTACCATAAATGGAGAGAGAAACCACTTGGGTGGGAGGATCCAATCACTCCATGCAGCCCCAACGCATCGTATGAACCGGGGGTTGAGGACCTTTTTGATGAGCTACCTACAATGGCTCATTTCATTTGGATGGTAGCATGGGTGTGGGATTCACTCATTGGGAATGAGATTCCCCATGTTTGTCATTACTCCTACCTTGAGGAGGCCATTGGACAGCAAGGAGGTTTCCACTTACACCTTCCATATTTATATGATGTGAGCCATGTGGTTTTGCATACTTGGGAGGAAACATTGGAGGGCAGATCTGTTGTAGATTATTTTGAGTAGTGGCGGGGACTATTGATGAGGAGGCCATAAGAAGAGGAGGGGAGGACTTTTGCTCCACCTTTATAGTTGCTTGAGGACAAGCAACATTTTGGAGGGGAGGACTGTAATATTCCAAAAATTTAGCCTTCAAGCTAAATGGAATATTATAGTTGTTTTATCACTAGGTAGGTGAATAAGTGGGTGAGGAGGCCCATAAGTCTCTTGAGTAGCAATAAAAATACTTTAAGTGTGAAAAGAGACCTTTGTAGCAGTTAAATAAAGCTCCTCCATGAGTGAACAGGGTTTGGATCATGTTGATTCAGTCAAATTTGACCAAGTCAACAACTTTGTTAAGGAGGAGTGGGGATTAGTTAGATAATAACGCAGTTTTGGAGGGAGTTGAACCTCATGAAGGAAGTGACCTAATTGAGTGGGGCCAAGGAAATGCAAGCTCACATTCTACTTAAGCAAGAGGATGGCAGCCATTTGAGATTATTTTTTGATATTATCATTTGATATTGGTCTGCTTAGACTATTGCTTCCTCTTGTTGTTTAGTAGGGTTGTTGTGTTGTTTAGCACCGGGTGTTCCTGAGCGATAATCCCACCTCTTCCATTGAGAGGCCTCTTGGGTGAGTTATGTACTGAATTTATCCACATCCAGGCTTGAGGCCAAGCATTATTCTTTAGCTACAGCGTTATTTCTGTAGAGAATAGTGCTATGTTGTAGGGTGTTGCAGTGGAGGTTTGATAACACCACTTTCGGGTCTGTTTCTCAGTAGAGAGAGCCTTCCTTCTCTTGAGAGATCAGATAGGAAGATTTATGGGCTCATTTCACATCCTGGCAGTTGGAAAAATTATTTCTTATCTCTTACAGCGTAGTCCCTTCCAGGAACTGTGTCATTTTTCATAGAGCTGCAGCAACGGGGTTTAAGCCCTTGTTTTTGAGCTAGTTTCCTTGGGAAAAGGCCAACCCTTCTCCCGAAAAGATAGAAGAAGGGATTCTCATCCCTATATTGTATTATTCATATATATTCATGTAATTTTGCAGTAATAATATGTTATTTCATAGTTGAATATTCAGATCTTCTCTTTTTGTACTCAAGCTTTCAAGAAACCCTTGCCGGGTTATCTTTGTAATGTATTAAGGAGGCCATATCTCTATTTTCTCAGCAAATTGTTCAATAAAGTTCCATATCTATGATTTCCTCTTATAACATTGTAGAAACTCTCATAGAATAACACTATTATATGCTTCATAAATTCTGCATAGTTCAAGTCATGGGGTTTGGGTGCTTTTAAGTCATTCTGAGGCCGAGAGGTCTGTTTAACTTGTCAAAAGAGATTTGTTTCTATTCTTATTCTGTATGTGAGGGCCTCAATCTATATAAAAATGGAACAAAGCATTATTTTTCCTTGTTAAAATTCAAATCTCTGGAAATAACCTTTTTAGGGTCAAATTGCTGCATTTTCCCCACTTGGGAGGATGTAGAAGAGCTCCTTTTTGCTGCTTTTGCATTCATTTGATGGAAATGTGTTTCTCAACACATTATATGATTTAATTTATCCTTGCTATTCTAATATTGTGCTTATGCACTGTTGCATTCCCATTTTGGGATATTACACAAAATCACTCATAAATGTCATAAATGCCCAAGAGACCATGCAAGGCCCAAGGCACAAAATATCCCATGGAATAAATGAAAAAATAAATTCTAGCACCTAATTATAGAGTGATTTGCCTTACAAAACACTAAATATGATTTTGCAATAAAAGAGTGTGTTTTATTGACTTTTGGCCAAAAACACACAGTGTTGTCTATAAGCGTGGCGCCATCCTAGGTAGAAAATAGGTCATGTTGCAGCCAAGTTTTTGGGACCTTCCCGATGTCAGATTTTTCTTCGTGATGGCCCGTTGGAAATTATACTAAGTATTATCTCTAGATATACCTTTATTTTTCTTATTGAGCACCTGTAACTTGTTCAAAAATTCAAATTACCAAAAATACTCTGAGCACAACGCCAAGCTTGAAAATGAGGCAGAAAGGTGACAAATGAGGTGTTTTTTGACCTTTTGATGGGTCCAAAATGCTCTAAATGCTCTGAAATTTGGTGAGAATAGTGTAATAAGTATGAGAAATCCAAAATGTAACATTCTCCCTCTGAGGATTCCTGAGGGAAAAGCATAGCGCCATTAGCGCTGCACTTATAGGCCTCCAAATTCTCAAAAAACAAAAATTTGTCAAAATTCCTTCAAAATTGGTGGATGTCTCCCTCATTGGGTTTGAGAGACTTGTAGAGAATCTTGTGCCAAGACTCCAAGGTTTTCTTGGTATTTTCCTCCTTTCAATGCCTAGACCTTGGTTTGGGCCTTCTTCAGTTTGGCCCTTGCAACTTGGTTTCTCCGAGCATAACGTTTGGTCATCTTTCTTTGTAGATCAAGGTCCTTACATTCCCTTTCCAACTTTGCCTCCAAGTGTACATTGGCTCTTTCTAACGAAGGATCCTGATCATGTGCTATCTCCATGTCCAAAAGCTCATTTAGAGGGAGTTGTTCTGCTAGGGTTGATTCTTGTTCTCTTTTCTTTGCCAATGCTTTATTCAACCCCATGGTTCTAGGCCTCCTCCTAGATTGTATTTCCTCATCCTCACTGTCTTCATAAGTGTCCATGACATCTTCTAGTTTCACCTGTGCCCTTTGAGCTTCTTTCTAGGCCTTAAGGCTTTAGCTTCATAGTTTGCAATTTGTGCTCCTAGTTGCATGTTCTCCAAGTCAAGGGAATTATTTACACTTTTAGCCCTATTCAGATTGGCTTGGAGGTCTTCAATGAGTGATTTTTTGTTTTGGATGAGAAATTTTGAGATCCTTGCTTCATCCTCCTCATCACTGTCCACCTGAATGATTTCAAACTCCCTTTCCACCTCATGATCTTCTTCTTCTTGCTTTACCTTTTTTTTTCCTTTGTCTAATGGCTGAGCTGAGGTGGATGGAATGGTCCCTTTCCCTTTGGAGGTAGAAAACACAAGCCTTGGCCCTCTTTGATAAGTAAATGAAAGAGATGTGATTGTGGTATTTTTGGTTTCTTCATTATGGATGTGATCCTTGCTTTTGTCATCCCCCTCTTCATTTTCATCATTAGTATCATCAGAGATTATCTTTCCTATTTCAGCATTGCACTCTTTATCCTCAACATCATCGCCACTTTCAACCTCTTCACAGTTTTCTACATTTTTATTTTGCTCTTCATCATAGCTGTTGTCCTCTTTATCTTTTGCATTTTCATCATCCTCATTATCGCTTTTTAGTTGGCTGCTGTCATGACTATCATGACTATTTTCTCCTTTGTTGTCCTTTTCATCACTGAGGCTTGCCTCATTTTGGTCACTGTTGCCTTCTATTTCTGCATTGTCCTCACTGTCATTATGTTTATCATCATTTCCTTCTTCTTCCTCTTCATTAATTTCTGTCTCTACCTCATCATCACTTTATTTTGTAGCCTCATCATTTTCCTCTTCATTCTCTACCTCTATGTCCTTCGTTTTATTGTTGACCTCCTTTTCATCAATGCTCAATTCATTCTTACTATCAACCTCCTCATATTCTTCACCATCCTCTTCCATATTGTCATTGTTTTGTTCACTGTCATGCTCATTGTTTTCATCTTCATCATTGTCATGCTCGCTACCCCTTTCTTCATCATCATTTCCTTCTTCTTCCTCTTCATCAATTTCTGTCTCTGCCTCATCAACATTTTCTTCCTCTTCCTCATCATCTATTTCTTCTTCATCATTTTTCTCTGCCTCACTTTGGACTGATTTATTGTCACCCTCACCCTCTTCATTTTGATTTGACTCATTATCATTATCTCCCTCACTTTCACTTGATTCATCATTTCCACTTACTTCTTCATTTGATGCATCAAGAGAAGGGGAGGAAGGGATGTTTTCTTGAGGTGAGGACACTTGTGTAAATGATGAGGGCAAGTTTTTTTGATGAGGAATTTGTGGGCTTGTGAGGACTTCATGGACTATGAACACGTCCCAAGGAATGCCCTTTTTCTCCAGCTGATGTAATACCACCATCTGGATCAAGGAATGGTGGAATAAACTATGCATTTGCTGGGTATAGGTCCTCCTCCAGACAACAGATGACATCTTGTCAATGCTTCTATACAATTAGTAAGGAAAATGAAGCATTTTAACCCTTGTGAAATGCATGAGGAGTCTAATATGGTAGGAATAAATTCTGGAGAACCTCCCTTCACAGGTAAAGTACTTCATGATAACCCACATCAAGGGTGAAAATCGCTATTTTAGGTGTGAGAAAGGGAAGATAGCCCTGCAGCCTACTCTGTACCTAGTTCTGACAAATGGCTCATAATGGTTCATGTCGAACCTTGCCTTCTTGAACCATTTATCACCAACAGCAGGTATGCATGTAGCATTAGATATGGCATCTGCTGATAGTTCAAAATCCACTCCTGCAAGATTCACCTATTTTTTGTGGAGGTTGAGGAAAAACAACCTTGTAAACTCTGGGTGGTGTTGTACTTGTTTTACCTTCTCACAAAATTGAAAACATCCCACATTCTAGAAACATGAGAGGATCATGGGAGATGAGGTGATATCCATTGTGCTCTGGGGTTCAAATTTGTTCACTTTCCCTCCTTTATGGTTTGGCCTCTTTCATGACTGCTCATACCGCCCTCTTCTCTTGACATGATGATTGGTGTGGCCTTTAGAAAAAGTTAGGTCTACTTGTGATATTTAGGAAGGAAGAGTGAAATGGAAATGATGGTGGGCAGCTCTTGCAAAATAAGTGATATGGAGGTGAGGTATATGACTGGGTGCTTTTGAGCTTGATGAGGTCCTTTACTTGAACTGATTTGTGCTTTCCCTAGTTTCACCCCCATTCAAATGGAAATTACTAGCTTGGAGGTCAAAAACAGAGGTTTACTTGTCATGAAGACCTAGGGTTTGCAAAGCCTATGGTTTAATAATCTCTTTTAACCATTAAAACACAAAAATTGCTTGGAGGGCAAGGATGAAAATCCACTTGCCAAATCAGCTTGTTTGCAGGGTTCTAAAAACAACTTGGAGGGTTTTCTATAGCATTTGGCACCTTCTTTGCAAAATTGGAGAATTTTGTCATAAGCACAGTGCCCTGCCCACATTGTCAGGTCACCCTCTGTGCATAGCACCAGGAGATTCAGGTCCTACTCTGGGCATAGCGCTGCCTGCGTGCAGGCCTGTCGGGCCTCTGTGCGCAACGCCGGGCCTGTCGGGTCGCCCTCTGCGCATAGCGTCGGGCCGAAAAATGAGTTATTCAGGCCTAGGCATGTCAGGTTTTCCTGTGCGTAGCGTCAGGCTATAAGTGCAGCACCTCCCGCTATACGTGCAGCGCAGTGGAAAATTTACACTATGGGGGCCTCTCTACACGTAGCGCCGGGGTCTGTGAGCACAGCGCCGGGCTCTGATTGCAGCGCTAATGAACTTGCCCAGAATTTCTCAAAAACTCAGAATTTTCTCCTAGAAGCTCTTTTCTCTCCTTGAAAATGAAAAATGAGCTAAAAATTATAACTGAGATGCTTTTATATCCTTGAGAAATAAATTAAAATCAGAAAACCCACTTTTGCTAAGGTTTTATCATTTTATCATTTTTGACTGATATCCTTTGACCCTTTATTGCAAGTGATTTGAAAGTTTTAAAAGTAATTCTTCTTCCTTTGGCGATGGCTTGGTGGAGAGATGAAGAGGTCCCTTTTAACCTTTGAGGGCCTAGGCAATTTCAAACCTTAGTTTGCACTAGGAATCTGGAAAACATGTTTTTTATCCTTTTTGACATTTTTGAGTGTGACTGTCATGTAAACATGTTTTCTTCCTTCTTTACTGATTTTGGCAGTGAGGCATAATAAACATATTTCTAACAAGTGTTTTTAATCTTTCATAACCATGTATGCCATATCTCCTCTTTGACCACTTCTGATTTGTTTGCAAGTGTCATGACATATTGAATTTTCCCCTCTTTGACAATTTTGCAGTTTGACACTTTCAGTCATATAACAGTAACTTCATGATTAGCTTGACCTCTCATTTTGAAACTCAACCCTAGGATTTCATTCCTTTGGCCATTGGAGAGAAATTGACTGCACTTGAAGACTTGATCTCCATCACACCAATACTCTTTGCATTTCCTCCCTTTGATGCAGTGAAGCATAGTTACTTTGGAAAACCCTAGAAATTAATTTCAACAGCTTCTAAAAACTTTCTACCACCATGATGGAGGTTCATAGTCTTCAATTCACTTACTCTACCTGTCTTTCCAAAATATTAGGTTTTAGGGTTGTTAGAGAATAATAATTAGTGTTGTCTTCTAAGTTCTCTATATCCCTTTCAAGTTCATTCATTTCTATTCAGTTTACCTCACCTTTTTCCCTTCTTTTATAACTTAAAAATCTTCAAATTATGCTTGATTGTGTTGATGTTCCTCTATCTTTTTGGTCCTTTGCATTGGCTTCTTTCTTGGAAAGTTGTTGGTCTAATCATTCCTAGAAACTCTAATTTTTCTTTGAGCATAGGCATGCTTCCTCTTATTCTGACTTGAGTGTATATTCTAATGAGGGGCAGGCCTCTTGCCTTACCTATTTTTCTGTTGGTAGCCACCTTAACACTCCTGCAGAAGTGTCAACATGGACAGCTGTCTTTTGCATAATTTGTGCTTGATCAAGGAAACCTTCCTTGGAGACCTTTGACCTACTTTGGACAATCATCTGCTGACCCTCCTTTCCACTTGATTTCATCTTATTGGCACAAGAAAGATAGTTATTTATAACACCAAAACAATCCTACAACTTATGAAACCCTACATGACCTAATGGGAGGCTTTTTGGATTTGGTCTTTGACTGAAAGTTTGGCTTGGGGTCCTCAAGTATGAAAAACAGATTTTTTGATATTTTGATGCATTGAAGACCCAAAATCCAATGTACTTGATCTATCTAAATAGCTTACAGAGATATTTTTGAGACCATCCATGCTTGAGGCATTTGATGAATAGGGGGAAGAGTAGGCTAGTTGGTGATCTTAGGTGGTAAGTTGAGGGGTGAGGCAAAGGAAAAATAGAGTGTTGAGGTCATAGGTGGAAAAACATAATGAAGGTGAGTGACATGAGCCCATGATAGGTCTTCTATGAGTAGTAGGCTAACCATGACATGATAGAGTAGTGAAATGGTGAAAACTTTATCCTAAGGATAACGAAGGCAGTGAGATTTCTAAAACTCAGAATATTCATGAATTTTGTTTTTAGAAATCTAGGATAAGAATTTAGTCATCTACAAAAGGAAAGAATTACTGATGACTAACATGCAGCTTGAAAGGAGCACACAAGCTGAAAGACATCCCACTAAATAACAAGAAGAATAATCCACAATTTAAAGGTTATGGATTTAAACATGAGCACACATTCAAATAGATTCATACAAATGGAAACGAAATAGTTCATGAGCATATGCGTAATTTAAACAACATACATCTCAAATATAAAAAGGATAGTCCTACTACATTTACAATATATGCATGAAGACATGTCAACTTTGATTTTATTATAAATGAAAGTTCCATTCATACATTCAACATGACAAACCACTTTCCCCAATAATGAAACGTGAAGTCAACAACCCCTACTCCTCCCAAATAAGTATACTCCCTCTACGCTCAGAGAAGCCAAGGCTGACAAAAAACTCACAAGCCCTTTCTAATCCTAATCCTAGTTAAAATATTGGCTCTCAAAAGCCTGTTACAAGATTTATGAGTATGTATTTATAACCAAAGGGGGGTGACTCTTGGCATGCCCCCTTGGTGATCCTGGGACTCCCCTCATGACTCATCATATTACATATGACTCTTCACATTCCATCATGGACACATCATAATTTTACTTATACAATAATTACAAATAATATACATTTTCCACTCATACCCATATAAAATAAAATAAGCTAGAGACAACTTGACATCCTAAGGAGACAAATTCGACTATGATGTTGGAGTTTGGGTGAACTCACGTCGTGAAACCTTAACTTGATGTCTCTCGGTCACATACTCATGTTAATCTTAGTATTGTGTAGTGATCTCCCCAAACCATGAGATGGTGTCAGGCTAGAAGTAGACTCTTGCCTCCATAGCATTCAGGTACAATGTCTTAGAGCCGGTATGAACCTCTTTCTTAATAAGGAGCAACATCGTTCGAATCCGAACAGGGCCACCAATGTAGTTCTGCGTTTTCTGTCTGTTCAGCTCCAAGTCCTCCTTGGTGTTGATCTACTTCAGTTTCTCCAAGTACTCATCAATATCTTGTCGCACTTGGCGCTTATGCCTAGCTTGGGTGAGTGAACCAAATGATGGGATCTTGTGGGTTCTCACCATGAATTCCAAACTATTGTACAACCATGTGTATGCGTCTTGAACGTTTGTGATGAATGTGGTGAGATGATTGTTATTATGGATCAATATTTGAACCTTTTCTTTCTCTATCTATGCCTATAGCTTCAACATATTTACCAACGTGAGTGGCTTTGCCTTGTACTACATTTTCCAATGATGAACATGAGTGATGGTAGCTTGCACCTTCTTAAGAACAATGAAAAACTATCTACTCTAAAGTTGCAAGTTTTGCAATAGGAAAAATACCTTATGCACAGTCATGAGCTCCTTATATAAGTCCTGCATACACTACAAGGAAGATACCCTCTAGCAGAGGTTATAAAGGAGGTTTTTAGTGTTATAAAATTGGCCAAAATTGTAAAAAAAAACATTTTCTATAGCATTTGTTTATGGTTACGGAGGTTTTGGCGGAGCTTTTAACGAAAATTCAACACAACTAAAAAAAAAATGGGCAGTCGGAGGTTATTACAGATGTTTTTTTCATCGGTGCGCTACTTTGGCTTGAACACACCGGTGCGTACATATAGAAGGTGCCCCGGGGTGGTCGAAGGAAAATGCACCAGGATGTTAAGGTATAAAACCACACTGGGCATAGTGTTGGTGATAAAACACATGAGGTCATTCTAATTGGTCTTCGGATTTGTGCAGTTCCCATAGGTCGTATCAACGCACCGGTGCGTAGACATATAGAAATGCACCGGTGGGCAGCATCACAGAAAGGCACCGAGATTTATAATTGGTATCGGTATTCGTGCAGTGCCCACAGGTCATACAAATGCACCAGTGCTTATAGACACATAAACGGCCCAGTGCGCAGTATCACACAAATGCACCGATATTTATAATTGGTATTGGTATTCATGTAGTGCCCATAGATCCTACAATGGCGTCAGTGCATATAGACACATAAACACACCAGTGCGTCGTACTGCACAAACGCACCAATATTTTTAATTGGTTTTGGTGCTTTTTTGGTGCTCATAGATCGTAGAAACGCACTGGTGCGTTTCTTAATACAAAGCGCCGGTGTACAGTTACTGACACACACCGATTTTCATTTTGTATTTTTAAGAAACAAAAACCTGTGACAGTGCAATTATTGTGATTGTTTTGAATTCATTATTCATCAAAAGTCGACACATCTTATAACAATATTAATATTAATTAAATTCTTATTAATGCATTTGAATGTGATGTTTGGATTAATTTGTTATATCATATCATAATTATTGTGGTTTTTTAAATTCATTATTCATCAAAATTTGACACATATATATCTCATAACAATATTCATATGAATTAAATTTTTATTAGTGCATTTGAGAACGACAATGGAGAACACAATAGAATAAATTAAAACATATTTTATGATATATAATATATATGAATAATAGAGTCTTTATCATACAAAATGGGACAATTATTGGTATCCCTTTTTCTTTCAATTGGGACGCTATGTCTACTACATTAAACAAAATTTCTGATTTCACAGACATATTTCAAAAAATACAACACCTTGCTTTGACATCCAAACATAGTGATCATCATTCTTTGCTTGAATTGTTGTCACTACTAGAGCTACTTCCATGACTTGGATTATTTTCAGGAATGTTTTGTTCACGGTGTTGATTGTTTTCTTCTTCTTCACCTTCCATCTACAAACATAAAAATAAACTGAAATGAGAGTATATACATTGGTGAGAATAACAAAAATTACAATATTAAACAATATACATCAATGTAAATCAAAAAGAAAAATGACGTGCCATAGCAGCAATTGAGTCATAAACTATACACATTCTTTCAAAACCATGTACCATGCCATCTTTCAAAATTTCATCTGTTGGCGCAGTTCCATACTTTGTTTCCTGCAAGTTTTATACCCCATAACAAATCATATATTTAATATAAAAGATGTTTTTTTTCTATTAATTATAGATGGAGCTAATTAAAAGAAGATCTATAAATGCTTACAAATTCCACAATTAATTTCTGATGTGCCAACATATACTCACAACCCATATTTAAACCAATTTCAATCAATTCGTCTTATAGTTCTTCTTTGTATGTTAGCACCTGTTTGAAAACATTCATTGATGATTTTTGTAAAACAACTAAAAAAAGACAAAAATGAAATAAATTTGTTATAAGGAAGTAACAATTACTCACAAACTTAGATATTAACCCTTCTCTTCCCTGTCATCCTATTTTATATGCTGAATGGGTTACATTTTCTTTTCTTTTCTGCAAGAAAATTCTTAAGAATTAATATTTAATGCTAAATTTTTTATTTATTGTACCTAATGATCAAAAAATTCAATGATTACATATTACATTTGAAGCACATTGTTGTTGAGATGGCTCCTCTTGCGATGCAATTTTGTCCATTTCTTTTACCATCTCCTTGTACACCTTTTTGGACATTCCTACTGGCATATTTATGATATCAGCTCTTTCATCTTTTGAGATTTTCACAATATTCCTAAAAATGTAACATGATAAAATATTTAATTTTTATATTGATATCTGAAAATTAAATATAACAAAAGTGATATTTATAAATAATTCTAGACAACCATTTGAAGGAATATTAATTTTTCATTCCTTCTTTTTTTTTTGTACGTTTTTGCTATTAAAAGTCTGACATGTCTCATTGACCAATTCTCTGGAAACTCTTCCTGTAGTTTAGATAAAATTTGGTTCTTGAAATCATTGGATTGATTTTTGTATTGTAAGTGGAAAGAACATCTATACATTTGTTCCACTAGATCCCTCAAACTTTTGTAAAATTTTTTCCCCCTTTCGTTAACTTCCAACACCACTCCAGATAAGCTAAGGAGAAATTCATTTTCATTTGCATGTTCTATTTTTTTTCTTTTCTTAGAAAAAAATTCCTTTTCTAAGTTCTTGGTCCCTGTATACCATTAAACAGATGTGAATTAATAGACTATTTGACACATGTTATCTAAAAAATTTAAGTATATCATTAATGATAATTAAAAAAAGAAACTCATATTGGATCCATAGTATTTTTTCATTCACCTGTTTCATCCTTTTACAATTTTTCCATCAAGCTTTTACGCTCTTCTGGTCCTAGATCATAAATAATCTTATTGATCTTCATCATTTTGTGGCTCTGCATGATACACAGTAAAAAATACATATTATTTAAACTTACATATAGTTCAAAAATAATATTTTTTATAAATAATTTACAAAGAACTTGCCTTTTCTACTTTTCTTGATGTGTTGTCAGTATTTTTGTTACTTGATCTCTTGTTAGTCATTTCTTTATCAATCTGAAACTTGTACCATATAATTCATTAATATATTTATAAATAAATTGTCAACTTTAAAGGTAAAAAATAAATCTCAAGACACAGATGTGCCTTTCTTGATCTACGCACCACCACCGGTGCGTGGGGGTATTACCAATGCACCAAGAAATAGTATAATAGACCATACGGTGCATGGGGTATTATAAACACACCACAAAAACAGTGTGATAGACCGTATGATGCTATCCTTGTAACATGGAGCACCAGTGCCCTATTTCAGATATGGCGCATTGATTTAAATAAATTGTTTTCAAATTTTTTATGACACATTACTTGCACGGTTCACTTTCTAATAAAGCACACCGATGAGCTAGGTTACAACGGGCGCATCGATAAAAAAAAAGTCCATTTTTTCCAAAAATTCACGCAATGGCCGAATGGATTGGAATCCGACTATGCAAGTCATCCCGTGGGTTGGATTTCAATCTAAAATTAAAAGCCCTAATTTTGAAATCATAGAAATAAGGAAAAGAAAGGAAAAAAACAAAAAAATGAAGGGTTTAGGGTAAAAATGGATAAAATTGCAGAAAAAGTAAAAAAAATAATCAAATTTAATCACAAGATGGTTTGAAATTCTATGACATAGGGTTTGAATCACCAGAGGTTTGATTTATGTTTGTCTGAATACTTCTGTTCGAACGTATTTCGATGCTCCACAGTGCCCTCGTACTCTCTTGCTCCAGGTATGTCTCCTGCAAATATCTGGCTGAAAATTTTAGCAAAAATAGTGAAATAATGAAAAGTGTTTAGTATTTAAAGAATTATTTTATGAAATTAGATTTTCAAAAATATTTTGCCGCCCGTTTTTCAATTTGCCGCCTTTTTTTCACTTAAATAAAATAGAGTTACGCATTTTTTATTTGTGTTTATTCGTCACCAGTGCATCACTTAATAGCACCGCACCAGTGCATCATTTTGTAACACCGACACTGGTGTTGTTATATGTACAATAGCACCGATTTGCGGTTAAGGCACCGAAATGAATTTTAGGTGTGTACACCAAAATTTAGTGAACTCCAGCCATAGAAATTGAGAATTATAATTTTTTTTATTCTTGAGAATTAGAATTAGAATTAAAATTGAGAATTGGAATTGGATAAATTCTTGATGGAAATAACTATTCTTCCAAGGCATTTTGTTTATTGCAGGAGGTCCCCACTGATTATGTGGAGAGAATGCAATTTGGGGCATGTGAAGATGCAATACTACAAGGCCCAAGTGGGAAATTGTGGCATGTGAACCTGTTATAATTGGCACTTAACTATTTGCAACCAATATGTTTTAGATTATATAATCTGCAGATAGACGGATGACTTGCCAGAAATTAGTACATATAATCTACAGAAGGGTAATGTTCTAGGAGAAATGACAATGAGTTCTTCATTCTACATTTTTTAGAAGAGGAAGACCAATTTTCGACTAGGAGATGCAGTTATTACATGTGGAGGCAATCGTTTCCCATAGAAAACCAGTATAGGGTTGAGCAGAGGAAACACATTTCAAAATAGGCTATTACATTAGTTTTTCCAATGGGAAACCGATTTACAGGTGGAAATATGGTAGCTGTAGGTATCTACGCTTTTCTTCACACAGAAATGGTCACTAGATTTCCATTTATAATACAAGCATACTTTTCACTGGTTTCATCCATAGGACCACAACTCAGACAAGTTATAGATGCCATTCAGGTTCAATTGAAAGCTGAAGATGTGATTTTATGCAACGTCAGCTTTGTCGGTAAAATTTTATGTAAGCCAACCAAAGCTCAAACAATACTTTCAGCTGCTTTTAAACACATTCTGGAGAATCTCTCTTTTCAAACCCTCATCTTTTCGAACCCTCATCTCCTCAAAAAAAATCTTACTCGCGATTCGAACCCTCCACTGCTCCAATACTGCACTTCACAGAATAACCCTGTTCTGATGCGCGTTGTTTTATAGGCATACCGGGGCGGTTTGTAAGATCGAGGTTTTTATTTTGGCGCGGTGTTTTATGACGCACCAATGTGGAAGCGTTTTGAAGCACTAGTGCGTTGGAGTAATAAGACACACCGACGCGTGTTATAATGATAAGCGCACCGGATTGGATAAAAAATAAATTTTGTATGTAAGATCATAATAAAATAATAATAATTCTAAAGTACATGAATTTATTTGCATTATTTTCTAAACTTTATTATGTTACAAAAATTCATATTATTCTAGATTTATTATTTTACAATTATTTACAAATTTAAATATTTTAATAAAATCATTTCACATTAATAACATTAAAATTTTACAAATATTTTACATACAATTACAATTACAATTACAATTTTTCAGTTTCACATACAATTACGATTAGAATTACAATTACAATTTTAATTTTACATACAATTACATTTAGAATTTTACATACAACTAGAATTACAATTACAATTTTACAATTTGTCATATATACAATTACAATTATAATCATTTCACAATAAATTAAATATTACAATTACAATTAAATTTTACATTAAATATTTTACATACAATTACAGTTAAAATTACAATTACAATCACAATTACAATTTTACAATTTCACATACAATTACGATTAGAATTACAATTACAATTTTAATTTTACATACAGTTACATTTACAATTATAATTTTACAATTATAATCATTTCACAGTAATACAATTAAAATTTTACAAATATTTTACAATATACAATTACAATTACAATTTTACAAATATTTTACATAGAATTACAATTACAATCATTTCACAATAAATTAAATATTACAATTACAATTAAAATTTTACATTAAATATTTTACATACAATTACATATACAAATATAATCTTACAATTTTACATACAATTAGAATTTAAATTTCAATTACAATCACGACATAATATTTAACAAATATCATGGTCATTTAATATTAAATTAATTAATAAATATCACGATCATGATAACCATCATACAAACATCATATTCGACTAAAAAACACATTCAAACATAAAATTAACATTATATATTAACATCATCACAACATAAACATAAAATATACATCTCGTGTCAAATAACTCATGCTATCACATACACATCTATCTGCAAGCTAAACATTAAATGAACATATCTAACATGACCTAACAAAATACACATCATGATGATCACCAACATGTAAATTAAGTACAACTGCAACATGAACATAAAATACATGGACCATATATATATATATATATATATATATATATATATATATATATATAACTGAAATTTTTTAGAAATATAAAATTTTCATCTAAATGTCATGGATCAGCTAGTGGTAGTACAACATCAACAGGCGCAGTACTAGTGGAGGCTTGCTCAGTCAATGGTGTAGCCTCGACAGTCGATGGTCAAGCCTGCTCATGATCATGACTAGTACTAATGGATGGATCAGTTGGTGGTAGTACAACATCAATATAAGCAGTACTAGTGGAGGCATGCTCAGTCAATGGTGCAGCCTCGACGCTCGATGGTCCAGCCTGCTCATGATCATGACTAGTACTGATGGATGTTGCAGGCTACTGATGACTGGACGTGGCTAATGGTCCAACCTCATCTCCATGATGACTTCTAGATGCTAGTGAAGCCTCATTCTTATCAGGTGTGGCACGAGGTGAACGATCATGAGATGAGTCGCTGCTCGCGGACTATCCATCACGTGTTGCAGCTCAACCACGCCTCTAATGTGCAACAATCCTCCTCAGTCACGTAACAGCTATTGTAGCTCCTACAATATGTCGAAACAAGTTGTACATCTCACGCGGCATGCCTCTCCACATATGTATTAGCCTATCATCGGCCTGTATGTCTTTGTAATTAGTGGGCCTGATGCCTGCCTCAACAATCAATGCACTGAGTTGGTCACCCAACTCCATCCTGTATCAAGTATCAGGTCAATCGTGCCTAGCAAAAGGTAGTACCGGCGCACCAGCATGAGGAGCATGTCTATCTCCACCGACCTCTTGATCATGATCCTCAGTATCTGCCATGTCCTGATCGTCATTAGGATCCACACTTGGATCAAGTGGTGGTTCTAGCATCTCCTCGCCATCAAAAGAGCCAATGTCTGCAAAATATATACAAGTACACAACAATAATTAGACAATTTCATTACACAATTTAATAAAAGCAAGTTAAAGAACATGTTAGAATAAATATAAACAAAACATTAATATTACCTCTATCATCTGACAGCTCATCATATGTAAAAAGGATGTTGGCACACCCTCACCAATCCAATCCAACATAAGGATAGGGGACCATAATGAAGGGATGCAGCTTGTCAACACTGGCTAGTAAGTCCAGTGCATCATGCGATATATTGGCTGGAAACATAGTCTCTCCCCTCTTGGGCATCATTTGCCCCCACATGTGCATCTGGGCCTCCAACCTCGGCCTACAAGGCTGTCGAACAAAAGCAGGCCTCACCTATGGGAACCTCTCAAAAAATAAACAAAAAAGCTCTGAAGCAAAAGGGAACTTGACCCTCCCTTGTGCATGAGCATGACATCTATCTAAGGCCGTACAAAACTGCTGCAAAAAGATGGCAGACCACCTGACAAGTCGTCGCTCCTGTACTAAAGAATCAACAATATAGAAGTGGGAAACTAATGCGTTTCCCATCACTAGTGTTATGTGAAATGGTTGAAATGAGAAGTGAGATTCACTACAAGTCGTGTCTACCAAATGCACCAATACGTAGCTGACCTCCAGGGACCTGAAACTCTGAAGGAGACAAAACATTTGCTCCAATGTATCTATGGGAATAAACTAACTGACTCCCTGATACAGAACCAGCTAGAACCTCTGGGAATGAGGGAAAATCCACCCCTCTCCTCGATAGCCCTGTAATGAAATAAATATCCTCCTCAATGGGTGTGTACCACTAGTCAGGGCCAACCTGGAAAGCCTATCAGTGGGAATTCCACCTGTGGGTAAGATGTCTCAAAAGGACACTATGGGCCTTTAAGGAAGTAGCCTCCTCATAGAACTTGAGGAGGCCTACCTGCCTTAAGAGCCCCTGGGTATTTTTTGTAATAGGGCGAGGGTACGCATCTCTCTCCCTCTCTCGTGCCTCCCAATGGCAAAGCATGTCATACTGCTTTCCTGTAGTTGTTGTTTTTCCTCCTCTTCTCTCTGAATCATTGGCATATTAAATAAAAAAAATTATTAAATCATACATGTATTTAGGAATATACATATATAATTTTTTTTTGGAAAAAGAAATAAAAAACCATTCGGTGTGCCACAAAAACAGTCATGCACTGGTTCCAGTGCGATTTTTTTTTATAGAGCACTGGAGGCGTTGCCTCAGATGATAAAAAACGCACCATATGCAGTGCACCTAAAATTTTTTCAAGCCCTGTTGACTATATGCTATCAAAAGAGCGGTGCGCTGACTAAAATATATGCCCTGGAGCATATAGTCATGTTAGCACACCGACTTCTTGACAAATTATATAGTCAATAGTGCAGTCTTTTACTTGGTCACTTGACCCTATCGGAATACCGAATGTAGTGCGCTTACAGATACCGGGGCAGATATATCCATCAATGCACTGTGTTGCTATTCCCATGGTCAATAGTGCACCTAGCTAAATGACCACACCGCCATTTTTTTTTTTTTTAAATAATGTGGGGCGCCTTTCGGTACTACCCCAGAAATAGTGTGGATACTGTTAACACCGGTTGTGGTGCAACCTGTAAATTTTACAGGCAACACCACTTACCTGTGCGAGCCGAGCGGCTCATGTGCACCGTGCGACAATTTTTTTTTTCTTTTTTAATGGTTGATTTTAAGGTTATTTTAAATTATAATCTGCTAGAAAGCTTAATTATGGAAAAACTAAAAAAATACTTGTACATTTCGCCGTCGAGGAGGCATATTGGCTGTAGAATTTTCAAAAGAAAATTTTCCCACTATTTTGCAAAATCAAAGTTAGAGACTGGTGGCCAATGCACAGCAGCAGTGCATGCAATGGGTGAAATGGGAGCACTGATGTGAGGGCGGCTCAGAGAAGGAGAAATTGTACTGGTGTTTGAGAGCTCTGGAGTACTAAGAAAAGTGGAAAATGTGGTCTTTTGGCCGTAATTTCCTTTTTATTTAACCTTGTTCCGGTGCGCAGGGTTTTATAGGCGCACCGGTGCAGTTTCTTAAGAACACACGGGTAGTTTCAGATTTGGCGCGTTGTTTTATTATGCACCGGGGCGGTTACTTAACACCACACTGGGCTATTTTAGTTTTGGCGCGGTGTTTTATGACGCACCGGGGCGGAATAGTCTTGAAGCACTAGTGCTTTACAGTAATAGGACACACTGGGAATGTGTGTACGGAGCACACGATGTCCAATGTGCCAATGTTTTGTGTGACCAGTGCTTTCTCTTGTAGTGCACAAAGGTGATTGAGAGAAAAAAAGTGAAAAATGCAGTTTTATGGCCGTAATTTTTTTTTTTTATTTAACTCTTTTTCAGTGCGCGTGTTTTATAGGCACACTGGTGTTGTTTTATATGAACGCAACGATCTGCTTTTGTTTTGCCACGGTGTTTTATGATGCACTGACGTGTAAGATTATGTGCACACCAGTGCCTTCTGTTGTAGAGTGCATCAGTAATTGAGAGCTCTAGAGCACTGAAAAAAGTGAAAAATCTAGTTTTTTTTCCATAATTATTTTTTTTAAACCTTTTCCGATGTGCGTGCTTTATAGGTGCACCGGTGCTTTTCTTACAAACTCACTGGTCATTTTGTGTTTTGGTTCATTTTTTTATGATGCACCGGTGTGGGTTCTTAATACCACACCGGGCGTTTTTCAGTTTTGGCGCGGTGTTTTATGATGCACCGACGTGGAAAAGTGGTGATGCACCAATTCTCTACAGTAATATGACGCACTAGGCGGGTGTGTACGGAGCGCACGGTGTCTGGCGTGCAATTTTTTTGTCTACACCAGTGCTTTCTCTTGTAAAGAGCACCGGTGTGATTTTGAATGATAAGCACACCAAGCAAAAAACATATGAAAAACCCTCCACCCGCCAACCTACTTTATTAACCTCCGCTAGAAACGGATGTATGGGGTATTTTTATAAGGGGTTCCTCAAAAACATCAGCTAGAGGGTCTTTTCCTTTTAGTGATAGCGTATCCAAGTGTGGATACTACATGAAGTATCAGTGCTCTCATTTCTTCCAGGTAGAACTGTGCGGAAGTCACACTCTGCGTTGTTATGCAGATCTATTCAATCTCTTGTCGGGAAGTTTGTAGGTTTTGTACCAATTGTTTGTTCTCGGTCATCAAGTACTGAGTGGTTGATTTTGCAACACCTACAAAGGCCAATTTTTATTTTACAATAGTATTTGGATTCTTGCTGGTGTCCCCCACAATCACCCTTTCTCTCATGAATGCAGGAGATGCATAATAATCCGGGAAGTTATTTCTTTGTGCTTGTACAATATTCTTCTGCAATTGATCAAATGACAGATTGTACACATCCATCACTAGATCATCATCAAGGGGAACTACCTCCCCTTCCTCACTCAGGGCTTGCTCTATGGCTAAAGGTGGTGGAGTCTGAATAGTGGCCTAAGGTGCGTTGGGCATGAAGTCCACATCTTCATCTTGCAACTCCGACCCCACTTCCATATCCATGACTTCAATAAAAATTTTAAGGTTTTTATCAAACTCACGTTCCTGCACCTCTTTGCTCACTCCTTCTACTTTTGGCTGATCCTATACTGACTCTTCAACTTGTATGGGTCTCGTCTCTTCTTCCGTGGAACCTTTCCTTCTGTTAGCCATCTATAAATTTTCCATATACTATGATGGCTAAAATAGGTCTGTTAGTCTTCAAGAAAAAAATTTGGAGCAAATTTGTGACTTCTTGAAGCCTTGTTGTGTCTATTTTCCCAAAGGATCCATCTCACTGATGTCTTCAAAAATCCCTGTTGATATCACGAAGAAAATTGTTTTGAACCCCTATTACACCCTCTTTCATTCATATTTTCCTTTTAAAAATCCCTCCACTTCCTTAAAAATCCTTTAAAACCATTTGAGTCCCTTTTATTTGGTTTTAAACCCTTCTTTATATCTATTGGAGCCTTTAAAAACCCTCAAAAAGCCCCATTTCGGCCTTAAAATCTAACTTTTTCATAAGCGAACCTTTAAGCTCCCGCAGGCTTAATCTCTCAGCCCTTTCCTCCATGTGACCGGGACCCACAACCATCGGCCTCAGTCTTTAAGCCCCTTTCACGGTATCGCACTTCGCTCCACCCCTTTTCCTTTGGTTTCTTTATATTTCCTCCACGCGATGGTCTCCCCTGCCGATGGGATCTGAACCGTTGATCTCGCCAATCTAACGGTCCTCACTCCGTCGCACCACCAGTTTTCCTCCCAATCGTCACTTACCAAAGCCTCCCCGCCAATGTATTTTGGACCATTGATCTGGCTTCCCCAGATCCAACGATCGACGCAGTTTCGCCGTTTCGCTATCCCTTTGCCCCATTCATTCATTTATGCAACGTTCCAATTTCATCTGAACACCTCTACCTTTTACCCCGCTCATTTCTTCTCTGAATTTATCTCCACCACTGATCTCCCACATCATCCTGCCGGTCCCACCCAACCACGCAAAGGCTTTCATCGTGCTTCTATTCAATCTCCACCGTTTTTTTCCCCAGATCCAACGACCTGCATTGATTTTCGCGTTCATTTCTCCCACACCCCTCCATAGTACATTTTGAACGTGAAATAGGTAGTTTTTTCCCATGAACACGCATCATCCACCAAGTTGTATCGCGTTCATTTGTCCCATTACCGCTTACCGCCCAGACCCTATGCAAAAACCATCTCCGATTTTCCAAAACCGCTTATCCATATTTTCATGCCAAAATTTGAATTAAACCCTAATTATGCCTTCCGCCATGGGTTTTCCACCTCCGCTGCATTCATCCTCCTCTGAATTTCTCCTCCACCCCTCACTGAGCCCTATGAAGCAGTTTTACCATATAATGCAAGTTTTATATAACGATTGGTTGTTTGTTGTAGGTTTCATGGCGGTAATCACAAAATCCATCCCATAGTCAAAGAAATTACCTGTCAGCAAACAATAAAAGTTAATGAAGATCAGTAAAGAGAATCAGAAATTAAAGTTAAAGGATTAAAAGCAAAACTTTGAAGATAAAAAGCTTAATCTACAGTTTTAAAGATAAAGACACAATGATGAAGACCAAAGATGATAAAGAAGGCCTTAAATCATATCAAAGGCCTAATTCATGATTAAAGAGCTGAAACAGAGACAGATCAGCAAAATACAGTCTTAATTTCCAGATCATCAAGGCTATTTACTCCCCCAAAGACTAAAAATGCCACCTACAGGCCTATTTACTCAAAAGCCTACAAAGTTAATGCACAGTCAGAGATATTTTACAAAGACAACTCAGAAAGTAATTTCCAGCCACCAAAAGCCTCAAAAGTCAACAAAAGTGACTGAAGTAGATGAAAGTTAATGTAAAATTCAATTAACAGAGTTAATACATTAGATATATTCTCCATTAGGCCTCACAAAGGTCGAGAAGCATTTACTCTGTATTAATTGAATAGTTAGACCTTCCTTCCTCTCCACCTCCTCAATTTACCTATATATATCATATGAGGAGCCCAATATTGTTGGGGGATTGGATACTTGTTGAATGTAAATAGTTGTTGAAGTTGTTGAAGCTCTCATAGTAATTGAAGAAGATAGGCTGAGAAGAGAAGTTTGAAGCTATAAAGACCTACTGGACTTAAATATTTTAACTGGTTTGAACATCAAATATACAAGCTAATTGATGGGATCCTGGTCTATGTCAATGGTGATGTTTTTCTTACTGTAAATTTTTTTTTTCTTATGTTTCCATATTGTCCACTTTCTCTAATAAAGAACAAAAAATTTAGATTAGGATTTACTATAAAAGGTACCCTAATTCTCATTGATAAGCTTTATCTTTATGTTTTCTTCTAATTGTGCTTTGAGGATAATTCAATAGAGTATAACCAGTGAAATTTTGGTGAGCCCATGTCTTGCTGAGTACAAATTGAGATATTGTCTTTGAAAGTTCATGAAAATTCTGCTAAGTAAAGTTGAACTAGAGAATTCTATGGTTAGCCCTATCCTCTAGTTTATCTCCAACAGTTGCTTTGAAAATATCCCTGAGAGTATGCCAAAAGCAGGATAGGTTCAAAGTCCTTACCTGATCTTAGGCTACTTTTTATGTTTATCTTAAATGTTTTCCCTTGAGAGTATGCTAAATGCAGGATAGGTTCAAAGTCCCTACCTGATCTTAGGCTACCCTTTGTTTTCTTATATGTTTGCTTCTTTCACCACACTTCTTAATGTTCCATACCAAAAAATCAATCTAAAGAGATCCTTTGATATAGATGACTTGCCCCATGGACCACTCTTGAAACTTGTTGTGAAATTAAATCCTTTTGTGACTCCATAGCCCAATGGATTGATACTGTCTCTTACCTATCCTATCAGCTGAACCATTCTTTCAGCTTACTTACACCTTTACCCTTTGAAAGACTTCCTTTATTTTGATGATATCCTACCCAACCAAAACAAACAAGTTCCCTTGTGCTTCATAACTAGCCTAATAGCATATCATGAGCCTATAAGCATATCATTCTAAAACACATATAGATATATCCCTCTCTGAATCCAGGAGGGCTAGATCCTAGGATTCCAAAGTGGTTCTGATGTAGGCCCTGCAGCATTTGTTCTTGCCAATCTTGCAAACTATGGGAGCCTAGCATCTTCTTTCCTTTTCTTACTTTCTTCTCTCCTCTTTTTCTCTTATTTTAAGTTATCATTCTTCCTTCAACTCTTTTTCTACTCTTTGCACTCTCACCACTACTTCTTCCCAGTATTTCTTCTCTCTCTTCCTCCACTTTGCTCTTTTTTCCTCTGCTTCCTCTTTGCTTTGATTTCCAAATTTTTTTCTCAGTGAGAGGATTTGCGTTCATCTTCCAACTTTGTTCCTTTTCTTCATTGTCAGCTACCTTCCTCTTTCCTTTGTCCTGCAGTGGACCGCTACCTGTTGTTATTTATTCTTCTGGAACCACTGTCACTCTATGTCTTCCTGAAATTCCTCTGTGAACTCATCTTTGGTCTTTTTCCATGTCATTTTTAATCCCTTCTCTACAAATAACTGAGTGCCCGCATAAACATGCAAGTTAACCGAAACTTGTTCAACTACTTCCCCAATAATTATTTCAGTGGTTTCCTTTGAGGAAGCCCTCTTAGGTTCCATTTTGAAAGTGACTACTGGAGATATGCTCAAAAACTACTATACATGTTGGATAGAAAAGACACTGATGACAAGAAAATATTTGTTATAAGCAAAACTACTTTCAGGACATGTTCATGCAGCACACCGGGAAACTAACTGGAAGGACTATGAAATTATTTCTAGGAAGAGTGTATGACTGGATGAGGGGACTACGCATTCCCAACAACCAGTGTCAAGGCTTGAGGCTTGAGACTGCGTAATGCACAGTTCAGCCTATGCAGTGAGCTAGTAGAGACTACGCATTGTGTAGTCTCAGTGGCCAAGGATGGAAGTTGAGGACTGGGACTACGTAGTGCATAGTGGGGCTAGCCTATACTACGCATTGCCCAGTTCCAGAGGCCAAGCTCTGGGCTTGGGGCTCAATATTGTGGAATGCCCAGCTGGGAAAAGTGAACTCAGGCCAAGGGGAAGGTAGATATACCAAAGGGAAGTGTGAAAAACGAGCATATATGAGAGATAGTGAAGTCTTGATCACATATATGACTAAGTGTGATTGAAACAAGACAAATTGAGTGCATAAACTGAAGGAATGAGAAGTGAATGAGATCGGTGAGAAGAGTCACTACAATGGTGAACATTGGTGAAAAATGACGAAGAAACCGATGCGACACTTGTAAAAGGAAAAAAATAACTTGAAACAACACTTCTATAGGCTAAAGCAAGTTAAAACACCGACATGCATGCAAATAAATAAGAAAAACAATACTCATGAAATCCAAACGATAAAAAGTGATATAAAAGGCGATTAAAGGCGATAAATGCAAAACTCACCTAGAAAAGTGATGACAATCATACTCAAGGTTCCTTGATCTCCTCAGGAATGCTAGAACTCCAATATCAAGTGTGAGAATGAGCTCTATGGGCATCGATTAAATATATTTAGGAAATTATGGTTTATGACGTACGTGCCACAAATCAAGGGAAAAGCAATGAATGGTGACAGTTTCCAAAAATAGCAGGTGTGCTTCCTTTGGGTTACTAAACATATACCCCTAGATTCTAGGGATGCTTTTTTATTTTCTCAGTTTTTCTAATTTTCCCGAGAAAACTTACCATGGACATCACTGGGAAGGATTGTGTAGTTTTGGGGAACTAGAAGCTCTTGGCTCATTTCATTGCGCAGTTTCTAAGCTTAGTTATGGATTGCGTATTTTATGGGCTCACTGTTGGGTTTCCTATCATGATTGCACAGTTTTGGATGTCAAGGTTGACTGCCAGTCATGACTATGCAATTCTAAGCATCAAGGTCAAGTCTAGCTCCATGAATTGTGCAGTTTCTAGAGGCAAGCCCAGAACAGTTGCACAAGGCTTAGACAAGAGGTTAGCTTGTGACATAGAAAATATTTTCTAAGTGAAAAGCAAGTGAACACAAGAATAACTAAAAGATAAACATTAGCCAAAGCATGAATACCTGATGGCAGTGCAAGGTAATATCTTGTGGAAAGAAAGTTAGGCTCTAAAATCTAAGAAATTACAAAATTTTGGAGGGTGGTTGTAACTGCTACAACAATTATCTACATGGGGGATTATGATAGGACACTAACACCTTCCATTTCAACAAGATATTGATATAAATTATATATATTAGATATTCAACAAAATTTATTGTAGAAAATGATATATTAGCACCACAATAGCTAGATAAAGAACCAAAATACCACCAAAAAGTTACACCTTTATTGATTTCCTCTTCCAAGAGGAAACTTACAATTGAGTAGAGCTATAATTATAATAAACTTCAGAAGACATCTCACTAAATTTATTTTACTTATAAATATGGTTCTACACACCTCTTAGAAACATACTAGAGAATAATAGTTCTAGTAGGAAAATACTTCTAGTAATCCTTCTTACAATTATTTCTTTCACACTACTACATGAGTTTTACTTAATAACATGGCCTCCATACGGAGAAACCTATCTATCCACTTACATGGTTAGGATAGGACCTTAACACCTTCCACTTCAACAACACATTAATATGATGTGATATAGATATAGAACAGAGAGAAAAGGTACATTGTAAAAACCTAAAGCCTATGGGTCCAAAGAAAGTATTTCCATTCAAATACAAATCAATATGATGTTATATAGATATTCAAAATGCAGAGTATAGTGCAACTATACAATGTAAAAACATAGGATATGGTGCGACATGGGCCTTATTGAATAGATATGGCTTCCATACATAGCAACCTATCTTATCTACATAAGGGATCACGGTAGGACCCTACCACCTTCCATTTCAACAACATATTGATATAAAGTAGAGATATTATATATTACCCAGGTTTATTGCAGCAATGATAGATTGTCACCACAATAGCTAGATAAAGAACCAAAAGATCATTGAAAAGGTACACCTTTATTTATTTCCTCTTCAAGGGAGAAACCTCCAATTTAGTAGAGCTCTAATTACATCAAACTTCACAAGGCATCTCATTAAATTTCTTTTACTTCTATGTATAGTTAAAAATCTACCTCCCAACATGTTAGGTCCCTATATTAACAGTATAGTCCCTTATTGTTGTTAGTGTAACCCCCTTATTTTTATTATTGTACCCCTGTAACCCCCATATTTTTATTATTGTGCCCTTAAATTATTATTGTTAGGTCAGCTAGGATTACATTGTGGCCCCACTAGGATTAAATTGTGGCCCCATGGACTCTATAGGGAAAATTTTAAGAACCCCCTAAAATTTATATATATAATAAATGGGTGAATCCCCATGATACATAGGAAAAATGGAAGGCGAATTTATTAATAATATAATATGTATTATATAATTTTTTGGCGAATTTCTCAAGAGATTATATTATCTTGTAAAATCATGGCCAATCACTAATACAAATGGCGAATCACTACTACAAAATGGTGAATCGTTGTCTAGTGGAGTTCGGGGTGTTGGTTCCAATGAATATATGGTAGTTGAACCAAGAGTAGAAGGAAGAGAACCACCAAGACCAAGCATGGCACATGGTGACTCGTGAGGGAAGTAGTTCTCGTGTAGTTTGGAAAACACGTTCTTCTAGTTCTGCTAAGCATAGTGTTGTTGCTCATGCTACTACTAGCACTGATATTGAGGTTGGAGAGGAGTTTGAGGAGAAATGAACAACAATGGGAAGAAAAGAAAACATGCTATTAAAAAAGTGTTGATAAACATTGGATCTGATCCAGGTGCCATGGTACAATAACAATATCGCAAAATACTTCAGATGTTCAACTATGGAAACATAATTTACATTACAACACCATCACGACTCTTACACAACCATATTTATGGAAATGATTTGATGCTGGGAATATCTTAAAGGAAGACCTAGCATGGTAACTATAATAAGGTGAACTGCTTCTCACTTCTTCAAAATATTATTCCTTCTCGTGCCTTCAAAATCTGGATATTGAAAGGAATATGTGCCAGTTGCAGCCACCCTGCTGAATCTGTTAAAATTATAACCATCAACATGAAGAGAACCATTAGAAAAACTCCATTCGGAATTCCCCATGTCATGCCCATGCCATGCCATGAATATGTTTGTAGCAAAATCCCACAAGTAGTAGTAGTGGCACCCTGTATTTACCTGATAGCTCCATTGATTGGAGAGGAGGTCCACTCTAGAACTTGCCAATGCTCTCCTAGTATTGTTGTACAAATGATGTCTTGTTTTAAATTTGTACAAGGAGAGATACATTTTCTGTATATGCATCTTTTCAAATCTGGTAGTTATAACTTCTAAGTCCAAATAAAATATAACCCAAAGAACCATCTTGTTCTCTAGGCATGACAAATCTGGCCAGATATCAATTACTGGCAAGTTTTTCGTGGATGTGATGAAGTCAATTATGACTGAAACAGTTTTCACCCTCGTTAATGCGTGCAATTGAAGACCTTGCTCGCTACATTTTCAACAATCAGATATTCATCTAAGTATTTGCAGAGTTTTCATGGAAATTTAACATGGTATCAAAGTAGAGATCAGTATAAAGACCAGCACTAAGTTGATCAATTAGGCTAGAGCACAGATCAATCAAGAAGGCTAGCGCTAAAGTTCCAATCACGTTTTTTCATGTATTTCTCATTTTTCGTGTAGCAGGGTCCATCGAAAGTATGGAACATGAGTACTCCTTGGATGAGGAATTAAATTTTGCATCCAAAGAATACTCCCACTCGAAATTTGAGTAAAAACTTGGGAGATAAGTTGAAAATGTAGTTTTATTATTTTATTACTTTTTAATCTTTTTATTTTTTTAGCCCCCATGGTTGACATCATCATCTTGAATCCTATTGGTTATTATAAAGTTTATTTTGGTTGTAAATTTTTCTTAGGAGGCCCATTTTAGACCTCAAAGGTTCTCTAATGATTAGCTGAGATTTGTGTGAGAAGCATAATGCTTTCTCAAGAGAGACATATTGCTTTGTAATAGATTCAATTGCTCCAAGTACAATCGATAAAATAGCCACATCAAGCAAGCAGGTTTTCCCTGTTGGGTTTCCAGAGAAAAGCGTGTCAATTGTGTGATGTGTTTTTATCTCTGTGTCTTTTATTCCACTGCTTATAAGTTGCTAAAAGGCATTGTATCTTGGTCAAAGTTAACTAGTTTCAATTATCAGAGATTCATCTAAGTAGTTGTAAATTTTTCATGGAAATTTAACAAGGTAACGTTGAATGTTGTGGCTAAAAGGCAAGCTACCTCGCAAGAAGAAACCCAAAACCAAAAATTCAATAACCTAGCCTAGTATTTATTTGAGTACAAAAAGCAGCTTAGAACCTTCTAATACATCGAACATTGAGCAGCAGCCATAGTTTAGAACCTTTTAATACGGCCAGAAGTTCCTTGGGCAATTTGATGCGATTCAAACAATTCTAAAAAAAAATCGGAGAACTTGGCCAAACAAAATTGAGACTTCAAATAAAGAATGTAAAATGAAATGTATTAAGAGTTAAAACAGAGAGGAGGAAGCTACAAAAGGAGCCCAAGTTAGATCTCTATTCACTTTGAGTTTTGGATAAGGTCGGTTGTTCTTGCAAAAGCCTCTACAGTGAAAGGCACTGGCAAACATTTCAACAATGGAAAAATTTGAAAATAATAGATACACAGGGCATGGGATAGGGGTGAAGTGTATTTATTGATTATCTTTTACTTATACAGCAATCACCATAATACACCCATGCAACGAAAACAAATTCAATTTTCTCATGGGCAATAGTCCAATTAGTAGTGGCACCTACCGATGACAAAAAAGATGCCTTTACTGTGCACCCAGAAGAAATTAAATGATATGGTTATTGACTTTCTAGTAACGACTCTAGGAACGTGTTTAGCCATATTTTCTTACCATTAAGACAAGAAAGATAATTCGAGTGCATTGAAGATAGCTTCTTCCTTGATGGGGTATGCAGACTATTCAAGGTCTTCACCAACCTTTTATGAATTGCTGCAAAGTGGACTAATGTGTATGCCTTGGGCAAGATGATGTCACATTTCGTGAGGGCGATTGTTGCAATTGTTTCTCAAGTAATTAACTTGTAGGTGGGTTCTGATTGCAGGTAATTAACTTGTAGGTGGGTTCTGATTGCAAGAATTTAAAATGGACCTTTGACTGCTAAATAGAGAAGTAGTGCTAGCAAGTAGCCTTTAGACCTTTTGTCTCTTATATTCAAGGGATCGTTTTGGTTATATATGTATTTGATAAGTTTGCCACTATTTTGCAATCTTGTTTTAAATTGAACAATATTTATATCTATAATAATAGTAGAGCCATATAAAACAGGCAATGAAAGAGAAAAGATACATTTTGCAAAAGAAACCAAACAAGTGGAGTGAACTAGAACAGCTTCCAAGAGAAGCCATTATAAGATGGAAATGTGAATGAGCGGAGGCAGAGAAGCATTTATTGAAGGGCAGAGTCTACTAAAATCAAAAGCACTGAACACAAAGCCAGAAAATAACACATGCACAGAATGCAAGAGCGCTAAGCACAAAAACACCGAAATCCATAAATGTGCAAAACAACTTCTTTCCATAACTGCAAAAAAACAAATGAATGTTTTGTTAGTTAGAAAAGTAGCGGTAACAAGTAGAGAAATTTTGATTTCAAATTGAAGAATATACATATGTATAGTAATAGTAGAGCCATATAAAACAAGAAAGGAGAGAGTAAATACATCCTACAAGAGAAAGCAAACAAATGGAGTGAACTAGAATTCCCAGGAAAAAGTGTTCTAAACTAGAACAACTTCAAAGAGAAGCGCATTATAAGGTGGAAATGTGAACGAGCAGAGGCAGAGAAGCAAAAGCACTAAACACAAAGCCAGACAATAACACAAAAGCACAGAATGCAAGAATGCTAAATAAATAAGCACCGAAATCCATAAATGAATAAAACAACTCTCCTGAACTGCAAAAAAAAACATATCATCCATAGAATAATCATTCAACAACAGATATTAAAATCAAAGCTGCATAAAATACTTCAACATTCCAACAACTAGAATGTGTAAGAAGGGATATGCATGTTCAATGTTGAAAGATGCGGTATGAAAACAGTAATAAAGTTAAGCAGCTTATTCTGCAAGACTCGTCCATTTACAGTACACTGTACATATGCAACTGACTATTCACATAATGCTTGATAAAGTTTCATTAAAAGCTCCAAAATATCTTCATAGTGGTCCATGCTTACAATTTCAAATGCTTTCCGAATCATATTGGCAGATACATACTAGATTCGTCACTACCATTAGAAATACAAGCTAAAGAGTGGATGCTTGATTACATAAGGGAAAAAAAAATAATCTTGCCCTAACATACAAAATAGAGAGTGGATGCTTGATTAGGAAAAAAATTGAACTGAATTATTTTTTCTCAAAAAAGTGCTCCAATTGTCAATACCAATTAATAAAGTTCTCTCCATCTGATAACATCTTAAATAGTATTAAAAAATGATGTAAAACCCAAGAAAAGGAATGATCCTTCACAAACAATATGCAACAATATGTTATTTGCAGACAGCTCCTGGGTCCCTGTGACTTCACTTGGCAAGTTCATAAAAAAAATAAATGTGAATACAAGGTTTTATGTTCAAATCCTTCATTACGAAGTTATGGCTGTGTGTTATATGCAGGGCAGATCACTTAGAAGTTATAGTAAAAGTAGTTAGAATTAACCACCAATTACCAATTCCACTAATTTAAAAAAAATTGGTAAGAGCTTAACATGAATATTGACCAAAAGTAATACAAAAGTTGAAGTATATCCCTGCCTTAGGAGAAATTGGGCTTACAGACGTAAGAACCATATGATTTTGTATTGAAAATTTGCAACACCAAATTGAAAAACAATACAATAGTAAAGAATCTGGATTAATAGTTTGGCCTTGGAGAAGTTGTGCAGTGCTTTGAAAGAAAGCACGTCTAATCTCCTTTCAATTTTCTCAATTGCTGTCCAACTAAACCAAGCCAATACTTCGTTGCTTATCTCACCATTTATCATATAAGATATGCTGTCTGTTTGCAATTGTGCCAAGGATGGTTTCCAGGAAAAATAATTCTCCATAAAGTTCAACGCCATTCTTTCCTGCTTCATCAAATATTTTGACAAGCATATTTCAAATGAGATTCTCCAAACTATACAGATATCCTCATTTTCATTGTCTCTATAGAAGACTGTCCGTAGCTTTCTATCTTGCAATTCCAAATTAGATCAGAGAGGTTATATTTTATAACTTAGTATTATTCCATGTTACTCTAGGATAGATTCAACTCACGTTAAAGTGAATCCCATACAAGTCCTAAGAGGCGAAACAACCCACCACCAAAGGGATTCTTACTCTTTGTCTTCCATTTACCCAAGACAGTGATCCCCTGAGTTTGGATGACCCTTTTGAACTGCACTGTGAAATAAATCTTGACAAGCATATTTCAAATGAGATTCTCCAAACTATACAGAGATCCTCATTTTCATTGTCTCTACAGAAGACTGTCCATAGCTTTCTATCTTGCAATTCCAAATTGTTCTTCGGAGATCCATGAGAAGTTATATTCTGCAAACACTTATTGTCACAAAAAAATAACCAGAACTGTGCATCCTTCCTTCCTTAGAGATAACTAATCAATTCCCTCAGTATTCCATGTTACTCTAGGATAGATTCAACTCACGTTAAAGTGAATCCCATACAAGTCCTAAGAGGCGAAACAACCCACCACCAAAGGGATTCTTACTCTTTGTCTTCCATTTACCCAAGACAATGATCCAAATACGTATCCCCGAGTTTGGATGACCCTTTTGAACTGCACTGTGAAAGAAATTTTGACAAGCATATTTCAAATGAGATTCTCCAAACTATACAGAGATCCTCATTTTCATTGTCTCTACAGAAGACTGTCCGTAGCTTTCTATCTTGCAATTCCAAATTGTTCTTCGGAGATCCATGAGAAGTTATATTCTGCAAACACTCATTGTCACAAAAAAATAACCAGAACTGTGCATCTTTCCTTCCTTAGAAATAACTAATCAATTCCCTCAGTATTCCATGTTACTCTAGGATAGATTCAACTCATGTTAAAGTGAATCCCATACAAGTCCTAAGAGGTGAAACAGCCCACCACCAAAGGGATTCTTACTCTTTGTCTTCCATTTACCCAAGACAATGATCCAAATACGTATCCCCGAGTTTGGATGAACCTTTTGAACTACACTGTGAAAGAAATCTTGTGGCCATAGAAGTTAAATTTCAGAACACTTGGAACAACCTGGACACTTATTCCTCTTGGTGGAGAAACCCTCACTATATAGGTACTATTTGTGCTTCCTACATTTGTCACTGTTCGGACGACCGAGCTGTTTCCATTGAATTTTGAAATTGATATGGAAGGATAATTGAGATTGGAAGCTGTTGTGCGGAACTTTGTGCATAAATATGATCTCCTGTGACTTGCCTAAGAGATGAATTATCATAGCCAATCCCACATAGAAAGTTGATATAATCTTTAGGGCCAACATCATACAGAAGTCCCGGATTTTCTACTTTCACAGGGTTTAAAAGTCCCGCTCCAAAGCCAAATGGGTTTGCAGTCCTTCCTCGTGGAGCAACAGTCATGATTTTCTTATTTTTATCCAGCACAAAACCACATATTTCAGGTCTCAAAGATTTTATAACCTTTAAGATTCTGCTTTCAGATAGAAAATGTACAGGCTACTTTACCTGTGGTCATGAGGGCAGACTTAATAGCCGATGGAGTCCAAGATGGTTGTGCAACTATACCTGACACATGCGGACAAGCCATGGAAGTACCTGAAGCAAGGTTGAAATGCATGCCTTTCTTTACTGGTGACCATGCAGCTAGTATATTCAACCCTGGAGCTGTTAGGTCAGGCTATCCAAGAAGAAAAGCAACAGAAAAACATCAGATGGTTACAAATGAAATTTCTGATAATTGAAGCATTGAGGTCAAGAGATCCAACTTCCCATGCCTTCAAGATGTCCGGTGTTAGTGTGTTTGGACCTTTTGAGGAGAATGCTAAAACTTGAGGTGCTGGTCTGAGTCCGAAGACTGTTTCTGCAGGCAAGATATAGGCTCGAGGAAACCTGACATAGTTTCGGATTGTTGAGACATTAAAAACCTCTTCATTTGGTCAATCTAAGCAAACCAAATGTGTAAGAAACAATAAACAAGCAACTCTGTCTGGATCCTTTAATCAAAGTGACATGAAAAGAGCAGCCTACGTTTTCAATGGGCTTATATGATGCAGGGATAAGACTTAATAGGTAAGCTTGCTTATTCCATTAAAAGGGTTTATCTTGACTGATACTGTTATTTGCAAAATTAGAAGAGATGCAGCTCTTCTAATTCCTCATTACTGATAAGCACTGCTCCTACCAAGGTAGATTTATTTCTTATTACCCTTTTTAAACTGTGGAAAATTCTTCAAGCTTTTGATTTCACGGCACTTCAAAAATGAAATGTGGGTGAAGTCATTATAGGCTATCATAGAAAAACATAAGTATTTATAGCTTTTAATGATTGACCGATTGTGCTTGCAGTCATATTGCTCAGATGATGCACCTGGTAGTGTTGATATAGGCAAGAAGTTTAGCACCCACTTTGTTGTCCACAATCGCACCAGGGATCATGAAAGGAATGGCAATATTCTAGCCCATCTCATCGATGAGAATTATCCCCAATCCCCCAGCTGCTTGGACTATTTGGCTTTTCGATATCCTTGACTCAAAAGAGTCTTCAGGATGCAGGCAAACCATTATCTTTCCTGCCACTTTAGAAGGATCTAAAGAGTTGTTTAGACAGAAGATGCACAATCCACCACGAAAAGCCAGAGGGTTACAGCTCATCCATCGATCATAGTAGACAGAATGATCTGGTACTAAATAAGCATTGCCTTCAATATGCCTGATTCTATCCTAAGATACCTCGATTGGTAAGGAGTGAAGTATTTTGCATGTGCATTTGCCGCAGACAATAGCTTCGCAGGCGCATTC
This sequence comes from Pinus albicaulis, assembly GCA_034641835.2. Taxonomy (NCBI): domain Eukaryota; kingdom Viridiplantae; phylum Streptophyta; class Pinopsida; order Pinales; family Pinaceae; genus Pinus; species Pinus albicaulis. The sequence continues at coordinate 437,743,392 of CM076571.1, read as the reverse complement.
ATCTTTGCTATATTCAAACTCTCACGCTGACAATTACAGATTATTGTTAGCCACTTCTTCTCGTGTGGGTTAAATTTTTTATCACATTTTTGAGTAATTTCTTTTGCAAATATACGATATTCTATTATGGAGGGACTCACTTACCTTCCCATATGAAATAAATTGTGTAATGGTGACAACTCTAGAAAACAAATATGAATTTTTTCCTTTACAAAGATTTACAGGAATGAAACTGTCAGGCAGGAGGCTCACTGGACTCGCGTACATGGGGGAATAATTCCACCCATGGAACCACAATAAGACGAAGTCCAGAAATATGGAATTTTCATAACTGAAGAATTGAGAGTGAATGCAAACACTAGAGGACAATGTGTCTCCTACGAAATCCAGTTGAAGAAATGGAGAACAATACTACACTATTACCAGAAGAAATTTAAATATCTTGGAATGTAACTTACTTGTGCAAGATGATGAGGATGCTATCTGAGAGTACAAATCAGAAAACTGAATCATGAAGGAGAATTGTTGGCGTTATTGCCTTTGGGTTAACATGCAATTGGTAATCGTTGTTAATTTATAAGGAGATATTGTTCCCTGAAGTTATAACCATGGTTCTCCTGGGTAATGGTTGATCATGAGAAGAATTAGAGCTTACATGGTAGGTAGAATTATTCCGGCTTAATTTGATGAGAGAAATAAAGTCCCTGTCTGTAGAGCTAGCAGTCGCTGTAATAAGCCAGGGAGCCAGATTTGTTGCAGAAGCAGAACCCCCATCATTCCCGACTGAGAAAACAACAGTAATTCCATTTCGTGTTGCATGGAATGAGCCCACTAAGATCGCATCACTGAAGTAGTCACTTTCAGGAAGATCAGGACCTAATGAAAGAGATAAGATATCCACTCCATCTTTGATGGTATCATCAAATGCTGCCAATATGTCTGAATCATAACATCCAGATTCCCAACATGTTTTGTATACTGCAATTCGAGCCAGTGGAGCTCCCCCCCGGGCACCTCTAGCTCCTAAACCACTATAATTCATATTCCTCACATATCTTCCAGTTGCAATAGAAGTAGTATGGCTTCCATGCCCTGCGCTATCTCTTGCAGATCTATATTCTCTGTTAACCCCCGAACTCACTGTTTTCAACGTTTCCCCTTTCTCAGCCTCCAGTCCATTCAAATAATACCTAGCACCAATCAATTTCTTGAAATAAGTCATGGAATTGTCAGTGATATTTCTTCAAATATCTAACAAAAATATCGCTATATCACAAGGCTGTTAGAATTCATGCAGCAATCTGAACTTCAATGGAGTACATTTTACCTGTTGCATGTTGAATTAGGAAATTGTTCACCACTTTGGCATACTCCCTTACAACGTGAAGGGATTGGAGACATCAGATGGTTGCTGAAGCTTGGGGATTCAGGCCATATACCTGTTCATTAATATGTAAATATTGAGACTCCGTAAGAGGATTCTGCCATTAAATACTTCTACTTCTAAGCACGAGGGTATCACTCCAAATAATCGTCAGTTCAGTTCGAAATTAGGATATCGAGAAATTCAAACAATATACACATTAATTCGAATGTATATTTCTGGCTATGTGCTTATTCTAATTCCATGGAATATGTTCCCTGCTATTTGTCCACCTAAAAACAGAGTGACCAGTAATGTGCCCAATTTGTTGTTATATCTCATAGAGAACAAATCCAGGTGGTTTGTCCGAGGAAAGCGTAGAGGTCCAGGTGCAAGTGCAGGGTGATTGTGTCAGAATGGAAATATTTGGGATGCAGGTTCAATGCTGAAGTTTTCTGGCCTGCTAGTGTCTTGGCCAAAAGGGTGTTTGCCCGCCAAAAGGAAAAATAAACTGAGGACATAATAACCAGGGTTTTTGAATTAATGGTACCTGTGTCTATGACGCCGATGATGCCGTCCTCCTGAGGTCTAGTAGAGTCATTTGGGGTTCCCAAAGAATTGCCATATGGCATGCCTAAGAATTCCCAAGAATGGGTTGTATGGAGCTTTCTCAGCTTGTTGGGAAATACAGAAACAACTCTAGGCATCTCTGCAAATCAGAAGGATACTACGAAGACAACTATTTAGAAAAACAACCAATCCTTTTGTAATGGGAGCAGAGTAGAAACACAGAACATATGGGTTCAGGAAACCAGAATAAAAATTGGCTTAGCCCATCAATTCCTGACGAAGGTAAAAAACGAAGGCCCTAACGGACCAGAGAGGGTCGGTCAAGTCCCTCGCTTAGCCAACAAGAAGATCGGCGAGCCTGTACACAAAGCCCCAGCCACCTCTCTTAAATTTCGGCTAACCAGTGAAAAAATGGGGCAAATGATTCTAACCCCTCCCTCCGACCCTGTAAATCCAGGCGAATGTCATGGAAATCTGCACCAACCAAAAAAAATCTGAGGCGAATTTCATTTTTTCAGTGTTATGCGCCTTTTTTTGGTCGGCTAATATTTAATAATTAATTATTTTTAAAATAATTATTGGGCTAACTTTATTAAACTATAGAAAATGGGTTTTATATAAAAAATTCTCCCTATTAAAATTTAAAATACCTTAAAATTCGCCTTTGAGCTAAAATTCGCCCCTAAAATTTTCCCTGGACTCCTATATATAGAAAGGAAGTTTTGTAATTTGTATCATCCAAGAATTGTTCATTCATGTAATGTATTAGAGGTTTCCCCCTCGAAGTGTCTTATTTCTAAGGTGTTGATATCTCGTTTCTTCTATTTTTGGAGCTGGTTTCACAACATTTGGTATCAGAGCTTTGGATTCTAGGGTTTCACTGCTCCAAACAGGTCATCATGGAATTTTTGCTATAACTTTTTTTCTATGAAGGTTGAGAAGCTGAAATTTTGTGAGTGTGAAGCCAAAATCCTGAGGAACATCATCGCAAAATTTCAGATCTTATTTCGCATTAGTTTCAGAGATATGATCTGTGGACGTTAGGGCTGTTTTTAGGCTCCTAAATTTCACTTAAAAAGTTCATTGTGGAATTTTCGCTATAACGTTTTTTCTACGAAGGTTCAAAAGCTGAAATTTTTAGAGTGCAAAGATAAAATCTGGAGGAACATCGTTGCAAAATTTCAGAGCTTGGTTCGCAATATTTTCTGAGATATGATATGTGGAAGTTAGGTCTTTTTCAAGCTTCCAAATTTCATCTCAAAGAGGTGATCGTAGGAAAATATTCATAACTCTCTCTCTCTGAGCATCAGATTGGAATTCTGTAAAAAGTGACTGGAAGCACATAGACTCTAGTTTCTTGTCTATAAATTTCAGCTATTAAGGATCTGCAAGTATAGAGATAATTCAATTTCAATATTGAGCTCCTCAAAAGCAAGTAAAAGGTGTGTATTTTTTTTTCTGAATTGCATAAGTCTTGTTTGAAGAATCAAGTTGAATTGATTCCAAGGGCATATTGTAGAATAGATATCAGTATTGGATTCTAAAATGGCCCCTAAAAAGAATTCAACACCCATTAAGCCTTTAAAAGGCTCTACTATGACTCATGAAGATGAAGAATGGAAACATGACATATCAAAATTACAAGAGCAAGTGCAACAAATTTCGCTCTCGCAAAGAGCAACAAAAAATGACATGGAAGTTTTGAAGAAAGGCATGGAAACTAATATGGATGGTTTGAAGAAAGGTGTGGAATCTAAGATGGATGGTTTGAAGAATGGCATGGAAGCTAATATGGATGGCATGGAAGCTGGCATGGAAGCTAAGATGGATGACATGGAAGCTAAGATGGAAAACATGGAAGCTAAGATGGAAAACATGAAGAATGATCTAAAAGCAAACATGGAAGGTTTGACAAAGTTGATACAAGAAATGTTTCCTAATGGTGAAAAGATAGTAGAGGAAACTCATGATGAGAACAAAATAAATGTTAATCGTGACTTCATAAACTTTAATGTTGGTGGGAAGAACCACCATATTCCAAAAATGGATATGAGGAAGTTTGATGGAAAGGATCCTGTAACATGGATACTACAGATGGAGCAATATTTTGATCTCCATAACGTGAAAAACACACAAAAGGTACGCATTGCAACTTTACATTTAGAACAAAATACATTTGTATAGTATCGATGGCTTTGCTCCTGTAAAAAAATTGTCACTTGGTCAATTTTTACGGAGGAAATGATAGCGCATTATGAGGATACAAAGAGAAACACCTTCTTTAGCCAATTGATAAATCTCAAACAAAAGGGTTTAGTGGGGCAGCACATTGAGTACTTCCAAAAATTGAATATAAGGGTAACTGATATTCCAGAGGAACACAGGATTGATCTCTTCATAGGTACTTTAAATGATAACATCCAACATGAAGTTCGCGTTTTGGAACCTGATTCATTGGAGAAGGCATTCAGGTTGGCAAGAAAAATTGAATGTAAAATTATGGCGGCAAGGAAGCCTACCACTCACTTCTATAAAGAGGGAAGTGTTGCTACTCCTAGATTTCCACAACCTACAAGGTTGACACCACAAAAATTGGAAGAAAAAAGAGAAAAAGGGCTTTGCTACAGTTGTGATAGAAAATACACTAAAGATCATAAGTGTGCTGAGAAGAAATTATTTTACATAGATTGTGAAGAGGAAGAAGAAAATGAACAAGAAGAGGATATACACCAGGAACCAGCCCTAGAAGAGGAAGAAATGAGTCTTACCATATTCTATAATGTATTGGCAGGAATTACCACTCCTCAAACTCTCAAGATAGAAGGACATATCAAGAAGAAAAAGGTAATAGTGTTGATTGATTCAGGTAGCACCCATAATTTTATTCATTGTAAGGTAGCCAAGGAATTAAATTGTTTCCTATACCCAGCACCGGAATGTCAAGTGATGGTTGCAAATGGAGGAACTATAAATTGCTCTGGAAAATTCCATAATATCAAGCTAACCATGGGGGAATATGTATTGACTAGTCCAATGCTTGCCATTCCTATGGGAGGTGCTGATGTTGTACTAGGAGTACAATGGTTACAATCTTTAGGGACGGTAGCTTTTAATTTTCAAGAACTTTTCTTGAAATTTTTTTCAGAAGGAAAGGAAGTCGAATTACGGGGTATTGCAGGGAAGCCAGGAAGGATAATAAGCTCTAATGTCATGAAAAAACTTCTAAAGAAAGAACAGCGAGGTGTAATTGCACAATTATGCTCACTAGAAGTTCCAACATTAAAATCATATATTTCTGCAGATCTCCAACAAGTCTTGGACAATCATCCCAAGGTGTTTGAAACTCCCAAAGGACTCCCACCTATTCGTGATCATGATCATGCTATTCATTTGATTCCAGGAAGTGTTCCTCCAAACATCAGGCCTTATAGATATCCTTACTTCCAAAAGATCGAAATTGAACGTATGATTGCAGAAATGTTAGAGGCGGGTATAATTCAACCTAGTCAAAGTTCTTTCTCTGCTCCTGTAGTATTGTTACACAAGAAGGATGGATCATGGCGAATGTGTCCGGATTATAGGGAGCTCAATAAGCTCACCATTAAAGATAAATTTCCCATTCCTGTGATTGATGAATTATTGGATGAATTACATGGAACAATTTATTTTACCAATTTGGATCTTCGTTCAGGATATCATCAAATTAGAATGAAGACTGAAGATATTCCAAAAACAGCATTTCGAACTCATGAGGGTCATTATGAATTTTTGGTCATGCCTTTTGGCCTTACCAATGCACCTTCTACATTTCAAGGGTTCATGAATTCCATTTTCAAACCCTTCCTTAGAAAATTTGTGCTGGTATTTTTTGATGATATACTAATCTACAGCACATCTTGGAAGGATCAAGTTCAACATGTTGACAAGGTGCTCAAACTATTGTAGGAGAAATAATTATATGCAAAAAGATCCAAATGTTTCTTTGGAGTACAAGAGGTGGAATATCTGGGTCATATTGTATCTCATGAGGGTGTTAAGGTAGACCCTAAAAAAATTAAAGCCATTAAGGAATGGAAATTCCCCACAACCATAAAGAAGTTGCAAGGATTTCTCGGGTTAATAGGGTATTATCACAAGTTTGTTAAGAATTATGGGAGAATAGCAGCACCTTTAACAACATTATTGAAGAAAGATGCATTTTCAGGGACTCCTGAAAAAACTAAGGCCTTTTAACATCTTAAAGAGGAAATGTGCCTAGACCCTAACAAAATTAAAGCCATTAAGGAATGGAAAGTCCCCACAACCATAAAGCAGTTGCGAGGATTTCTTGGGTTAACAGGGTATTATCACAATTTTGTTAAGAATTATGAGAGAATAGCAGCACCTCTAACAAAATTATTGAAGAAAGATGCATTTTCATGGAATCCTAAAGCAACTAAGGCCTTTGAACATCTTAAAGAGGAAATGTGCCTAGCACCGATCTTAGCTATGTCGTACTTCACAAAAACCTTTATTGTGGAATGTGATGCCTCAAGAAATGGAACTGGTGTTGTTTTAATGCAAGAAGGGAGACCCATTGCTTTTTAAAGTTGTCCAATCAAAGGAAAGTATTTACAGAAACCTATTTATGAGAAGGAAATATTAGCAAGACTGCATGCACTAAAGAAATGGTGAACTTACCTAATGGGAAGACACTTCAAGGTAAAAACTGATCATGATAGTCTTAAACACTTTTTGGAAAAAATAATATCTTCAGGAGAGCAACAAAAATTGGTCACAAAGATGTTGGGTTATGACTTTGAAATAATCTACAAAAAATGGAAGATAAATGTTGTTGTAGATGCACCCTCAAGAAATAATGAAGAGATGGAAGCATTGCTTTGTTCCATTTCTATTATCCAACCAAATTGGATAATTGAAGCAAGATATGAATGGAAGAAGGATGAAGAAGTGTGGACACTCATTCAAAAGTTGCAGCAAGATCCTAGTACATCTAATACATTTATTTGGAAAAATGATTCCTTATGGTACAAAGATCGCTTAAATATTTGTAAGAATTCCCAACTAAAACAAAAGATTCTTTTGGAATGGCACACTTATCCTTTAGGAGGACACTTAGGATTTTTAAAAACTTACCACAGGGTGAAGAAAGAATTTTTTTGGGATGGCCTTAAATCTGATATTAAAAATTTTGTGGCAGAATGTTTGGTTTTCCAGTAGAGTAAAGTTGAGACAATTAAGACCCCGAGTCTTCTACAACCTTTATCCATTCCAAGTCAACGTTCGGAGTAGATTTCAATGGATTTTATCATAGGTTTACCTAAGTCCGAAGGAAAGAGTGTCATCATGGTGGTAGTTGATAGACTTACCAAGTATGCACACTTTTGTTCATTATCTCATCCATTTAAAGCAAGTACAGTTGCTACTACATTTATGGACAGAATTCAAAAGCTACATGGAAGCCCAAGGGTTATTGTGAGTGACAGAGATCCCATTTTTACTGGAAATTTTTGGACGGGGTTATTTTCTTGTTTGGGTACTCAATTAGCTCATAGCTCATCTTATCATCCTCAATCTGATGGTCAAACTGAGATCGTAAATAAATGTTTGGAAGGATATCTTCGTTGTTTTGTATCTGATAAACAAACACAATGGGTCAAGTGGTTACCTCTTGCTGAATGGTGGTATAACACTTCCTTCCATCCTGCAGCAAAAATGACCCCATTTATGGCACTTTATGGATATCATCCACCATCCATCACATCATATTTAAGAGAAAATTCGAAGGTTCAAGCAGTGGAATATCACATCGAGCATCAACAAGAAGTTCTCTAACTCTTAAAGGATAACCTGAATTTGGCACAATATCGAATGAAACAACAGGCAGATCAACATCTCAACAAGATAATTTTTGATGTAGGAGACTGGGTATTTTTACGACTACAACCATCAAACAAATGTCCCTCAAGTAAGATAAGAAGGATAATAAATTATTGCCAAAGTATTATGGTCTTTACAAGGTGTTGCAAAAGATTGGTACTATGGCATACAAATTGGAGCTTCCTGCTTCTTCACAAGTGCATCCAGTTTTCCATGTTTCATGAGAAGCTTATACGTGAAAATCTTCAAATTTAAACAATATTTCCAGAACTTGACGAGGAAGGAAAAATCATATTGGAACCTAAAGCGGTCACGGAAACAAGAAATCTACAGCTACGAAATCGATAAATTTTAGAGTATCTCATCAAGTGGAAGAATTTACCCACTGAAGATTCTGTTATTGCCTAAATCCACCTCAGGCTGAAGGAAGGCAGAGTTCAGGGTAACATCAAACCACGCTCAGTCTGGTAGCTAGCCCTACCAGAACAGGAGAGGGCTCTCTTCGGGTCAATCTCTGCGAAAAGTAATCAATAGGACTTGAGATGACTGAAATAAAAGCTAATTTTAGGCTAGGTATATAAATAAAGGATTTTTATTGTGTTTTTGGGGGTTTCTGTTGGGTCAAAGGGAAAGGCAGTTTTGGGTGCGGGGATTAGGCCTAGTTTTTGCAGAGTTCTGATTGGAGAAAGGAAGGAAATAGTTTTGATGCTTTAGATTGAATGAATGGATGGATCATATCGGTGAGGATCTGAAGAGGGAAAGAGGGTCTCAATAGTCCTCTTCAAACAGATGAAAACATGTAAAATTAAACAAAACTGAAGGCGGAGCAAAGCAAACTACTGAATTCCACCTTTAACACTAATTTGTTTAATATAAGAAGAAAGGAGAAGGAAAATGGTACACATAAACATCAGTGAACTTAAAATTACATAGATAAAAAAACACCATCAAAACACAGAGCCACAAGGATCCCAAAGAGTGCTGCAAACCCTGGTCTATTCCTTTGCCAGAATTGCAGAAATGAAATGTACAATGAAGTGCTAAGCAATCCCAAGTGTCCAACCCTGAAAATGACTCAGAAAATACATGATATAGACAAGCCTAACTCCTCCCCATGCCTATATGGGTCGAGCTCATCATTCTAGGAGTTGTTTCAACCACATCTAAACTAGGAACTGAAAAATAGGCAATGAAACAACTTGCCTCTATATGCTAGGAAACTGATTCATTCACTTACATTTCACCTTTTGGTGAATGAATCTTCTAGAACAAGTAAAAATGTGCCAAAATTACACCATGGTCATGAAATTACATCAAGGTACATCAAAATTTACATGAAAAAGTGAAACTGGCCAAAAATAGGTGAAATTCTGAGCTGCTGAGTGAAAAATAGGGCAAAATCCTCTATGCACCGCGCCCAAAATATCTATGCGTAGCACAACTTTGGAGCTGATTTTGAGGCCCTTCCTGAAGTCCACATTGAGCTCATGATAGCTCGTTGGAAATCCCTACCTGTCTACTTTCCAACCGAAGTGGAATTTCTAGATTTGATTGTCATTTGCCCCTCCAAAGATCCAATCTCCTAACACTACTTCCTGTGTGTGCAAAATGTGGCAGAAAGGCCATTTTTAGGGTGTTTTTGACCCTTTAGGCAACCCAGAACTTGATGAAATCATTAGGTAATCCATGAGCATGCATAAATTTTGATAAAAAATCTAGAAATGCAAAGTTTTCCCCCTGAAGAGCTGCCAATTATAAGCGCGCGCAAGGTGGCGCTACTTATCGGGCAGGAAAATCTGTTTTGTGACCAAAAAATTCAGAAATGACAAAAAAATTTCCAAATTCCTTGAAATTTGGGCTGAAGGTCCCTCATCAAGTACTATGCTCAGCCAAAGAAGCTTCAGCCAAGATTTGGAGCCTATCATGCCTTTTGCGACGCTTCAGTGCCCTCCTTAGCCTCGCTTTCAGGATCTTGATCCTCGCTTTGCAAACATGTGTGCATGCCCAATAATGGTTCTTCATGTGTCTAAGCATGTTCTTCTCCTTTTTTTCCTTCTCCAATAGCTTCTCAAGATGCATGTTGACTCTCTCAAGCCAATTCTCTCTATCAGCCTCAATCTCCCGCTCAATAGGTGTCATCTCGGATGGGATTCTTCGGGCAGCTTGTCGGTTCTCACGGATGTTTTGCAACTCCATGATCATTTGCTGATCCTCCAACTACTTGTTCCACTGCTCCAAGTATTTTATGATCCATTGAGCTCTCTGCAACTTGTCGATCAATGTGCCAATCTCAACTTTCTGCTCCTGAATGAACTCTCTCAGCTTTGAGCTTGGAGAGCTCAAATCCTCATCAATCAGTATGAAATCAGTATCATGGCCTCCTGAAGGGCCCTCCTCCTGCATAGGCCTCTTTACTCTATCCTGTACCTATACCTGTGCTGATGACGACGGCAACGAGACCCTTTCCACCCCGGGTGGAGATAGTACTCGTCGAGTTGCTGCAAATAATGCTCTCGTGCCTCTCTGATAAGTAACAAATACTGGCACACTGATAGGCTCTATCTCAGGACCTTAAAACTGATGTGAAGGTTCACCTGCATCATGAAAAATCTTCGGAGGAGGCTGAGGGGCTATGAAGAAGTCATGGGAAATGAAAACCTCCCATGCAATGCCCTGCAATCCAAGCTGATGTACAACAATGATCTTGATGAGTGCATAGTGATAAATGTTGTTGTACTTCTGATTAGGAGTCTTCTTCTGCACAAGAGTGGTCATTCTCTCGATGTTCTGGCACATGAAATAAGGTATGTTCATCATCTTCACTCTCGTGAAATGCATCAATAACCTGAAGTGGTAGGCATAGAGGCGTGAGAACCGACCCTCACAACTGAAGTATCTGATAATGAGTCTCATCAAAGGCGCATAGGATTCCTTCAGGAACTGGAATGGGAATACCCTGCTGAGCTACCTCACATAGCTAGGCCTGATGTATGGTTCATAATGCACTCTGTCCACCTACTGTCTTTTGTTCCACTCTTCACCTACATTCGGTATTCCTGTTGCCTGAGAAATGGTTTTTGGTGTCAAGGTGAAATTTACACCAGCAAGAGTTACCTAACCATCATGCAAATGTAAAACAAAAAAATGAGCCAACTCCTGATGATGCTGAATCTGAGCAATCCTCTCACAATACTGATAGCATGACTTCTCTCGGAAACATGCCATGGCAAGTGGGCAGGCCTGCAGCCGAGTCAATGAGGTGGGCTCTTCTCTCACGTGTTTTCCACCTTTACGAGGCCTTCTCGGTGCATGTAACTCAGTGGTAGAGTCACTGTCTTGTTCATATGATGACTCAGTGTCCGTCATGGTGTTACAAGTCTATGCCAAGTGTATGCTGATCTGTATGAGGTGAAAATAAGAATTTGGTGTATTTTGCCTCCAATTGCCAAATGTGTGCCAAATAGGAAAGGAATGTGGGAAATAGTACAGTGGTGAAAATGGGTTCAATCAAGTGAAAATTGAAGTTCGAGGACAGTCACTTGACTGTTTTTGGGACCTTTGGGATTTAGGAATTTTTGCAAATAATATGGGAGAGGGAGAGTGATAGGGAATGGTAGGGTTTAGGGATAGGGATAATAGGGCTTTAATAATAAGTGATTTTGGGATTATAAGGGAATAGGAGAGGGATTGTATGATGATATGACAGTGATGGGAAAGGGAAACACAAGTGAGAAATGGAGTGGAAGTGTTTTGGCACCAAATTCAAATTTTAATACTCAAACTCAAACCCGAAGGAGTAGTTTTTGATAAGAGGATAGTGTTTAAAATTTGACATTAAAATTCTCCAAATAAATCTTCAAAACCACACCAAATACTATTCAATAACAACTGCAAGATCAGTCGGACTTACTCGAAGAAAATGGGATCGAAAAATTTGAAATTTCGTTGAAGGTAGTGACAAAATTTTGCTTGTTGGCTCTATGCGCCGCGCGCACAACCTAGTGCGCCGTGACCGGTATGTGCTCCATGCACGTTAAAAAAAAACACTGTGAATGGAAGCTCTATGTGCCGCGACTTGCCGATGCGCCACGACCTTCCTTCTTTGCGCCGCGACCCTGAATTCCTCCCACGGTCCAGCCTCCAAAACACGTTTTCGCTCTTCCACACTTGACTCGGCTTAATGATGTCTTTGGCATACCAATGGATTGTTCAAACACCACAAATATCTTATATGCACAATGAATTTGATTTTTAATTTCAAATAACCCACTTTCTAATGTTTGGCTTTGGCACTTTTCACTTTTTAAATATAAAATCTATTTTTCTTCCACTTGATTTTTTGACTGAATGAAGAAACTCTTGTCGATTTTTTGCAGGGATAGCTAGCATGGGATTTGGCAAAGGCGACCAGGGCTGCGCCTGAATAATTTCACAACTGAAGAAACTTTGACACTTACATGGCATTAATTACAAAAGACAAAATTGACGATTTTTCTTCGAAACAGAGTTTTGAAGAAAATTCATGATCAAGCAATATGATAATGAAATTTTGCGATGAAAACTTATTTTGAGCCTCTCTCATGTGCCTGCTGGCATTATTGGACACTTTGAAGACTAAACCCTAGACCTAATGACTAAAATGACTCTTTGCTGACCAAGAGACCAAACAGGACTGTAAATGACTGTAAATGATTTCGATGAACCTGGATGGACTTAGATGAACAGAGCTAAAATAGTAGGTACACGACATGAGGAACGTGAGTGACAAGACCCTTCTGTCAGAAGATCAATGCTCCTAATGGAATGCAAATGACTGGACTGAATGATACACCTAAAATGAAATGCAACAAAAGAGATTTTGATCTCTGACGGAGGGATGAAGAGACCGACTCTAACATTGGCTCCAATGGGGATGGTAGCTCCTAGGAGGTGCCAAGAACTACAGATTTCTGGGAGAGTAGGCAGTGCCTTTGTCCATTGGGCTATGGAGTCCATAACTTTGACAAATCAACACAAGACTCTTGACTCATTTATTGACTGAAAATTTGACTCAAACTGACTGAACTTTAAAACTGAAATGACTGAAACTCGTGACTCGATAAACTCAACCTAAGCTGAAATCAATATTCAGAATTATAGCCTTCACTTCAGGCCCCAAACTCAAGAAAATATTACAGCACACACTTGCAATGAAACTAAAATAAATGGTATGTACAGTGACAATGTAAACAGCAGAAAACATCTCAAAAATGATACCGCTTGAGCAGCTAACCATTGACCGGCCCTCCTGGAAAATCTTCCCCGTTCATCTCCTTCAGAAGAAAAGCATTCTGACCCCGATATGCAACAATTTTAAAGGGTCCTTTTCAGAGATTTTCTGACTTACCATGCTTACCTTTTTCCTCATTCCTTGCATCCCATTTCAGCACCACTTCTTCCAATTTAAATTTGTCCGCCTTTGCTTTTCTGTCATAGATTTTCTTAATTCTCTCCTACAGCTTGAATGTGTTTTAAAAAAATTATTCCCTCGTTTGCTACAAATGGATCATTTGATTTATTCTTCTCTGCATATGATCTTCTTCACTGCCAACTTCCTGTAGAAGTTTGACCACTGGAACTGCGAGAGAGGTAGGAAACACTGTATCAACTCCATAAACTAACTCAAAGGGGGACATACCAATGGATTTCTTCTGACTCACTCGATCTTCCCAAAGTGCATTGACCAGCTTCTTATGCCAACTTTTCTTGTTTATTTCCAGCAACTTTTTAATGATGTTGACCAAAGATTTGTTGGAAGACTCCGCCAATCCGTTGCCTTGTGGATGATAAGCAGTTGAGTGTCCCAAAGTGATTTTATACTTGTCACAAAACTCAATCATCTTTTTTTATTTGAAAGCTGCTGCGTTATCAGTGATTAACTTATTCGGGCAACCAAAACGAGACAAAATTTTATTCTCAAGGAAAGAAATTATTACCGAATCCGTAGCTTGCCTGGTGGGAATTGCTTCAATCCATTTCATGAAATAATCTGTCACTGTTAGGATCCATCTATGCTGACCTGAAGAAGTGGGAGGAATTTCGCCAATGAAATCCAAACCCCACTGCTGAAAAGGAGCACTTAGCTTAATGGGCTTAAGCGGAAAAGGTTGTAATTTCTGCCTTCCTTCAAAAATCTGACATTCATAACAGCCTTTAACAGTCTTATATACATTAGCAAAAAGTGTCGGCCAATAATATCCTGCTCTCAAAATCTTGTTGGTCGTTGTTTTCCAAAAAATGTGACCGCCACATTCTCCCTTGTGAAAATCCTCCATAACCTGCTTTTCTTCTTCTTCCACCAAACAATTCAACAAAACACCACCAAGATCTTTCCAATAAAGTGAATTATTCAAAACACAAAACTTATCAGCCTTCAATTTCAGAGTTCTACTTTTGTTTCTAGCCATGCCAAGTGGTGGTGACAAATTTTGAAGCACATATACAATATCTGAATACCAAGGAGACGTCACAAAGATTTATGATACCTGAACTGATGAACTTTCCTCATTCTCTTCAGACATAGCAGCAATAAGATTGATGTCCAAAGCATGCAAATTCGATTTAGCCATTAGCTTTGCCAGCCCTTGTCCTTTGACAAGTTTTGTAGGATTTATCTCCACATCATACTCCAACAAGGCAGCAATCCATCTACCCCGTCTCCCTTCCGGATCTGTTTGTACTAAAACATCCTTTACAGCAGTGTTAGGAACATAAGCAATAATATGAGAATGTAGAATATAAACTCGGAAATATTTCAATGCTTTCACAAGAGCAAGAGCTTGCTTTTCAATTATGTTATATTTCAAGGCTGCATCTCTTATGATACGGCTGAAAAAAGAAATTGGTTTTTCATGTCCATCTCTTTTCTGCATTAATATTGCTACCATAGTATGCTCCGAAGCAAATGAAAAAAAAATAAAATCCTGAGTATAATCCGGGTTGATCAAAACAGGAGCTGAAGAAAGAACCAACTTCACTAGATTGAAAGACTTTACCGCCTCTTCAGACCACTTTACTACACTATCCTTCTTAAGCATGTTTGTAATCTCTCTTAGATGTTTAGCAAGATTAGGCACAAAGCGGCATAAAAAATTCATCTTACCATTGAAATATTGAATCTCCTTCTTATTCCGGAGAAGATCAATTTGCTGAATAGCTTCAACTCGAGCTGGGTCAATACGGATGCCATCTTTTGAAATAATGTGACCAAGAAGTTTGCCCTCATCCATGACGAACAAACTCTTCTTCGGATTGAGTGACACACCATACTTTCTACATCGCTGAAAAAAAACTTTCAAATGGTAAAGATGTTCTTCATCAGAATTGGAAAAGACTGTCAAATCATCAAGATACACAACTAGGAAAACATCTTTCTCATTCGCAAAAGCCATATCCATTGCTCGCTGAAATGTCGCACCATCATTCTTTAAACCGAAAGGCATTTTAGCATAATGGAAAGTTCCCCACGGAGTGGTGAACGTTGTTTTGTCTCTATCATCCTCATGGACCAGAATTTGGTTATACCCAGAATAACCATCGAGTAGTGACATACGAGATGCTTCAACTACTCGCTGCAATATGTGATCCATTTTGGGCAATGGATAATTGTCTTTCAAAGAAACCTTGTTCAAATTCCTAAAATCGATGCACAAACGAATCTCACCTGTCTTTTTGCGAACGGGCACCAAATTGGAAATCCAATCTGAAAATCTTACAGGAACAATGATACCATCCTTGTATATTTGATTCACCTCCTTCTCAATTGAGGGCAGCAACTTCGGATTTATCCTTCTCAACTTCTGCCTGAAGGGCTTTTGATTTGGCTTAATAGGAATGGTGTGTTGAATTATATTATTATCATACGTCTTTAAATCTGAATAGTCCCAAGCAAAAACCTCAGCAAAAGAAGACAACAAACTAACATATTTTTCTTTTACCTCCGGTGGCAATGCTTTAGACAACTTCACCATCTTTGGATTTTCAGCTGATTCGATGTTCACATATTCAACTACCTTTTCGGTTGGCCGCAAGGTTGGTTTTCTAGCTAGGTCAGCTTGATCAAAGAGCTCTTCTAAAGGTATCAAACCTTTATGAATGACATTATCTTTCAGCTGCAACACTTCCATCTGATTTATTTGCACATCAGCCTCACCATCATCATGTTCCATGTCAAGTGAAATGTCTTTGAATTTACCTTTGTTTTGCAGAAACTCATCAATCTCATCATCATCTTGGAACACCTGCCAATACCTTTGATTATCAGGGATAGTTGGACGATGTTTCACATGGATTTCAAACTTGTTACTTGAGTTCATTGGAATCTTCAAATTACTAGTTGCCTTAGCAAGAGCATCCGCAATACCATTCTGAATGCGAGGGATACAAGTCAAAGTATAATCTGAAAATAACTTCAATATATCAATAATAGCATTTTGGTAAGCCCGCATTCGAGGATGCTTAGCTTGATACTCACCCTTCACTTGCTTAATTACCAACTCGGAGTTGTCATAGACTGCACTCCTCTTAGCATTCAAATTCCTAAGTATTTTCAGACCAGCAATCAAAGCTTCGTATTCTGCCTCATTATTCGAACAATCAAATGCTAATTTGTAAGAAAAAACTCTCACATTACTAGGTACCTTGTTTGGGGCAGAAAAAGGGTTGTGTACCCAAATACCAATTCCAGCACCATCACTCCCAACTGCACCATAGAAATCCATAGTCCATAAACCATCTTCATCTTCTTCCAAGTGCTGAAATTTCGTTTGCTCTGTTATTTCTTCTTGTTGTCCATCAACTTTCTGCGACTTTTGGAAGGCTGATTTCTCAGTAGAATTCTCAAGTTCTTTCCTTTCTTTCATTAAAACTTCTCTGAAATTTTTTGTAATCTCCAGAATGTCCTCTGCTTCAACTAACTGAATATCTACATCATTGAAACTATCTGAATACAAAACAAAAGACTCTAAATTTGTATGTACATAATTTATCGGATGATTTACCGGTTTCTCCTTGCTGGTGATCATATACTTCATCTTCTGTTCCTGGTATAGTTTTCTCATTTGGCCGAACACAGGAATGGTAGCATAGGAGAAATCAAGTTGCAATGTTCCCTTCAATTTCGCTCCCCAAGATATGGAAAGAAGCATGCAAAATCTAGGAGGAATGTCCGCCACAACCACATCCATCAAAAAATTCTTCGTTGGAATCTGATCTAAACTAACCACCAAATCTTTAATAATCCCAATGCATCTTACTTTGTTGGAATCAAAAGAATATAGATCATGATATTTCCTAGTGATGTCGAATCCCAATTTCTCCATAATCGCCTTCGGCATGAGATTGTGAGAAGCTCTAGAATCAAACATGGCATTATGTAACACAAAATCATGCAATCTAAGGCTGATGTAAAAAGGCGGCACATCACTATCGGGAGACTCACCATCCAATGCTGGCCCAAATATCAACTCAGGTTGATCACCTTCCACATTCACTATATCATACATTGGATCGAAATTCAAAATCTTAGATACTTGACCCTTATAGCTACTATTTCTCATCAACTCAGTCAAAGGAATGGAAACTTTTAACTTAGCAATCTCACTCTCTAAGTTAAAAGCTAAATTTTTTTCTACCTCTTTGGCTGGAGCATCCTTCTTTTCAGCTTTCTCCCTCGATACAATTGGCTGGTTTGATCTTTCACTTGCTGATGGAGACTTACTTGTAGTAGGATCAGCTACCTCCTTTCCTTTCTTCTGTGCAATGGGTACATCATTATTTGGTGCTGAAACTTCCTTTCTCTTTTGGATTGGATTGATAGGCACATCTCTGTTTCTAAGTGAATATTGTTTCTGCTGGGCGTACAAAGCATTCATATAACATCTCTGATACTCATCCGACTCTTCTTCAAGAGCTGTCTCATTTGCCAAGATAAAATCCTCGTCCTTTTGTTCAGCTGCATTTTCTGCATACTCCTCATCTTCAGTGATAAAGGTTGGCATGTCATCAGGTGTAAAAAAGTGATTTTCTTCCCCTATTACATTTTCTTCATCATCTGATTCCAGACCAACAAAATTCTGCTGAAAAGGATTCTTTACCTGCTGTTGTGCTGGCGGTTCTGGTGCTCGCTGCTCTCATTGTTTGATCCTGAATTGTGGTTGCTACTGTCCACGGAAGTTAGGATTTCTGATCTGCAGTTCAGGATTATCAAGTGTCAATATTTCAATCATCTTTTCCACCTTGCGAAGTACTTGATCTGAAGTAGAAGCTTCTTCCTTTATCACAACTTTCTTCTCTGCTTTCAATCTTGCTCTCTTGTCATTCAGATTTGCTTCAACACTCACCGCAATTTTCTGCATGTCCTCCAAAGTGGGTAGATCTCTTTCTCATAATGAATAGGCCATGTCTGGATCAAAACCATTTGGAAACTTAAGCAAAGCTGACTTCTTAGATGGCCTTAAAGCATCAGGAATTGCATTATAAACCGCATTAAATCTAATACAATAGTCTTGGACGGACTCACCAGCATTACGCTTGATCTTGGTATATTCAGAAGTAATCTAGAGAGGATATTTCTTTATTTCCCACTGATCCAAGAACTGTCTCTGAAGCTCAGCCAATGTAGCAATACTTCTAGGCTGCAAAGCTCTGAACCACTTTCGTACTTCACCTCCAAAATTTTGCACAAACAATCTCATGGTGACATTTTCTGCATCAATTTCATGAAGATCAAAGAAATCTTCCATTCTGTCAATATGTTGCTGAGCAGGAACACTTTGAGGAGTGCCATCAAACAATGGGATCTTACTTTGATAATCAGCAGGCATGGCATCCAAGTTTTGGGGCAGGACAAAAGGTGCGAATCTGGCAGCCATTGCTCTTGGTGGATTTATAACTGGTCTTGGAGATATAGGTGGAGTAGGAGCAGTAGATGTACGAGGTGTATGTGGTGTGGATGGAGGAGAAACTACTGCAGATTGTTGATCAGTGATAGATGGTTGCATATAAATGGTAGGAATGAAAGGAGGCTCAGTGTGAACTTGTGAACCAGATGTAACTGCTGATGGCCCAAGAGTTTCGGATGCAGATTCTATAAACTCAGGAATATTTGTTGCCACAATAGAGTTCTGAATATTCAAGATGTAATTGTCAATGGATATATTAGCCTGTTCAATTTCAAGATACTTGATAAACTCGGGATTTATGACAGTAGAACCAATATCACTTTCAGACTTAGTCTCAAACAACGACAACTCAAATTGCTCGTCAAATTCAATATCTTCAGGATATTCAAAAATAGCTCGACATGAATGAGATTTAATCAGAGGGATCACGGGACTTTCTCGACGGAGGATTCTTGAAATCAGATTGGTATTTTCATATACTGGAGGTGGATCGGGATCTGGATTTTCTCTAGTATTTCTTTTGGAAGCCAGTGTGTTGGATTAATTTCTAAAATCAAAGGGACAAAACCAACTTGTTCAGCCTATCAAATTCTAGACTCATCACCCAAAAGTCCAAAACGATCTGATATACTGGGGTAATTCACAAGTCAAGTGTCACGTTTACAAGCTAGACTGGAGATTGACTAAAGCAGCGTTTATCTACTTTCGCTAATGCAAAGCAAGAGCGTTTCAAAGGCTACCTAGCATAACTTCAGGCTCCATCTGTAGCTTATGAAACAAATAACACTAACAAGCAAAAAAATTTCTTCCCCAGTATGGTCGCCACTATTTTATTGCCTAAATCCACCTCAGGCTGAAGGAAGGCAGAGTTCAAGGTAACATCAAACCACGCTCAGTCTGGTAGCTAGCCCTACCAGAACAGGGGAGGGCTCTCTCCGGGTCAATCTCAGCGAAAAGTAATCAATAGGGCTTGAGATGACTGAAATAAAAGCTAATTTTAGGCTAGGTATATAAATAAAGGAGTTTTATTGTGTTTTGGGGGGTTTTTGTTGGATCAAAGGGAAAGGCAGTTTTGGGTGTGGGGATTAGGCCTAGTTTTTGCGAAGTTCTGATTGGGGCAAGGAAGGCAATAGTTTTGATGCTTTAGATTGAATTAATGGATGGATCAAACCGGTGAGGAGCTGAAGAGGGAAAGAGGGTCTCAAGATTCCTCCTCAAACAGATGAAAACATGTAAAATTAAACAAAATTGAAGGTGGAGCAAAGCAAACTACTGAATTCCACCTTTAACACTAATTTGTTTAATATAAGAAGAAAGGAGAAGGAAAATGGTACACATAAACATCAGTGAACTTACAATTACATAGAGAAAAAAAAACAACATCAAAACATAGAGCCACAAGGATCCCAAAGAGTGCTGCAAACCCTAGTCTATTCCTTTGCCAGAATTGCAAAAATGAAATGTACAATGAAGTGCTAAGCAATCCCAAGTGTCCAACCCTGAAAATGACTCAGAAAATACATGATATAGACAAGCCTAACTCCTCCCCATGCCTCTAGGGGTCGAGCTCATCATTCTAGGAGCTGTTTCAACCACATCTAAACTAGGAACTGAAAAATAGGCAATGAAACAACTTGCCTCTATATGCTAGGAAACTGATTCATTCACTTACATTTCACCTTTTGGTGAATGAATATTCTAGAACAAGTAAAAATGTGCCAAAATTACACCATGGTCATGAAATTACATCAAGTTACATCAAAATTTACATGAAAAAGTGAAACTGGCCAAAACTAGGAGAAATTCTGAGCTATTGAGTGAAAAATAGGCCAAAATCCTCTATGCGCCGCGCCCAAAATCTTTATGTGTAGCACAACTTTGGAGCTGATTTTGAGGCTCTTCCCGAAGTCCAAATTGAGCTCATGATAGCTCGTTGGAAATCCCTGCCTATCTACTTTCCAACCCAAGTGGAATTTCTAGATTTGGTTGCCATTGGCCCCTCCAAAAATCCAATCTCCCAACACTGCTTCCTGTGTGTGCAAAAAGTGGCAGAAAGGCCATTTTTAGGGTGTTTTCGACCCTTTAGGCAACCCAGAACTTGATGAAATCCTTAGGTAATCCATGAGCATACATAAATTTTGATAAAAAATCCAGAAATGCAAATTTTTCTCCCTGAAGAGCTGCCAATTATAAGCGCGCGCAAGGTGGCGCTAAGCGTCGAGCAGGAAAATCTGTTTTGTGACCCAAAAATTCAAAAATGACAAAAAATTTTCCAAATTCCTTGAAATTTGGGCTAAAGGTCCCTCATCAAGTACTATGCTCATCCAAAGAAGCTTCAGCCAAGATTTGGAGCCTATCATGCCTTTTGCGACGCTTCAGTGCCCTCCTTAACCTCGCTTTTAGGATCTTGATCCTCGCTTTGCAAACATGTGTGCGTGCCCAATAATGGTTCTTCATGTGTCTAAGCATGTTCCTCTCTTTGTTTTCCTTCTCCAATAGCTTCTCAAGATGCATGTTGACTCTCTCAAGCCAAGTCTCTCTATCAGCCTCAATCTCTCGCTCAATAGGTGTCATCTCGGATGGGCTTCTTCCGGCAGCTTGCCAGTTCTCACGGATGTTTTGCAACTCCATGATCATCTGCTAATCCTCCAACTACTTTTTCCGCTGCTCCAAGTATTTTATAATCCATTGAGCTCTCTGCAACTTGTCGTTCAATGTGTCGATCTCAGCTTTCTGCTCCTGAATGATCTCTCTCAACTTTGAGCATGGAGAGCTCAAATCCTCATCAATCAGTATGAAATCAGTATCATGGCCTCCTGAAGGGCCCTCCTTATGCATAGGCCTCTTTCCTCTATCCTGTACCTGTACCTATGTTGATGACGATGTCAAAGAGACCCCTTCTACCCTGGGTGGAGATAGTACTCGTCGAGCTGCTGCAAATAATGCTCTCGTGCCTCTCTGATAAGTAACAAATACTGGCACATTGATAAGCTCTATCTCAGGACCTTCAAACTAATGTGAAGGTTCACCTACATCATGAACAATCTCCGGAGGAGGCTAAGGGGCTGTGAATAAGTCATGGAAAATGAAATCCTCCCATGTAATGCCCTGCAATCCAAGCTAATGTACAACAATGATCTTGATGAGTGCATGGTGATAAATGTTGTTGTAATGCTGCTCAGGAGTCTTCTTCTGCACAAGAGTTTTCATTCTCTCAATGTTCCAGCACATGAAATAGGGTATGTTCATCATATTCACTCTCGTGAAATGCATTAATAACCTGATGTGGTAGGCATAGAGGTGTGAGAACCGACCCTCACAACTGAAGTATCTGATAATGAGTCTCATCAAAGGCGCATAGGATTCCTTCAGGAACTGGAATGGGAATACCCTGTTGAGCTACCTCACATAGCTAGGCCTGATGTATGTTTCATAATGCACTATGTCCACCTATTGTCTTTTGTTCCACTCTTCACCTACATTCGGTATTCCTATTGCCTGAGAAATGGTTTTTGGTGTCAAGGTGAAATTTACACCAGCAAGATTTACCTGACCATCATGCAAATGTAAAACAAACAAACGAGCCAACTCTTGATGATGTTGAATCTGAGCAATCCTCTCACAATACTAATAGCATGACTGCTCTCGGAAACATGCCATGGCAAGTGGGCAGGCCTGCAACTGAGTCAATGAGGTGGGCTCTTCTCTCACGTGTTTGCCACCTTTACGAGGCCTTCTCGGTGCAAGTAACTCAGTGGTAGAGTCACTGTCTTGTTCATATGATGACTCAGTGTCCGTCATGGTGTTACAAGTCTATGCCAAGTGTATGCTAATCTGTATGAGGTGAAAATAAGAATTTGGTGTATTTTGCCTCCAATTTCCAAATGTGTGCCAAATAGGAAAGCACTGTGGGAAATAGTATAGTGGTGAAAATGTGGTTCAATCAAGTGAAAATTGAAGTGTGAGGACAGTCACTTGACTTTTTTTTGGACCTTTGGGATTTAGGAATTTTTGCAAATAATATGGGAGAGGGAGAGTGATAGGGAATGGTAGGGTTTAGGGATAGGGATAATAGGGCTTTAAGAATAAGTGATTTTGGGATTATAAGGGAATAGGAGAGGGACTGTATGATGATATGACAGTGATGGGAAAGGGAAACACAAGTGAGAAACGGAGTGGAAGTGTTTTGGCACCAAAGTCAAATTTTAATACTCAAACTCAAACCCTAAGGAGTAGTTTTTTATAAGAGGATAGGGTTTAAAATTTGACATTCAAATTCTCCAAATCAATCTTCGAAACCACACCAAATACTATTCAATAACAATTGCAAGATCAGTCGGACTTACTCGGAGCAAATGGGATCGAAAAATTTGAAATTTCGTTGAAGGCAGTGACAAAATTTTTCTTGTTGGCTCTGTGTGCCGCGCGCACAACCCAGTGTGCCGTGACCAATATGTTCCCCGCGCACGTAAAAAAAACACTATGAATGGTGGCTCTATGCGCCGCGACTTGCCGATGCACCGCGACCTTCCTTCTGTGCGCCGCGACCCTGAATTCCTCCCATAGTCCAGCCTCCAAAACATGTTTTCGCTCTTCCACACTTGACTCAGCTTAATGATTTCTTTGGCATACCAATGGATTGTTCAAACACCACAAATATCTTATATGCCCAATGACTTCGATTTTTAATTTCAAATAACCCACTTTCTAATGTTTGGCTTTGGCACTTTTCACTTTTTAAATATAAACTTTGTTTTTCTTCCACTTGATTTTTTGACTGAATGAAGAAAATCTTGTCGATTTTTTGCAGGGATAGCTAGCATGGTATTTGGCAAAGGTGACCAGGGCTGTGCCTGAATAATTTCACAACTGAAGAAACTTTGACAATTACATGGCATTAATTACAAAAGACAAAATTGACGATTTTTCTTCAAAACGGAGTTTTGAAGAAAAGTAATGATCAAGCAATATGAAAATGAAATTTTGCGATGAAAAATTATTTTGAGCCTCCCTCATGTGCCTGCTGGCATTATTGGACACTTTGAAGACTAAACCCTAGACCTAATGACTAAGATGACTCTTTGCTGACCAAGAGACCAAACAGGACTGTAAATGATTTCGATGAACCTGGATGGACTTAGATGAATAGAGCTAAACCAGTAGGTACACGACATGAGGAGCATGAGTGACAAGACCCTTCCGTCAGAAGATCGATGCTCCTAATGGAATGAAAATGACTGGACTGAATGAGACACCTAAAATGAAATGCAACAAAAGAGATTTTGATCTCTGACGGAGGGATGAAGAGACCGACTCTAACAGATTCTACATGGGAGGATGAGAATTTTATACATAAGCACCTAGAGCTACTCAAGTGTTGAGGACAACACTTTTTTGAAGGAGAGGGGCATGTTAGGTCCCTATATTACTAGTATAATCCCTTATTGTTGTTAGTGTAACCCCCTTATTGTTATTATTGTACCCCTGTAACCCCCATATTGTTATTATTGTGCCCTTAAATTATTATTGTTAGGTCGGCTAGGATTACATTATGGCCCCACTAGGATTAAATTGTGGCCACATGGACTCCTATATATAGAAAAAAGGTTTTGTAATTTGTATCATCCAAGAATTGTTCATTCATGTAATTTATTAGAGGTTGCCCTCGAAGTGGCTTATTTATAAGGCGTTGATATCTCTTTTCTTCTATTTTTGGAGTTGGTTTCACAACACAACAACATACTAGAGAAGAACATTTCTAGTAGGTGAAGGCTTCTAGTAAGCCTTCTTAAAATTATTTCTTTCACACTACTACATCAAATCTATTTACTCAGATGGCCTTCATACATAGCAACATATCAATCAACTTGGGACGATAGTATAGGACCCTAATACCTTCCACATCAACAACACATTGATATGAGTTGTTATATATAGAGTATATAGCAAAGAGAAAAGGGACATTGTAAAAGAAAGAAAGTCCTTCCATTCAACTGCAAAGAGTATGATGTTATATATATATTCAAATTACATAGTAGAGTTCAAAGATGTTATGTAAAAACATAGCATATGGTGTAACATGGGCCTTATTAAATAGAAATTCTAGCTTATATACATAGCACCTATCTTATCTACATAGGATCCTAGCACCTTCCATTTCAACAACATGTTGATATGTTATGATATAGATAGAGAGTATAGAGAAAAGAGAAATTATGCATTGTAAAAACCCAAAGCCTATGGGTTAGTTATATATATATATATATATATTGAGTATAGAGAAGATTGTAAAACCACAAAGAATATAGTGCAATAAAATCTTTCATTTCAACAAACACATTAAAGAAAAGTGTTAAGATACATGTAAAAACTATAGGGTGGCAAGTGAAGGAGGGACTATAATATATACTTATGCATGGAGGCATGGAGTCAAGACTCCAATAATGTAGTAGAAGCTTATGCACCACTACAAGGATTAAAATTAGCCAAAGGCCTTTGTATCTCATGCCTCGCAATGTTTGGGGACTTCAATGTAATCATCAAGTATACGCTCTTGGATTATGTCTCACTTGATTTCTAGATGGTCTCAATCTTAAAAATATTTAGACATGCTAAAGATACTTTTGAAAAGGTTTCTTGTTTTCATGGATGATGATGGGCCTCTAAATTATACATAAAATAAGGCCCATATAACCTTTCTTAAGCCCATCTACCTTCCTTATGCACATGAATATATATATTAAATCTCTCCTTCTGCACTTAATAATGTTTTCTTATGCTTCAATATTTTCTTAGGAAGGTTTAAAGGTAATTTCATATTTGTGCCTAATATCGGTTATTTTTGTAGAATATTGTGAGAATATTTGGCAAAGGAGATGATTTAGGGACTTGCACCCTGCCACTAGAAGATCAAGATTGGAGAATAAATGAGCACAATATCAGGAAATTAGGGAGAAATATTGGAGATATTCAAGGGGGTTGTCCACCCTCTTTAACTCTCAAAGGCAGCCAAACGATCCTCTTGAGATCCCCTCCAGCAATTCAAATTCTAGAGGCATCCAAGCAACTCAATACCAAGTGCACTCAAGCCATACTTCACTTGGAGTCAAGTGGACTCATTACCTATTTTTTAGGGAGTTGTTGGTAGCTATCCTTGAGGATAAATAAAGCTAATCAAGAGCTAATTAGGGTCGATTCTTCCATTCCATTATTTGATTCCATTCTAGTCCATTCGATGTAGTCCATTCCATCCCATGCTATTCATTTTCCGTTCCATTAGGCTTTTGTTGTTTAAGACCTTCGAGATGTAATAAGAATGTACTTTTTTGTAATGCAATGAGTAGTTAGATGTTTTTTACTGATCTAGTTTCAGGGAGCAAGGCTCATAGGTTAGGGCCCAACCCATGTGCCTCGGCTTCTCTGTTGTTTTCATTCTTTCCTTTATGTCATTTAGCTAGTTTTTCTTCTGCCATTTAGTTAGATCTACTTCTTATAGTTTCATTGTTGCTTAGTGTTTTATTTTAGTGTGTTGCTGTAGTTTTCCATTTGTTTGTGAGTAGTAGAATAGAGGAAAAACTCCAAAAGTTGTGGTCAAGCCTCCCCCTCTCATCTCTATCAATAGAGTTTGGAGCAGGGTAAACCTTCCCACAGACCAAAAACATTGATTTCTGCTCATTATTTCCATTTTTAGGTTACGCCTCTAAACCTTGCTTCTACGCCTCCATTCCCTCATGTTTCTCACTTATTTTCAACCACTGCACCCACCTATTTTCCCTAACATCACTGAAACCCTTACGCTTCCTTATTCGCTTTTTTATATTGGTTATGGTCGCTTTAATCATTTTAATGCAAAAACGTTCGAAAACCATTGAAACAAGAATTTTGTCTTTCCTCCTCGAAATCCCTGTTGTCATACTTTGCTGACCGCAAATCGCAGTGTTTAGTTCTTCCTTTACAACTTACCGCAACTCCATTGCATCGTAATCACACGCTATAGCCTTTTTCCCTTTTCGTTAACACTTACTTCTCCTATACCCCGATCGCGAAATATCGCAATCACATTTTGCATCACCTTCCCGAATCATATTTTGCATTTCAAACATCGCAATTCACTCGCTCCATTTGTTTTATGTTAACACTTTCTGCCTCTGAACCCTAATTCCAATATTACCATACTCCTTTGCTACGTCACCCATCGCAATCGCTCGTCGCACCTTTTTCCTTTTCCCTTAAGACTTATCGCTCCTTTTTTTTCCGATTGCGATATTGCGACATCAAATATCACAAATTGCAGTTTTTACCACCTTGCAGATCACTCTCCGCAACCTTTTCCCTTTTTCATTAACACTTACCGCTTTCTTTTGCTAATTGTGATATTTTTATCACACTTCGCTACTCTTCCTTGCCACGCTTCACACATCACATTATTTAGCGTGTTTCCTTTAACGCTTACTACTCCAACTTCGCGATATCGCGATTGCGATATAGGTCCCACCTCCACATCGTATCTTCACCATTGCATATTTCAAGTTATTCTACTCCAAATCTTTTTGCACTATTATAAAGGCTTAATCCGGTTTAAAACCCGCTCTTTCTTCCTCTAAGCCTTGTTTCAAGTGTTTAAGCCCTCCATTAGCCTCTTTAGCCCTTTTTCCTTCAAACTGCAGCCAACACTTTTTTAGTTAGAATTAGATCATGAATAGTTGCATGGTTAGAAGCAGGTAGATAGATCATAGGATAAGTAGAGTGTGTTTAGCCGGTTCACCAACTTAATGCAATTTAGTTTAGTTTTTTTTCGTCCATTTCATTTCTGCAATTAGTTTAGTTTTCTTCCTGTCATTCCTTTTCAGCAATTTAGTTTAGTTCCCTTCTGCCATTTCCTTTCTAAAATTTGGTTTAGTTTCCTTCCCATCATTTCTTTTTAGCAATTTAATTTGGTTTCCTTTCTTTCATTTCCTTTCTACAACTTAGCTTAGTTTCATTGAAGTGTGATAGACTTCACTGAGAACCCTTAGAAATAGCACCCTTTCATAAAGTAGAAGAGGATGATATGAATAGAATGCATCTGCTATGTATATAGCACTGTCACCTCCAAGTTTGTATGAACCTCCGGTTGATAAAGTAAATTAAGGCAGCCCCTAGGAGTTGCAACACTCATAGTGCAATACTAGGGCTCACCATATTTTGGCGTTGTTGTCGAGGAGGTGTTAGTAGATGCTTTGATTTTGTTTTTAGCATTCTTTTATGCCTTCCTTTCTTTTCATGCCATTTCATAAATATTAAAAAAAAATAATACAAAAAAATCTGATTTTCATGCCTCATAGAAGTAGGGATACTCAAAATTAAAAAAATTAAAAATAAAATAATACTTCTCCAATACCAACCCCCCCACTTGACCACATGGCGGAGTAATAACCACATCACCATACACTTTTGAAGGTAGAAGAGATGGATGGACATGATGACAATGAAGAAGATATTATTGGGTTTCCCATTCAAAATATGGACATTAGTGTACATATGAAGAACACCCCTCCATCTTTCCTTCCCAACTTCCATGGTATGAGGAAAGAGGATCCGAAAACATTTCTCTTTGAATTTGAGATACTTTGTAGCTCTTATGGCTACTTATCACACACTCAAAAAATGAGATTTTTTCTTGCAACATTGAAGGATAGAGCTCTTAAATGGTTCATGAATCTAGGTACTAAATCAATAATATCATGGAATGATATGCAAAAGATATTTCTAGAAAAATACAAAGATCGTGATATTAGAGAAGAATGTTTTAGAATGAACCAAGAAGAAGATGAGAGCCTTGAGGATCTAATAGAGAGGTTCATGTATAATGTTAAGAGGGAAAAATTGCATCATTTAGGATTTGACACACTAAAAACCCTCCTACTTAGAACAATTAGGGATGAGTGGATTGATCTCCTTAATCTCATGAGTAAAGGAGATGTATATCAATTGTCATTTGAAGAAATTTGTGAAACATGCAAGCGCATATCAAGAGGAAGGGAAAGAGTAAGTAAGTCAGCATCAACATTGGTAAGGTAAGATGAACTTAGAAATTTTCTTGATAAAATTAAAAAAATTATTGAGCAATCTAAGTGAACAAGTAGAAATGTTAATAATGAAAAATGAGCAAAAAGAATATGCTGATATTTTTGTTATCCATGCAGAATCATATGCTACTAGATGTTGTTCATCATTCTACAGGTTTAAATAAGTTTAACAAGAATACAATGGATCATAGCAATCACCAAATAAGCTATGTTATGTAGCTCCAAAAAAACCCTGGCAGCCTGGTCAACTTGATATGATTAAAGGAACCACTCCACAATTTCAAGATTATTCACATCCATCTCAAACTAATTGGTATACACTCCCTCCTTGGCGACCTTGGCCATCTCAACCCCAAAGCCAATCTTGGCAACATGGTTGGCAAGGACCTTATTTGGAAAATCCTCAACATCCTCAATATTTCCCTCAATATCCTCCATACCCAACTCCATGCTATCCCTACCATCCACCTCCACCACAACCACAACCTCAACCACATCCATCTCATATATGCACCCCCACTCAATTACCTGTACCACCATTTCCAAACCCACACCATGAAGTACCTTAGCCCACTTACAATTCTAAGATACAACACTACCAAAAATATCCTCTTGATCTAAACTATGTGCATCTTAGTTCAAGAAAGGTATTGCAAAGAAGATATTTTCTTAATGTCATTGAAGGACAACATCAAGAAGAAGAAGATCCAAATGACGAGATCAAAATATTGAGGGTTGCACTTGATGAAGAGCTGACATCAGAATCAGATGTTGAGAAAGTTTCCTCATGTTTACCAGCATTTCCTCCATGTGTTCAAGAGAACAATTAGCAAAAAGAGGAAGATTTGACTGTAATAATAGAAGAGGACATCCAAGGTGATCCAACTCAGCAAGTGGACCAGGGACATCACAATTATATTGACATATGGTTTCAAATAGCCATTAAGTTACAGCAACACACTCTTCTCCAACAGTACTTGATATAATCTCAGTCAAAGAAATTCATCTCTCATATTCATGTACATGTCAAAGCATGTATTCCAAGTGTGCACGTGATTTTATATGTCATATTGATGTGTACATGGGTCCATTGGAAGTATTCCTATACTTGAAAAATGTTTTGTTTTCTTCAAGTAGAGTAGGAAAGTGAAAAAAATAAAAAATAAAAAAAATAAGAAAAGGGAAAAAGAATAAAATCTCATATGAAAACCTCTTTGAGGCATCTGAGATTGGTTCACTGATTGAAAACCTCCATGATGCAGTCATTGGGTTGAAAGAAATAATAATCTTAGTTGAAAACCTCCTTTGAGGTGCCTAGGTAGACCTACTAGTTGAAAACCTCATTGGGGCAGCTAGTAGGCCTTACAAAAAAAAATGCATTTATACATGTATCTCTGTCTAATGAATGTAGGTTCTCTCCAACATTTGCAAGAAGAAAAATAACAAGTTGGCACAAAAAGAAAATTTGGTCAAAAATTTAGTCAAAGGTAGTCAAACTTGGACTTCCTCCTTCTGTGATCAGAAGCTCCAAAAGGACCTCAAGCAGACTGCCACATGCAGCTTCAGTAGCAACTTCAGCAGCAACTTTAATATCACATGCAAAAACAAATCAATGGTAAGGCTCAGTTATGAAATAATCTAACCTTTTCTTCGAATCTATTTTAGCTTAATAAAACATTAAAAAGTGTGAGAAGGAAAGTTTTTTATATAGAAAAAATCAGTAGCAGAGCAACCTCACCCTTATCTAGCAACTAGCCTCACTTTTTCCACCAAGAAAAGGAACAAGAAAAAAGTAAAAAGGACTTGAGAAAGTGGGTAGTAAGCAGTTCACGTAATGGAAGACAAGGAGTGCCAAAAGATTAACCAAGGGTGAACTCAGTTCACAGAAAAATATTTGTGGGTTTATTCTGCATGCAATTTTAAAAAAATGAAAGAAAGAAAGAAAAGAAAAGAAAAAATGAAATAAAAGGTGGATCCACCACCTCTTGGAATGCAAAACAGATTTACTTAAGGCATCTAAGGACCTCCATGAAGCACCTACAAGAATAAATGCAAGAATAATAGCAATAATATTAGCAGGAGGAGCAACGCATGGGCTAATAAATAGAAAATGAAATAAGCCAGGAAGAACCAAAAGGCAACGAGGATGAATAGGTTTCTCAGAGGATGAGAAATAGTTTCAGTAGGGGGGTGATGATGGACCTCTAAATTAGACATAAAATAAGGCACATATAACCTTTCTTAAGCCCATCTACCTTCCTTATGCACATGAAAATATATATTAAATCTCTCCTTCTACACTTAATAATGTTTTCTTATGCTTCAATATTTTGTTAGGAAGGTTTAAAGGTAATTTCATATTTGTGACTAACATTGGTTACTTTTGTAGAATATTGTGAGAATATTTGGCATATTATGCAAATTTGGAGAAGGAGATGATTTAGGGACTTGCTCCCTGCCACTGAAAGATCAAGGTTGGAGAATAAATGAGCACAATATCAAGAAATTAGGGAGAAATCTTGGATAGATTCAAGGGGATTGTCCACCCTCCTTAACTCTTAAAGGCAACCAAATGATCCTCATGAGATCCCCTCCAGTAATTCGAATTCCAGAGGTATCCAAGAAACTCAAGACCAAGTGCACTCAAGTCATACTTCACTTGGAGTCAAGTGGACTCATTACCTATTTTTTAGGGAGTTGTTGGTAGCTGCCCTTGAGGATAAATAAAGCTAGTTAAGAGCTAATTAGGGTCGATTATTCCATTCCATTCTTCGATTCCATTCTATTCCATTCGATGTAGTCCATCCCATGCCATTCATTTTCTGTTCTATTAGGCTTTTGTTTTTTAAGACCTTCACGATGTAATAAGACTGTATTTTTTTGTAATGCAATGAGTAGTCAAATGTTTTACTGATCTAGTTTCAGGGAGTGAGGCTCGTGGGTTAGGGCCTAACCCATGTGCCTCAGCTTCTCTGATTTTTTCATTCTTTCCTTTGTGCCATTTAGCTAGTTTTGATTCTTCCATTTAGTTAGATCTATTTCTGATAGTTTCATTGCTGCTTAGTCTTTACTTTCAGTGCGCTGCTATAGTTTTTCATTTGTTTATGAGTAGTATAATAGAGGAAAAAGTCCAAAATTTTTGGTCAAGCCTCCCCCTCTCATCCTTGTCAATAGAGTTCGAGCAAGGTAAACCTTCCCACAGACCAAAAACATTTATTTCTGCTCACTATTTCGATCTATGTGTTATGTCTCTAAACCCTGCTTCGCCTCCATTCCCGGAAGATTTATTATGTGATTCAGTAATTCGAAATGCGTCGGTTCAAAATTTTCTTATGTGATTTCCTCGAAGTTTTATTATAATATGACATGGATCACATAAGTTTACACTCTCAAATATCTTGGCAGTCATTCAGTACTCCTTCCCAAATAGGTGGGAACCCCGAACTGGAGGTTTCAAATGACAAGCCCGCTTGGGGAGATGACAGGGCACATACATTTCTATTTGTTGTTGGAATGGAAATGGATCTTTCTGTGCATCGTCAAGACTCTTGTATGATGCTCTCTAATTAGCAAACATCCTCTTTGTGACTGAGACTCATGTGAGCCCTATTTGATCTCTCCCATATATTGCATGTTACCACTGGATCTTAGTTTACAGGCAGGAGACGAGGAGCTTGGGAGAGGTCAGAGGATCAGGTGGAGTTTCTTGTTTGGCTAGTGACTCAATCCGAAATGGGGTATCTTTGGTAGATGAATATGAGTTTTTTAGGTTTATGTGAATTCGTATTAGCGTTAGAGTCTCTCCTCTGAGGGAGATCTACATTAAAAAAATTTACTTTCCCCCATCCTCTTCACCATTTTTGATCCATAATGGCTCAAATGGGGACCCCTTTATAGACTTGTACATAGGAATCACCAAATACTTTTTTTATGGGGAATTCATCCTCTTAGGTGACTTCAATACTAGTACTAGAGATCTCCAGATCCCTCTCCACAGTCGATCAAAAGATGTGTTTTATACACAGGGATATATCTAGATTCAGTAGGGATTAACCAGATGTCATATCATGCTTTAGGGCCCACTATATTTAATGGTAAGAATATATTGCAGTTGGGGGAATCTCAGGAGTTATTGATTTAAAATGGTCTCCCATGTTTCCCAGACTCTCACTTTTTCACATGTCGGCCATATGGCATGGGTACGAGTGTAGTTGTTTATGTCCTTGCTATCCAGAACTTGCTCCCATTTATTCACCATCTCTCGATCTCCCCTTTCCCCCTTTTCTAGTATGCACTTATTTCCTTCTCTCTCCAATATGACCCTCCCCTTCCACATCATCCTTCCCTCAGGGTCCACCCAAAACCACCTTTCGATTTGACGAAGGCGACCTTGACATATTCTCCTCTACCTTATGCAAGATGCTCCCATGAGAGACCCAGTTCTCCTTGCTTAATTTTTCTTCCACTAAATACACCTGTCTTTCATCTGCTATTTGGGAAGAAGCACTCAAATCCTTCCTCCACTTCACTTTTTCCACATCCATCTCCCCAAAAGTTGGATATTTACCCATGAACAAATGGTATGATGATGAATGCAAAACTCTACATCGAGAACTTCGATATGATTTCGCCTTCTCTCAACCCTTCTACTCCGACCTCAAAGCTTCTTATCATCATCTCCTCTGTCGTAAGAAATTACTCTTTGCCTCTCATAGAAGATGAGAACTTTCTTCTCTCCTTTCCCACTCCCCTAAAAAATTTTAGTGTACCATCCATCCCAATTGCCCCCCTTCCATCTGACGTCGACCCTACATCCATGTTCTCTCACACTTCTTGTTTTCTCTTGGAGAAAACCCTAGATGTAATGGAAAAAATCTAAGGTAACCTCTAACCACTTTAAGTTTGAAATTTGGCCCTTCAACCTGGAGAGGGATCTCTCCCTAAAATCAACTACCTAATGTCACAGTGGTAGGAGGTGTTAGCCAGCTATAAAATTTGTTATATCAAATTCTGGCTAAATAATTTTTGGAGCCTTCAAGAAACAAGTTTTATTGCTAAAAATTTTTATCTCTTGAAGACTCTTGAAGGCCTCATGCCTCTGTCCAAATCTTCACTGATGTTTCCATTTCCACACTCTGAAAATTCTGCTGATTTCATGAGAAAAGACTACTGCAAAATCAACATTTTTTCCCCTTCCTTCACTCAGAAACTAACCTTCATTTTTCTTCCCTTTTCTCCATAAAAATTCCTTTTTTTTCATGATCCCCCTTCTTCCATTCATGAAAATCATTTTTACATAGTTTAAAACTCATTTTTAAACTATACCGAAACCCCCAAATCCATTGAAAAACATTGAAAAAATCATAAAAAATACATATTTTTGTATAAAGACTTAAGTCCCCTTGGGCTAAGTCTTAAACCACTTCCCCTCCATGTGCCCCAATGCTAGAACCAAGTGTTAGGGTCCTGAGTGCTTATCGCGTCGGAGCAAACCACAGAGCGCAATTGTTTGTGTTTAAACAAAACTCCGATGCCGATTGGCCCATGTACATATCCCCTGATCATATTATCATTTCATGTCACCCGTGGGCCCACAATCGGGCCCTAAATCATTGTGAAAAATCATCTCCAATCCATTATTTTCCTTTGTATATCAAAAAACCCACTTACCCAAAGTTTTTTTCTAATGTGCCGGAGTTATGTTTTTTAATGTAAAAATGGGTAGATCAAAAAGACCGCATCAAAACTTCCGATACGATTAGCCCATTGTATTAATTAGCCCATTGTATTAAGCTCCACCCCCATCCGCTTCACTCCATATAGCCCACGCCCGGGACCAAGAGTTCAAATCCAGAGACGCTAATCGCATCGCAAAGATTTCGAATGGTTAGATTGAAAAGCCCGAGCCCGACCTCCGATTGTGATTGGCCCTCATATGCATAAGCCCTGGGCCTATTCACATTCCATATAAACTTGGGCCCCGCAGACGGGAACCATACATTTCATATATATATCACACCCCAAAACCTTTGTTTTATTTAAATTTTTGGGTTTTCATATGATATAAGGGGGGCCGCTCATCTATTGGCCGAACCCACCTCCGTCATTGATCTCTAGCCAATCCAATGGCCTGCGCAAAATTGCATCGGGAGTTTCCATTTGTGCATTAACATTTTATGCCACCTCGATTGGTCAACCCCCGATGAACTCTCCGTCATCGATCTAATCTGCAGATCGACGGTCCATACTCAATCGCTCTGTCCCACTCCCAGTCCTTTGCCCCGCCGATGCCTCTGTCTCCGATTGCATCTGGACCGTCCACATGTCCAGATCGGACGGTCTAGGGTGCTCCTACCGACTTTGGTTATATTTATGTGCCCCGCGTTCTAAATTTTTTGAACCAAATCCCAACCATTGATCTCTGTAGATAAATGTCCCTCACTAACCCGTCTTCTTCCTTTGTATTGTTCCCATTGAACCCCCAGATTCAATCCTAGCCGTCGATTTGTTT
Source organism: Pinus albicaulis (assembly GCA_034641835.2). Classification (NCBI taxonomy): domain Eukaryota; kingdom Viridiplantae; phylum Streptophyta; class Pinopsida; order Pinales; family Pinaceae; genus Pinus; species Pinus albicaulis. The sequence goes on along the minus strand of CM076571.1, from coordinate 437,708,061 downwards.
CATCCAACAGCTATGCTCCTCCCCTCACCCTCTGCAGCAGTAAAACCCAAAAATGCAGGATTTATTGAATATTGTTTGTGTTTTGCAGGTTTCGAAGGCTTTTCCCATTATAATATAAAGAAAAAGAAAGCCGAGTGATCAAATATACAACTAGACAACAAAATTGAGATAACCAATTAATGACTAAGCTAAAAACGACCAAAAGTTGGTCGCGTTATAAGATACTGTAAATTAGCTACTATTGGTCACCGATCGAAAAATAGTCGTTTATATGAAAATTTTAGTCATTTTTTTAGTAACTAATTTAATAATTTTAATTAGTGCGGGCGGTGACGATCCTCTGGCCTTTCGTTATCAAAGGGAAATAACTACGAGGGCTTTATTTCACGTCTCATCGATGCTTCATGGGAATTGATGCCATATGAGCCCTGTGCGGCCTACACATCAACAAGACACAGATTTAGATAAAACAAAAAAGTATTAGTGTTGAAGACCTGCCATATCAGAAACAGAAGATTGAAGACAGTTTGGGGATTATGGCTAAGATTGATTATCAAAATCCTAATCCTCCAAATTAAAACACAATTAAAAGAAAATCATAACTGTTTAACAGACAGAAAGGCCTCCACCGCCTCAATATAGGTGAATTGATTCCTCTCAACTACCACAGTGCTACCTGTAGCCACAAGCATTCAAACAGAGGCCAAAGTTATTGATCAAAAGAAAATATTTGCCTCAGCGTGGCCAGAGAGTTAATTCTTCCAAAGAACTTAATGCACAAAATATTAGCAGAGTTAATTTAACATAACACAGAGCCTTAAAAGTCAAAAAAATCTCCCACCGAGCTTAATCTTAAATGTAAAACAATTAATACAGAGGACACATATGTAAACTTCTTCATTGAGCCCCTCAAAGGCCGAGAAGGCATTAGTCAGTATTAATTATCTTGGGAGATATTTTATAAGATCCCACCTCCTCATCCTTCTATAAGTACTTTTGTAGAAGATGAGAAAATGTTGGTTGTTGAACTTTGAAATATACTTGAGCTTGAGACTTCTACTTGTAAATATTGTTCACTGGCTCTTGATGCTCTGCTTGTGATAGATAAGTTAGTCTGGGAAGAGTAGATGATTGCAAAACTAAATCATTGGACTTAAAGCTATAACTGGTTTGAAGCATCAATACAAGTTGATTTATGGGATCCTGGTCTATGTCAACGGTGATGTTTTTCTTATTGTAAATTGTTATTTTACTTCTGTTTTCACTTTATCCATTTTCTCTTATAAAGAACAGCTTGCATAGAGTTAGGATTTACAGTATATCAGTACCCTTCTCTGACTGAAAATCTTTATCTATATGTTTTCCTCCACCTTGTGTTATTTAGGAATGATTTAATTCAGCTCAAGCAGTAGGAATGCTGGCATTCCCTCGTCCTCATTTTTAGCTAAATGTTATTCCTGAATGTTATTTTAATTTCATGTTAAGTAGATATGAACTAAGGAAGATATGGTAAGCCCTGGTCCTAGTTTTATCCCAAAATATCGTCTGAAATTTTCCCTTGGAATGTGTTAAAAGCTAGCTAATTTCAAAGTACTTACCAGATCTTAGGCCATTCTGTGTTATCTTTGTGTTTGTCTTGAAAGTTACCAAGTAAAGCAAAGCTAGGAGAGGATTTGTGGTGAGCCCGGCCCGCTAGTTTCTTCTCCAACAGTTGCCTTCAAGTTCCCCGCTGTTTTTATATGTTTTCTATTGAAAATATATCAAAGGCTGGCTAGTTTCGAAGTACTTACCAGATATTGGATTGATTCTTTGTCTTTCCTAAGTGTTTGTCAAAGGCTGGCTAGTTTCAAAGTACTTACCAGATCATGGGCTGCTCTTTGTTATTCATCTGTTTAATTCCCCTTCTTGTTGTATCATTTCATCCCATAAATCAAACTTTAGAGAGATCCTTAGACATATATGACTTGCCCCATGGACCACTTTTGCCTCTTGTTGTTTCAATTAAACCCTATTATGACTCCATAGCTCAATGGACTAAAACCTGCAATTATCTATCTTTTTGGCCAAAGCTTGTTCTATTTGCTTGCAACTTCTCACCTTTGAAACTCTTTGCATTTAGAACTTTCCACTCAAACAATAATCATGCTCAACCATCCAAAAACATAAAAAACCCTTGGCCTTCATAACTATCCTAAAATCATCACCTAAAACCTTAAAATACAGATCCATCTTTGCACTTATTGGAGAGATCCCTCTCCGGATTCAGGAGGGCTAGATCCTAGAATCCCAAAGTAGTTGAAACTATGTTCTCCCTGCAGTCAGACTTTTGCCAATCTTGCTGATTACAAGGAGCTATTAGGAGGTTTGTAATATGTTTTATGTCCAGTTTAATTAAGAAAAAACAAGGTTGATTGGACTGTAGGAAATTTCACCATTGGGCATAGATTCTAACCCAATTAGTTTTATATAAACCATAGGTTCAGTGAGAAAATATCACAAAAGCAAGATAGTGACAACTTCTTTGACAAGTTTAGGGAACCAAAGAATAGTAAAGAAATTAGTGTGATATTTAGGTGAAAAACAAGTAATAAATATCTTAATATAAATAATTTGCAGTAGAGAGATATGAATTCCAATTCAACAACCTGGTGTTTAGATATTAAAGAAGATATGAAACCTATAAAGAGACACAAAATTGCAAACACAAGAATTTCTACAAACTAGAATATTGTAATATTAACTGATTACATATGTTAGTCATCCATAATTCTGATTTTATCCAAAGATGACTAAATTTTGACAACCCATATTTCTAGAACAAAATTGCAAAAAACATTATGAGTTCTAGAAATCTCACAGCCTTCATCTTTCTAAGTCTGTCATTTCACCAAAATCTTCATCTATTTTTCCTAAAAATATTATCTTGTTACTCCTTAGCAATGCTTTTCCTTAAGCTGTTGTTCCTTAGCAGTTGTTGTTCCCTAAGATGTTGTTCCCTAAGCTGCTACAACTATTCCTTATTCAGAATCCTCAAGAAACACTACTGAACAAAAAGAGATTGTATGTATGCATTATTTTCCATCATTTGCTAAAGCCTAGTTCATTCTTTTCCTTTCTCATTTACCCTCCATTTTCCCTAAAAACCCCCCCAAACCATCATAACCCCTTTACATGGTTCGAAAAACCCTCTCTAAACCAATACACTCACTATTGTTTTGATTTAAAACACTCCTTTCACCTATCGGAACTTCCAATTTGGCCTAAAAAACCATTTTCGGGCATAAAAAAATAGTCCTTTTATAAATAAAGGTATAAGCCCCGAGGGCTTAAAACCTTTGGCCCCTTTCCTCCATATATCTGAGCGCTATGACCAAGCGCCCAAACCCCATCGCATTGGCAATTTCTCTATAAACCTGCATTTCCTTTATAAAATTCTCCCCGCCGATGCGAATTAGCCCCTTCTCCCTAGCTCCTGGTCGCCTTATCTTCCATAGGACCACTCCCTGGCACCTTTCCTTAGGCCCCTCTTCCCTTATCCTCTCTTACCCTACACCCTTTGTAAAACACCCTTTCTCCTTTATATTTTCTCCATGCACTATTAACAAAACAATAGTGGGCCAACATCACTTTCTTGGCCCCACCTCCCATTACTCTGCCACCCATCCAATCAGCGTATGCCACCTGTCTCCCACTAAGACCTCACTCGAGCACTTCTCTCCATCGCGCTCCCTCGTAGCCGATGGATCTTCCCTCCCAGATCCAATGGTCTACGATCAATATCACGTGACTTTCACATCCAAGTTTTAACGTCCCAAAGTCATGCGAGACCGGTGGTATTGCAAAGGACGCGTGGCTTGATATAAATGGATCGCATTCCCTCTAGGAAAAACCACTTACCACTTGAGGGTCACGCAAAAACCACCAGCAGTATTTCGAAAACCTCTTTGCCCTTTTTCGTGCCAAGTATGGTTTTCAAATCGGCTTTTCACGGGTTTTCCTCCATGAAACATTCTCTGTTTCTCCACTTGCATATTCCACTTTCTCTCACTACTCCATTCACCTCTACTAGCCTCCAAAGAAATTTTACCAATCACGCAGGGTTTCATAACATATTTTATGGTTTTGTGCAGGTGCTATGGCGGTTTTAAGGGCCTAAAACCCTCCCACATTCCATAAAAGGATGGGACAGAGGGTGATGGCTTTCACAGTCCAAACAAAGGCCAAGCAATGAAGAAAGGGACTACCATGGTTTCGTTTCGTGGCTTGATCAGTGCTTATGAGCACAGATTATGCAATCAAACACTTGGCGTACCAGAAGAAGCCCTGCACACTACAGAACAAAGAAAAATAAATTAAATAGGAAGAAAAGCCCAAAGATACAGAGATTAAAGATTTAAATATGAAGGGTTAAAGGCCGAGAACCAAAGAAAAAAGATTAAAAGTTAGTCCAGATAGCAGAAAAGGTTTAAAGCAACAAAGACAGAGGATATTGAAGATAAAGCGTTATGCTTAAAATTTGAAGGTTAAAGGTTAAAAAACATTGTTTAAAGGTTTGAATCAATCATAAAAGGAAAAAGGGCAACAATATTACATTATAAAGGCCAAAAAACAATATCAAGGCCTGAAATCAGTTAAAAAGTCAACAAAAGAACAAGTGGAAACAAATTGAAGATCGAAGAAAGCATGATCAGCCTCAAAAACACAAAATTAGAGTCAAAACAGAGTATCAAGGTATACAGAGATAGACAGAAGTGTTAAAGGTTTAAATTAGCAGATCAAGGCTAAAAGAGCCTTAAAACATAGTTCAGTGATGAAATAAAGGTAGATTAGGCCTAAAGAGCAATTTTATAATTAAATCAAGAAGACTTAGGCTTAAAGATAGCCTCGAGTACATCAAAGGAGTAGTTATTCACTTGATAAATCAAAATTGACACCTTTCACTTACTTTGTATCTCAAAAGACAAATTGGCAGTTATTACACAAAAAGATATTTTAAAACTGTCAGACAGTTATTGAAAAAGGCAGAAAAGAGCCTCAAAGTCAATATTTTTAGCTAATTTATCCTCAGGAAGTAAAGATAGATTTAATACACAGATAAGTAGTTTAGAAACATTCCTACCTTATGCCTTTCATGGTTTTTAAGGATAGGAGTTCATTTACTGTGTCATTAATGACATTCTGAACCCTAGATAGTTCCACCCCCTCATTTGCAGCATAAATACTGCATTTGAACTCATTGTATGGGGGCATTTTGATAACTCTTTGAAGTAATACATAGTTCTGCTAAGATTGAAGAGAAATTGACATACTGGAACCAGTGGATGTTTTGACCTATTTTTGGATGGAGAAAGCCCTTTCATTGGATCCCTGAGCTTGGTTGTTGGTGAATTATTCTAAACTGTTTAATTTTTTTCCTGTTTTCATTCTGTTTTCATCATCTCTTGCTTGCAGTAGAGTAAAAGTTTTAGGCTAAGAAATGTCTCTTGGAAGCACCTTAGACCTGTTTACTCTTCACTGTCTTTATGTTTTTCATCTATTGAATGTTTGATTGAGTAGTTTAGCTACTTTTCAACCCTTAAGCTTGTTTATTTCAAGAATAGTTCAATACAGTGGCCTCAAGAATGAGTTATGGTTCTCCCTGCTTGCTTGTTGCCCTTTGAAAAAAAAATTTGAAGTATCCCTTCAAAATACCATTGTCCAAAGTCTGCCAAAGAGGTCTGTTTTGATCATACCCTTTGTACTTGCTCAAGTAATTGTTTTGAAGGTCTTTATAGTTGTAATCAAAGATTTTTAGGAGTTCCCTCTTCTATGAATGCAGTTATTTGTGAATCTTGAATGTTTTCTTATCCTTGAAAGTGAAATCTTTCATGAAATAGAGTGTTCCTCGACTCTTAGATTTCATTTTGAAAGTTTGTCTTGAAATTGTTATTTTCTGAAGTGTGATTTGTAGAATTCATGGTTAGCCCTGTCTATAAAATAATTCTTCATGTTCAAATGATGCTTTAAGTCCCTTTGTTGGAGAGTACATATAATTAAGGATTCTTAACTGCCCTTAGTTCTACTTTTCATTCTAAAACCTTGATGTTCATTTCATTCCACCTGAAAACTTTGAAGATCTAACAAACAAGATAGATTTTCCCTTTGATACCCCTAATTCATCTACAAACTTGTTACAAACTTCTACTTGAATCCATTTCCCAATGACTTAGAGATTTCCCTTTCCTATCTATGATGCCTAGATCATCATGTCCCACAAAAAAATAAAAAAAACTCATGCTTAATAACTGGCCTAAAAATCAACCTTTTACAAGCAAACAATTCATATCTTTGCAAACATATTAAAAGATCCCTCTTTGAGACTAGGAGGGCTAGATCCTAGAGCTCTAAAGACTAGTTTACATGTTGCCTTGTCATTTGGTTTACCAATCGGCCAAATCATAGGACTCCAACATTCTGGCGATCACGGTGGGACATTTTGAGTAAAGGTCCCTAAACAAGACACTCATTATTCTTTTAAGTGAAATATATCTTCTTCAAGCATGACCAACATAATGGTAATCATGATAGGATCTGTCTGAATCAGTGGCAAACTAAGTAACCCTTAGGATTCTAAGAGACCCTTGTCAAACCTTGAAGAAATCAACCAGTAAGCCATAGAGTAGACTCTATTTGTTTCACCACCTTAGATAAGTGTTAAATCGGGTATAGGACACTCTCATAACTAGAGAACCATGTAAAACACAGAAAAACCCAAAAACATTTTAGATTGGTTTTCAGATAAACGCTTGGTGGTGGACCATAAAACATTTTACCTTCAGAAAAGCTAAAAATTTCCACCTGGCGACTCCACTGGCCCCAATAGGCCTATTTCCTCACTAGTATTCCATATTTCCTTGGAATTGTGTTAACTAGCCTTGAGGAAGTTTAGAAGCCTAGCTATCCTATTATAGAAATCACTGTGGGAGGAAAACTTTTGAAAAACAGTCCAAAAAACCTCTTCCTCTCTAAATTTTGAAAAAATAAAATCTGGCTTCACATAGGGTCCATACTAGATCCCATCTAGATCCTAATCCCCCTACCATAGTTGACAATCCAGAGAATATTTTGTGGCAGACTTCTAGACCTGGAAAACCAACTATTGATAGGACCATCCTAAGAACAAGATTTTTCCCTAAATATCTTACAGTTTTAGAAGATCCCCACTTTGACTTACCTTACACGAAGAACCTATTCAAAAATAAGTCTCAAATTGATTTAAATCAAGCTGATTTTGAAACCACGGATTTGCGACAGAGCTTTAGTAGAGAGGCCTCACCTTCCACTCCACCTGATTCTCAACTTCTCCATCATTTCAGCTCATTCCATAACAAATCTTCTCATCATCCATTTGCTGGCCCAAGTTTTTCTTCCATTCCTATCAACACATCCACTATTCAAAACACTACATTTTAGCCCACTTTCCCTCTTATAAATCCACCTCTTGTAACTCCCTCATTATTTCCCATCATGGCAGCATGGTATGCTCCACTAGTGTTACCACAGCCTATGGCTCCTTTACCAAATTATTACCAGTCCAAAATTCCCCATTTCATTACAAATGAACCTACTACTTCCCAGAAGCATGTAGATAAAATGAATGATGCTTTTGATTACATGGAAATAGAAGAAGAGACCATTAAGATGAGAATTTTTGCTTAAAGTTTAGGAGAAGAAGTCAAGAAATGGTTTAAAAACTTAGCTCCTCACAGCATAAATGATCTCCCTTCTTTATATCAAGAATTCATAAACAAATGGGAAATCAGAAAGAACCCTCTCCAAATCCTTTCAGACTATACTAACCTCAAAAGGAATACTGGGGAAAGTGTCCATGATTATTGCACTACATTTAATAGTGTGTATAATGCACTTCTTCCAGACATGAAACCTCCACTAGGCTTAGCCTTAGCAAAATTCTCAGAAGGTTTTGATCCTGAAATGGCCTAACAGCTAAGAGAAAGTGACCCCTCAACCATATAAGATATGCAGAGGGGAGCCATGAGTGTGGAGGCAAATCTGATTGAGAAAAGAGCTAGGTTGAGATTAGAGAAAAGAGTTACATACAAGGATGATGCAATGCCATCAACCTTAGCATCAGATACTAAAATTGATAACTTAGTGAAGGTAATGGAGAGGATGCTTGAAAAGATAAATCTGAATGATAGAGTGCCTCCTAGAGAAAACCAAAACAGACATAGAAACAAAAATCTTAGAAGAGACCCTAATCAAGATAGGCAAAGAGATAATGACCAACAGATTAAGCCTCCCTTTCAACAAAACTATGTTGATCAAGAAGAAGAAAGGTAAGTTGAAAGTTTGGAAGAAAATCATGTAAACTTGATAGGATCTGACAGTGAGATAGATGTTTTTCTCACTGAAGAAGAACAAGGATTCTTCTCTTTAGAACAAATTGAATACAATAATGAGGATTCTAAAGATTACAGATTGGGGTTTGAAAATGCTATCATGGAGGTACACAAACAATACAATCTTAGAAGCAAAGGTAGCCCAAAGAGTTCTAGTGAAAAAATCACTAGTACTGCTATTAAGAAAACCTCAGAAAGTCAGCCTAAGAAGACAGCAAGTAACACCAACACTTTAGCCAAGAAAGTTGATCAAAATAAAGACAAAAACATTCAGCAAAGTGTTGAACAAAGCTGCCCTAGTACTTCTGTTAGTGGCCCTAACAAATCTATCCCAAATAACAGTCCAAATAAAAATCAACAAATCAGAATTGCTAAAAGAAATATAAATGAAAATACTGATGTAAATATGTCAAGAACAATAGTTCCTTTCAGCATTGAAGGGGAAATTTCCAAAATCAAAATCACCATACCCTTGGCTGAATTAGTAACTCAAGATGTATATAAAAACCAAGTTTTGAAAGCTTTGAATATAGGCAGTGACACTAATACTTTGAACTTGACAGAGGATAAACCAGAATTATTATTTGGTCCCAAAGTTGAAGGGAAATACCAAGAAGGGGTTGTCCCTCCCTTCTATGTCAGCCTGAATATCCATGACAAAATCTTGCATAATGCCATGCTAGACTCAGGAGCTTCACACAATCTTATGCCCAAAGTAGTGACGGAAAGCCTAGACTTAGAAATTACTAAACCATACAAATACCTTTACTCTTTTGATTCAAGCTGTTGAGATTCAACAAGATGATGAGCTTAGTGAAAAGAGTCGCCTTCACTAAGTGGGCCCGTAGGCTATTTTTGGTGCAAAGTCTATTTTTAGACATGTCAATCATATTCTATGAGTTGCAAGATGCTATTTGTGGATGGTTGGTCAAGTTTGAAAAATAGATGGACTTCTATTTTTAGACATATTGGGCGGAGTTTATTTTTAGATTTTCAGTCTAAAAATAGATATGTCGAATATTATTAGCTCTTAATAATATTTGGACTCTAAACATTATCTTATTCTCTTGGAGCACTTCAGTTAAGTGTACAGATGTGGCACAAGAGCAGATAGAAGGAATTACGCTATTCCTGAGGGTTTACTGGAGATAATGCATGGAGAACATTGTTACCGATTAAATAGGTAACCGCACTGTTACCTACTTTTTTTTGGTAGCATAAAAAGCACCCGATTTTGAAAAGTGGTGATGCAGAATCACCTTCTTCTTTTTTTGGCACATTTTTGACACTCTAATATTTTTATTTATGAAGTATGAATATTTGTTTTAAAATGTTAGTGATTTTCATGCTAATTTTGAAACGTATTGATGCAGCATCAACTTTTTTTTTTTACAGCACTGATTTTCATGCTAATTTTGAAATGTATTGATGCAGCATCAACCTTTTTTTTTTAGAGTGGTGATTTTCATGTTGGTAATAAAACACAAAACTTAGATAAAAAATATATATATATAAACAATAAAAAAACACAATAAAAATGTTAAAAATAAAAAATTAACTCGTAAAAATAAAAAATTTAAACAAAAATAAATAAATAAACAAAAATATTAGAAAATTATATCAAAAGAAATGACAAAATTTGAAAAAAAAACACATAATTTAAAGAAAAAAAAAACAAAAATTAACCAAAAAAATTTAAAAAAAAAACATCAAAAACATTTTTTTTCTAAGTTATTAAAAAAAACCATATAATTAAAAAAAAATTAAAATAGAAAATTTAAAAATAATTTAAATTGCAAAATTAAAATTAAGATTAAAAAAAAATACAAAAAAAAATATTAAATTTAAAAATTTAAATTAAAAATTAATAATAATAAGAAAAAAATACAAATTTTAAAATTAACCAAAAAAAAACAAACTATAAAAAAAAACAAAATTTAAAATTGAAAAAGAAAAGTAAAATAAAAGAATTAAAATAAAAAAAACTATCATTAAAAAACAAAAAAAATGAAAAAAACCACATGCAAATAATTAGAAAACAAATATCCATAAATTTATTGTTTTTTTTTAAATGAAACAATTTATAAATTTTAAAAATGAAAAACTAAATAAACTAAAAGATTAAAAAAAAAAAAATTTAATTAAAATTTAATAAATTTAATAAATAAATTTTAAATTTTAAAGAATAATTAATCTAAAATATTAAATTTAAAAAAAAAAACAAAAAAATTAAATTTTTTGAATTAAAAAAAAAAAAAAAAATTAAAAAAAATCAAATTAAAAAAAAATATATTAAAAATTTAAATTTAAATTTAAAAAAAAAGAATTTTTTTATCGTGGTGGCGCCACCAATCGGCCTCTTGCCCAGGTGGCGGCGGAGGCCGAACGCTGGGTGTACGGGGAGGCTGCATGCAGCCCCCCGCCCGCCTAGCGGCCGACCACCACCACGACCTGGGCGGGAGGCCGACTCCAGGAATCGCCCTCCCGCCGCCACCGCGGGAGGGCGATTCCCGGAATCGGCCTCCCCAATCGCCCTCCCGCCATGGGAGGGCGATTCCTAGAATCGGCCTCCCGCTGTGGGAGGGCGATTCCCGGAATCGGCCTCCCGCCGCGAGAGGGCGATTCCCGAAATCAGCCTCCTGCCGGGGGAGGGCGATTCCCGGAATCGGCCTCCCGCCATGGGAGGCCGATTCTCGGAATCGACCTCCCGCCCAGTGGTCGACCTCCGCCGCCACCTGGGCGGGAGGCCGATTGGCGGTGCCACCATGATCAAAAAAAAAAAAAAAAAATTAATTCTTTTTATTTTTTTTATTTTTTTTAAATTCAAAAAATTTAAAATTATTTTTTTAATTTAATTTTTATATTCGAAATTTAATTTGTTTTAATTTTTTTTGTTTTTAATTTTTTTTTCTCAATTTTGTTAATAATTTTTATTAAATTTTGTATTTTTGTTTTATTTAATTCTTTTTTTTTTCATATTTTTTTTTTATTATTAAATTTTATGTTTAGCTTTTTCATTTAATTTTTTAAAATTTAGTATATTTTGTATTTTTTTTAATTTATTTGAATTTAATATTTTTTTATTTTTTATTTTTTTATTATTATTTTTTTAACTACATAAAATTTTATATTTTTTTTTATTTCAATTAAAATTGTGTATTTAAAATTAGGTTTTTTTTTTAATTAAACTTAATATTTTCTAATTAATTTGTTTTTTATTTAATTTAATTTTTTAATTTATATTTTTGAATTTTTGAATTTTAATTGATTTTAAAGTTTTTTAACTTTTTATTTTAACAATGTTTTTTTTTTTATATATACATTTAAAATTTAATTTTTATTTCAAAATTTATTTGTTTATTCATTTATTTATTAAATTTTTTTTTTTTTTTTTAATTAAATTTGTTATTTTAATATTAACATTTTTTTTTAATTTAATAAAATCTAATATATATTTTTAATTTAAGTTTATATATATATATATATATATATATATATATATATATATATATATATATATATATATATATATATATATATATATATATATATATTATTTTTTATAATTTGAATTTAATTTATTTTTTAAAATCTTTTTTTTTAATATATATATATATTTTTAATTTAATACTCTTATTGTATTTTATTTTTCATTTTTTTTTTTTAATTAATTTTTCCTTTTTTACTTTCAATTTCAATAATGTTTTTTTTTTTAATTTTTATTTTAAAGTTTTAAGTTTTTTAAAATTTAATATTTTTCTTTAAATTTTTTTTTTTTTTAATTTAATAAACATTTTCTTTTTATTTTTTAAATTTAATTTCTATATTTTATTTTTTATAATTTCTTTCTTTTTTTTAACTTGTTTTTTTTTTAATTTAATTTTTTTATTTCTATATATTTTGAAATTTTAATCTTTAATTTTTTTTTTTTCCTTAAATTTTAGGTTTTTTTTTAATGTTTGAATTAAAATTTTTATTTTGTTTTTATTTTTATTTTTTTTATTCCTATATATTTTCAAATTTTAAGCTTTAAAATGTTTTTATTTTATAAATTTTTTTTTCTTAAATGTTAGGTTTTTTTTAATGTTTGAATTTTAAAAATTAAAAAATGTTATTTCTATTTTTAAAAATGTCAAAAATATGACACAATTTTTTTTTTTTTGTTATTCCAGCATCAACTGGTTTTGTTTTGAGGGTGTTTTTTCAATGCTTTTTTCAAGAAACAATTTTGTTTTTAGCATAATTTTATAAAATGTTGAAATTTGACCTTCAAAAAAAACCAAGTGCATTCTGGAATACACTTTTTTTGTTTTTGGGGTGTTTTTTCATATCTTTTGAGTCTTTTTGGGCTAGAGTTCTCGTTTTGAGGTCAGGTTACCTATTTCATCGGTAACAGTGTTGGAGGACTTCAGTTAGAACTCATGTGACAAAGTTTGGTGGAGTTGGAGAAGTAGTTGGTAGAGTTGTATTTAGTTTAACTCAGTTAGACTCAGTTGAGCTAGTTGTATCTAGTCTAACTAATTGATACACTAGTGAGAGTGGAGTGAATTAATTAGTTAATTAATTCAAAAATAATAACTCATTAATCAACTGAAGAATACATCGATTAACTACGATTGCATGTATTCGGTGGAGACGGTGGAGAGGTAGGTGAAAGAGCAAGCGTGACTATCAGTTGTGACTATAGTGATGCATTGATTGCATCCAACACTCAGTGGAGATGCCAATGAGGATTGCGCAGTGCAAGCTTGGTGGATTCGAGTTCATTTAGAGCCATTCTTCAGCAGGGATTGCGCAGTAGAGGCAGGCTAGCAGGTGGCAAAGATCGGTGCATGGATTTGCAAGATCAGGCCTGATTAGTTTGTAGCGATTGTATTGTACTGAGAGCTTTATTGTTTCATGTGTGCATTGCAATCTTGATTTAACTTCCACAAATGATCAATGGTGGAATAGATTTTGTATTTTGCATGAAGTTAAAATGGTGTGAGAATAGGGGAACCTTTGACATATAACAGATAAGTTATATAATTTATACATGGTATCAGATCAGTGTTGATCATTGGAGGAGATTGCAATTATTAAAGCGGTCGATATTTGTGCTGGTGGAATTCGAATTTGTTGCAGTGTTTTCTTGGTGTTGAAGTTGAGAATTCATTGAAATGTCTTTCAACGGATTGTGATTGGAGTATGCCCTTGAGTTCAGCTCGAATTACATAGCATGGAAGGACAAGATGGAGGTGGTGTTGGATGATAATGGGTTGAAGGAGTTCATAGATGATGTTCCTAAGACGGGATCTGCAGCGATGCGACCACACTTTGGCCTTGGCAGAAGGTATGAAGTGAGGATTCTGTTGGGAGGTGTGAAGGATCACATTGTGTCCAACCTTCACAGTAAAGCCACTCCATTCTTAATGTGGAAGGCTTTGACAGACTTGTTCCAAATCAGAAGCGACTAGAGGAAGTTGGCACTTAAAGGCAAGCTCAGAAAAATAAAAATGGAGAAAGGCAACAATATACCAAAATACCTCACGAAGTTTGTCCACTGCAAGGATGAGCTAGGAAGTGTGGGGGTTACTGTTGATGAAGAATACTTGGTGAGCTTGGCTCTTCTTGGGCTTCCGAAGAGTTGGCATAGCTACGAAGACTCTGTCAATGGACGAGAGAAACTGCCAGGATGGGAGAGACTTTGGTCGGATCTTGTGCAGGAGGAGATAAGGTGGGGTACCAGGGATGGATCTTCATCAAAGAATGAATATGAAGAAAATTTCTCTTTGGCTGCCAAAGTAAGGAAAGGGAAGGGGAAGAAAAATCCTTCTCAATCCGATGCGAAAGGCAAGAAGCAAGATTTGTCCAAGGTGAAGTGTTTTCACTGTCACCAGCACGGGCATTTCGCCACTAATTGTCCACAGAAGAAGAATAATAAGCAAGTTGTTGGATCTACAGCTGGAGAGGCCTTAGCCTCGTAGTTTGAGCTAGATTTTTCTTTGATCACATGCTTGGTTTCAAGTGTGATGGGATCGGTGTGGTTTCTTGACAGTGGCGCATCTTCCCATATGACCAGAGACAAATATTTGTTTAGTGATCTGGAGGAAAAGGATCTTGGAGTGCACATCAAGATGGGCGATGATGGTAGATACAGTGCGACTGTTATCGAGACCATTTCCTTTGAGAGGGAGTTAGGTAAACCTTTCATCTTGAAGGATGTCATGCATGTTCTAGGATTGAAGAAGAATCTGATCTCTGTGGTGATGTTGGAAGACAAGGGTTATGATGTTGTTTTTAGCGAGGGAAAAGCCTCCCTGCGCAGTAAAACAACTGGTCAAATTAGGAGGATAGGGATTCGATTTAAGAATCTTTATCGATTGCAGGTAGATGGCTGTGCAGCAATGGCAGGCAAAGCAGAAGGAGTGGTGAGCCGGGATGAGGGCGAATTGTGGCACAGGAGATTGGTTCATCTTCACCATGGTGCTTTGAAAATTTTGCAGCAGATTTCTACCGGGCTTCCCAAGGGTACACTAGCGCAGTCAAATTAGTGCAAGGGATGTACTTTGGTAAAATTTGTGAAGACCACTTTTCATGAGAAGGATAGTCGCGCCTCGACGATCCTTGAGAGAATTCACACAGACGTGTGTGTACCTTTCTCGGTTGCTTCAACAGCAAAGCATAGGTATTATAAGATATTTGTTGATGACTTTTCTCATAAGCGCTGGATCTTCTTCATGTAGAAGAAGAGCGAGACATAGTCAAAGTTCTGTGAGTTCAAGGCGTTGGTTGAGAAAGAGTCGGGGAAGTAGGTGAAAGCTCTAAGGAGCGATAATGGTGGTGAATACATCTCTGGCGAATTCAAAGACTTCTATAGCAAAGAAGGAATTCGAAGAGAACTCATAGCGCCTCATAACCCACAGTAGAATGGGTTCACAGAGAGAAAGAACAGAACGATCGTGGGTGATGCATGGGCAATGCTGCATGATCAGGGCCTTCCCATACACTTGTGGGCTGAGGCATGCAACACTACGGTTTATGTGCAAAACCGTTGTCCTCGTAGAGTACTTGGCACGAGTACACCCAAAGAGGTGTTTTCTGGTAAGAAGCCTGATATTGCTCCTTTGAAGATTTTTGGCTCACCTGTTTACATTCATGTGACGAAGGATTCCAGGAAGAAGTTGGAGCCGACCGTAGAGGTTGGAATATTTGTGGGGTACACAAAAACACCCACAATTATCGTGTGTATTTTCCAGACAGTCGGATGACTGTCGTGTGACGGGATATCAAATTTCATGAGGAGAAAGCCATGAAGTTGTCGCTTGAGAGGGAGCTACAATTGCATGCAGAGGAGGAGCTACTTGTTCCTAAATATGAGCCTCAAGATGTGGATTAGCCACAGAGGAGGTTCATGGAGTGGAAGAAACCACTCATGTAGCACCAAACATCGAGGAGGCGGAAGCGCACTACAGAAGCTGAGTGACTGAATCTTGATGCAGTGCAGAATGTAGGAGTTCCTACATCACAGCGCAGACAGAGACAGTTACCTGACCGATTTACTGGATACATGGCTCTGATGAGCAAGTGTATCGTGACGGATCCATCCTCTTTCGAGGAAGCTGTGGAGGATCCCACATGGGTAGATGCCATGGTGGAAGAGTATGATTCGATTGTCAGAAACAGTGTAAGGGAGATTGTCCCAAGGCCGGAAGGGAAATTAGTGGTAGGTTCAAGATGGATCTACAAAGTGAAGCAAGTTGTTGATGGGAGCGTTGAGAAGTATAAGGCAATATTTGTTGCTCGGGGCTTCTCACAAATTGAGGGGATCGACTATGAAGAAACTTTTGCACCTGTCACAAGGTATTCTTCCATACGGACCATCCTTGCTCTCTCATCGCAGAGATGGGTTGGCACATTCATCAGATGGATGTGAAGACTATGTTCCTCAATGGAATCATTGAGGAGGAGGTGTACATTGAGAAGCCTAAAGGATTTGAAATCTTCAGCAGTGAGTCGCATGTGTGCAGGCTCAAAATAGCACTGTATGGGCTGAAACAAGCACCTCGTGCTTGGTACACACGGATAGACAGTTATTTCACCGGACTTGGTTTCACCAAGAGTAAGGCAGATCCAAATCTATACAGATTGTGGTGGAGGGTAAGATTTTGATCATTGTGCTTTATTTAGATGATTTAATACTAAAGGGTGATGAACTGTTGATACACTCATGCAAGGCAGATCTTGCAAAGGAGTTCTAGATGAAGGACTTGGGCCTCCTTCATTATTTCCTGGGATTGGAAATTTGGCACCAGAAAGGTGAACTGTTTGTATCTCATGGCGGGCATGGAATCTTGTAGAAGTTTCACATGTAAGGCTGCAAGCCTATCGACACTCCTCTTCCTGGTGGTTGGAGGAAAGAGGATGCTACATTGGCAGAGGTAGTGGATGCCACTGTTTATCGATAGTTGGTTGGTTCGCTCATGTATTTAGTCAATACACGACTAGACATATGCTATGTTGTGAACCAGCTTTCACAAGCGATGGTGAAGCCTACCAAGCTCTTTTGGAAGGCAGGAAAGCATGTCCTGAGGAAGGTATCTAAGTTGGATGGAGCACATGCAGGTATGGAAAGTGGTACAAGCTTGATCGGATGAGTTGAAGTTGCATGGCTTCATGGATGTAGATTGGCGGGAAATGACAGACGAGAAATATCACATCTAGAGGATTTTCAATGCTCAGATAAAACCGGCAATTTCTTGGTACAGTAGAAAACAGAGTTCCGTGGCACTCAGTTCAGTGGAGGCCGAGTACATGGCAGCAAGTTTGGCTGCATGCGAGGGTATATGGATGAGGAAGATCTTGGTCAGGTTGTTCGGTTCACACTTAGATCCTACTATGATATATTGTGATAATCATAGTTGCATTAAAATCTCGGTTAATCCAGTATTTCATGATAGATCTAAACACATTGACATCTGGTATCATCATATTAGATATTGTGTGTAGCGGAAGATCATGTTACTTTCTTACATTCGTACAGAGGATCAGGATGCGAGATATTCTAACGAGCGCTCACCGGGAAAATTCTAATACCATAGAGACCGGGATCGGGAATTGACGAGATAATCCCTATCTTGTTGAGGGAGTGTTGAGATTCCAACAAGATGATGAGCTTAGTGAAAATATTTTCCTTCACTAAGTGGGCCCGCAGGCTATTTTTGGCGCAAAGTCTATTTTTAGACCATGTCTATTTTTAGACATGTCGATCATATTCTATGAGTTGCAGGATGCTATTTGTGGATGGTTGGTCAAGTTGGAAAAATAGATGGACTTCTATTTTTAGACATATTAGGCGGAGTCTATTTTTAGACTGCTAATCTAAAAATAGATATGTCGAATATTATTAGCTCTTAATAATATTTGGACTCTAAACATTATCTTATTCTCTTGGAGCACTTCGGTTAAGTGCACAGATGTGGCACAACAGCTGACAGAAGGAATTACGCTATTCCTGAGGGTTTACTGGAGCTAATGCATGGAGGACTTCAGTTAGAACTCATGTGACAGAGTTTGGTGGAGTTGGAGAAGTAGTTGGTGGAGTTGTATTTAGTTTAACTCAATTAGACTCAGTTGAGCTAGTTGTATCTAGTCTAACTGATTGATACACTAGTAAGAGTGGAGTGAATTAATTAGTTAATTAATTCACAAATAATAACTCATTAATCAACTGAAGAATACATCAGTTAACTACAGTGCATGGCAGTTTCAGTGGAGACCAGTGGAGAGATAGGTGAAAGAGCAAGTGTGACTATCATTTGTGACTATAGTGATGCATTGATTGCATCCAACACTCAGTGGAGATGCCAATGAGGATTGCGTGAGCAAGGCTGGAGTAATTCGAACTCATTCAGAGCCATTCTTCAGCAGGGATTGCGCAGTAGAGGCAGGCTAGCAGGTGGCAAAGATTGGTGCATGGATTTGCAAGATCGGGCTTGATTAGTGTGTAGCGATTGTATTGTACTGAGAGCTTGATATGATCAGCTTTGTATGAGGATTGTTACATGATCTCTATGACATATATTATATACAGATAGTTGGGGTTTTCAGCTTCAGGCTTTCCTATTAAACAACTGTGTTAATGTGTGTAAATTTTTATTGTTTCATGTGTGCATTGCAATCTTGATTTAATTTCCACAAATGATCAATGGTGGAATAGATTCTGTATTTTGTATGAAGTTAAAATAGTGTGAGATCAGGAGGATCTTGGACATATAACACATAATTTATATAATTTCTACACAAGCAGAGTCAAATGCTTAGGCTTAATTAAATATTTGTGTGTTAACTTGTCTCAAATTCTTTCTAAGACTCTAGTAATGGACATAGTGGTAGCTGGCATTCCCCATAAGTATGGCATGCTTCTATCTAGATCATGGGGAGCCTTCAAATGGACATGCTTATGCCACCATCCCATTATTTAACCAAACTAGAATATTATACAGGGAATCCCATATGAAATACATGATGAGCAACATAGATAGACCAAACAATTCTCCTATCTACTCCATCCATTCAAATTTGGATTACTTTATCTTATATAATGAAGATGAAATCAGCCAACAAGAAAAGGAAAACAAAGAAGAATTCACTCTACTAGAATAGTCAAATCTGCCATCAATTCAAGAAAAGAACAGTCCAGATTTTAGCAACCTTGAACAGCATAAACAAAATGAAAATGAGATTGAAATACCTTGGAAAATAAACTTTGATGGCTCTTGTAGCAAAATAAGTGCAGGGGCCAGTGTATGGATACAAAACACAAACCAAGGATTTTCCTATAAACTGGATTTTCCATGCACAAATAACATTGCTAAATGTGAAGCCCTCCTTATTGGCTTGCATTTACTTATAGATTTAGGGGCCAAAAGAATATCAGTCCAAGGGGATTCTGAGCTAATTATCAGACAGATTAAAGGGGAGTATTCAACCAAAAACCCAAAACTCAGATAATATAGGAATGTTGCCCTTGATCTCCTGAAAACCTTTGAAAAATATAAACTCATTTTCATCCCAAGAGCCTAAAATCATCTAGAAAATGAACTTGTCTTTGCTGCTAGTAATTGCCAAATACCAGAGACCAATGAAAATTTTGATGTAAAGGTAAAAAACAGACCTGCAATCCCTGATAATCAAGATTATTGGCAGTTATTTGAAGGAGACAAACACATATATGATTTTTTGCAATCAAAGAATGAATTCGCCATGCCAACACCTATTTTAAGCCATAAGGAAGATTGTTTTAATGAAGAACAAAACCCTGAAACAACGTTTTCTTTTTCTGCTGATATAAACCATTTTGAACATCCATTTACAGCAGAAATAATTGATAGTACGGACCAGAAAGACCTGGAAGTTTTACAATGTAAAAATGATACAATTCCAAGAGGTCTTACACCATTAGAACAGCTTTTTGATTTCAATGATGTAGCCAAATAACCGAGGATGGAGCCTATAGAAACAAACATAGAAGAACATAACATAGGCAGCCCAGCAGAACCCAAAATGATCAATTGTCCAGCACTCTCCCAGCTCATATTAAACAACAATACATAGACCTGTTCAAAGAATTTAAAGATGTATTTGCATGGGGATACAAGGATTTAAATCATATGATACCAGCATCATTCAACACAAAATTCCTCTTAAGGAAAATCAAAAACCTTTCAAACAAAAACTCAGAAGGATAAACCCTATTTTATTGCCTTTAGTTGAGAAAGAGATTAATAAAATGTATGAGGCTAGGATCATAGTTCCTATCATGGATTTAGAATGGGTTTCCAACTTAGTATCTGTTAGGAAAAAGACTGGGGAAATTAGATTTTGCATTGATTTCAGAAATCTAAATAGAGCCTCCCTTAAAGATAACTATCCCTTGCCAAAAATGGATCATATACTTCAAAGGGTGGTTGGGTCTAAAATAATTTCATTGTTGAATGGGTTCTCAAGTTACAATCAGGTTTTAGTACTCCCAAGTGACCAACATAAAACTGCTTTTACTACACCTTGGGGTACATTCATGTATGTCAAAATGCCATTTGGTCTAATGAATGCAGGGGCCACCTTCCAAAAGGCCATGGACATAGCCTTCTCAGAAGACATAGGCTATTTTATAATCATTTACCTTGATGACATTACTATTTTCTCTAAAACTAATGAAGAGCACTTGATTCATTTGAGAAAATTTTTTGAGAAATGTAGGAGATATGGCTTAACTTTGAATCCCAAAAATACACTCTTTGGTCTCCAAGAAGGAAAACTTCTTGGCCACATTATTTTTGAAGAGGGAATGAAATTAGAACCTAAAATGATTGATGGCATATTGAAGATCATCCTTCCTAGAAACCTTAAGGAATTACAATCTTTCATTGGGAAGATAAAATTTTTAAGGAGATTCATCCCCAACCTTGCTGAGCTATTGAGAAATATCACAAACATGCTTAAGAAAGAGGTAGGTGTTAAATGGAAAATACAAGCTAGATGATCATTTGAACTAGTGAAACAAGCTTTAACTCAAACACCAGTTCTTATTAGTCCTGATTTCACCAAAGATTTTATATATTTTCCTTTGCATCCGAACACACAATAGCTGCAGTATTACTGCAAAAGAATGACATGGGGCATGAACAACCAATATCCTTTTTTAGTAGGGCTTTGAGAGATGCTTCACTCAAGTATAACATCATGGAGAAACAAGCCTTAGCCTTGGTAAAAGCATTGAAAGACTTTAGAGTCTACATTTTTCATTCTCACATCATTGCTTTTGTCCCACACACAGTTGTCAAGGATATTCTAAGTCAAGACCCTGATGGTAAAAGGGGAAAATGGATTGCTATTATTCTAGAATATGACTTAGAAATCAAGCCTACCAAACTAATCAAAGGGCAGGGATTAGAAAAACTCATGGCTCAATCAAACTTCCAAGCACTTGATATGAACATGGTTGATGTCTTAGAAGAAATAGAGGAATTCACAGCCCCATTCATTAAAGAAACATTTGTGAATTCACCTTGGTATGCTAACATCATATATGTGTTTCTTTATCTAAATGCCCCTCCTTCTTTGTTTAAAACTAAAGCTATATTTTTGAAACAGAAGGTTTTGAATTATTTCATATTAGATGGGGTTTTATATTGGAAGAATGTTCTTGGAATATTGCTTAAATGTTTGCTTGAGAGTGATTCAGGAAAAATCATGCATGAGCCGCATGAAGGATAATGTGGTGGACATCTATACTGGAAGACTACAGCAAATAAAATCCTCAAATCTGGTTACTATTGGCCCACCCTTTTCCCAAATACTCAAAAACTTGTCATGTCTTGCCATAAGTGTCAATTTTTTTATGGAAAAATAAAACTCCTACCCTTACCCTTACATCCCATCAGTGTTGAGGCTCCCTTTCAACAATGGGGCTTGGACTTCATTGGGGAAATTCACCCATCATCATCAGCCCAACATAAGTGGATCCTCTCTGCCACTGATTATTTTACCAAGTGGATAGAAGCTATAGCCTATAGGAATTCTAATGACTCTGTCATTATCAAGTTCCTTGAAACCAACATAGTGAACTATTCACCCACCCTTTTCCCAGATACTCAAAAACTTGTCATGACTTGCCATAAGTGTCAAATTTTTGATGGTAAGAGAAAACTCCTACCTTTACCCCTACATCCCATCAGTGTTGAGGCTCCTTTTCAACAATGGGGCTTGGACTTCACTGGGGAAATTCACCCATATTCTTCAGCCCAGTATAAGTGGATCCTCACTTCCATTGATTATTTTACCAAATGGATAGAAGCCAGACCCTCTAGGAATGCTACTGACTATGTCATTATGAAGTTCCTTGAAACCAATATACTATCCAGATTTGGTTGTCCAAGAAAAATTTTCACAAACAATGTTGTTGCCTTCAAATCTAAGAAAATGGTTGACTTTTACTATAAATATCATATCACCTTGGGACATTCCACTACCTATTATCCTCAAGAAAATGGATTAGCTGAATCCTCCAACAAAAGCCTTATCAATATTATCAAAAAATTATTGGAGTAGAATCAGAAATCATGGCATAGTAAGCTTGTTCATGCTTTATGGGCTGATAGATTAACCACCAAAAATTCAATAAATATGTCCCCTTATCAGCTGTTTTATGGCATGGATGCAATCTTCCCAACCTCACTGGGGGTTCCAGTCATGAAGCTCCTCCAAGAAGTACAATATGAGGTAAATGATATGCAGAGAAGGAAAAATCAGACCATTCATCTATAGCAGGCCAAAGAGGAAGTGTACAATAGAACACAAACAGTCCAAGAGAGTATCAAGAAATTATTTGAAAAGAGAACTAAAGAAAATGATTTCCAAGTCAGAAATGTAGTTCTAAAGTGGGATTCTAGAAGAGAAGAAAATGGAAAACATGAAAAATTTGAAAATTTGTGGAAAGGGCCCTACATTATTCATTCTATTAGGGGTCATAATGCATTCTTTCTGCAAGAGCTGAATGGAGAAGATTTATTTGGGGGTCATGTCAATGGCAGGATGCCCAAACACTATTTCTGCCAAAAGTCCTAAATTTCAAAACTTTTATTTTTCACTGTATATAACATTGCTTCTAAAATTTAAAAAAAGAAAAAGAAAAAACACAAAAACAATAGAAAAAGAAAAGAGGGTAGATTCAAAAAAGGTACAGCCCCATACCCAAAAATAAAATTTTCTGAAAGTGAGCAAATCTAAGTGCCACTGCTGATCAAAAAATGATATATTTTTTAGTCATCTAGCCTAATCATGGCTGGACATACTTTAAATTTATGTTGATAAGTTAGTAGAAGCACAGATTGATAAGATTTTTTTCAAACTTGGCTTATCAATATAATAGATTAGGATATAAAGGAAATGGTTCTAAAGAGCTCAAAATATGAACCGAGAAAAGAAAAAGATAGATCTAAATAGATCAAAATTAGAGCTGAGAAAGAATAGAAGGATGTTTATAATTTTCAGATCTTAAGCCTTCACAAATTTTGTTTTATTTTTTTACAAATAAAGTCTATGTGCAGCTTGTAAATACAACCATGGACACCATAGCAGATCAGACAGTCTAATCCTGATTTGATTATGTTTAAATTTCCTGTTTTAGAAATAGAGAATAAAATCTATCAAACCGCTTAATCTTGACAGATAGTAGCTAGGTAGAAAATAACGAGTTCAACAGTTTAATCTGGACTCTTGGAAGAAAAAAGGATAGGATTAAATAGTTTGTTTCTGTTTAAAAAAAAATATATATTCAAAGAGTTTGCTAGTTCAAATGCACTCAAAAAAAAAAGGAAGAAAAAAATGCTAGGACAAAGTAAGGTTGGGTAGGTAGAGATGTTTTTTAGAAGAAACTACATGTTGTAGATTGATAAAGGTTGTCCTTTTCAAAAGAAGATCGTCAAGAAAAGAAGAAATCTGCCCAATGGATAAGGCACTGATCTACTAAAAGCCAGAGATCTGTAAATTGAGGTTCTAGACACCTAAAAGGAAAGCTCTCCTCCCCAAATGGAGCCACTGTTAGTCATCCATAATTCTGATTTTATCCAAAGATGACTAAATTTGACAAACCCAGATTTCTAGAACAAAGTTTCAAAAAAACATTATGAGTTCTAGAAATCTCACAGCCTTCATCTTTCTATGTCTGTCATTTCACCAAAATCTTCATCTATTTTTCCTAAAAGATTATCTTGCTATTCCTTAGCAGCTGTTGTTCCCTAAAGTGTTGTTCCTTAAGTTGTTGTTCCTTAGCAGTTGCTGTTCCCTAAGCCGCTGCAGCTGTTCTTTATTTAGAATCCTCAAGAAACACTACTGAACAAAATGAGACTGTATGTAGGCCATTTTTTCCATCATTGGCAAAGCCCAGTTCATTATTTTCCTTTCTCATTTACCCTCCATTTTCCCTAAAAAACCCCCAAACCTTCATAACCCCTTTATATGGTTCGAAAAACCCTCTTTAAACTAATACACTCACTATTGTTTTGATTTAAAACACCCCTTTCACCTATCAAAACTTCCAATTTGGCCTACAAACCCATTTTCGGGCCTAAAAAACAGTTTTTTATAAATAAAGGTATAAGCCCCCAAGGAATTAAAACCTTTGGCCCCTTTCCTCCATATGTCCGAGCGCTATGACCAAGTGCCCAAACCCCATTGCATTGGCAATTCCTCTATGAACCTACATTTCCTTTATAAAATTCTCCCCGGCGATGCGAATTAGTGCCATACCCTTAGCCCCTGGCCACATATTCCCCCCACGGGACCATGCCCCAGTGCCTAGTTATTATCCCCTCCATTGCATCAGAATCCCACTTTTTCTACCTCCCCCTTGTCTTTCTTCTTTACTGATTGCCCAACGCGATAAGCCCCTTCTCCCTGGCTCCTGATTGCCTTATATTCCATAAGACCACTTCCCAGTGCCTTTCCTTAAGCCCCTTTCTACTTTCTTCTTCTTCCCCGTGCCTATGTTATTTCTCGATGGATCTCCACCATCCATCCTAACCATCTGATGGTCACCATCCTTCTCCTTCATCATCCAACTTCCCACCCATTTATCCCCACTGATCAATCCACGTCGTAGATCCTATAAGATCTGAGGGTTATCATCTAACTTGACAACCCAACTCCACCGGGGCCTACCATTCACTACACAAACCCCTCATCTAATCGCTCACAGCCACTTGGCTTCCACTATTTCCCCACTCGCGCACCTTCCCATCGTGTTGCTCTCCCGACCGTTGGATCCACCACTTCTCATCCAATGGTCGATATCACATATCGTGTGATTTTTGCATCCGAGGTTTAACAACCAAAAGTCGCGCGAGATCGGTGGTATTGTGGAGGATGTGTGGCGCGATATAATTGGATCGTGTTCGATTCAATGCAAACCACTTACCACCCGTTTTTCGCATGAAAACCACCAATGGTTTTCCTTAACCACTTTTTGAAACTTATTTCTTCACGGTTTTCTCCATAAAACCCTTCTGCGCATTCATTTTCTCTTCACTGCTCCTTCCGCTTCTTCCTGACCTCTGTAAAGTAGTTTGTCCAACACTCGCAAGTTTTATTAACATTTTTGTCTTGTGCAAGTTTGATGCTAGTTGTAAAGGTAAAAACTTTTCCCACTACCTGTAAGGGGACAGGGTCGAAGATCATCACCCGGTGAAGACTGTTAAATGAAGAAAATAAATCTCCAAGGCATAAATCCAGGTCTTTTAATCAAATATTGCATGAATATTTGTTATTCAAATCAAACCCCTGCGCATTAAGGTCCTTTTTCCACAACAGCGAAAGGAAAAGCATGATGGAAGAAACAAAGGGTTAAAGACCGAGAACCAAAGAAAGGGGATTAAAAACTAGTCCAAGTTAGCAGGGAAAGTGTAAAGCAACGAAGACAGAGAAGATTGAAGATGAAGGATTGCACACAAAGAACAAAGATTAGAAAGTTTAATCCTGCAGTTTCAAGGTTGAAAGCAGTTTAAAGGTGAATATAGTTAGCAAAAGGATAAGTACAGGCCCAAGCAACAGAGGATTAAAAGGTTAAAAGAAACCAGATGAAGTGTTAAAAGACATTAAAGAAGATTAATTTAAAAATGTAGATCAAGGCTAAAGGGGCTTAAAAACACAGTTTTATGATTAAACCAAGAAGACTTAGGCTTAAAGGTAGCCTCGAATACATCAAAGGAGCAGTTATTCACTTAATAACTCAAAATTGACACCTTTCACTTAATTTATACCTCAAAGGGAAAATTGGCAGCTATTACACAAAAGGATATTTTATAAACTGTTAGACAGTTATTGTAAAAGGCAGAAAAGAGCCTCAAAGTCAATTTTTTCAGTTGTTTTATCTTGAGGAAGCAAAGATAGATTTATTACACAAATAAGTAGTTGAGAAACATTCCTACCTTATGCCTTGCATGGTTTTTAAGGATAGGAGTGCATTTAATGTATCATTAATAGCATTTTTTGAACCCTAGATAGTTCCACCTCCTCATTTGCAGCGTAAATACTACATTTGAACTCATTGTAGAAGGGCATTTGATAACTCTTTGAAGTAATACATAGTTCTGTTGAGATTGAAGAGAAATTGATGTACTGGAACCTGTGGATGTTTTGACCTATTTGTAGGATGGAGAAATCTCTGTCATTGGATCCTTGAGCTTGGCTGTTGGTGAATTATTCTAAATTGTTTAATTTTTTTCCTATTTCCATTTATTTTTCATCATCTCTTGATTGCAGTAGAGTAAAAGTTTTAGGCTAAGAAATGTCTCCTAGAAGCACCTTAGGCT
The DNA here is from genome assembly GCA_034641835.2 of Pinus albicaulis. Taxonomy (NCBI): domain Eukaryota; kingdom Viridiplantae; phylum Streptophyta; class Pinopsida; order Pinales; family Pinaceae; genus Pinus; species Pinus albicaulis. The sequence continues at coordinate 437,681,309 of CM076571.1, read as the reverse complement.
TGTTTTCTCTTCACTGTCTTTATGTTTTCATCTGCTGAAGGTTTTATTAAGTAGTTTGACTACTTTTCAACCCTCATGTTTGTTTATTTCTTAAATAGTTCAATACAGTGGCCTCAAGAATGATTTATGTTTCTCCCTGCTTGCTTGCTGCCTCTTAAAAACTATTTTTGAAGTCTCCCTTCAAAATACCATTGTCCGAAGTCTGCCAAAGAGCTCTGTTTTGATCATACCCTTTGTACTTGCTCAAATAATTGTTTTGAAGGTCTTTATAGCTGTAATCACAGATGTTTAGGAGTTCCCTCTTCTATGAATGCAATTATTTGTGAATATTGAATGTTTTCTTATCCTTGAGAGTGAAATCTTTGATGAAATAGAGCATTCCTCAACTCTTAGATTTCATTTTGAAAGTTTGTCTTGAAATTGTTATTTGTTGAAGTGTGATTTGTAGAATTCATGGTTAGCCCTGTCTATAAAATATTTCTTCATGTTCAAATGATGCTTTAAGTCCCTTTGTTGAAGAGTACATATAATTAAGAATTCTTAACTGCCCCTAGTTCTACTTTTCATTCTAAAACCCTTAATGTTCATTTCATTTCACCTGAAAACTTTGTTGATCTAATAGCCAAGTTAGATTTTCCCTTTGATACCACTAATTCATCTACAAACTTTTTACCATTTCCACTTGACTCCATTACCCAATGACTTAGAGATTTCCCTTTTCTATCTATGCTTCCTAGGTCATCATGTCCCACAAAACAATCAAACAAACTCAAGCTTAATAACTGGCCTAAAATCAACCCTTTACAAGAACACAAGTCATATCTTTGCAAACATATTGAGAGACCCCTCTCTGAGACTAGGAGGGCTAGATCCTAGATCTCTGAAGACTGGTTTATAAGTTGCCTTGTCATTTAGTATGCCAATCTGCTAAATCACAAAAATAACACATTTAATTCCTGGTAAGAAAACAGATGTTGTGACATACATTGTTGTTTTGTTCTTTAAAGAGATTGTTTGTTTACATGGTTTGCCAGGAAAAATAATTTCAAAAAGAGATAGCAAGTTTATTGGTCATTTCAGAACCTATGGAATATACTTGACACAAAATTGCAGTTTAGTGCCTGCATATCATTTGCATACTAATGAGAAAATTGAGACAGTTAATAGAAGCCTTGGAAATCTATTAAGATGTTTAATTGGAGAGAAACGAGAATAGAGGGATTTGGTATTGTCACATGCTAAATCTGTGTAGAAGAATTTTGGTGAACATGTCTACAAGGAATAGTACTTCCAATAATATGATGGTAGGTCATCAAGAGGAGTCACTGGTTTGGCTTGCTTTCTTAAAGCAAGCAAGAGAAGTTTAAATGCGGAGTCATTCACTAAGCATATGAAGGAAATGCATGAGCAGGTGTAGCAACAACGACAATAGCCCAATGTGAAATGGGGTGTGTGAATATTCGAAGAGGGAATCTTATTTTAGCACAGCCGAGGAAGGAAAGATTTTTTGAAGAGCACCTATTACAAGTTGAAAAAGAAGATGATAGGTCCTTGCAATATCTTGAAAATTATTTTGGACAAGGATTATGTTTTAGAGTTCCCTAAGGGTTTGGACATCTCACCAACTTCGAACACGTTTGATTTGTGTGTTCACAAAGGTATTGCAGATGGGAATCAATATGTCGAAAATTGGAAAGAGTAGATTCCAAAGCATAAGAGGGATGAGATCACAAAGATCTTGAAACATAGGGTTGTGGAAAAAAGCTAGGGAACAATGAATTATTTCGTTCATTGGGAAGGAAAGGGCTTCAAAGAGATAACTTGGATTTTGAAAGCAGATTTGGAATGAGTCACTCAGCATTTACCTGTTTTATCTACACACTTGTGAAAGGGAGCTCACTTTTCTTCTTACTAGGGGAGTTTAATGCAAAAGTGTCCATCGGGAAAGCAGGAATGAGAGAAAATAGGGAAGTGGAAAATAGAATAGAAGGAAGAGGAGATGAAAAAGTGGAGCAAGAGAAACAAAAGTACCAGGGTGAATTAAATTGGTTTTGGTATTCCTCTTTGAACTTTTGTAAGCCTAGATGAGGCTTACACCAGCGGACACTCCCAATAGTTATTTGCACACACTCCCAACAGTTATTTCCTGTGGTATATGAAGCCCATTGAAGCGTATTATGTAAATTTATGAAATATGTGGTGTAATATAAAAGTTGGTTGTGTAATTTGGGGGTTCCTCCCTTTGTGCCCTTATTGATTTAAAACATTATGTGTCCTTCATTTTATTCATTATGTGCTCCTGCACCAATAATGCTGTGATTCTTAGTGTGAATGAGCCTTCATGTGGTATGAGGGTGCAATCACAGGCCAATTTGTCCTTGCAAGTAATAGTGTAGGCCTGAAAGATACAAATGGAGATGCACCACCGACAACTTCTAGAATGCATGATGAGTTGGAAACCACCTAGCTAATCGCTATCCTAGTCAAAAGTTGCACTGAAGTGGCCACTACAATAGAAGAAAATAGTATAGAGAGAGAGGCAAAAATGCATTCACTATGTCTCACACTTTCCTGCCAATGAAAAATAGTTCTAACTTCTTCACTCTAGCCCTTGCTATCTCTGAGAATCCATCGCAAACCTAATATTGATGGTTGAGACCAGATCACTGATAAACCTTTTGTGATCAATTGTTGGGGCATTGCCCCAGATGATCATTACAAGTCACTTCCAGTTGCATGCATTATTGTTGAGTATTATATGCATCAAGTTGCAATATTTGAGGCTACTTAGAGTTTGCTACTATGTCTATGTTGTTGGCGTTTGTATGCTCTTGAGTGATTACCCTGAGTCGAGGCATTTTTGAGTTTTTGATAACTGCACTTGCAGCCCACCTTTTTGTGTCTATATATATAGTCCAAAGAAGCTTTAATGGTTAACAAAACCTAGCATTGTTGAAAGAAGCCTTCACAAGTTATGCACACAATGTTTTTATTTATAGTCAAGGAAGCTTTGATGCCAAACAAAACCTAGTATTGTTGAAAGAAGCCTTCACATTGTTTTGCAAGCTTTCACTCACTGAGAGAATGTTAGATCAATCCCATGTTGTCATGGTTATATGGCTCAGTGATCACTCTAATTAAAGTGTGGGGACAAGGAGAATGATGATGGAAACTTTAGTAGAATGGGAAGAAAACTCAGGTTGTTACAGGCAGTGACTTAGAAACCATTCTCAAGCCACTGATTATTAAATAAATGGACAAAATGGAAAGAATAGAAGAAAAGGAATTGAAACCTGACACAAAAATGATTTCCTCACACAGTGACTAATCATCCATGACAAACTTGGTAAAGAAGAAATAAGGATAGAAAAAATTTGGAATGCAGAAAAGCAATTTTTAACTAGATTCTCAAGCCAAACAATAAAAGTTATCTGCACAACGACATCGAGCTTGCAATTTATCACAGAGACATAAAACCCACTAAAATTCTGCTGGATGAGGAAATGAATGACCATATCGCAACATTTAATGGAATAATATTTAATGGGATATCTAATATTTTCATAATAACTATGTTCCTCCCCTAGGTGATTGGCAAAACCGCTGGGCAATTCCATTGCTTCAGAATAATGAAAATACCTTTCCCTTTCTTTGGCATCTATATTTCCTCCAAAGGTGACTGCCATTGATTCTGAATTGGGTTTTCCATGACCATTCTTGAATTTAAGAGCAGAGTTATCAATTAACACCTCTCGCTGAATCTTCTGAACAACATCTGAGGCTGCCATTAACAGAGAGACTTAGTTTGGGCTTCTTATTTTTGCATAAAATGCACTGCTTAAATATATAATTATCTTAAATATTAGGGTATCTGGATTCATTGGGGGCTATAAATTTCCTCTGCAAATATTTCTCCACTCCACATTCTAAGGGATAGTTAAAGACTTTCCATGGAATCTCTGTCTCCAGCTTAATTTCAACATCCCGTTCAGAGCTTTGCGGCCTCCTGAACGTTGTGATAATTCAGAGGAAAATTTTCAGCGAACATTCCACATGATTGAAGGATGAATTAGAGTTCTATTCTAGTAGAGGAATGAAAGATTGTAGTATAAATTATTTGAGAAGAGTAGCATGAGAAGGCATGTGATAAGAATTACAGTGTTTGCAATTTTTCTTGCAGCAGGATGTAGCCACTATCGAAAGTGTTGCTGATTTTGTGAGAAAATCAAGGATATCACTGGTGGAATTGAATGTTGAAGAGCTCAAGCAAATGGTGATGTGGAAGAAGTGATAAGCACCGGAACCAGAGACTTTTCTATTATTCCCATAAAAAACAAGATTTCCTATAGAGGTTCCCAAGCTCAAATTCAAGATTCATCAACATTTACAAACATTCCTTATTGAGTTTTCCACGTCTTGTGAGAGTGAATAGATGATGGTCCGATTTCCGATTTCCATGACATGGCAGATACGTCATACATGAATAATTTCTTGAACCCTTATCTTCTCATAGGAATACTTGGTTAAACCCTTACCTTCTCATAGGCCTCTCAATAGATGGAGGAGGAGGAGGCGCCTTCTTCTTCTTGAAACTAAATAATCGATTCATCATCTTTGCTCGAGTCAGAACTCTTCAATGCACTCTGTATTGATGACAGGGTATTAGGGCTCCCCTCCTCGCTCTGGTCTACTATTTTGGTAACTAAATGTTGACTGCAGTTTATGTGCAAAACCGTTGTCCTCATAGAGTACTTGGCATGAGTACATTTGAAGAATATTTTACTAGTAAGAAGTCTGATATTTCTCATTTGAAGATTTTTGGCTCATCTATTTAAATTCATGTGACAAAGGACGCCAGGAAGAAGCTAGAGCTGACTGCAGAAGTTGGGATATTTTTGGGGTACATAGAAACACCCCATAATTATCATGTGTATTTTCTAGACAGTCGAATGACTATGGTGCAACAAGATATAAAATTCAATGAGGTGAAAGCCATGAAGTTGTTGCTTGAGAGGGAGCTACACTTGCATGCAGAGGAGGAAATTCTTGTTCCCAAAGATGACCCTCTAGATGTGGATCAGCCACAGGAGGAGATTCATGGAGTGGAGGAGTCCACTCATGCAGAACCAAACATCAGACAAGGCAGAAAGTGTACCACAGAAGCTGAGAGACTGAAGATTGATGCGGTAGAGAATGTAGGATTCCCTACATCACAGCGTAGATAGAGATAGTCACCTGACTGATTTACTAGATACATGGCTCTCATGAGCAAGTGTATTGTGACAGAGCCATATTCTTTTGAAGAAGTAGTGCAGGAGCCCACATGGGTAGATTTCATGGTGGAGGAGTATGAATCCATTGTCAGAAACAGTGCTTGGGAAATTGTTCCAAGGCTAGTGGGAAAATAAGTTGTAGGATCAAGATGGATCTACAAGGTAAAGCAAGCTATTGATGGGAGCGTCGAGAAGTATAAGGAAATATTTGTTGCCCGGGGCTTCTCACAGATCGAGGGGATTGATTATGAAGAAAACTTTGCACTTGTCGCACAGTATTCTTCCATAAGGACCATCCTTGCTCTCTCAGTGTAGATGAGTTGGCACATTCATCAGATGGATGTGAAGACTGCGTTCCTTAATGGGATCATTAAGGAAGAGGTGTACATTGAGAAGCCTGAAGGATTTGAGATCTTTAGCAATGAGTCGCATGTGTGCAGGCTCAAAAGAGAATTGTATGGGCTGAAGCAAGCACCTCGTGCTTGGTACACATGGATCGACAGTTATTTCACTGGACTTGGCTTTACCAAGAGTGAGGCAGATGCAAACCTGTACCAAATTGTGGTGGAGGGTAAGCTTTTAATCATTGATCTTTATGTTGATGATTTAATACTAACAGGTGATGAGCAGTTGATACACTCATGAAAGGCAGATCTTGCAAAGGAGTTTGAGATGAAGGATCTAAGCCTCCTTCATTATTTCCTTGGATTGGAAATATGGCAGCGGGAAGGTGAATTGTTTGTGTCTCAAGGCAAGTATGACTAGGAGATACTGGAGAAGTTTCACATGCAAGGTTGCAAGCCTATTGATACTCCTCTTCCAGGAAATTGGAGGAAAGAGGATACTACATTGGTAGAGGTAATGGATGCCACTGTTTATCTACAGTTGGTGGGTTCGCTCATGTATTTAGTTAATACAAGACAGGAAATATGCTATGCGGTGAACCAGCTTTCACAAGCGATGGTTAAGCCTACCAAGCTCTTTTGGAAGGCAGACAATCATGTCCTGAGATATCTCAGGGGCACATCTGAGTATGGGTTATGGCACAGACAGATGGATGAGGTGAAGTTGCATGGCTTCACGGATGCAAATTGGGCAAGCAGCCCAACGGAAAAAAAAATCACATCAGGAGGGGTTTTCAGTATCAAATCTACAATAGTTTCTTAGTACAGTGGGAAAAAATATCCGTGGCGCTCAGTTCATTAGAAGCAGAATACATGGCAGCAAGTCAAGCTACATGTGAGGCTATCTGGATGAGGAAGATCTTGCTCGGTTTGTTCAGTTCACTTTTAGATCCTACAGTGATACATTGTGATAATCAGAGTTGCATTAAACTCTCGATTAATACTGTGTTTCATGATAGATCTAAACATATTGATATCTGGTATCATCATATCAGATATTGTGTGCAGCGGAAGATCATGTTGCTTCAGTACATTCCTACAGAAGATCAGGATGCAGATATTCTTACGAAGGCGCTCACTAGGAGAAAATTTGAATACCATAGAGGCAGGATTGGGGCGAAGGATAATCCCTATCTTGTTGAGAGGGAGTGTTGGGATTCAACAAGATGATGAAGCTTAGTGAAAATCAGTCACCTTCACTAAGTGGGCCCGCAGGATATTTTTAGGTGTAAGTCTATTTTTAGACATGGTGATCATGTTTTAGAAGTTGCAAGACGCTATTTGTGGATGGTTGGTCAAGTTGGAAAAATATGTGAAATTCTATTTTTAGAATATTGGGCGAATTCTATTTATAGATCATCGATCTAAAAATAGAAGTGTTGATTATTATTAGCTCTTAATAATAATCAGACTCTAAATATCAACTTATTCTCTTGGAGCACTTAATTTCAGCATATAGATTTTTCAAATCAGTGGGCTGAAGGAATTACACAGTTCCTAGGGTTTACTGGTGGTTCATGCATGGAGAACTCATTTAGAACTGAAGTGGAAAAGTTATGACAGAGTTGGAAGAGTAGTTCATGGAGTTGTTATTCAGTTTAACTCGGTTAATGGAGTTAAACTCAGTTGAGCTAGTTGTATCTAGTGTAACTGAATGATAGACTAGCGAGAGTGGAGTGAACTAATTAGTTAATTAATTCACAAATAATAACTCATTAATCAACTGAAAAAATAAAATAGTTAACTACAGTTCATGTCAGTTTAGTGGAGACCCAGTGGAGAGATAGGTGAAAGGGCAAGATGGACTATCCGTTGTGACTATAGTGATGCATTGATTGCACCACACACACATTGGAGTTGCCAATGAGGATTACACAGTGCAAGAAAGGTAGCTTCGAATTCATTCAGGGGTCTTCTTCAGCAGGGATTGCGCAGTGGAGGCAAGCTATCAGGTGGCAAGAAATTAGTGCATGGATTTGTAGATTTCTTCTGATTAGTGTGTGACGATTGATTGTACTGAGAGCTTGATGTACTAAGCTTTGTAATATGAGATTTTTACATGATCTCCATGATACATAATATATGAGAGTTGTGGTTTTCATCTTCAGGCTTTCACATTAAACAACTGTGTTATGTGCGATTTTTTTTTTATTGCTTCATGTGTTTGCAATTGAATTTTAAATTTCCGCAAAAGATTAACAGTGGAAGGATTCTACATCTAGCAAGAAGATAAAATATTGTTAGATCAGGAGAATCTAGATATATACATGCATCTTGTACTTAATTTCTACAAATACATGCCAAGGGAAAAGTGCTAGTGTGTCTTAAGTACCAAATCATCCTTTATTACTTCTCTCTTAATTGTGATAATTGATGTCAAATAAATTTTATCTTAAACCATGCAAAGGAATTCAAGGGCATCCAAACGCATGCCAATAATTGTGAAGTGCCACCAAGTTCCAAAAGCCAATACATGCGAGGGAGTTATATGGCATGCTATGGAGTTCTAGGTTTTCTAAGGAAGGGGTGACAGGATATGCTATATAACTCCAAGGCATGTTAGAGTGTCAAGGAAGCATACCAAGATGTGCCAAGTGCCAATGTGTGTTGAGTGTTAGCGAGTTCTAGGGAAACACAAGGGAGAACTATGTCAAAATGCACGGAAATGAATGAATAAGAGTGTGTGATGGGGAGTGTCAGTGAGTTCCAGGAGTGTTAAGGAGGGAGTGACATTGTATGCTAGGAAGCGCTAAGTCATGCTAGTGTGCTAGAGTGGCATGTAGCCAAGATGTGCCAAGTGCCAGGGTGTGCCAACACATGCTAGGAAGTATTAGGGAGTCCTAGGGACACACAAGGGAGCACTAGGTGAAAACAATGCATTCAAATGAACGATTAAGATATTGTGATAGGAAGTGTCAGTGACTTTTAGGTGTGATAAGGAGGGAGTGACAAGGTATGTTAAGCAGTGCTAAAGCATGCTAGAGGCTAGGGAAACATGCCAAGATGTGTCAAGTGCTAGGGTGTGCCAATACATTCTAGGGAGTGTTATGGAGTGCCAGGGAATAACAAGGGAGCACTACTTTAAAATGCATGAAGATGAGTGAACAAGAGTGTGTGAAAGGTATTGTTAATGAGTTCTAGGTGTGTTAAGGAGGGAGTGACTTATGCATAATCTGGTAGGTCTAAAGAGTTGAGAAAAGCATGGGATGCCAATTTGACTTGTGCAACCCAATAGTACGTTGAAGCATAATAACCAAGAATTTATTAACTTCTTCAACTTGGCCATCGCCTGAGGGTAGTACAGATCAGTTGAGCTATCATGACACAAGCCCCACTGAGATATCAACTTGTCCATTATATAATGGAAGAAATGAGAGCCATGGTCGGTGAAAATGGCTTGAGGGACTTAAAATCAAGTGATAACATGATTGAAGAGAAATTGAGCCGCAATTTTACCGTCAGCAGCATATGTAGACATCACCTCAGCCCATTTGGTGAAATAATCAACATTGACAATAATATAAGCATTCCCCTCGGCCGAGTGCGGGTTACATGTCATGAAGTCAATTCCCCATTTAGCGAATGGGTCTACGGTAAAAATTGGGTGTAGGGGTGTGGGCAGGGAACACATCTTACGCTGGTAAATTTGGCAAGCATGGCATTTACGGATGGCAAGAATGCAATCCTTGAAAATAGAAGGCCAAAAAAAACCAACACGAAGGATTTGTTGAGAAATAGCATATCTAGACATATGATCGCCACAAGCCCCGGAGTGGTAGTCGTTGAGCACTCTCTCAGCCTCTTCGAAAGTCAAAAAGTGATGAAGAATCAATTCTACACCAATGTGGTATAAAGTATCCCCAATGATACGATATGGTTGAGAATGATGTCGAATATGTCGATGATCAAACTTGTCCAACTCAAATAGAAAAGTTTGGGTTTGGAGATACACGATGATATCATCATACCATGGATCGATAGTGCTGATAAGAAAGAAAGTCTTGTCTGGGATATGTTCATCAAAATCAGACGGGGTAGAAGAAGAGGGAAGGGAGCATATCAATTCCACGAAAAACAATGATTTTTTCGATTTGGCAGCAATGAATTCCAAATCAAACTCTTGTAAAAAGACAATCCATTTTGAATATTTTCCCCCCAACAACTAATGGGTCAAAATATAAGTCATAGGAATGCAGTCAGAGATCATGGTAGTCGTGCGTAAAAGAATATAATGCCGAAAGCGTTGAACAACATGCACTGCAGCTAAAGCTAGTTTCTCGACATGGGAATATCGAGTCTCTGTATCCATAAGGTTATGGTTGAGTTAATAAATGACATGTTTAGTACCATCGTCATCATCCTGGACCAGCACCATACCAATGGTATAGGCGGAATCTGCTAAGTATAGGAAATAGTTACGATAATAATTGGGGGGTGAAGTAAAGGGGCATTAACAAGAACATTCTTTAAAAATAGAAGGAGCGTTGAGCAACCTCATCCCAAAGAAATGGGATCCCTTGGTTAATTAATCGTGTAAAGCCCTTAGCAAGCTCCACATAGTTGGGAACAAAGCGACGAAGGAAATTAGATTTCCCTTATAGACTCTGAAATTGCGATAAAGAAGAGGGATGGGGTAGATTAATGATAGCCTCAAATTTCAAGGGATTGAGATGAATACCTTCTTTAGAGATGACAAACCCAAGGAGTCTGTCGGATTCAATGCAGAAAACACATTTTTTGCAGGTTCAAATGATTTTTATAGTGTTAGAAATGGAGAAAAACCTCTCGAAGGTGCGCGGGATGGTGTCGACATTTAGCGGAATGAGTGGGAAGATTATCTAGGTAAGGTTGTACGATGTGCTTAATATCATGAAAAGCATACGACATCGCACACTGAAAGGTGGCATTGACATTCTTTAGACCAAAAGGGAGATTTTTATAAGCAAAGGTTCCCATGGAAATATAAAGGCAGTCTTGTGTTGATCAGACGACAAGATGTTAATTTGGTTGTAGCTAGAAAAACCATCCATAAAGGAGAATATCTCACTCCCAATGCATTCATCGATGATATGGTCAATAAACAGAGTGGGATAGTTATCCTTCAGGCAGGCTCGATTGATATCTTGGTAATCAACACAAACGCAAATGGTACCCTACTTCTTATTGATAGGGACGATATTGGACACCCAATCTATTAGTGGAATAGGATAAATAAATCCAGCCTTAAGAATTTTTTCAATCTCTCCCTTTATGGCAGTTTCCTTTCTAGGGTGCATAGGGAAAATTCATTGACAAACAGGCTTCACGTCAAGGTAAGTTGGTATTTCATGCACCACTATACTTGGATCTATGCCAGGAATTTTCTCATAAGACCATGCAAAAGCATCTCAAAAGAGACTAGTATAGAGCTCGACCTCATCTGGAGAGCGAGTCACCCCGATGTGAATGTTGTAGATAATTCTTGGCTTCACATAAATTTTAATAGGTGTTGTCTCAGTAATGCTTCCTATGTTCCCCTCAGAGAAGACCTCGTGTGCTGACATGGGTGTCGGGAGCGGGTCGTCCGGAACATGGGAAGCGTAATTTTCAAGACACAATTGGATTACTCCAGGGCTCAGGAGAAATGAAGAACAATGATGGGTATCATTCTAGGGCATTTATTCGAGAGACATGATTTCCACAATAATTTCATCAGAGGGAAATGTCTCATTCAAAGGATCTGATGAGTCTGGGGGACCAAGCTAGGGATATTGGGAGTATGCGTTGAAATGCATTCTAGAAGTATCATGTTCATAATAATTAGCTTAAGCCAAGATGATTTCACAATAATTGACTTCTACGGGGCTTAATGGCATGACATCATTGAACAAATCAATCTGATTGGGGGAAGGGATGACCCAAGAATCAGGTGATGTAGAGATCATATTGACTTGAGAAAAATTCGGTAGAGGAAGAGAAAACAAACCCATAAGGGTAGAATATTTGAAAAGCCCTACCCCCACACTTTCATAAGGTGTGGTGGTATGCTCCACATATGGGACATTGCTTTCTGAGAGGTGGAATTGAAAAAGGACAACTGATCAATAGTGATAATCTTTCCTTTGTACATGAAACAAAGAACACAAAAGAGAGAGGACGACACACAGAACATGGTGTGAGTCCAACTGTGACTGAGTAGAAGATTATAATTGAGTTTTTCATCAATGAATTCTACTTCCACTTTGACCATTTTTCCTTCTCGCGTGATAGGAAAATCGGGGAGGATACCAAAAGGACGAGAGTCCCTTCCATAAAAAGCTTCAAAATTATTTTGATACTATTTAAGAGTTGGATAACCAATGGCTTTCTAACACGAGACAAACATTATGGAAGTGGACACAGCTTCATCCATGACTGCCTGATGGATATTATTTCCAATAATACCAACTTGGATAATCAAATCAAGTTGATGAGGGAGATGCGGAACAAAATTTTCCAGATCAAAAGTAATGAGGCTCGAATTGGATGGATCGACTCCTCCGATAGCGGATAACAACACTTTTCGTTGTGATAGGGAGCTCTGAAGGACCTCTAGCGCAGACATAGAGAAAGGTGCTTGAGCCAGATCCTCAACAATATTGTAGTGTTGAGTGGCATGGGCATTCAGATTATACGAGGACTTGAGGAGCACGCCTTTAGAAGGTGTTCGTACAAAGAGTTCAGAATTAGGCCTTTCAATATGAAGATGGCTAGAAGGGGGTGGGGGAGGAGTAGGAGCATCAACGATTTCATTCTCCACCAACTAACATGATTTCGAATAATATTTAGATCTCGTAACTATAGATATGGGTGCAACACAATTCATCGTGAATACTTGAGAACCAAAAGAGGTGGAAGATTGGGGATGTTCCACCATTTGAGTCTGCTATGATGGAAATGGCTCCTTAAGAACAACCAGAGTACCTTGAGTACCTTTTAGTAATTTACTCACCTTGGCCCATCATGGACAGTCCTTGGTGTAATGATCATCATCTCATATTAGGCAATGAAACTTCAATTTATGTTTAGCTCCATCATCAGTGTGAGGTTTGGGGGAATTTTTCTTTGGGGCATCAGGTTTAGATTTGCCTTTTCTCTTTTGTTTTCCTTTAGAGGATTTGTTGGTCGCAGAAGATTGAGCGACATTGACCTTTGAATTTTTTCTAGGATTCGAAGGATTCTAAGGAACAGAATCCGAGAAAGAAGACAATTTCTAATTAGAAGAAGAAGAGCACTTCCGCAAATTTTGAGAAATATAACCAATGACATCATCGACTGGTGGTGTCACCAGAGATTTTGAGGTCACAGACTGAGAGCTTAGGCACGGAGCATCGGGTAAAATATCATATAACATGTCGTATTGGGAGTAAAAAAAATTGAGATACTGAGCACGAGCTATGGCTTTCTCTTTTGTGATAGCTACCCCCATAGCATTACCCTTAGCGATCTAATTGATGAACGATTTTGTAAACCATTATGTCAACATTTCATCATGAATATCAAACTTGATCAAACGATGATGCCTTATCCATTCATGAATATAATCGGAGATATGCATAGTAGTATCTTGCTTTAAGTATGTAAGGACGTGGGTTCCTATTTCATAATGAACGGACAACTGAAAATGTGTAAGAAAAGCCATGGCTAAGGAATTGAAATATTGAAAAGTTCTGTGCGGAAGTTCAATGTACCACTTTGCAGCGGCACCAGTCAATGTCCTTTGAGAAAGACGTAGAAGGATGGAATTTTTGACCCAGGAATTGGAGGAGCACCAAAGATGGTATGTCATAACATGCACCTAGGGGTATTATCCAGACTTGCCTTCAAACTTGGGGTAATCGCTTAGAATTTTGGTTGGAATCAGGAACTAATACAGATTTTGAAGAATTGGATCATTGGTCAATCTTGACACATCAAGAAGTTCCAACATTGCAATAAATGACAATTTTGGATTGAAAGGCATGGTGTTCTACCTTTGATACATGCCCACTTGTGGATTCCAACTAGGTTGGAAGAAATTTTCCCCCCAAGGGTTCTGTCCCGAAGGATTTTTCCCACATGGATTCTGTCCATAAGGAATGTAACCTTGTGGATTCATAACATAACCCGGTTGCTGACCCAAAAATGCATTCTAACCCATAGCAGACCACTGAGGTCCAACCTGACCATAGTTTGTAGCAAATGGATTTTGCTGTTGAAATTTTTTGAATGGATTGCCCTGCGGTTGACCCTGTGAACCCAAAAGGTTACCTTGGGAACCCAAGGGTTGGCCTTGTAAGCCCACGGGCTGACCTTGTGAGCCCAAGGGTTGACCTTGGGGTTTTTGGATGGTACCGTGAGGTTGCTGAGGTTGGCTAGGTTTCCTCCTGAGGACCAGGTTGGCTTGGATGAACAAAGATATGACTTTGATGGAAGGAGGGTTGTCCTTGCTGGACAAAAGGTTGCCCCTGATGAAATTGAGGTTGGCCTGGTTGACTAGAAGGTTGTCCCTGCTGAAAATAGGAAAATTGACCTTGCTAGGGGGAGAAGGCTAATTAGGTTGTATGTAAGGCGTAGTCTGTTGCACATAAGGTTTACCTTGCGGCCCATAAGGTCGAATGGGACTATAGATAGGACCCTACTGAAAAGTATAACCTCCTGACTGAATGCTAGAATGCCCTTAAAATCCTTGTGGATTTATATGTCGGGTCTGCAACTATTGGGAACCATACGAGATGTAATGTTGTTGGTTAAGACTCTACAAAAATTGTTGGTATTGATAATATGTTAACCTTGTAGGACCAGATGATCTAGTAGACATAGGAATGCTACCAATATCTTGAGAGGAACCTCGAATGTGAACTTGAGTTCCACTCACAGATGGTCCAATGGAGGGTTGGGAAGCATTCGACAGGGTAGGACCTCCACTAGAAACCGAAGTCGATGGAATCGACATAGGAACACTGACAGGAATCGCTGAAACACCCACGCAAATAATTGGCTTTGTGGGAGTAGGTGTGATTATAGTTAAAGCGGACATGGAAACAACTATGTTGGAAACACTTGGACTGGGAGCAAATACTCTATTATTCTTCCAAATAGTATTGTAATACAAAGGTGTAGCACTCTACATACTCGAGATTAGGTATCCCAACCAAGTGTAATCATGCGGAATATACGGTTGGGTGGAAGGCTGAGAGGTCTCCATGTAGGGAAAACACTTGGGAGGGAATTGAGATCCCTCAAACAAAGTCTCATCTACACCATTGATGGTGCTTGAAACCTCCAGGGGGGATGAAACTTCTCCTTTAGAAGCCATAGGAATTAACTGATGGGCAGGGGTCTGAGATGGGCACAGTGAATTCACAAAAATTAGAACAGGTGTATCGTATGGAATATATTGCCATTGAGGGGAGATTTCAATGGGATTGAATAATGGATTTAGAGGGTAGGAAACATAGCCTACTGGCACATTAGGAGGAGATCGAGAAGCAAGAGGTTGGATACACAAAACAAGGGCAAACTCATTAGTCCGAGTCCGAGTTGAAGGCAAAGAGTCAGAAGAGACAGGTGACAATGTCTCTTTGGAAGAGGACGATGCAGAGGAAACTGAACTTGGTGGTTCAGCCACGATGATCTTATCTCAAAAAGAAGAAGAGGAAGAATATGATTAATTCAAGGCTTTAAACAATCTCTTTATAAGGAGTTACTCAAGATGTGGTCCAAAAATGTTCTAACAGGTAAGCCATGTGATCATTGGCAATTAATTTTAGAAAAAATGAAATAAATAAAAAAGGGTAAGCTAGGAAAAAGGATTACCAAGTAGTCGTGAACTGAAATATACAACTTGGTGATCAAATGAAAGATAAATGACCAAGGAATTAACATATGATAGCCAATATCCCTGAATGTTGTGTTCAGTGTATCACGTCTACAAGGCTGTCGACTTAGTTACCTATGGTAGGTTTTCAGCCTAATGGTGTCTCCTAAAATATACGTGACGGTACGTGGGAGTCCAAATATGTAGTAGTGTTGTTTGATGTGTAATAGTTCAATGAGAGCATCCCAAAATATATTTTCATCCATCAATATACTTCCATACACAGGATAGGATATCACCCCCTAGCTATAACACACTAGACTGTTAGCGATAGGTCCTACACTTAACGATGTTGGAACACATCTCTAGCCTAGGCCTCTAAATGTGATTTGTTAGGTTACAAATGCTCTTTAGGTTGATTGAATAAATTTTAAGGTTGATCCTGAATTATGTCTTGGTTTTAAAGTCCTACCGATGTCACCTGAACCCCTAAGATGTCTCTAAATGAGAGAAGCAATCCTTCATTTCGATGAGAACTACGTTAATGAAGGAGAAGGAAACTCATGCAATCAACGCAGAAAACAAAAAAAATGCATAGAATATAATTCACTTTTCTCTTCAAGTGCATGGTGATCTTAAAGCAAAACAAAAAATTTACAACTTTTTCCTTTCACTAAATGCACTTAGAGGCAACTCAAAATGAAACTTTCATTTTCTAAAGCGAAATGAAACAAAAATATTTTTGTATTTTTTTTATAAGCACAATGCAAAATGTAGAATGCAAATCAATCCACATTTCTTTGAGTACTAATGAAATCTCTCAAAAATGCATGCAAGAGGCAAAGATTTGAAAACCAAAGAGAGAAACAAGACGATTTCCCCAAAACAAGACACTCTTCATTTACACACTAATCAAACACTGAAAGAAAAAAAACTCTAGTCAAAAAAAGCAAGAAATTGTGATCTATGCTTTATAGAAAAAAGAAACTAAAATGCACTCAAGGTTGACACTTGAAAATTATACTCGTGAGAACCGAATGAAAGACAAACTCAATCAAATGAAAATTCTGAATGGTATGACAAGACTTGATTGAACAAGAATTCTGAAAATCAACAAAGCAAGCATCCATTGGATGACCCAAAGACACCTAGAAATGCTTGGATGACAAGGATGCACTAGCTTTGCAAAAAAAACAACCAAGTATGCAAAAATAAAATAAAAATTGTTGCTGAACAGAGAAGAACAAGAGCTATTCAAACAACAAAGAACACTCAGAAGGATATGACCCACAAGCTAACCAAGTGAAGGAAACCCTAAAAAATGACACACAAAAATCGGTGCAGATGTTAATCTGCAACCCGCACTGGAAGAGTAAAAGCGCATCTGTGCAAACACATTAAGCGCTGATCGACACGATTCTCAGAGAAATACTGGTGCTGATCGAGGAGAAGACTAAAAAATAAAAGGGTTTTCCTAACTGAAACTAGGCTTATCACTTCAAAGAGAGATAAATGTTTGTAACAAATTACAAAAGCTACAGAGACAAGGAGATGGACACCCAACAAAAATTGATGACAAAACAAGAAATAAAAAATAAAAAAATAGGATACTTATAGGCTAGCAATCCCTAACGGAGTCACTAATTTGTTATGCAGGAAAATCCTCACTCTGGATAGAGACGGTCCCTCTAGCCCTATGATGGGTCTAGTAACAACAAGGAACAATTATAAGCCTACTTTCCTAGATTGCAAATGTATGCAGATCGTCGATAGATCACCTACCTCGATCTAATGCTATTCCTCGTTTGAATCCTTTGATCCTTTGCGTTTTGTGGTCAGATCCTGGTCATCGCTAGCGCTTGGTTACCTACACAAGGGGTCAAACAACAACAAACATGAAATCATAACACATATCTTACATATACAATCTACCTAGTTAATCAAGGAGAAATAAGAATCCAATCACACATTAAAGACGAGAATGGAAAGCATGAATCAATTGTATTATATTAAAATAGAGAGGGGGAGTTACAACTTGTGCCTTGATTTTGCAACTCTCCTTCGACGGGTCCAGATCCAGGCACGTATCCAAAGTGCTCGTTCCAACTTGATGTGAAAGGGAAAAAGGTCTCAACTCTCGATCGAAACCTATAGCAACAAATGTATCTCTGTTGTTCTTCTATCTTTGTTATAACTAGCAGAGCTATGGGAGAATGTCCATTATATAGCAAGGGAAGAGGGAACATGGATCCACTTAAGGTGGGGAAATGGGTTATCCCTTTGGGTGGTTCCATTTTTATGGGAACAAAAAACCCAAAGGGAGAATCTAGGCTCTATCATCAGGAACAAACAACCATCTCTCCACCACGAAGCTTCACTTCCATTTAAAAAAAAAATCCACAAGAGGATCGACACAGGTATGATCCTCAATCTAGCGTCGATCGACACTACTCTAAACCAAAAAAGAGGCATCGGCACGAGTAAGACACGTAAAGGGTGCGATGCTCCATATAACCATGTTTTCAAGGAGCTGCTTCAACAATGGTCAACAAAGAGTTTACTCATTATGCTGGAAGGGATATGATGGCATATTTTCGTGATGGAAAATAGACATAGGGGTCACTGTTAGGGGTCTCCAGGATCATGAACAAGGAGTACAAGGACAGTGAAAAATTTCTTTGTAACAGGAACACTAGGTCAAAATTCATGGAAGTTAATGAATATGAGGAACATGTGCCAGGGACTAGTGTTAACGAGTGCTAGTTGGCATGCCAAGGAGGGAGTGACAAGGCATGCTAAGCATTGGTAAGGCATGCTACGAAATATCAAGGCATGTCAAGAAGTTATAAATTATGCTTGGTAGTTCCAGTGTGTGCTAATTATATGTGCCAAATAGTGCCAATATATGCCAATACATGCTAGTTGCTAAGGATGTGCAGAGTTCCAGGGTATGTCAATATGTGTCAAGAAGTATCAGAGCAACAAAAGCAAGAACCAATAAGAGGGTTAATAAGTCAAGACTTTATATTTTTCAAAAGTGGCATGCTAGGCACACTAATAATAGGTCCTAATACATGCCAAGTGGCATTGTGTGCCAAGTGCTAATGTATGTCAATGCATTCAACCAATGTGTTCTAGGGCATGCTAGGGACTGCATGCATGCCAACACATGCTAGGAGAGTTCTTTGTTGTTTTAGCGCATGCCACCATGTGCTTGGGCATTAGTGCCATGACAAGATGTTCTAGGTACAAATATGTTCCAAGAAATGCTAGGTGCTAAGAAATGTTAGTGTGTGCCGAAGAATTTATTTAAGGTATGCCTAGATTTTTGAGGAGTGTTACGTATTTCTCATTAATAGAATTGACAAAGCTTGATTATGTATTAAATAATATATTTCCTACACACTAGTGGAACTTTATCTAAAGATATTTTGTTAGATAATAAACTTAATATATATGAAGACTCATAGGAAAACTCTATTAGACTAGTCATTACTTGAGGGAAATGATACACACTAATTACTTCTTAAAAAAATGACTGACTCTAACCACTATGGCCTTGGACATATTATAAAAAAGACTCCACAATAATGGTCTTAAATCGTTATCTTTTGACAAAAAATATATTAACAAATACAGAGCGTTATCAAAAACTCATTGGAATGATCAATGATGATGAGCATTTTTTTCTGTCACAAAAAGTAACAAAAAGAGCATTGGTGAGGGTCATTTAAATTCCTTCACTAGAACTGTCACCAAAGAGAGAATTAGTGATGGGCCTTTAATGACCCTCACCAAAAGTGTCATTGAAAATGGCTTTGGTGATGGACCTTAAAGGACCATCACTATATACACTTACAATGATGCTTTTTAAAAGACCATCACCATATGTGATATTGTTGACGGACCTTAAAGGTCCATCACAAGCATGATCCACACCAATGTCCCTTTTTCTTGTAGTGCATGATCTCTCATTTTCACAGGTCTCCTTGACTAATCATGCTATCAATTTTGAAATTGAACTATATCATATCATATATGTAGTTATCGAATAATACACTAAAATATAGGTGGGGATGGGATATTTTCTAATCCTATCAAATCTTGGATCCTCTAGATACACAACAAAGAGGGAATTTTTACACTAGATCTACTTCCCTATCCATATACAATTTATGACACTGAGTGTAATAAAGTTAGATCTCTACCCACAACTTTATTTTCATCAAGGATTCTATTGACACCTTATATTTTTTCCAAAGCACCACCAAATTCATGTATAAACATACAATTGGATTTATCTCAAGTGACTATAGTAATGATTATCATTCTCCCCAGCTATGTTTTATTCCCACAGGGGACATGTTCAGCTCATAGTGAGTATATTTATCTAATGGATTTCATCCTTATTAATGACTGACCTTATTCGCTTAATAATCTAAGGTTTACTCTATGTATCATTTTAGAAATAAGGGAAATTATCTAAGGCTTTTCCCTAGGTATTGTAACATGGAATATATATATATATATCAGGGAACCTTATGTGCTAGTAGTTTTGAAATTTAAAATAATGTTGTCATACTAGTGTCAATGTGGCAGAAGGTCATAAATTTTTCAATGTATGCAAGGTAAAACCCTTTTTAATGTTATAGATTCAAACATACACCAACCTTTTGTGCCAATATAGATTCAACATACACTTTTACACATAGTACAATGCTAACATGACAATGTTTTCACTAATTGCAAACTAATTACTTGTTACTTGATTTATTAATATATTTTACATATATATTAATCATGAAACCAATTTTTATTACTTATAGTTGTCTTACATCATAAGATGGTGTTACATTAAGCATTTTGATTTCTAAAATTGCATGAAATGGAAACATTAATTATGTGAGTAATGGACTGCAAAAACCAAAATACATCTATCAATTTTTTCTTTCCTCCCCACCTTATGGGAAATATATGTATATTAGATATGAGGAAAATATATGTTTTTTTCCTCTAGGTATTAGTCAGACTCAACAACAAGGCTCAAATTCATTACAACAAACCTTGACACATGGCTTGTAAGAATTGAACCTAGGTGGGGAGGAGAATAAAAATTTCTCCCAAGCACCTAAGATAAACCCAAATGGAAAAACACATATCTTATGTTATTTTAATAAAATGCATAAGTTAAGTTATTTTTCTATTATAAAAATAAAAAAAACAATTGTAACCATGCCAAGTTTATATATATATCTATCCAAGAGAAGCTTCACCAGCACCCTCATGGTATGAGATGGTTATCTTGGAACAAAACATCAAATAATAAGGCTAAAAGGAATGGTAAATGGAATAATATACCTCACATTAAAGGAAATATATTAGTTAACCTACATAATTCACCTATTTATGTATACTTTTGTTTTAAAGATAATAAAAAGATTTTTTGAGTCCATTATGAATGGTTTCCATTATGGAGAATGTTGATGCTTCCAGTGTAGTGTAACTTATCATTATGGAATTAAAATACCATATATAATGCATCATCTTTTATATTTTAATAATAATGTTCCTTTATGGGAGATGCAAGAGTAAGAGGGGAATTATTTTTCCTCGACAAAAAAGTTGTGTCACAATTTTCATGGGGTCCTGGTCATGTGACAAAAAACCAAGCAGTGTTTCTTGCTCAATGGAAGGGTCCAAAAACTTCTTTAGAAATAAATGATAATAATTTTCTAGTCTTCAATGATTAAATGATTATAATTTGTCAAGTGGTTAAGGCTAAGATGGAGTCAAGCTCTAATTGTCCAAAGGATTCTCTTACTTTCCTCTTAGTTCAAGTGTTTGTGGAAATTTTCCATGTTTAAATCCATTTGAATTTAGTGGTGGACACTTTGGAAAAAAAAAGTCTCCATGTTGGGCCAAGGAATATTAGAGTGGGATCAAGTGAATTTCAAAATTTCCCATATAGCATAATCATGATGATAGTACTAAGGTGTATAGGTTTTCATTCAAATTTTGATACATATGGAAATTTGTTTTGAAGTGAGGATGGGACATATTCCTCATAATAGAAATGGTCTCTATGTTGTGTTAAAATTATAAGTGGTATCAAGATCTATATATTTATCAATTTATGACATCAGTCTTTAATATTTTCATCCAGGTGTGACACACACCTTATTATGTGTCTTGAAATATTTCCTCTCCTCCACAAAATGAAGCATACAAATTTATTTCTTATTTTTTGGGAGCAACTGTAATTCAATATAGATATGGAGATTATTTCTTTGAGTAGTCGGTTAGCTTTAATTTCACCATCCCACACTATCAATCTTTAGTCTATTCATCGTCCTTCATAGGATTTTGTTGGATAATCTGGAGACCTGTAAATTATAACTTATTTTCGTAATTTTGATAAATACTTGTGATATTAGTTGGTGTTTTGTTACTTCCTTAGTTTTTTTCATCAAGAAATCACCAAAAGCAACGAATATCACAAAGAGACAAAGTACACAAAATATAGGCTCCAAGCCAGGTCAAAACCCCTTCAAGGGGAGAACCCCGAAAAATTATTCTCTTCTTATATGTAGAAATTTCTTAAAAAGAGATTTCCAAGATATAAATACCAAAGACAACAAACCCTCCAAGACCTAAGTCAACCCCCAAAAATATATCTTCTAAGGAAGCTTCCAAAACTTCAATAATGAAATTCTATGATTGCAACTTTGACCCCTGCAAGAAAATTTTATCCCTACAATTTTGGCCTCCTGCAACTGGCAACTTCAAAACCCCGGGGAGAGAAGAAAAGAGAATCTTTGGAAAACTTTGAATTCTCATCCTCTTCTTCATCCTCCATCTACTCTTTCTCTTCTTCACTATTGTAGATTTAACTTTACTTAAGTGAATATCCAAATGAGGTTGAGATCCTTTGTATTTATAACCTCTCTTAAGGGTCAAATAACCCTCCTTTAAGCCAACTTGATCTTGCTCTAGGCATGACTTGATATTGGGATGAAAAAAATAGTTTTTTCTTCATAAAATAAATTTATTTATTTATTACAAAAAGTATAAATAGGACTATGGCACATGACAAAAAGTATAAATAGGAATATGGTACATGAAAAATAATATTATGTATCTTAGAAAGACCTAGTAAACCTAAAATAACAAAGAACATGATTTGCTTGAACCTTGAGTATGTGTAATATTCCTAAAATTTAGCTTTTAGCTAAATGGAATATTACAGATTATTTTGTCTCTAGGTAGGTGAATAAGTGGGTAGGGAGGTCCATAAATCTCCTTAGAAACAATAAAAACACTTCAAGTGTGAAAGGAGACCTTTTAAGCAGCTAAATAAAGCACCTTTGAGTTTGAACAGGGGATGAAACATGTTGAATAGGTCAACTTTGACCAAATCAACAACACTGTTATGGAGGAGTGGACATTTAATGAGGAATAACGCAGTTTTGGAGGGAGATTGATTGCATGGAGGTAGTGACCTAATTGAGTGGGGCCAAGGGTAAGGAAGCTCATAACTTATATAAGGAAGAGGATGGAAACCATATGGGGTTAGGTTTTTCAATTATTATTTTGTATGTGGTCTATTTAGACTTCTTGCATTCTTCTACTATTTAGTTGAGCTTGCAATGCTCTTTAGCACAGGGTGTTCCCGAGCAGGAATCCCATATATTTTCTTGAGAGGCTCTTGGAGGAGCATTGCACTACATTTCCACACTCAGGCTTAAGGCCAAGCTACATCTTTCTTCATCAGCACAGTTTCTGCAGAATATTGTGTTGTATTGCAGGGTGCAACTGTGGAGGATCATTTTGGGTGTCTTCAGACCTAGTTTTGCAGTGGATGAAGGTTTCTTTCCATTAGAAGGCCTATAAAGAATCCCCTTGGGTTTTATTGAAATATTTGGCATCATGCCAAGGTGCATTTATCCTTTGACCTCATTATTTTGTACTTATTTGATGCATAAATGATCAATAATATGGCTCTATATTAGTCTCATGGTTTCATTCCCATAGGGTGAAAGCCCTCTACTTCTCCATGTGCTTCAATACCTACAACTCACTCAAGAAAAGTCACACAGACTAGTTGTACAACATATATATCCTAAATGTGAGTGGTTAGACCATATAAGATTATAAAATATTACATGAAATTAATAATTATGAGATCATTAACATGTATAAAAAGCATATAAGATCATGACATTGGTTACGGGACAAAGCTTATTTATTTATATATGTAAAACATGTGGAGAAATATCACTTGAAATCAACCACGGCTCTAAGCGAAATCATCCTTCGGATCCATCCAGCCCAAGCCTCAATAATATTCTTCCATAAAATGTGCACAAGGATGTCACATAAAGGAGGCGAAAATCTCAAAGAACGAAATAAGGGTTTCCCAAACCTATGAAGTGCAGGAGGCATAGGGATAATCAGACTTGATCTGGGCTATAACAAGCTATAGTATCAATACCTTTCACTCTCCTCC
Source organism: Pinus albicaulis (assembly GCA_034641835.2). NCBI lineage: Eukaryota > Viridiplantae > Streptophyta > Pinopsida > Pinales > Pinaceae > Pinus > Pinus albicaulis. The sequence goes on along the minus strand of CM076571.1, from coordinate 437,657,309 downwards.
CTTAGGCCTTCGCCATGAGGTGTATTTATACTTCCTCAAAACAGTTTTTTTAGCTGGGAAACAATTTGGCCAAGGGCTCTTGTAGGTGGGATTCTAGTGTAACCCATAAACCCCGCCCAAATTATAGGGTGTTTTATATTTTTTAATATTTTAAATTGTATATGTGGGTCAGATATGAATGGACCTATGACTGCACACATTTTAGACAGGGCAGAGTCGCGTATGGAATTCAAAATAATTTTTTTAAAGAAAATGACCAAGTTTAAATGGAAAGGGTTGGCTAAGGTCAATACATAAATCATCAAGTATATAAAGGTGATGAATGATGTTATAACAGATTCCCCCTAATATATGAGGTCAGAAGGGGTACATGATGGCCGAAATGTATTATATGCATAAGAAAGAATCTTGTGAGGACTTGAGAGGACTTCACTAGATTTCAGCCTGCCAAAAAACAATGAACGAAATCAAAAAGAAAGCTCATGTTTGAGGTGGGCACACCCATGCTCAGTGGAAGTAAAGCATGTCCACATAACAAGTATGGAGAAGATCCAATATGTATACAAGTATAGCATAAAATGTAAAGTACATAGTGAATAATATTATCACTGCTCGAAAGTACATATCAAATTCATGTAAAAGTATCACATATAGAAGATTGATCAATGATGTTGCAAAGGTATCTGATCATTGAAGTCACAACTGAATCTCCAAGTGCCAAATCATAAGTGGTGGAAAAATGGTATTGCACGCAACTCGAGTGCCAACATATAGAATGATGTTGTGATGAATTGCAACATATAAGGGTGGATAGTGCCCCTCACAGAAAATTGAAGGTGCTGACAAAGTGAACCAAAGCATGTTTATACAAACTCGCGAGGTCTTCATCGACCACTATGGTACAATTCTACACAATGGGAATAAATGAGTTGAGGTCGACCATGTGAGAAATCGTTTGATTACCAATCATTGATGTATATCGTTAACAAAATTGAGACAACTCATCGATGATGATGAGATTGAAGGTATCACAATACAACCTAATAATTTAGAATGAATGAGTTGAAGTTGAACACTTGATATAATCTACCAATCATGAGACATTAATGTATTCTCACTGTCGATAGTGAAGGAATCTGCCACTGATGACTACAAACCCTAAGGTACTGACAAAAGGAATCTAGACTTTATTCCTAGAGTAATGTGTCAGAGTTGATGGGAAAAGATCTGTTGGAAGGAAGGCATTAAGGCATCCCACATCAATCCAGCGAGAGTGTAACCTGTAGTCCAAAATTTGGAAGGAATCGGATGAATAAAAGTGAAGCAACCAACTTGAAACATGTTTCCAGCATGCACAAAATGTAGCTAGCACACAACAGAAACCCTCTAAACCAACGAATAATTAAAGTTGACAAAGAGGCAAGGAATCCACTGATAGGGTCAAATGGAAACCAAGTTACTGCAAGAATCTAAGGTGTGATAATGAAACAAAAGTCAAACATATGGGAAACCACTCAATCAAAGACCCATGTTGTTAATCAGATGTTAAGCACAAGGTCACCTATCAATGATGTAAATAGGGTTAGGGTGCAGCTCTAGGTTTACTCTTAGAGAAATTTGTCGAAGTCGATAAGAGAAAAACCCACTGGTAAGAATTCAATGGAGACCTTCTCAAAATAGCACGAGAAAAGGACCAAATAGCTGATGTGATAGAACAAGACTTTGATAGACCGAGGATGGCCAACTGAAAATGAGTCAAGAGACACCGCAGAAAGGCCAACTCAGGTTTACTTCCGTTGAACAAAAGCATGACTCATTGTGACTATGGAAACATATGATAACTTTGTACAATTTTTCCATTCAGGAGGCACGAAAAAACCCTCCATATTATTGGAAGGGATAACCAATCGAGGGATTACTAAATCGATAAAAAGGTTATGGCTCACCTAAGTAAAACTAAAGCCCATCCCAAATGGATAAAAGACATAGATTTTTTGTGCTTTGTTCAAGGGCGACAGAAATGACTCTTAGCTGCCATAAAATATGGAAGTAATGTCATAATCCCACTCTTTTTGGGATATTTTCTTTTTTTGTCTTTTCCTATTGAAAGCTTGGAAAATAATAAAAGAATGCTTATAATACAATGGATAGAACGAGTGTCGGTGAAAATATGCACTAGTTCCTAGGATAAGAACAATCCTATGCTCAATGCAATGTGGTGAAACTGGTAAATGACACTCGGAGGAATGTTATGTCCACAAGAAAAGGTGTCAAGTTGTAGATGCTAAGTGATTACCAGGCTGACATTGAAGAAGGACATGGTAAAAAATTTGGCTTATACACAAGTCCAAGTGAAGTCGGCTTAAGGCCAAGATATAAAAATGGTCAATATGTAATGCAAAAAAACAACTCAACAACAAAATGGGAGCCTCTAGGGTATAAAGCCAAAAATATAGTGAAGACGAATACGAATGAAGCTTCATCGTATAATTCATGGTGGGACTAAAGAGGATTCTTGAGCATCCACGATTTGCAGCATGGGCGACATATGCTAGCGAGGATCTAACTAGGAAGCCCATATAAAGGATGGCTCTACCATCATATCATGATTTTATAAGTCGGCGAGTGAAAATTGTTTAATAATCATAGCATGATGGGGTTGCCCCTATGGCAAGATTTTAGTATGGAGGCTAGTATGCATAAGTGCAATGGAAAGTGAATTCCCTAACCTATATGTCAGTTCTGAACACAATACCTTCCATGCCAGGTTAGCGGTCATGGAGTCAAAGAAGTCAAAATTATCTTGAAATCATCAAATGGTCCTAAAAACAAGTTATCCCCACACTTGCAAGTCAAAAGGTCATAAATTCTTGGACAAATTCAAAAATTAAACACAAAACTTTAGACAAGTGGATTTTGAAAAAAAAATGAATTTTGGGCATAAATAGGCCTTTTGAACTCACATTTGGTCATTTGTGCATTGGTGAATTTGAGAAAAAGCTCTGGAATAAAAAATCCCCAACTTCAATTAGGATGAATTCTCAACAGAATCAGCTCAAATTTTCCAGGTAATCCTCTCAATCAACTTAGTAATCAATTTTTCTATCAATTCAAGTAATTTTAGGTTAATTTCTCCATACGAATTATTGTTTGAAGTTGCATATAGATGCGTTTGTGTAAAAAAAAACTCACGTATGCAGAGAGTAAATTTTCAAAATAAAAATCTAATGGATAATTTGTTGAACTGAATCAGGATGACCATCAGTTGGAGAAAGAGGGAGCATAGTGCAATTAATAATAAGGTAATGGAGGACCAATTGTCCTTATATATACTCCGAGGATGTGGATTGCTCAAATTTTTCAAAATGACCAATATGAAAACAAATGCCAAACTGTTGGAGATGCTTGTCAATTACTAGGACCCAAAGGAAGATTGCTTCATGATTGATCAAATGCCTTTGAGGATTGAAATCGATGACATATAGTTTATTACTAGTATTTCTCGAAGAGGAGAGCCAATGAATTTGTAGGGAAAGCCAAAAGAATGGTTGAATGTTGAGGATTACATTCACATATACTGTGTTAAGGGTACTTAGGAGGTTGGGACCCAGATCCCAATTAGAGATGCGCAAGGATTACACATGAAAAACCTTCTTTTCACCATATTAAGAGTATCCAAGTCAACTTCATTGTAGAAATTTTAATGCAATTATGTATTTCTTGGATTCTCCTGATCTAACAATTATATGCCACTGTTAAATACAAAATCCTTCTACTTATCTTTTCGGAAATTTAATCGCTAATTGCAAACACATGAAGAAAGATCAATCACACATAACACAGATGTTTTTACCAGGAAAGCATAAAGCTAAAAACCCCACTATCATATATTATGTATATATCATGGATCATGAAAAAATCTCATACAAAACTCTAATCCAAGAGCTCTCAGTACAATATACAATCGTCTCACGCTGTCATACAAAAATTGGCATATTCATGCACCAATTCACTGCCTCCTGACAGCCTGCCTCCATTGCGCAATCCCTGATGGTCAAGAACCTCTGAATGGTTGATTCTAGCCTAACTTGACTGCTGAATACTCATAGGCATCTCCAATGTGTGTTTGGTTGCAAGTGTGCACCCACTAATGTCACAACTGATAGTCAAACTATCCCTTTCACCTATCTCTCAACTGGGTCTCCACTAGATCTGACATGCATGTAGTTAACAGTAGTAAATCTCCAATTTCATGTGATATCACTCCATGTGAATTAATTTAATATTTAATTCATTGATATCTCACTAGTGTATCTTTAGTTACAACTAGTTACAACTAGCACAACTGAGTTTAACTCACTTAATTGAGTTAAAATACTTTACAACTCACATAACTACACATCCAACTCTTTTACAAATTCAAATCACTTAGTTACAACTAAGTCTTCTTGCATGGTCCACCAACCAACCACTTCAACTCGAAATCCACTTAACTAATTGATTTTCCACTTCAGTTAACTAGTTCCAAGTGCTCATTGAAAATAGATAATTATTTATTGTCTAATTTTTGTTAAGGGCTTAACAAAAATCGACATACATTCTAATTTTAGACATGCATTCCATGAAATAAATTTTCACATGCATTCCAAACTTAGGCACCCATCCATCCATATAATTTTCTCAACCATCTATAAATAGATTATTGCTAAAAATATACTTTGATCCAAATTCTAAAAATAGACATATCACCTAAAAATAGCCTGTGTGGGCCACACCTAGTGTAGGTGCCAATTTCATTGTTTCTTGTTGCAACCTTCAACATTCATTGCACCATGCCTCACATGGGATCATGAGTTTGGCAGTTGAATGCCTGACTACTTTATATGATTGGTGCACTACATTGTTGACCAATTTGAAGAAACAATTAACCTCCATCGAGAAGAATAAAATCAAACATTTTGGGTATGGGACCATTTTTTGTACATTCTTCTTTGAGAGGATACATGGTCTTCCACCCAAGGTGATATCTACCATCAGTAGCCAACGAGATCCACGTATAGCATGATGGGCTTACTTGATGAAGATATTAGGAGGTGGCGAGGTCCCTAGGACTACCTGGGATGATGAGTTCTTGTGGTGGGGAGAACAAATGATCGCCGTAGAGGATTACTCCTATGATGTCATGGACTTTAGGGGAGATCCATATATGCCCTTACCACCTAGAGCTGCATGGGGAGCGATTGGTAATATTGCATTTAAATGATTTTTTGATTATTTGATTTTTTGGATTTTCGATAAAAATGTGAAAATGAAAAAAATTGTTTGATAGGACAATGTACTTACAAAATTATTTATCATGTTACAAATGTTGGACCAGTTAGACCTGAGGGTCTAATGAGGCACAAACATCATCGAAGAGAAGCAGAGAATGTCACAGACTACCTTGGGAGAGTCCTCCATGCCATATAGAGGAACATGGTGGGTTTGACCTGCCAGTTCCCTATGGATGTAGTAGAGGACCTCTCTGAGGATATTCAGAGACGTGTGGTTGGTGTACCACATGATTGGGTGCAACTATTCTGCCTTGTGGCTACTTCCATAGAGTTCTTCCGCGATGCTTATCCAGGGTATGGCCCACAAGCATATACTTTTAGGATGATTGGATGACTTTGATAATTTTTATGATGTACATGATCAGGCATAAGCCCTAATTTTGTAGAACATAATTGTCCAAATTTTGTATATTTTTGAACATATGACTTTGATCTATATATACATCAATTTTATGATGTGACTATCTCATATATACAATGATTATTGATGATTTTTTATATTTAATGTAATGAATGATTGATATGCCAATCGATTGCCTCATTAGCTAATGAATCATAAAATTCATTTTTTGATCGTGGAATGTGAATGTATGTAACATAATTAAATGATCTTTGCAACAAATTCACTCTAAAAAATAAATGAAATAAAAATGGCTCTCTAACACGATAGATGTTATTCAATTGTGAAACCACCAGTTGCGAGTCCAAGTACACTACTAAGGAACCAATACCAAGAGACATTTCCTCTAAAATTAGATTGATCATAATAGTATATTTTGAAACTTTGTTCAAAGCAGAACCAAGGCATATGCCCCTTGAGCCTAACAATTGACCAGATGGATAATATATTACATGCTGGAGCAGGGTCCCCTAGCAGTAATTTTGATGCAATTTTGTAATATTTTATAGTAATTTATTATTGCGCAGGGGCTTTGGGGCGAGTCAAAGCCCCTAATGAATTTTAATGGGTTAAAGGGTAGACCAAGGGTCTGAAAACCATGGTTTATGGACCATAGAGTAGTGCAGGCTAATATAGTATAAATAGATGAGTAGATCGAGTCTTGCAGCAAGTTCTGATTAAGTTTGATACGAATGTTGGATCTATGATACTTGTGTAGATTTTTCTAGGTAAGGGCTCCTGCTAGCTGTGTGTGCAGAGACCCTAAGTCCTGCTGTGTGCGGACCCCACTGGCTATGTGCACAGTTGTATGAAGGAGTTTGTAAGTGGAATCTGAAGCATTAATGAATGAGAAGACATTTTGATGATAGTGGAATATCTCTATGTTCTGTTATGAGTTGCACTATATGTTTATTTCCAAGTTATGTCTGTTTACTGAATATTGTTAGTTAATTGATGCACACGTGGATGTGATACTTAGAAGAGTAATGAATACATAGATATGGTTATGTTTGGTCATATTGCTTTTGTTAACTTGTTATTTTATGCTTTACGGACTTTGCACAAGTTATTTATTCAAGTATATTGTTAAGGGTTTCTGGTTAGGGCTTCCTCGGCGCAGGCCTGTTCTAGATCCGAAGGTACCCCCTTCATTAAAATCTCTCTCTTTCTCAGGGTGTGGAAACCTAGTTCCAACACCCTCCCATACTACCTCGGGTGAGACCTCAACTTGCGCAAGCAAGTCATTGCCAAAAGGGCCAGTAGTATAGGTGTTTGCTGGTAAACTCAAGTTTGAACCTGGGTCAAGACCCCTCCAACCAAAAAATGGTTCCATTGTTGGGACCGGGAGAATTTTGAGAGAGAGATTGGGTAATGCCACGAGGTCATTGGTAGCCACCAAATCTTGAACTTCAAGATTGGTTTGAAAAGAAGATCCATGAATTTTCCCTAAAATAAAACAGGAGTAAGATGCTATATGCCGAGGAGTGGAAGAATAAGTATATTTTTACAATAATACACCAGATCTTCTTTGTAACATTCGCACATGAACTGTAGGAGTGGTTGGAAAGGTTAGTAGAATTCCAAACTTGCTGGAAGGATGATCCGGTCATGTAATGGACCCTTGAATTAATACGACGGGTGGAAAATGCAGACAACTCTATTACTCAGCCTGTAGACCACTGAGTTGATAGTGTTTTGGGTGGATTTGTAACTGAGTTTGCATTCAATCATTTTGTTTCCTATTCCGAAGCTCAACCAAGGTTTTTAAAAGGGTTTAGGGTAAATTATTGTAAACATTTTTGTTGCTGATTAAGATGCTATTGTGTTAAAATGGTTTCCTATGCAGCCACACTGAGTGAATGAAATTTCATCAGAGCACAAGAAAAACGTGAAGCGGTAAATACTACCGGGTTAATCAAGAAGGGGATAGATCAATATACATCCCTCTAAGAGACCCGCCTGATCTAAACAAATGTGAGACTGTGATGTAGAAACTAGTCCCCTGGCTACACCACCATCGAACTCACGCAAGGGTAGGAACCCTCCCACCCACCTCCACCACCACTTGTAGATGATATGGCTGCGAACATGAAGTTACCCACCTTTAAGGGTATGGGGGACAAGGATATGGATCGATTTTGGCTCATGGTAGATTCAATATCGACCACACAAAATGTTAATAACGATGTCATAAAACGAGCACAACTATTAATAAATTTTGAAGGGTGGGCTATGGATTGGTTCATGGGGTACATTACTCAACATGCGAACCCTAAAATCCAGGAGATAAAGGATGCCCTAAAGCAATAGTTCCGAAAACCCAAGTCCTATTCTTAATGCGTAGTAGAGTTAAATGATATTAAGAAAGGACTTACGGAGTATGTTTGGGAAGCTAACCAGCGGTTGAAGAAATTCATTAGCTATAAAGGATTTGTTTATGAGGACAAACATCATAAATAATGTTTCATCACCATGCTATTACCACATCTGTGTGGACCTATGGGTCAGTAGAAGATTGATTCACAGGAAGAAGCCCTGGAGATTTCCATGAAGCTAGAAGCTATGGCATGGGACAATGCCCAATTTGGGGCACAACATATCCAGATCCAGCTAGAGGCGATGCACTTATAAATTTAGAATTTGCGAAGGGATCGGGGTAAAGAAGCTAACACATATGTTTGGTGCATACTCTGTAGGGTATCATGCCATACTAAGGATCAGTTTCCTCTATTGTTAGATTATATTCAGGCTGGGGGACCAAATCCATTATGCCCAAGAGACATTGCTTGACCTAGTAACCCCACATTATGGTGCGCTGATTGTTGGGTAGTAGGAAGGCATGATACAAACCACTGCCCACACTTAGGTGCCTACGTCCCAAAGTTGAAGCAACACTGGTGCAAATTCTGCTCGCCAGTGGGTCACGGTGAGCACAATTGCCGAACATATGACCTAATGATAGATAGAGGGAACCTATACAGGGTGCAGGCTGACCCATTGTCACCAACATCTCCCTCCGGGCGAGGAGGATCCCATACAAGAGGGCAAGGGGAAGGGAGAGGCGAAGGCATAGGCTGAGGACAAGAGAAACTAATTTGCTACAATTGAGGAGATGCTAGACATTATGTAAGAGACTGCGCGAACCCTGCGAGCCAATCCTATACGTATTGTAGATAGTTCAATCATGTAATGAAGACTATCATGTACTGATAGCTAAAATGCAGGAAAAGCAGTAGATGCCAATGCAAAATGTACAACAGGTGAAGGTTGAACCACACGTTGATGGGCCCATTGTCAATGTAATTACGTGTCATGGCATTTCCATTAGAGGAGCTGAGGAAAAAGCTCCGGCTAAACCGCTAATCAGAAATGCCTCTAACAAAAGGAAAGCTTGGACCTGTAGAAAGTGAAAGAGACCTTCATCAAAGCTAGGAAGGATTTTTCTATGGACAAAGCATCCACTTCAAGGACCTTTGTGGATCTAAAAGTAGATGAATCAGTTAAGCCATTCCTTCAAGCTTTTATGAAGTTACTACTCAATCAGAAGGTGGTGAATAATCTCCAAGTATTAATTGTCATTTGTGCAGAAAAAGAAGCCCCCCGAACGGAGGTTAAGGCTGTGAAAAATATGTATACACTACAAGAAAAAAGGACATCAGTGAGGGGCGAAAAATGTCACCATAAGCTCATTGGTGATGGTCAAAAGAGTATTCGTCACCAAAAATTGAATGTCACCAAAGGTGGTGTCGCCGAAAGTATAGGTGTTGTGGTGACATTCAAGGTTCGTCACCAAAAATTATTTATAATGATGGATAGTGGTCGTCATCATTTCATATGAGAAATGTTGATGGACAATAGCCTCTGTCACCAAAAAACTGAACGTCACCAAAGGTGGTGTCATCGAAGGTATGCGTTGTGGTGACATTCAAGGTTTGTCATGAATATTAATTATAATTACGGATATTGACTGTCACCATTTCATATGAACAACAACAATTTTTTGTGATTGACCTTTCATGGTCGTCAATATTAGTGCATATATGGTGACGTTCGTTTACCATCACCATTTCATATTTGGTGAGGGTAAAAAAAATCCATGATAAGCTCATTTGTGACCGGAAGGTCCATCATGAATAATGACTATAATGACAAACAGTGACCCTCACCATTTCGTATCAACAACAAAGATTTATGGTGACAGACCTTTCATGGTCTTCACTATTGATGTGTATATATGGTGGCATTCATTGAGCGTCACAATTTCATATTTTGGTGAGGGTCGAAAAATGTCACCATAATCTCATTAGTGATGGTTAAAGGAACACCTGTCACCAAAAAATTATCGACACCATTCCCTATGAATATCAGGGCATGATGGAATCGAACGACCAACCTCCTACTTGCAAAGAAGGTGCTCTTCCATTGAGCTAGCACTCTTTAAAGAATTCAAATTTAAACTAGAAATTGCCCCTAAATGTGCAAAGATACACCAAAGGAATAGAAGATCTAGGAAGACCAAAAGTTGCTAGAAATAACATGTTCAATATACATAATAAAAAGATACTAAGAATAAATATGATATTCGATATATATAATAAAAAGAAAATAACTCAATTGATTAATTTCCTTTATGATACCAAAACTATTCTTGATTAAATACTTAATATTTACCAAAACTACCAATGATTAAATACGTTTATAATTTTAGGAAAGAACATGATTTTCCTGTTACAATTTTGTTGTCCTGTCATGTCATGATTTAATATGGAGAATGGTTAAATACATACTGATTGTGATTTAATACAAGAAGTGTTTATTGTGATTATCTCATTGCAACTATGAAGATATAGTTCTAAATTTAATCCAATGAGTGTTTATTGTGATTATTAGATTGCAACTATGAATATATTATTCTAAATTTTAAAAATTATAGTAATAAAATCCATCTTCAACATGACTTTTGTCTTGAAGATGGATCCCCATTGGGATTCAAAACATCGACCATTGTTTCTTAACATTGTGGATAATCTAGAAATTTCTACAAATGACTTAACATTTTATATCATATAAGACAAATTTTGAGTCAGGGAACAAGTACATGGTTCAAAGTTAAAATATTTGTGTCAAGGGAAAGGAGATATCATATACAACTTTCTGAGTTGAGGTTATCACTAAAGAACATAGTCTTGAGTCCTAAACTAGTACTTAATAAGGGACTTCTAGAAATAAATGGGTACAAAATGTGAATTCATCCCTCATGAGTCATGGAAACCTTCAGAAAACTCTTGAGGCTTTACAACCACTACAACTGCACCCATCACACTACCTTTTTAGGTTGAATTGTCCACACTTGAGGCTTTGCAAGTTGCAACCATTACAGTTACACCCATCACACCACCTTTTTAGGTTGAATCGTCCACATGTCCTAATCCACAAAAGATGTAGTTGAATAGTCTGTTGTGTTGAATTGCACAAATTTTTCGCACAACTGACCATAATTCCTTGCATGTGATGAGTGCACTAGACATGTATCATGGGAGCCAAAAAACATGCAAACACAATTATCCGTGAAGTCCAAAATGGGGGGGATGCAACTAGAAAGAACAGATCTGGGGCAAATGCTCCCTTGCAATGAAATTGCAGATGTGACTCCTCATGAATAAAGAGCCATTCTTATCAAAATTTTCTAAGAGAAACATGTTTTAAACCTAAATGGATACAATTCATTAACTGCCTTGCAATCCTACTGTGTCATATCACCTTGAGCACCCCCAAACACAGTAACTCCCTTGGTAGAAAAGGCCAAATGACTAAATAAGTTTGCTCAAAATTTAAAAAAAAACATCCAAATATGGGAAGAATACACGAATTCCCAACAGGCTTGGGATTAGCACTAAGTAGCGAGGATTTCCACACCTTTGGTCAAGATTCCATTCTCACAAGCTTCACCCATGGGGGATAGGAAGTGATTGAACTTATGGCATTGGGATGTGATGAACCATGTGCATATATTGCAAACCCAAGCCTACCCTCATTCTCCTTAAGGAAAACACTGTTTACCAAGTTCAATTCGCATAGATTTTACCCAGCATGTGGAGGTAGTCATTGAACTTACGCCATCAAGAAGTGATTACACTTGTGTACATATTATGGACCCAGCGCCACCCCATGTTCTCCTTTCGTCCTCCAAAAATATGTTTGTCAAGCGAGTTGTGATCAAGTGGTAAATCAAATGTGCTATCATTAGAGAGACTCAAGTGTAATATCCCCTCAAGAACATGATGTCATGATTTAATGATGTCAATTTGTATTATCGTTTGATATCTCATCGATAACTAAGCCTAGGCAATTGGTCCTAGGAAATGTACTTCATAATTTTGATGAAATAGATACACCTTGGTCATGGCATTTAGGCCAAAGGTAGGCCCACTTTTTAAACTAAGGCTTATTCACTAATCAGAATATAGGGGATGAATATGTGAAGGAATAAATGAATAGGAGCACGGATATTAACGTATGAAGTAGATTCAAATTTGGCACATATTGAAAAGTATATTTGTTAGGCCTAAAATCATGCAATCCATGCATAGAATGGTTTACCAAACAAAGCATTAGAATAGAATGCACATCATACAATGTTTAAACCCAGGCAAGTGTAGAAGCCTTCATGTTCTACTCTAATCAAGAGAGTCCACATATTAAAGAGCTCCCCATTGATTTGTTAGATAATGTTATGCTAATGGGAGTGGATGTGAAGAAACTACCTTGAAAATCATTCCAATGAGAAGACATACACACGGCACAACAAACCCTAGCATTTGGTGAAATGAGCGCTTTCCATGGGAACATTTTTTCTAGGAGGATGAAAAAAGGTATCACACAGAATCTCTTTTAATTGTAAAGGCATGCATGGATTAATGGGAAATTCCCCTGTGAGCCTAGTTGAAGATATGCTGAAGAAAGAAATTTCAAGGATTTCTTTTGTAATATGAGGTTCATCATTGCATCCATATTTTTGTTTGTTTATTGCTAGAAATTCATTAAAATTTTCTCACAAAATTGGTCTTCATATTAGGGAAAATTTGGTAATTTGAAGAAGGGATTTGGTTGAGGTGTTCCTATCAATTTCCCTTGTCAATTACTATTAAGTTAGACAAATTACTGATGTCATTTCAGTTCATGGTAGGACATATTTGAATTTCGTAGTACAATCACCCCTTTTCTTGCCATGAATGTGTATTAAGGAGCACCTTTGTAAGGGCCCTCTATGTAATTTTTGAAATATGGAAAAAAACATTCATAGGTTTAAATTTTTGCATGTTGTAATAGCACTATCATGCCATCCACATTCACAATTTCAAACCCTCTGAAGGTTGCCACTTGACTCCATTTTCCCTAATTGGATAGGCACTAATCCACAATAATCCCAATCTTCCATCACAATCTATTTCTAAAGATATCTCGTATTTTAATTAAGGAAACCCCCCTTGTTCCAGGTGATAGATAGCCAAAAGAAAGAGAGGAAAATATTGTGGTGATAACAAACAAATGCTCTTAGTTCACCTAACGATTGTACATGTGTTTTAAGGTTTTACCACTTAAAGTGCAGGTTTGTGAGGTAACAAGAATCATCACTGTATCTTAGCATTTTTATAAATGTTAATGTTGCGCATTGACCTATATAGAAATAAGAAACAAGTTGTCTTTATGTTAGATGGAAAAACAACTTAGGATAGTAGTTGTGGATTCACCCCTTCAATCTTTTAAAATATTAGAGTCTTTGCTTTATTTTTGTTTTACATTTTCATCATTACCATAGGTCCATTTTAGAAATCTATTATACTAATTCTTTAATGGAGTAAATTCAAAGAAAACATATGACCACACTACATGGATGTGATCTTTCAAATCATATGACATAATTTTGAAAAGAAAAGGAAAAATAAGGACGGGTATGAGAAATGTCTTCTTTGTAATAGAATGGGTGAGACAGAATGATGACCCACAAAAGTAAAAAACTTAAAAGAGTTGCAGGATGCTCTTCTTACACTCGAGGAGATACACATTTTCCTTGAGAGGGATCTCTACAATGTGGTCCTTCAGGGGGAAATGATAGTTTGTAAGGAAAGGGGTTGCATTACAAGGGGTGCCAAGGTGCATTCTCGACTATAATGGATTTTTTAAGACGATGAGGGATCCAAATTCTAAAGCCTACTTTGAATACTTGAAAAGAAAAGTGGTAGTTACAATATTCTTGGTTTGCATCAACGGGATGGATCTCTTGTAGAGGATCAAACAAATCTCAAATGCATGATCCAATTTTATTTTCAAAATATTTTCTCTTAATTCTTTTACGGATCATGTGGTGGCTATCGGGAATGCTCATTGTAGAGTCATTCCATGCAATATTTCTATCTATTAGTGTAGTTATTGAGTCAAATTGGATAGTGAATTCTTCAAAGAGATGGGTTTTTTAGCTCTTATTTCTATGAAGAATAGCGATTCATCGACAATGGATGGCCTTTTTTGTGATTTTTTCATTAGGAATGGATGGCCTTCATCCTGATTTCTACAAGGCCATGTTGAACAAAATACAAGTTTATTTATATTATTTGACAGCTAAAAATTTCTCTTCTAAAATGCTATCTAAATCTCTCAATCAAGGCCTTAGTAAACACATTACCAAGAATGTAACTAGGGGCACCATGGAGGTTGAAGCCTCGATACTTTCCTCGGTGTCTCATACAAGATCATGGCTAAAGAAATGGCTCTCAATTGCATGGAAGGTAGTTCAACAAGATGAGACAGGTTTTGTATAGGGTCCAATTATTCTAGACAAGTAATCTAGACTTGAGAGGCCTTGGAATGGGCTTGAGACAGTGGATAGTAGCCTTGTTTTCTACAGATTGGAGCTTCATCACATACATGTTGGTTTTTATTGTACTTTGGACCATGATGTGTGGCCATGGTGAACACAGTACTCTCTAATGCATCAACATTTATCCTTCTAAGTAACTCATTATCCCCTGAAATTGTGCTAAATAAATCTATTTGTCAATGGTGCCTCTTTGCCCCAGATTTGTATATTTGAAAATGGATGCCTTACATCCCCTATTTGAATTTGTTAGGAATCAGGGGCAAGTGAAGGACATATCATGTCTTTATGGGTCAAACATGGTCAAAAATCATTTTGCTAATGGATCCTTTATTTCTATGATAAAAATTAAAAACAAAATTTTTTACTCTGAGTGCCATATGTAAAATAGGTCACCAGTGCTCTATTTCATTCTAGCGCACCGCTTATGTACTGTTTGGAAAAACATTTTTTTATTTTGTGTAAATAGGTGCACCATGTAGCATATAACGCACCGGGACTCCTAGTTGAAATATAGCACCGTATGGTGGTCCCTTGTTTGCGTGGGGCATTTATAATAATAGGTCGCACTGCCCCTTCCATGACACCATATGCTACAAAAAAATAACACTAGATTATTTTTATTAATTTTTCTGTGTTAATCGGTGCGGTGGTTAACATGTAACGCACCAGTGCTCCTTGTTGACATGGAGTACAGTACAGTGTGTTTTATACTGTTTGGGCAGTGCGTTTATAAGAACATGATGCACTGACGTCAATGCGTACATCATTTAAAAGCGCACCAGTTTCTTGATGTATATTTTTTTTACCTGAAAAAGTTGATAATTTATTTATAAAATATATTAATGAATATGGTACATGTTTCATATTGATAAATAAATGGCTGACAAGAGATCAAGTAACAAAAATACTGATAACAAATCAAGAAAAGCAAAAAAGGCAAGTTCTTTGTAAATTATTAACAGAAAATATTATTTTAGAACTATATGTAAGTTTAACTAATATGTATTATTTACTGTGTATCATGCAGAGCCACAAAATGATGAAGCTCAATAAGATTATTTCTGATCTAGGACCTAAATAGCATAAAATCTTGATAGAAAAATTGCAAAAGGATGAATCAGTTGAATGAAGAACTACTATCGATCCAATATGAGTTTATTTTTTAATTTTCATTAATAATATACTTAAAATTATTATATAACATGTTTCAAATAATCTATTAATTCACATCTGTTTAATGTTCTACAGGGACCAACAACTCAGAAAAGGAATGTTGTTTTAAGAAAAGAAAAAAATAGAACATGCAAATGAAATTGAATTTCTCATTAGCTCATCTGGAGTGGTGATGGAGGTTAACGAAAGGGGGAAAAAATTTCACAAAATTTTGAGGGATCTAGTGGAACGAATGTATAGACGTTATTTCCACTTACAATACAGAAATCAATCCAATAATTCCAAGAACCAAACTTTATCTAAACTATAGGAAGAGTTTCCAGAGAATTGGTCAATGAGAAATGTCAAAATTTTAATAGCAAAAACGCACAACAACAAAAAAGGAGGAATGAAAAAGTAATATCCCTTTAAATGTTTTCTAGAATTATTTATAAATATTACTTTTTTAAAATTTAATTTTCGTATATCAATATAAAAATTAAATAATTTATTGTCATGTTAAATTTTTAGGAAGATTATGAAAATCTCAAAAGATGAACAAGCTAATATCAGAAATATGCCAATAGGAATGTACAAAAAGGTGTACAAGAAGATGGTCACAGAAATGGACAAAATTGCATTGTAGGAGGATCCATCTCAACAACAACGTGCTTCAAATGTAATATGCAATAACTGAATTTTTCTATCATTAGGTACAATAAATAAACAATTTAGCATTAAATATTAATTTTCAAGTATTTTCTTGTAGAAAAGAAAAGAAAATGGGACACATTCAGCACATAAAACAGGACGACAAGGAAGAAAAGGGTTAATATCTAAGTTTGTGAGTAATTTTACTTCTTTATAACAACTTAACTAGATTTCATTTTTGTATATTTTAATTTTTTTTACAAAAATCGTCATTGAATGTCTAAAACAGGTGCTAACATACAAAGAACCATCAAACAAATTGATTGAAATTGGGTTAAATATGGGTTGTGAGTATATGTTGGCATATCAAAAATTAATTGTGGAATTTGTAAGCATCTATCAATATTGTTTTAATTAGCTCCATTTATAATTAATAGAACAAATTAATATTTTATATTAAATATATGATTTGTTATGGGGTATAAAACTTGCAGGAAACACAGCATGGAACTGCGCCAACAGATGAAATCTTGAAAGATGGCATAGTACATGGTTTTGAAAGAATGTGTATAGTTCATGAATCAAATGTTTCTATGGTGCATCATTTCTTTTCAATTTACATTGATGTATATTATTTAATATTACAATTTCATTATTCTCACTAATGTATATACACTCATTACAATTTATTTTTATGTTTGTAGATGGAAGGTGAAGAAGAAGAAAACAATCAACATTGTGAAAAAAACATTCCTGAAAATAACCGAAGTCATTGTTACACAGCATTTTGTCACCGTCCCTGCAATATGCATCCCGCACATTGGAGGATCATTTATGTGACTTATATGTAGGGTCATACCTTGCAAAAAGTGTCATTGCATCCCTTGCCATGAGAAGAACATTTCCTCTGTTGACTTTTCCTGGAACAGACCATCAAAAACACATGATTTTTGGTTGGTGCTGGTAGGAAGTTATGGCCTCACACCGATAAGGGAAATTAGCATTGGGCCCCGCTCCCATTAGCGCTTTGTCTCAGTGGACTGCCCGTGTCGAGCTGTTTTTGGAAAGTTTTTTAAATATAGAAGTGAAGTTTCCATTTCCAACCACTTCGTGAGCAAGTCATGTATGGTTCCACTAAATAACGTTGAGCACCCTCATTTGGCCTCTTGTTCCCTAATTTTGGGCAAAACACCCAAAGGATAAGGCCTCCCTTCCACCATTTAAGTAATCCCAACCTCCTCCTCTCCTTATATAAATACATCTCTCTCACATAGGTGAAACTAGTTGAATGGTTTGGATAGCTGAACATTTTGGAGAATAGCTGAAACAGTTTGATATAGCTGGTGTGAGATAGAGCAGAGTGAGAGACCCTTTTCAAGAGAGAGCTTAGGCTTATTTCCTCACCATGTCAAAATTCCCCAACGAATGCTCGAGACACATTTTGACTGGACCTGTTGAAGGAGGCTGCAACGTCAAGGCTCATTTGGTTGTAATCTCTTTCTTTCTCTTAATATATACATGATTGATGTTTTGGCTGTCGTCTTGTGTTGATGTGATTTATCTTACACAATACGTTTGATTCTCCTTGAACAATTAGATAGTTATGAATGCAAACTTTGTTTCATATGTTGATTTCATTCTCTGACTGTAATATCCCAAAATAGGGAAAATCAACACTATTGGGAATATCTTAAGATATTCCAAAAGTGGAGCTACAGCAATCCATGAACATAATAATGAAAGAGCAGTGTTACATCAACTCATAAAATGTAAGAAGAGAATATATCCATATTATTAGTCTTATAGTAGCAAATAGATACAAGATCTTGAGGAAAGAGTTACTCAAGATAGGCAAAATCAGCCTCAAGAGACATGTACATAGAATATGAAAAACACTGCTACACAAGGATACCCAAGGCTATGAAAACACAATTTTATAAGGAGAAATTGCTGCTAGCAAATTTCAATACATGGATATACAAATGTATGGCTCATACAACATTGGGAGTGAAGATCTGATCTCCCAAAGATAATTTCAAGACAAGCCTAGAAGGATTGGCTGAAATATGCAAAAGTGGAAAAATGTCGAAGTTGTAGTCTCAAGACTGAGTAGCAACTGCAACTCAAGAACTCGATGGAGATGGCTGAAGATGATGCATAATCTGAACAAGTAGACCTCCTCCAATGGATCTTCCAAGTGAAAGGCTGATCCTATCACTGAAGATCTCACCCTCCAAACACTCTCTGCAACCCTCACTACAGATGCACACTGAAAATAACACAGTCTAGGAAAAGGACTGCGTTGTAGGAGAAACAGAATGTATTGGCCAAATTCCAAGATCGAAAATAAGCTCTAGAATCTTCTTCACTGGTGTCCCAAAGGAAAGGAAGCTTTCTCTTTTGAAAAAAAATCCCCGGAAGTGGTGTTGTCAACCCTCCACTGCAACAACCTACAACACAACCCAACTCTCAACAGAAACTGCGCTGTAGCTAAAGGAGGTAGCTTGGCCTCAAGCCTAGATGTGGAGAAATGAAGTGAAAAATCCTTCAAGAGGCCTCTCTTGAAAGGAGAAGGAATTCCTAAACAGGAAGTCCTTGTGCTAAGCAACATTGCAACTCTACTAAACAACAAGAGAATGCCAAATAGTCTTCTAGACCATAAAATCAATAATCAATAACATGAATAACAATGCCTTCCTTGCCCTCATTTTAAACAAATGGAAGCCCTCTCACCATGGGTCCCACTTATTAGGGTTTACTTCACCAAAGAACCCTCCTCCCATTCATACTACGTTGGCTCTCAAAGTGTTCTCCACCTCCTATCCCATCACTGTTGACTTGGTCAAACTTGACCTTGTCTCCATGCAAATATCCTCTTTCACACATAAGGGTGTGAAATCCAGCTCTTATGACTATCCCCTTTCACATTATGAGGGATTTTATTCATATTTTTAATATGCATGGGCTTCCTTACCCATTTATTCAGCTGCTAGGTGATAAAAACAAAAATGAATATTCCAATTAGCTGCATGCTAAATTTGGAATATTACAGTCCTCCCCTCCCAAATGTTGCTTGTCCTCAAGCAACTGTAAGGATAGAACTAAATAGCCTCCTTTTCTCCCCCTGTAGCATCCTCATATGATAAATTCCTCCAAGGATCAAGACGTTGTCTCATCAATATGTCTCCAAGATGTCCCTCCCAAGTATGCAGGCTAGCTTTTGGTGTGCATCCCAAATAGATATCATCATGTAAATCATCCATGGAGGCAACAATGGGCTATCTGAGGGTCTATTTGAGACATGGAATATGAAAGGTATTGGGAACTAACATTCCCATTTGGATCCTCCATTCCAAAGCTATCAACCATACAAAATGAGTCACCCTCCAGAATGGTAACTAATACAAATCATCCTCCACCTTGAGCTCCTGCAATGTAGGTGGGCTGAAAATTTGATCATGGTAGACAAGATAGCCTACCCCACACTGTCCTCGTCTCCAGTTATGATAAGTGTAGAGTGTTTTTTGATCCTGGGCTACAATAATGTTTCCCTTAAGAGGCACGATGAAGACTATATCTTCAAAGATCTCTCCTCCAGCGCTGTGAATCAAGCTGGCCCAAATCATGATGAATAGGACATGATCATCATATGGCATCCAAATGAGAAGATTACTGAAGGTTCTATATATTTTTGGAAGGTACCAACAGTCTCCCAAGTGGTTATAGCGTAGTTTTTCTAAGTTTTGCTTCAGAGAATGGCATGGCAAGTTGTTTTTTGAGAAATATTTAGTTGTACATGTCAACACCTCTACTAGTGAATATTAAAAGGCTTGGTGAATCAACCGAGCATACATAAAAGAATAATGAAACATTTTCCCAAGACTACATAAGAGATGGTTGTCTCCATCACAATAGTTGGCCAAAAGATAACCATGGAGCCCAAAGAGAAGCTTGCTCTCTTGTGGATCAATGTACTGAATAGAAATGGTAAGATCATACAAATACTGCGTTAGATAACTCATGTATGTAAAAGAAAAATTCTTACCATGTGTTGGAAGTAAGATGATATATGGATCTAGGAATAAGCTCTCCATAGTAGTAGGACATATTCCTATGAAGGGAAATGTACCATGTGTTGCATGAATATCCTCCTTCTCATGCTTGGAAATCCAAGCTAAGAAGATCACACCTTAGTAATAAATGTCTCCATCCACTACTCCATCACTCTCATCTCCTCCTTGTCCACCAAGGGCATCATATGTGAAGTGATCCTGGGAACACCCCATCAATAAACCCCAGCTCCAAGGTGACAACATTGTTGGCCTATGAACATAAGCTCCTGCCATCCCATAACTCCATTCTTTGACATGCCCATTGTCAAAAACATCTCCCACAATGCTGCCATATATAGGAAGCTACTTCCAAAGTGGAAGCACCTCCTGATCGTCTAAGGCTAAGGAGTAGCCCCTTTGTAGCAAGATAGTGCCATCTCCTACTCCTACAACATCATGCAAAATGTGAGAGAAAATTTTCCCTTGCCCTCCCAAGGTCCCCCAAAGCAACAAAATTTTTTTCTGCCTCCTCATACCTCCATCATACAAATCGTGTGGTGAAGACATAATTATCATATCATCATAATGCATCCACACTCCTTGCTTCCCAATGATGAAAGTATCTTGCCAAGTTCATTCCTCCCTCATACCCTTTAAAAGAGGATATGTCTCAATATGGCCAAACTCTTTTAAGAGTAGCCAGCATAGCCATGCCTCCTGTTGCCCGGTGTCATAAATTTGCAAGTGGCTTACTAGATTCTTGCTTTCCATCCACCCCCATTCATCCCAATGTGGGTGTCTCCTATCATGCTCCACCTTGGTATCCTTCCAATGAATACTACCAACCTCCCAAATCAGATTTTTGTCTTTGCATTTCATGGGATATTGAAATTCAATCCCCTCAATGACCAAGTTTATCCCATAAGGATCCAAATAGGTGGTAGGAAAAAACCTCCCATCATGATGTGTAGGGCTCAAGAAGTATCCAACACAAAAATGAGAGATGTTATCCATCCTAAGATGTCCTCCATCATCTATCTGATCCCCATTTGTTTTGTATATGGGAAGGTCATTGGAATATCCCAATAATGGGTGGGCCCCCAACTCATCACTACTGCTAAGTGATAGCGTTGTTAATATTTTCAATGATGTACTTATTGTCTCATTCTCCAACTCAAGGATGAACATATGGTTTTTTGTAAGTTTATTTGGAATAAGGTTCATCCTCTCCTCCAAGTTTTCAAACCCCAACCTCAAGTGTGGCATAGAACTCTTCAATGGTATATGAGGATGATGGTCCCTCCCTTCCTTGCACAAGTCAAGGTGGCACAGTGCAGTGAAATTATGTTGCTCTAAATAAGCAGCATGTAATGGTATACTACCCTCCATAGAATTTGATGAAACAATAGGAGATGAGAACTTAAGCATACCTTGGTGAAATTTGGAAGAATATTGTATGCATGCAATATTTTCTTCCTCTAATGTGTCGGCTCCCCCAACTACTGATGTAGAAGGATTCTCCTCCAAGGTTGTGACAGCGCTGGTACAAGTCTCCTCCGATGGTGGTGAGGGCTTCTCCTCCTTTGTTTTCTCTTTGCCAAACTTTCTAATCAACCTTTGAGTAAACTTAGCAAAAGTATGCACTCTTGCATGACACAAATGGTTGAACCAACAAATATTGGCCTCACCCTCAAGGTGCAGCGCTGTAATTTCTACAGTTTCTCTCTCTACCAATAGATTTAGTAGGAAGAATGCATTAAGTTTTCTTGCCCAAGCCCTTGTTGTAGAGGACCCAACAAAGGTAGAAAATAGAAACCTATTGCCCTTGATTCTTCTTGTGTTGCATGGTCTCTTCTCCTCAATTGAATGAACTGAGGGAAAGCTAGAGTCTCCCTGAAGGCTCTAGGTTGAGATTTGTACTCATCAAGGTATTCACTTAGGATCTTGTGATCCAAGTGTCCTTCATGTTTCTGCAATTTGTCCTCTTCTTCAAAAGGAAAGGGCACAGTCCCTGTTAAGTCCATATATTAATAGTGTAGTCCCTTATTATGTTAGTGTAGCCCCCCTTATTATTATTGTTGTACCCCTGTAACCCCCATATTGTTATTATTGTGCCCTTACCTTATTATTGTTAGGTCGGCTAGGATTACATTGTGGCCCCACTAGGATTACATTATGGCTCCATGGACTCTTATATATAGAAAGGAGGTTTTGTCATTTGTATAATCCAAGAATTGTTCATTCATGTAATGTATTAGAGGTTGCCCCCTTGAAGTGGCTTATTTCTAAGGCATTGATATCTCTTTTCTTCTATTTTTGGAGCTGGTTTCACAACATTTGGTATCAAAGCTTTGGATTCTAGGGTTTCGCTACTCCAAAGAGGTCATCATGGCATGTTCGCTATAACGTTTTTTCTACGAAGGTTCAAAATCTGAAATTGTTAGAGTGCGAAGCCGAAATCCTGAGGAACATCTTCATAGGATTTGAGAGCTTGGTTCACAATATTTTCAGAGATATGTTCTGTGGAAGTTAGGGAATTTTGCAGGCTCCTAAATTTCACTTAAAAAGGTCATCGTGGAATTTTCACTATAACTTTTTTTCTATGAAGGTTCAGAAGCTAAAAGTCTTAGAGTGCGAAGCCAAAATACTGAGGAACTGTGTCACAAAATTTTAGAGCTTTGTATGCAACATTTTTGCAGATATGATCTATGGAAGTTAGGTCATTTTCAGGCTCCCGAATTTCATCTCAAAGAGGTGATCATGGGAAAATCTTCATAACTCTCTCTCTGAGCGTTGGATTGGAATTCTATAAAAATTGACTGGAAGTAAATGGACTATATTTTTCTTTCTATAAATTTTAGAGCCAAAGGAGAAAACAGTAACACGTGGCAAGTCGTAAAATTTTTCTCTACTGAACCAGACCATAATTAGGTCATTGTGGAAGATTCGACATAGCTTTGCCTTGAAGAATCCAAATCAAGTCATACCTGTGGCATTTGAAAGAAGCTTCAGAGGAATATTGCAAGGCCAAATTTCAGATATTTAGGATCTGTAAGTATAGAGATAAGTCAATTTCAATATCAAGCTCCTCAAAAGCAAGAAAAAGGTGTGTATTTGGTTTTTAAAATTGCATAACGTTTGTTTGAAAAAACAGTTTCAAGTGATTCCAAGGGCATATTTTAGAATTTTTATCAGTATTGGGTTCTATAACGTCTCAAAAAAATAATTTCATACCCATTAAGCTCTCAAAAATCTATACTATGACGCATGAAGAGGAAGAATTGCAGTGTGAGATATCAAAATTATGGTACCGAGTGCAACAAATTTCGATCTTATGAAGAGTAACTGAAGATGACCTAAATGGTTTAAAAGAAGAAATGGAGGCTAAGTTGGATGGTTTGAAGGATCAAATAATAGCTAATATGGATCATAAATTAGTGGAAGATCACATCGAGCATCAACAACAAGTTCTCCAACTCTCAAAGGATAACCTAACTTTGGTGCAGAATCTAATGAAACAACATGAAGATCAACATCACATCGAAAGAAGTTTTGAAGCAGTCACAGAAATAAGAAATTGACAAGTACGATCAATTTCAGAGTATCTTAGCAAGTGGAAGAAATTTCCTGTAGAAGATTCCACAGGGGAGGATAAGAATTTTATACAGAAGCATCAAGAAATAATCAAGCTTTGAGGACAACACTTGTTTGAAGGAGAGGGGAAAGTTAAGTCCCTATATTAACAATGTAGTCCCTTATTATGTTAGTGTAGCCCCCCTTATTTTTATTTTTTTACCCCTGTAACTCCCATATTGTTATTATTGTTCCCTTACATTATTATTGTTAGGTCGGCTAGGATTACATTGTGGCCCCATGGACTCCTATATATAGAAAGGAGGTTTTGTCATTTGTATAATCCAAGAATTGTTCATTCATGTAATGTATTGGAGGTTTTCCCCTCGAAGTGGCTTATTTCTAAGGCGTTGATATCTCTTTTCTTCTATTTTTGGAGCTGGTTTCACGACAATCCCACTGCTTCTTCTTTGCTTGACCTCCTTGTTGAGGTCCTTCTTGCTTCTGAAAAGAGATGAGAGAAGGCTCATTCTCTCCAACATTCTGATATTCTTCTTTTATTTTGATAGAATAATGGTTGAAACTCACAGACTGAGCCAAAATTATGCTCTGATACCGCTGTAATATCCCAAAATAGGGAAAATCAGCACTATTGGGAATACCTTAAGATATTCCAAAAGTGGAGCTATAACAATCCATGAACATAATAATGAAAGAGCAGTGTTACATAAACTTAGAAAATGTAAGAAGAACATATAGCCATATTATTAGTCTTATAGCAACAAATAGATACAAGATCTTGAGGAAAGAGTTACTCAAGATAGGCAAAATCAACCTCAAGCAAAATGTACATAGAATATGAAAAACACTTCTACACAAGGATGGCCAAGGCTATGACTGCATAGTTTTATAAGGAGTAACTGTTGTTAGAAAATGTCAATACATGGATATATAAATGTATGGCTCATACAAAATTGGGAGTGAAGATCTAAGATCCCAATGACAATTTCAAGACAATCCTGGAAGGATTGGCTGAAATTTGCAAAAGTGGCAAAATTCCAGAGTTGCAATCTCAAGACTGAGTAGCAACTACAACTCAAGAACTAGATGGAGATGGTTGAAGATGATGCATAAGCTAAACAAGTATAACTCCTCCAATGAATCTTCCAAGTGAAAGGCTGATCCTATCATTGAAGATCTCACCCTCCAAACACTCTCTGCAACCCTCACTACAGATGCACACTGAAAATAACGTAGTCTAGGAAAGGGATTGCGCTGTAGGAGAAAGGAAATTTATTGGCCAAGTGCCAAGATCTGAAATAAGCTCTAGAATCTTCCTCACTAGTGTCCCAAAGGAAAGGAATCTTCCTCCTTTGAAAAAAAATCCCTGGAAGTGGTGTTGTCAACCCTCCACTGCAACACCCTGCAACACAACCTAGCTCTCAACAGAAACTGCATTGTAGCTGAAGGAGGTAGCTTGGCATCAAGCCTGAATGTGGAGAAATGAAGTGCAAACTCCTTCAAGAGGCCTCTCTTGAAAGGAGAAGGAATTCCTAAACAGGAAATCCTTGTGCTAAGCAGGACTGCAACTCTGCTAAACAGCAACAAAATGCCAAATAGTCTTCCAGACCATAAAATCAATAATCAATAACATGAATAAAAATGGCTGCCTTGCCCTCCTTTTAAACAAATGGAAGCCCTCTCACCATGGGTCCCACTCATTAGAGTTTCCCTCACCAAAGAACCCTCCTCCCATTCATACTACGTCGTCTCTCAAAGTGTTCTCCACCTCCTATCCCAACGCTTTTGACTTGGTCAAACTTGACCTTGTCTCCATGAAAATCTCCTCTTTCACACATAAGGGTGTGAAATCCAGCTCTTATGACTATCCCCTTTCACATTATGAGGGATTTTATTCATATTTTTAATATGCATGAGCTTCCTTACCCATTTATTCAGTTGCTAGGTGATAAAAACAAAAATCTATATTCCAATTAGCTACATGCTAAATTTGGAATATTACACTGACCTTCGTGTAGGCACCTAAGTACCATAGCTGAAGGATCGCGACGTGTCAGGATGAAGATCAGGAGACTGCCACCACATCTATGACAACTGCATTGGATCAAAGGTAGGAAAATCTATCCCGACTTAGTTTCATTTATTAACTAGAAATCGACGCATTATCATGTTCTCTTGCTGCTAGACCCACCCTAGGGCTAGAGGGATCGCCTCTATACGTAGAGGGGATTTACCTACACAACAAGTTGGCGAATTTTTTAGGGATAAATGTTTGTTTGTCGTCTCATTGTTTGTTGAGCGTTTGGCTTGTCAAGTCAAATTTGGTTGTTTAATCGTTTTTCTGCTTTGCCTGACTTGCCTGACTATTTTAAAAAACCCTGTTCAATTCTAGAGTCTGAAGTCTAACCTCTCTTCAGTGGTTTTATTTTTTCCCATGGTTTTCTATCTTGGTGCGGTTTTTCCTTGAACAGTCGCCCTAAGTAGCACATGTTTCTCTTTTCACAGGTGCGCCAACCCCTGTTGGGTGCGGATTACAGCGTAACAGTTGCGCTGAATCATGTAGGATTTGATTTAACCTCTTTGCTGAGTTTTTGTTAGAAGTTCTTGGCTATAGATTGGTTTTTTACCTTGTAATTGGTCTATTGGGATTGTTTTGACTCTGTAGTCTCGGTCTTTTCAACTGTTTGTCCATCATATTATTAGTGGAGTTTGTAGCCTAGGATTTCTAGGTGTCTTGTGCTGTTTTTTCGGCCCTCTCCTCACTGAAACCTCTAAGTTAAGTTTGAGTCACTTTGATATTTTTCATTTTAATTCGTTGACAGTGTTAGCCACCTATAAATTTGTTATAGCAAAAGGTGGCTAAAACTTTTGGAGCCTTCAAGGAACAAATTTCATTGCTAAAATTTTTTGGCTCTTGAAGACTCTTGAAGGCCTCTTGCTTCTGTCCGAATCTTCACTACTATGCCCACTCCCCATTCAGAAATCCTGCTGATTTCCAAGCCAAAATATTGCTGCAATGACCCTTTTTTTCCCTCCCCCCTCTTCCAAAACTAACCTTCATTTTCTCCCCTTTTTTTCTCCATAAAACTCCTTTGTTTTCATGATTCCTCTTCTTCCCTTCATGAAAATCACTTTTACAAAGTTAAAGACTCACTCTTTAACCTTACCGAAACCCCCAAATCCATTGAAAACCTTGAAAAATTTCGTGAAAATCATGTTTTTTATGTATTAGGCTTGAGCCCCCTTGGGCTAAAGTTTCTAACTACTTCTGATCATATGCCCACACCCTGGGACCAAGCGCTAACTCTAGAGGCGCTTATCGCATCGCACAAACCCAAGAGTGCGAGTCTTTGTGCCATATTCCCAAGTTCCGATGCGATTAGCTTTGTATTATAAAAACCCCGATCATATTGTTTATATATATATATATATATATATATATATATATATATATATATATATATATATATATATATATATATATCACAATGAGCATAGCCAGCGCTAAAAACCATTGAATAATCCATGCCCGATCTCTTCTTTCCTTTGTAAATGTTAAAAACCCATTTATCCAAAGTTTAAACTAAAAAAACATAACCACGTGTTGAATATAAAATGGGTAGATTGAAAGACTGATTGCGCAATCGCAATCGCAGAAAATACAATGGGTTGATTGAAAAGCCCATGTCTGAACTTCCGATATGCGATTGGCCCTTGTTATACAAAGCCCTGGTCATATGTTTCTCCATGCACCTAATGGCCCCGCAATCGGGCGCCCATCGCATTGCTTAATTCAAATAAGTTGATTGAAAAGCCCATATCCGATCTTCCGATATGCGATTGGCCCTTGTTATACAAAGCCCTAGTCATATGTTTCTCCATGTGCCTAACGGCCCCGCAATTGGGCACCTAACCCTATTAAACATATCTCGCCCCCCAAAAATCATAAAACCTTATGTTATTTTCAAACTTTGGGTTTTTAATTATTTTCTAAAGTTTTCCCGCCGGTCCGAATTTCAAGCAATCTCCACCGTCGATCTGATCCACAGATCCGATGGTGCGGAACCTATCAACCCCGGTGGACCCCGCCAGCCGTGTGCTGTTGCCCAAAACCGCGTGGTTTTTATCGCACCGCCTTTCGGCGGACGGTGGTTTTTTCCTGATCGCCAGCAATTCCATACACCTCTCGACATGTGGCTTGGCAACTGTTCCAAAAACTGCTCTCCATCGCGCATTAAAGTTTGGATGTGGACGTGCAGTGATATTCATATCCACCGTCTGATCTGGAGAGGGCCATCCGACAGCTATCCCTTGACGAAGATGATCGATGTTTAAACGGGCTAGGGCGCGGCATTCAATCAATTTCTGCCATCGATCTGATTTGCAGATCGACAACTCACATTCCATTTGCCCTGTCTCGCCGCTTTGACTTTCAAATTCTGCTCCCGACCATAGATCTCTGCGTGATCGACGGCTCAGATTCATTCTCGACGACTTAGTTTTAATATTTTTTCTGTTCGTTCTATGATCTCTCTCAATCAATCCTGACCGTTGGATGATGCCATCCAATGGCCACGCTTCCTCCACACATCCTCCGAAGCAGTCAACCTATATATGCATGGATTTCATAACATTTTTCGTATTTTGCAGGGTTTCACGTGATTTTCCGCTATGATTGAAGCAAATTCGAAGGTGGAGGGTGAATATCCTCCTGCCTTCGATTCACCAGGAGAAATCATTCACAGGTGTTAAATCCATGTTTTCATCAGTGTTTCATGAGGCATTGATGCCGTATAACCCTGCGTTGCCTTGCACACTATCGAAAAACACAGTAAATTGGGCACAGTCAGAGAGTATCAGTTTCGAAGACTAAAATGTACTAGGACAAAATATTAAGTACAAATTTTGCGGGGTTCATGACTAAGAATGTTTATCACAAGCCTAAACCCCGACTTAAACACAGTTTAAAGGAAAATCCAAGTGTTTTATTAACGGAAAAGCCTCCACCACCACATCTGAGGCCAATTGATTCCTCAGCTACCACAGTGCCACTTGCTCCTCAAAGTACTCAATCAGAGGCCGAAGTTATTGATCAAATGGAGATTTTTGCCTCAGCGCAACCAGAAAGTTACTTCTCCAAGGAAACTTAAAGCAAAAAATATCTGTAGAGTAACTCTGACATCACTGAGAGCCTCAAAGGTCAACAAAAGCTCCCACCAAGCTTAATTCATAAGTGTAAATCAATTAATACAGTGAAACACCTGTACACTTCTTCATTGAGCCCCCCAAAGGCCAAGAAGACATTAAAGTCCGTATTAATTAGTTTTGAGATCTTTTATCAGATCTCACCTCCTCATTCTTCTATATATACTTCAGTAGAAGATGAGTGAGGGGTTGGTTGTTCAGTGTAATTGCTGAACATTGTATTGTAACTGAGTTGAAGACTGTTGATTGTAAATAGTGATTCACTGGCTCTGGGAGCTCTTCTTGTAACAGATAAGTTAGGTTGTGAAAGAAGGATGAATTAACACACTGGACTTGAAGATTGTAACTGGTTTGGAGCATCAATACAAGCTGATTTATGGGATCCTAGTCTATGTTGACGGTGATGTTTTTCTCATTGTAACTTGTGATTTCGTTTTTGTTTTCATTGTGTTTCATATTTTCTTATAAAGAACAACATGCATAGGTTTAGGACCTACTGTATATCAGTAACCTTCTCTAACTGAAATCCTTATCTAAATGTTTTCTTCAAACTGCGTTATTTAGGAATGATTTAATTCAGTTTAAGCATAGGAATGATGGCGTTCCCTCGTCTTATTGTCTTAGCTGAATATTATTATTGAATGTTACTTTCAGTATATGCCGTGTGAAGATGAACTGAGGGAGATATGGTGAGCCCTGGTCCCAGTCTTGTTTGCAAAACTTTCTGATTGTTTCCCTTAGAATGTGTTAAAAGCTGGCTAGTTTCAAAGTACTTACCATATCTTAGGCCATTCTGTGTTATCTTTGTGATTGTCTTGAAAGTAACCAAGTAAAGTAGAGCTAGGAGAGGATTTGTGGTGAGCCCGACCCGGTAGTTTCTACTCCAAAATTTGCCTTCAATTTTCCCTTTGTTTTTTTATATGTTTTCTATTGGAAGTGTATCAAAGGTTGGCTAGTTTCAAAGTACTTACCAGATCCTAGTTTTCTTTCATGTTTTTCTTAAGTGCTTGGTCAAAGGCTGGCTAGTTTCAAAGTACTTACCAGATCCTAGGCTGCTCTTTGTTCTTCATCTGTTTATTTCCCCTTCTTGATGTATCATTTCATTCCATAAATCAAACTTTAAAGAGATCCTTAGACATATATGACTTGCCCCATATACCACTCTTGCCTCTTGCTGCCCCAATTAAACCCTATTATGACTCCATAGCCCAATGGACTGAAAACCTGCAATTATCTGTCATCTTGGCCAAAGCTTACTCTCGTTGCTTGCAACTTCTCACCTTTGGAACTCTTTGCATTTGAGACTGTTCACCTCAAATAGTGATCATGCTCAACCATCCAAAAACAAAACAAACCCTTGGCCTTCATAACTAGCCTAATATCATCACCCTAAACTTCAAAGACAAATCCATCTTTGCACTTATTGGAGAGATCCCTCTCTAGATTCAGGAGGGCTAGATCCTAGAATCCCAAAGTGGTTGAAATAATGTTGCCCCTACAGTCGGACTTTTGCCAATCTTGCTGATTACAGGGATCCAACATTTTTGGCGATTCCGCTGGGGAACTTTCCCCTTAAAATATTCATAGGACCTTGTGAATAAAAATCAGCCTTGTCAAGCACTACCAAGAAATGGTAATTATGATGAAACTTGTTTGAATCAGTGACAAACTATGCAAACCCTAGGATTCTCATAATACTTTATCTAACCCTGAAGAATCAGCTAGCTTAGCCATAAGAGTAGACTGTCTTTGTCTCACAACCGTAGCTAATTTTTGAAACAGAGTTAGGATATTATTAGAAACCACATAACTAAAAAATAACTCAGAAAAACAAAAAATATTTCAGATTGGTAGTAAAACACTTAATCTTACATTTCACTTACCTCTTGTTGTGTTTTACCCTATACTCTTAGATAGAGTCTGGAAAGGGCCAGGTAGCCTTCAGATCTCATCCTCTTTCAGAGGTGAAATATCTGGTGAATGCCCTCCCAGTCAGTCTTTGGTTAGAGTTTGTTTTGTTTCGGATATCCTTAAAAAGGGATATTTCACAAGCACTATGGTGGACAATGTACCTCCTAAAAACACCCTAAACCTTCCACCTGGTGACTCCACAATCCTCAACAGACCTTAAGACTCCACTGGGAAGAACCCTTATCATTGTAATATCATTCAAATCCAGTTAGAGGACTGTAGGATTAAAATTGTGAAAACAGATTAGTTAACCTCTCAAAGACTGTCATACCTGGTTGAACTTTTCTTGTTTATTTGGGTCTAAAAAACATAGCATAGTGGCTCCTAGAAAGATTCATACTAGAGCCTATCCTGACCCTGACCCACCTGAGATAGTTGATAACCCAGAAAGTATCCTTAGGAAGTCTCCTAAGATAAAATTTCCAACTATCTTTAGACCACTTTTAAGAGCTATTTCAGTTCCTGAAAATATTTCAGCTCTACATCAATTACAAGTCGACTTAGTAAACCCATTCAGAACTAGGTCATTTGGTGATTTAATCCAGCTAGACTCTGAGTTTTCACTATCATCCCCGGAGACAAGTGAACATTTTGGTAGTAGGGAAATAACACCTACTGATTTTCATTTCCTTTACAACTTAGGTGTCTCTCATCCAAGATCAACTCAGCAATCTACCCCTGGTCCATCCACTTCTATTAATCTTACATCCACTGTCCAAACCACCCCACTTTAGCCCACTTTACCTTTTGTTAATCCACTTCTTGTAAATCCACCTCCACCACATATCATGGCAACATGGTATGCTCCCTTATTCCTTCCTGCACCATTAGTCAATCTTCCACGGGACTATCAGTCCAAAATTCCGTTATATGATGCTAAAAATGCTACAACAGCATCACAACACGTGGATAAGATGAATGACTACTTTGACAGAAATGAAATTAATGATGATTCTATCAAACTTAGACTATTTGCTCAAAGTCTGGGGGGAGAAGTAAGAAAATGGTTTAAAGGCTTAACCCCTCATAGCATCAATGATCTTCAAACCTTCCATCAAACATTCTTAAACAAATGGGAAGTAAAGAAAAACCCTCTCCAAGTCCTTTCTGATTACAAGAACTTCCATAGGAACACTGGGGAAAGTGTATAAGCTTATTGTACCAGATTTAACAGTGTGTATAATGCACTTTCCCCAGAGCTAAAACCTCCACAAGGCTCAGCTTTAAACAATTTTCCTGAAGGGTTTGACCCCGAGATGGCCTATCAACTGAGGGAAAGAGATTTTGCAACTCTTGAAGACATGCAAAGAGGTGCTCTTTCTGTGGAAGTTAACTTAATGGAGAAAAGAGCAAGAATGAAAAACGAGAAGAGAGTGTCTTTTACAGAGGAAAATACACCTTCTACTTCCAACTCAAAAATGGAGAAAATGATGGAGGAAATGATGAAAGAGATGAACATAATTAAAAGAGCACAAGCAAGTCAAAATCAAGGTGCTCCCCAAAACAGAAACCAGAACCAAAATCAGAATTTTAGAAGAAACCAACCTCCAAACAGACCTAGGGAATATGATCAACAGATCACTCCTCCCTTTCATCAAAACTATGTAAGTGAGGTTGAGGAAACAGATGAGATAACAGAGGAATATGATATCAACATGCTAGGGGTAGATAATAATGAATTTCAGATTCATTACGATAGAAAACAAGGTCTATACACACCTTATGATGACAAAAGAGATGATAATGAAAATTATTATCAAGACATGGAAAATGTCATCATAGAGACTCAAAGAGAATATGACCTTAGAAGCAAAACTAGTCAACAAACCCCCAACGCCAAAACCTCTGACAAATATTCACAAAACAACACTACAACCAAGCCTAAAATGGTTAAACAAAAAGATAAAATGGTGGCTGTAAATTATGATAAAGGCAACGAGAAAAGCACTCAAAATACTACAACCCAGAGTGCAGACCCTAGCAGTGTTGATACTTTAGTTAGTACTCCTGTCAAAACTGTTTTGTCAAATATAAATAAATCAAATCAGCAAACTAATATTGCTGATAGAGTGGCAGCTAGTAAGGCTGAGACAAGTTCTTCAAAGATTCAAATTCCTTTCAGCCTGGAGCAGGAAATTGCAAAAATCAAAATCTTTGTTCCCCTCATTGAGTTAGCTGCCCAACATGTATATAGGAACCAAATTTTGAAGGCTTTAAATATAGAGAATGAGGACACTCTCAATCTTAACGATGATCAACCAGAGCTTATTTTTGGTCCAAAGATTGAAGGTAAGTATCAAGACGGACCTGTTCCTCCCTTCTATGTCAGTTTAAACATTCATGACAAGATTTTGCACAACGCCATGCATGACTCAGGGGCATCTCATAATTTAATGCCAAAAGCTGTAATGGAAAGCCTGGGTCTAGAAATCACTAGACCTTATAAAGACCTTTACTCCTTTGATTCGAGCAGAGTAAAATGTTTAGGATTGATCAAAGACCTCTGTGTTAACTTAGCCCAAATTCCAACCAAATTCTTAGTAATGGATATTGTTGTGGCTGATGTTCCCCCCAAATATGGAATGTTATTATCAAGATCTTGGGGGGCTAAGTTACAAGGAACTATGCAAATGGACATGACCTATGCGACTATCCCTGTTTTCAATCAGACTAGAAGACTTTACAGGGAGTCCCATATGCAATACACGGTTACAAGTCAAGACAGACCACAAAACTCTCCTCTGTATTCCGTAAGCATAGGCCTTGATTCTTTTATCATGTTTAATGATGAAACACTTACTGAACAATTCACTTTAACAGGATTGATGGCCAACAGGGAGGAAGAGGAAGACAATATAGAAGTGTCTGAACAGTTTTCTGTATTTGAAAACATTATTAAACCAAACACAAGTATTGAGTTACAAGTCATGAATCCATTGATCTTAAACCTTGACAGTCAAGAGAACAATCCTCAACTCAGTGAAAAACCTGAGGAGTTCAAAAAAATTCAATTAAGTGTTGATATTAAACAACAATCAGATAGCACGATAGTTGAAGAGGACAGTAACAAAGATAAAGTCGAAGACAGTCCTCTGTGGAGTATGTATTTTGATGGGTCATGCACTAGAACTAATGCTGGTGCAGGTGTCTAGATCTGTAACACTGAAAACAACCATACAAAAAGCATTTCTTGCAAACTAAACTTTTAGTGTTCTAACAACATAGCGGAATATGAATCCCTACTCTTAGGCTTACGTTTGTTGAAAAAATTAAAAGCCAGAAGAATCAATGTCTATGGGGATTCAGAGTTAGTCATTTTGCAAGTCAATGGGGAATATAACACAAATCACCCAAGACTTAGAGCCTATCGAAACGATGTCATGGACCTTTTAAAAACATTCGAGGAGTCTAAACTGATTTTTGTCCCAAGGAAAAGAAATATTGCTACCCACAATTTAGCCTTTGCAGCTAGGACATGCTTAACGCCATACGAAACAAAAGACTACACAACTCAGATAAAATTTAGACCAGCCATTCCTGATAACCAAAAATATTGGCAAGTATTCGACGAGGAAAAACAAATAGAAGACTTCATGCAATTCACAAATGAATTCGAACTGCATAGTTCAGACTCAGACTATGATACAGACTGCAGTGAATAAAACTTTCTTGGTGAAGAAGAACCGTCCCCTGAACTTGTTGATATAAACCTTTTAACTGGAAAACTTAAAGACAAAACATAAATGAATGTCGAAGAGTTAGAAACTCTGCACTCTAAAGATGAAAGTTTTCCAAGTGGTCTAACACCTTTGGAAGAGTTGTTTGATTTTAACGATGTGGCCAACAAGCCTAAACTGGAACCTGTAGAGACTGAAGCGGAGGAATGCAACATAGGCAGTGAGGAAAAACCAAAAATGATTAAACTGTCTAAAACTTTGCCAGCTCACATTAAACTCAAATACATAGAGTTGTTCAAATATTTTTCTGATGTTTTTGCCTCGAGTTACGAAGATCTGAAATCCTATGACACTAAAATAATACAGCACAAAATCCCTCTCAATAAAACCAAAAACCATTCAAACAGAAACTGCGCAGAATAAACCCTGTACAACTACCTTTGGTTGAGAAGAAGATTAAAAAGATGTATGATGCTGGGATTATTGTCCCTATTAGATATTCTGAATGGGTATCTAATCTGGTGTCTGTTAGGAAGAAGACTGGAGAAATTAGGCTTTGTATAGACTTTAGAGACTTAAACAAAGCTTCATTAAAAGATAACTACCCTTTCTCGAAAATGGATCATATTTTATAAAGGGTGGTAGGGTCTAGAAGAATTTCTTTGTTGGATGGCTATTCAGGGTACAATCAGATCTTATTTCACCCTGATGATCAATTAAAGACTGCCTTCACTACACCTTGGGGCACTTTCATGTATGTGAAAATTCCCTTTGTTCTAATGAATGTTGGGGCAACTTTTCAGAGAGCCATGGACATAGCATTCTCGGAGGAACTGGGCTTCTTCATCATTATATGTCTTGATGATGTCACTGTGTTTTCAAAAACAGATGAAGAGCACTTAGAACATTTAAGAAAAATTTTCGAGAAATGCAAGAAGTTTGGTATATCTTTGATCCTAAAAAGACACTATTTGGTCTCCAAGAAGGTAAACTTCTTAGGCACATTATTTCAGAAGAGGTTATTAAGATAGATCCAAAGAGGATTGAGGCCATATTACGAATCTCTCATCCTCGAAACATCAAAGAGTTGCAATCTTTCATTGGGAAGATTAACTTTTTGAGAAGGTTCATCTCCAATTTGGCTAAGCTCCTTAGGAATATAATGAACATGTTGAAAAAGGAGCAAGGGGTAAAATGGACCTTGGAAGCAAAGACATCCTTTGAACTGGTGAAACAAGCGTTAACCAAAGCACCGGTTTTGATAAGTCCTGATTTCTCAAAGGATTTTTATATCTTCTTGTTTGCATCAAAACATACTATTGTTGTTGTCCTTCTACAGAAAAATCCACAAGGACAAGAGAAGCCTATTGCATTCTTTAGTAAGGCATTGAGGGATGCCCCCCTGAAGTATAACATTATGGAGAAGCAAGCTTTTTCTTTGGTTAAAGCGTTGAAAGACTTTAGGGTATACATCCTTCACTCATGTATTATTTCCTTTGTCCCAAACTCAGTTGTTAAAGACATTTTAACATAGGACCTAGATGGTAGGAGAGGTAAGTGGATTGCAGTTATTCTTGAATATGATTTAGAGATAAAACCCACTAAACTCATCAAAGGCCAAGGTCTAGCTAGATTAATGGCTGAAAGAAACTTTGAGGTTCTAGATATTAATATGATTAATGCTTTGGATGACCAAGAATAATTCTCAACTCCTATTGTTGAAGATCATTTCATGAATTCTCCTTGGTATGCTGATATTGTTTATGTTTTGCTTAATCTGAATACACCTCCTGGTTTGACAAAAACAAAGGCAAGGTTTTTGAAGCTAAAAGCAGTAAACTATTGCATTATAGATAGATGTCTTTATTGGAAAAATGCAAGTGGTATATTTCTTAAATGTTTGCCTGAGTTTGATGTAGAGAAGGTTAAGCAGGAGTTCCATGAAGGAAAGTGTGGAGGTCATTTGTACTGGAAGTCAACAGCCAACAAAATTTTGAGGGCTGGTTTCTATTGGCCTACTCTTTTTCATGATATACACAAGATGATCATTGCCTGCCATAAGTGACAACTTTTTGAAGGCAGAAGAAAGTTGCTACCCCTGCCTTTGCATCCAATCACTGTTGAAGCCCCATTTCCACAATGGGGACTTGACTTCATAGGAGAAATTCACCCCCCATCTTCTGCCTAGCATAGACGGATTCTCACTACCACAGACTATTTAACCAAGTGGATAGAAGCCATTCCTTGTAGGCAGGCCAATGAATTAGTTATCATAAAATTCATGGAGACTAACATTCTCTCCAGATTTGGCTGTCCTACCAAGATCATCACTGATAATGCAGCAGCATTTGGATCAAAGAAGATGGTTGAGTTCTGTCATAGATATCAAATAACATTGGGGCATTCCACGGCCTATTACCCTCAAGGTAATGGACTTGCAGAATCTTCAAACAAAATCTTAGTGAACATAATCAAGAAATTGTTGGAGGACAACAAAAACTCTTGGCACACAAAGCTGGTTCATGCACTTTGAGCTGACAGATTAACTCTGAAGAAATCTATTGGCATGTCCCCTTTCCAGCTTGTGTATGGTATTGATGCAATTTTTCCAAATAGCCTTGGTGTA
This sequence comes from Pinus albicaulis, assembly GCA_034641835.2. Lineage (NCBI taxonomy): Eukaryota > Viridiplantae > Streptophyta > Pinopsida > Pinales > Pinaceae > Pinus > Pinus albicaulis. The sequence continues at coordinate 437,619,770 of CM076571.1, read as the reverse complement.
CCAGTGATGAAGTTGATTCAAGAATTGCATACTGAAGAAAATGACATGATCAGAAGAATAAATCAGACCATTCATCTTTATAAAACCAGAGAGGAAGTGTATAACAAAGCATTGCAGAAACAAGACAGCATTAAAAGGCTTTTTGACAAAAGAACAAAGGCCAGCCATTTCAAAATTGGGGACAAAATTTTAAAGTGGGACTCAAGAAGGGAAGACAAGGGAAAGCATGGAAAGTTTGACAATTTATGGCTTGGCCCCTACTCTATTCATTCAGCTGTTGGTAACAATGCATTTTTCAACTCTCACCAGTTACCGATTACCCTAGATCTAAAAAAAAAACAATGCATTTTTCTTACAGGAGTTGGATGGAGCAGAATTGTTTGGGGGTCCTGTCAATGGAAGGATGCTTAAACATTACTTCTCTTTATCCATATTATGTTTTGAAGCCTTTTTATCTTTTTCTGTTATGAATATTTCATCCACCATTGCATTCAAAGTTATGAAAAATCAAAAATACAAAAACAAAGAAAAGAAATAAAAGAGGGAAGACTGTCAAAACAAGAAAGGTATAGCCCCATACCAAAAAGAGAGAAACAAATGCCGAAAGTGTGAAAGCTCAAATGCCACTCATCAAAAACACACTTCTAGTTAGTCAAACAACCTAATCTTGACTAACTAGCTTTTAAATTTCTTGCTGACAGGGTAGAGAATTCGATTTGCCAAATTGTTTAATATTGGGTTATCAGTAGGTAGATTAAGATAGAAATCAAAGGTTCAAACATGTTCAAAACCTGAACCTAGAGTTTCCAAAGAGAGGTGACTCAAATCTGCTTCAAATATTGAGTCAAGAGATGTAAATATCTGGTTCTAATCAGCTCAAAATCTGAACAAGAGGAAAAAGAAGCAACAGCTCAAACAAGAGTCAAAATAGAGCTGTAGAAAAGAGGAAGGAAAGCCTTTGAAAATTCTGATCTTAAGCCTTCCATTTTGATTTTAATTTCTGTGAAATAATGTCTATGAGCAGCTTGTTTCATGCCATAGATCACAGCAAGTAAAATAAGGAGAAATAAGGAGTAGAATTAGATTAGATTTCCTGTTTTCAAAAGAAAAAAATGTTGTGAAAAGAGTTTGCCAATCCAAGTGCACTCTAATGAAGAAAAAATGTTAGATCTATAGGATTGGGTAGGTAGAATCTTGTTGATGAAAGATCCATTATTTTTATGGCTGCTAATATGTTTTCAGAGCAAGATCATCCCAGCAAAGGAAGGGCAGCCCAATGGATCAGGCACAGGTCAGCCTCCCAGAGAACATAATGGATGAGGCAACTGATCAGCCTCCCAAAGAATGCAAGTCTGAATTCTTGATGCCTTCAAGAAGGCACCATCCCCAAGTGGAGCCACTGTTAGCCACCTATAAATTTGTTATAGAAAAAGGTGGCTAAAATTTTTGGAGCCTTCAAGGAACAAATTTCATTACTAAAAATTGTTGGCTCTTGAAGACTCTTGCTTCTATCTGAATCTTCACTACTATGCCCATTCCCCATTCATAAATCTTGCTATTTTCCAAGCCAAAATACTGCTCCAAGGACCCTTTTTTCCCCTCCCCCCTCTTCCAAAACTAACCTTCATTTGCTCCCCTTTTTTTCTCCATAAAACTCCTTTGTTTTCATGATTCCTCTTCTTCCCTTCATGAAAATCACTTTTACAAAGTTAAAGACTCACTCTTTAACCTTACCGAAACCCCCAAATCCATTGAAAACCTTGAAAAATTCCGTGAAAATCATGTTTTTTATGTATTAGGCTTGAGCCCCCTTGGGCTAAAGTTTCTAACTACTTTCGATCATATGCGCACACCCTGGGACCAAGCGCTAACTCTAGAGGCGCTTATCGCATCGCACAAACCCAAGAGCGCGATTCTTTGTGCCATATTCCCAAGTTCCGATGCGATTAGGTTTGTATTATAAAAACCCCGATCATATTGTTTATATCTATATAGATATCCTATGGGCCCGCCTTCCGTGCTAAAAACCATTGAATAATCCATGCCCGATCTCTTCTTTCCTTTGTAAATGTTAAAAACCCATTTATCCAAAGTTTAAACTAAAAAACCATAACCACGTGTTGAATATAAAATGGGTAGATTGAAAGACCAATCACGCAATCAAAATCGCATAAAATACAATGGGTTGATTGAAAATCCCATGTATGAACTTCCGATATGTGATTGGCCCTTGTTATACAAAGCCCTGGTCATATGTTTCTCCATGCTCCTAACGGCCCCGCAATCGGGCACCCATCGCATCGCTTAATTCAAATAAGTTGATTGAAAAGCCCATATCTGATCTTCCGATATGTGATTGGCACTTTTTATACAAAGCCCCAGTCATATGTTTCTCCATGCGCCTAACGACCCCGCAATCGGGCGCCTAACCTTATTAAACATATCTTGCCCCCCAAAAATCATAAAACCTTATGTTATTTTCAAACTTTGGGTTTTTAATTATTTTCTAAAGTTTTCTTGCTAGTCCAAATTTCGAGCAATCTCCACCGTTGATCTGATTCGCAGATCCAACGGTGTGGAACCTATCAACCCCGGTGGACCCCGCCAGCTGTGCACCGTTGCCCAAAACCGCGTGGTTTTTATCGCACCGCCTTTCAATGGACAATGATTTTTTCCCGATCGCTAGCAATTCCATACACCGCTCGACACGTGGCTTGGCCACTGTTCCAAAAACCTCTCTCCATCATGCATTAACGTTCGGATGTGGACGTGTAGCGATATTCACGTCCACCGTCTGATCTGGAGAGGGCCATCCGACGGCTATCCCTCGACGAAGATGCTCGATGTTTAAACGAGCTACGGCGTGACATTCAATCAATTTCTGTTGTTGATCTGATTTGTAGATCAACGGCCCACATTCCATTTGCCCTGTCTCCCTGCTTGGACTTTCAAATTCCTCTCCCGACCGTCGATCTCTGCGCGATCGACGGCTCAGATTCATTCTCGATGGCTTAGTTTTAATCTTTTTTCCATTCGTTCTACGATCTCTCCCGATCAATCCTAACCGTTGGATGATGCCATCCAACGACCATGCTTCCTCCACACATCCTTTGAAGCAGTCAACCTATATATGCATGGATTTCATAACATTTTTTATATTTTGTAGGGTTTCACGTGATTTTCCGCTATGATTGAAGCAAATTCGAAGGTGGAGGGTGAATATCCTCTCGCCTTCGATTCACCAGGAGAAATCATTCACAAGTGTTAAATCCACATTTTCATCAGTGTTTCATGAGGCATTGATGCCGTATAACCCTGTGCATCCCTGCACACCAGCGAAAAACACAGTAAATCGGGCACAGTCAGAGAGTATCAGTGTCGAAGACTAAAATGTACCAGGACATAATATTAAAGACAAATTTTGTAGGGTTCACGGCTAAGAATGTTTATCACAAGCCTAAACCCCGACTTAAACACAGTTTAAAGGAAAATCCAAGTGTTTTATTAACCGGAAAGCCTCCACTGCCACATCTGAGGCCAATTGATTCCTCAGCTACCACAGTGCCACCTGTTCCTCAAAGTACTCAATGAGAGGCCGAAGTTATTGATCAAATGGAGATTTTCGCCTCAGCGTAGCCAGAAATTTACTTTTGCAAGGAAACTTAAAGCAAAAAATATCTGTAGAATAACTCCGACATCACTCAGAGCCTCAAAAGTCAACAAAATCTCCCACTGAGCTTAATTCATAAGTGTAAATCAATTAATATAGTGAAACACCTGTACACTTCTTCATTGAGCCCCCCAAAGGCCAAGAAGACATTAAAGTCTGTATTAATTAGTTTTGAGATCTTTTATCAGATCTCACCTCCTCATTCTTCTATATATACTTCATTAGAAGATGAGTGAGGGGTTGGTTGTTGATGAGGTTGACACAGTAAAAGAACTATCCTCATTGTGCAGTTGGATTAGTGAGTGTGCGCTGGAAAAAATGTAGTCGAACGGAGTCATCATTTAAGGAGTTTGATGAGCACAACAAATGATAAGTTATAACATGCGTTGAAGGGTCTTCTCCATGGTTTTCATTGAATTTTGGAATTTCAAAGGGTAATTTCTATGAAATCACCAGCCACCAAGGAGAGTAACTGATGGGACCAACTTGATATTTCACTGAAGATGTGAATAAAGGATCAAGCCGTTTAGTACTCATAAGGGAGGAACCAGATAGGATTCCAGATGATGACATGGGTGAGGTCAATGGAAAAAACATCGAAGATGAACCAATAGTAGATGATGTTGCAGCTGAAATAGATGGTTCTGTCTGGGATGCTATCTCAGCCATGGTCAAATGACCCAATGTATACCATATAGAATCTACGAGAACTCGAAGTGAAACAGGATCAACAAAAGCAGAGGAAGGTGATTGAGGAAAAGACTCATACAGGTAAGGTCCTACCGAAAATGAGTTGGAGTTAAAGGTGTCCCATCTTATGGTATTTCTTCAATCGAAATCAAACCAGGTGGAAGAACTTCGCTGCCAGGCCCAAAGCATATTTCAGGAGGTTGACTGCATGATATGGGAGATTCAATGGTTACAATAGATTGTGGAGTGACCAATACAAGAAAAAATTCCGGTTGTTGAACTTCGGGATCTAGATGTTCTTCACTTAGGGCATATAGCAACTAAAATATAAGGGGATGATAGACCCTATTTCATTGGTCCTGGGGATGATGTCTAGTTTGACCAATAAAAATTCCCCCCTAAAGCACAATGGGATCCGGATCAACTTCTAGTCGAACAACGTTAGGTTCAGGAGGTATGGTCTCACTGATTGGATGAATCGTGAACACGAGTAGCTGTAAGAACTTCGTCTCGAAAATAGTAGACAAACCAGGATTTGTAGAAACAACTTGTGCCGACTCTAGTATATGTGAAGATGATGCTTCAATAGAGGTACTGATGGTACTAGTTTCAGTAGAGCGATGTTTCCTTCGTCGACCAGAAATGATTTCCAATGGTAAAGGTGGTTTCAATGCAAGTCTACGTGAACGGCAGGGAAAAGGATTTTCTGCTTCCACGATGACTGATTTATTTTATGAAAAAAAAAAAAAAAAACAAAATAAAAGGACAATTCTAGGAAAAATATTTACCAAGAAAATTTGAAATGTAGAATACCTCCTGGTGAACCAAGAAGTACGGGTAGGTAATCTCTGCAAATGTTGTGTTCGGTGTATCACAATTTACAAGGCGGCCGACTCGGTTCACTATGGATGGATAAGAACCTAAAGTTGTCCTCCCAAATATACCCGAAGATACGTGGAGGTCCAAGCCCATAGTAGCGCTGTCTAATGTGAAACCACACAGTGATAGCACCTCTTTATACTTTTCGTACTATAGCACCGCTCGATATACCTGAAGGTACATGGATGAGCTATGATATACTTACATACATGGAGTGAGGTATCACGCTCGGAATGTATCATAGACAAATAATGACAGCTATTATGTTTTACAACATTGGAACATGTCTCTAGCCCAGACCTTCTAAATTTTATCGTTATGGTTCCAATGCTTTCTTAGGGTAAATGGATGTAAATTTTAAGTTGATCTTGTTTATCAATTTTCCTTTCAAGGTTCATCACGATGATGTGATGGAAATTCCTAAAATGAAAACTAAAATGATAAGAAAACTTTTCAATTTTAGCTTTTTCAATGAAAATCTTAGCTACTAAAGGGAAAGAGAAATAAGTTTTGAGAGCAAACAACAAAGAGCACAAACTAATATGAAACTTTCCTAATTTGTTCCTATGTAAAACACACAATCCACTACATGAAAATGTGGGTTTTGCTTTTCAGTCCCCTTAATGTGAATGCAAAAAATAAACTATATGCATCAAATAAAATAAAAAACAAATGCTTTCTTCTTTGAGAAATGATGAATTTAACAAAAATTTCTCTTTTAGGAAAAATGAAGAATAGAACTACAATTATTCCTACAGGAAACGAAGAATTTAACGACAATTTCCTTTACGAAAACAAATGGATCTAATGCAGAAATAAAAAATACTTTGAATTTGATTTTGTCAATGATAAAGAAAAACACTTAAAGAGACATTGAACAAACTTACTTTTCAAATGAGGAACATTTAGGTAAATTGACTGGTCTCTATGAGGCATCAAACTGTTGAAAACACAGCAAAAAAAAGGCTGAAAGTAATGGCAATGAAAAATTCAAAGGTAATTTGGTTGGCTTAGGGGGAAATGTATTCTGTAAGGGGAGATAGTGTGTTGCAAAGCACCCCTGAGTGGTAGACAGTGCTATGCAAAGCATTGTGTCCTATCCAACTGTGCGTTGGGGCAGCAGAGAACAAAAAACTCAAACTACTTACACACTTCTAATGCAATTCTTTATTTCAAAAGCTTAATAATTGAGAGTAAATGCTACTGGGTGGATAAGAGAGGAAAATACACCAAGGATGAAGGAAAACTCCCAACTGGAGTTGCCAATTTGTTATTTGGAATTATGGATTACAGATAAAACACATTTCCTCAATGTGGTGTAATGCATTTATAACAATGGGTCAAAGACTTTGCAGATACTTTTCGTAACAATAAATAGACATACATAATAGATTAAGAAACTTACTTGGAGTCCAAGCGCTTCCTGTTCTCTTTATGTCGCTCTTGTTGTAGCTTCCAATCCAAGCTTGATCGCCAGACTAGTTCCTGCAAATACAAACACTAAACAACAAAGAGATTGCAATATACATATGGTTATTCACTTTAATCAGTTAAATCAACGAAACATGAAACATATACATCAGATAAGAATCCATAATATGAAATACAAAATCTTATATAGATACATATGTGGGAAAGTAAGCAGCAATATTTATTAATGGATAGAAGGGGAGGTTACAACCAGCAATTGATTTGATGTCACCAACACTAGCATCATCCCAGCCTCATCACAATGAACATCTCTCCAGCAACATATCACTAAAATCAAACCCTCAAGTGAGATTCCAACAACATTTCTCTGTCAAATTTATTCCTTCTCAAGCACTAGGATCTATGCTCAATTTACAGATGAGCTGAAGGTAGTTTCACAATAAATGACTTTGTAATAATAGGCAAGACATGTTCCCAAGCTTAGAGGTGTTGAATGGACACATGGATTCGAAGTTTCGGACACATATGCACTCTTCTAGAAGGCACTGGCTATGTGGAGATTCCGGAACAATGAGAATTTCTCTCCCAATTGACCAACACACCCTTGAGTGTCAAGAAGTGCTTTGCAAAGCACCCTTTAATGGAGGTAGCTACATATGCAAAGCAGTGAGTCCCTTGAGAGACTACGTTGGTGAGCTCATAGGTGATATAACATGTACTTCAAATCTTGGAAACCTTGCAATGGAAGTCATGGATGATTTGTTCTTGTTCTTTGTCTTAGGGCATGTAGCAACTAAAATTATAGGGGATGATAGACCCTATTCATTGATTCTGGGGATGATGTCCAGTTTAACCAGGTCATTGGGAATGGTGCCCAAATTGACCTATAACATAATTCTATCTTTTTCTTCCTAGTCATAAAACAAGAACACCTATCCTATTAACCTCTGCACAATTACTGAGAAGCGAGCTGGAGAGAAATCATTTTTCTTGTTAGTACGTAGGTTCTTACCTCTCATTTTCAATACCCAATTCTTTCACAGTAAAAGAAGAAATGAAGGAAATCACTTTTAAACACTCTTTCCGGCAACGATGCCAAAATGTTGGGTCATAAAGGTGACTGTTTTAAAGGTAACCTTAATGATTTTTCATTAATTATCAACCCAGGGCAAGTCTTTTTATTTCAAGAGTGTAAGCACAGTATATGCAAGTGACATTGAGGAACAACTACTCTAAAGTATCATAAGGAAGACTATCTGATTCTCTAAGTTCAATCAAATCAACTTGGAAGTGAATTATGGAATGCTTCCAACCACTCAAGGGAGCTAACTCTATTCTAAGACTACGCAAGAATAACTACTCAGGGTTGGAAAGAATAAATTACCATTGAAAAGTGTGCTTTGATGAATTGAACAGCAACCGTAATGAATTGAACGTCAACTCTAATAAATTGAACAACAATCAATGGTTCTAATTTTTGCAATGGAATTCTCTTTTAACCAACTAATGACATCTTTCTGAATTAAACATCAACCAAATTCTCAAAATGATGATGAAAAGATCAAAGGTCTACTACATGCAAAATTGAACAGCAATCGCGTTGGGACTAAACTAACAATTATAAAAGCATTGAATTTAGATGGAATAACATGAGTGGTAAACTAGTCTAGTAAAAAGGAAGATGTAACATTTCCTTCTCGCAATTAACCAATTCAAACAATATATTATGAAATGCAAGTGATAACTTGAAACACAAATTTTGTTAATAAACGTAAAGCACAGAAGTAGCAGAAAAACCCGTAGGGTTGGGCCCAAAGCCACTAGAAGCATACTGCTAAGGAATAATCAGAAGTTGTCTATTCCAAAAATGCCAAATTATTCATTAATTCACCGAGCAATACATTAGTACAAAACTTGACGATTATGTCTGAGTGCATTTATTACAAAAATATTAAATTACAGGAACTACCTTTCTTGTTCCTTCTTCGGCCTTTTGTAGATTAAAGGTGAATTCAGGAGTAGTAACGGATCTTTCTCATAATGGGACCTTTTTGCTTCGTGTCTTTTGATTGAATATTCCAAGCGCGGTTGTATCTTTCCATCATCTGTTGATTCATAGGAGCCACTATGATTTCGTTTGTCTTCCTTGTCAGCTGTCTTTTGGTGATAAGAAATTCGTCTACTTTGCTTCCCTATCAATAAAGATAGTGACAAGTCATTTCTTACATTATTAAACACTCCTTTTATACTTAGTTCACTCTGCATTAGCTTTACATTATTTTCTTTACTTTGTTGTTAAGATGAAGGGAAAATACATAAAAGTAGATGAAGAATCATGGTAAAGATGGGGTGAAACGTACCTTCTTCTTGGCCCAACTGCGGTGTACCTTGGTTCCAGCTTTCGCTCTTGTTCGGTGCCTCAGATCAGGCAAAGGGACCATTTATTGCCCTTTGACTTGATTTTTTGTCAACTCTAGCTCCTTATGGCATGATTGAGATCCATATACTTGATGGCTTAGTGATGCAGCAGATTGTACCAGTGATTCCCGGGTGTGTGTGAGATGTTTCAGACCTCATAAGGGGGTGGCCCTTCAGGTATCCCCCCACATGCCTGGACGACCTCTCTACTACAGCCTTGGATGCAACTCCATAGATTTGATTGTGCCAGTCTCAGCCGCTTGCACCGCCTTTTATTTTGCATGTATCATTTAGATTTTCAAAGCCCTTATTTTACAGGGCTTCTTTGGTTGTACTTATATCTCATGTACTCAGATCTTATTGTATAAGTCCTGGCTGTTTTCCCAGGCACAGTATTTATGTGGGATCCATTATTATGTTTTTTATCTGGCCCATGTTTATGCTAGCATGTACTATATAGTTCAGTCCCATGTTTGCTAGACGCATCATTATTTTTTATACTTTTTTATCTTGGTGGGCATAGGTATGCCTCCCCCGCCTCATGTAAAATAGGTACCCACTCATAAAAGAGACTTGTCACACTTGTAAGTCTCACCTCCTCAGGGTCTTTTCCTCTTGCGCTTCATTCCGCCTTATATTTCTCTCTCTTTGACTCCCCTTCAGTGTCTAGTGATTGAGTTCTTACAACGTACTTTGGTCATACAATTAGCTCCTAATGCTCGCATGTTGGGGGGCAATCTGTTACACCAATTTTTGGGCATATAACCTCTTACTATTAGATGGAATAAATTACACCATATAAGACTAATTTTACCGTAGTAAAATTACTTTCACTATGAAAAATAACTTAATAACCCATAATTTATTAAGTTATTTCTGGTCTAAACAGGAAACCCCATGAGGAATAATTGAATAAATCCTTATTTGTTTGATTTTCCTCAAGGGATAATTAATTAAATCACTGTTTAATTAATATTCCTAGTCATATTTAACCAAAAATAGGAAAATTAATTAGATAAATCATTATTTATCTTATTATTTTATAGGAATAATTATTTAAAACGTTATTTAATAATATTCCTCGTTAAATTTGACTAAATCATTTATAAATAATTGAATAAAAAAGTATTTATTAAATTATTACTTAACCACATTCTTAAAATAATAAATAATTTATTTATTATTTCTAAATTAAGGGATTTGACGAAATTAAAATTCTTTTTCCCTCCAACAAAAACAATAAAATATTCCATAAAAGTTGGATCTAGATTTGGTTAATAATATTTTAATTATACACCAATATCTAGACTAACTCAATATTTTGTTACAAATAGAAGGGTTTTTCCATTCATTCACTATCTTTTGTTACCTAGAGACCACTCTTGATCTATATTTTTGGTCTGACTTTTATCCTCCCATCATTGTCATATTTTTCTACTTTTTGCTTGTGAGCTCCCTTTGAGTTCCATTTTGTCTGGGTTTTATACACTATCAAGAGAGAGAGAGATCTTAGATCTGAAGCACTGAGGACATACAAGAACCCATCCCATTGAAGGGGACTGGTAACATATTTCTATGTTCCCTTCATAGGTGTCATAATACAAAAAATTCTTTAAAAATTCTTGCCTTGTCCATTGGATGCATGGAGCAACTCTTGCTTATTATTTGTTGTTTAATTTCTTTAATTGCAGAGATCTTGATTTCTGTAGAATTTTTTCTTATCACTAACTGCAAATCTAAGGAAATTAACAACCATCTTTGATGTTAGCGCTGTTTTTTATGCACAACTAAAGTGAGATTTTTTTCGTATGCTTGTGATTAGAATTCACACTAACAACGGCCACCACCTCTGTGGCATCACATACGATGGCATCGTGGCATGGTGAAAGATGAGCAGAAAGATTGTGAAGGAAGAGAAGGAGGTGGACAGGCTATGACAGAGAGAAGTTCGGCACAATTGGGCTGAGGGACGGTGTAGGGTCGCGATAGGAGTGGAATTGCCACAGGAGATGACAGAGCCAACACTAAGAATAACAGAAATGTTAAGGTAGAATGTCTGAGGGACAACGCCATTGTCCATATATGGCAGAGGGTGGATTGAATGCGCAAATGATGGAGTAAATTATCAAGTGGTGCAGATAGGACGCGATGGACAGAGCATGGTTGGCAGAGTAAATAGCATCCACGCCAGAGTTATTAACATCGACGTCGGGGCCATGTGCCTCCTCGTGACGAGGACGGCTTCCAGGTGGCGACTGGATGGGTCTCTATAGAACACCTGCATCCAGGGTCTAAGTGTCTTTGTGCACTAATTGGGTGCAGGCTGTGCGAAGTGCTTCATCATCAAGAATTTGGAGCCTACCAGAGAGAAGAGAAGTGTTATGATCCACACCCTTGTAGGTCAGGAGATCCGTGACTGCGTTGGCTGATTTTCATATATGTTTGAAAGAGATGGCTTTATGGATATTTAGCCATTTCTTAGGAATTTCAAATTGGGAAGCCAATCTCCAACTCTTGGAGAATTCGGTGGAAGAGGAGCCAAGGAGGAGACGATGAGTTATGTTAATAATGACTTGAGAATCTCCTTCAAATACAAGAGGGAAGAGATTGCTATCATGAGCTAGAAATAGACCTTGCATGAGACCTTCCAACTTAGTAGAGTTGTTGGTGTCCCAACCTATGGAGCCAAGATAAATCAGAATGGGCTCTCCCTCAGAGTTTCTAATAATACCCCCAAAGCCTACATCCCCTGGATTACCTTTCCAGGCTCCGTCAAAGTTATGTTTGAAGAGGCCTTGCGGAGAATGGTTTGAAGGGGGCTCATTAGTAGAGTGGTAGGGGATGGAGAGGTTCCAATTAGCCCAAATGATGCTCTCATGGGGTTGAGAGGGAAAGTGAGTGTCCTTCCCTTGATGCAGAGCAAGGGTTTCCTTAATATTGATGCATATATTAGTCCATATAATCTCTTTAGGATTAGCTTGATCTCTGAAGATGTGCATGTTTCTCTATTTCCATATCATCCAGAGGAGGAGTCCTGAGAGGATAGCCCAAAGAGAGTTTAGGAGATTGCTGCTGAAAGAAGAGGTCTGCCAGAGTCGAATGGAGCTGATGATGTCCCCCTTTTTCCTATCAGTTCTTCTGCATAGGATAGCTATGTTGTCCTAGAGAAATCTTTCTAGGGGGAAAGTGTCTAGGAGATACTCGATGTTTTCCTTAGAATTTTGGCAATTTAGATAGTACGAGGGGCCTATGAAGCCCTTTTTCAGAAGATTATCCCATGTTAGTAAATGTCGTTTACTAAGCAGCCATAAGAAGGTGGATATTTTGGGCCATATTCTAGGATTTCAGATCTAAGTCCAGATGGCATCTTGAGGAGCCAGATCATTGGGGAGGAGCAAGTGGTAAGCTTATTTGGTGTTAAAGGTGTCTTGTGTAGAGTACCCCCATCTTAGGATGTCCTCTCCTTCCATGAATCAGATTTTCCTTTTGTGAAGCTCCTTATCGATATCCTCATAAGATTCCTCATGCCAATTGTCCTGCGAGCTCTTAGCGGGAAGCCATTGTCGGTAACCATTATTGAGCAGGATGGCCCAAAAGTGATTAATTTTATTATTCTCCCTTCCTTGGAGGATGGATTTCCATCGTGGTGTTTGGAACAACGTGGCAAGCTTGGGAAGTTGTTGCCATGATTCCTCCCACAGCCCAGCATGAGAGCCTGAGCAGATTTCCTAGAAGATGTGTTCATGGATGATGGATCTATGCTACTTAACTACTTTCCAGATTCGGGAACCCACCTCTTCTAAGTTGAATCTAGTCAGTTCCTGAGGAGGCCATTTTCCTTCATATTTGGAGACCCATAACGGAGCCCAAGGAGCAGTTGGAGTGGAGACCCATTTCCACCAGATTCGTGCTCCCATGACTGCATTTATATGACTAGGTTCTTTAAGCCCAAGACCTCCAAAATTTTTAGGGATGCAGACCTCTGCCCATTTTACAAGAGCCCATTTCTTGTTGTCTTTCTTGCTTCCCTAGAGAAATTTTCTTTGCAGGTTACGGATTGACTTGAGAACCCATTTGGGAGCAACCAGAACAGAGAATAAGTATAAGGGTATGGATTGGAGGAAATATTTTATCAGAACAAGGTGCCCAACGATGTTGAGAGCACGATGAGTCTAGATGGAGAGTTTAGCTTCTAATTAATCTAGAAGCTCCTACCAGGAGGAATGCTTGATGGCAGAGTCAATGAGGGGAGCTCCTAGGCATTTAGATGGAAGTGAGGATATGGAGAAGCCTACGATCCTGACTATATTGCATTGACTTATGGTTGGGGTGTTAAATAAGAAAATATGAGATTTATTGTTAAGTCCCTATATTAATAGTGTAGTCCCTTATTATGTTAGTGTATCCCCCCTTATTGTTATTTTTGTACCCCTGTAAACCCCATATTGTTATTACTGTGCCCTTACGTTATTATTGTTAGGTCGGCTAGGATTACATTTTGGCCCCACTAGGATTACACTGTGGCCCCATGGACTCCTATATATAGAAAGGAGGTTTTCTCATTTGTATCATCCAAGAATTTTTCATTCATGTAATGTATTGGAGGTTGCCCACTCAAAGTGGCTTATTTCTAAGGCATTGATATCTCTTTTCTTCTATTTTTGGAGCTGGTTTCACAACATTTGGTATCAGAGCTTTGGATTCTAGGGTTTTGCTGCACCAAACAAGTCATCGTGGAATTTTCACTATAAATTTTTTCTATGAAGGTTCAGAAGCTGAAATTTTTAGGGTACGAAGCCGAAATCCTGAGGAACATCGTTGCAAAATTTTAGACCTTCGTTCGCAATATTTTTGGAGATATGATCTGTAAAAGGTAGGGCTTTTTGCAGGCTCCTGCATTTCACATAAATAGGTCATCGCGGCATTTTCGCTATAACTCTGTTTCTATGAAAGTTCAGAAGCTGAAATTTTTAGAGTGTGAAGACGAGATCTTGAGGAAGCTCGGCGCAAAAGTGTAGATCTTAGTTCACAACAATTTTGGAGGTATGATCTGTGGAAGTTAGGTCTTTTTCAGGCTCCATAATTTCATCTCAAAGAGGTGATCATGGGAAAATCTTCATAACTCTCTCTTTGAGCATCGATTGGAATTTCGTAAAAAGTGGATGGAATTATATGGACTTTAGTTTCCTTTCTATCAATTTCAGATCCAAAGGAGCAAACAGTGACACGTGGCAGGTCGTACAAGTTTTCTCTACTGAACTAGTCCATAATTAGGTCATCACAGGAGATTGGACAAAACTTTGTCTTCAAGAATCCAAATTGAGTCAGACCTGTGGCATTAGAAAGAGAATTCAAAGGGCTAACTTAGTACCAAATTTTAGATATTGAAGATCTGAAATAACATATATAATTTAGTTTCAATATCAAGCTCCTCAAAATCAAGAAAAAGGTGTGTATTTGGTTTTTAAAATTGCATAACGATTGTTTGAAAAATAAGTTTGAAATGATTCCAAGAGCATATTTTAGAAATTTTATCAGTATTGGATTCTATAATACCTCCAAAAAATAATTCCATACCCATTAAGGCCTCAAAAATATATATTATGACGCATGAAGAGGAAGAATTGCAGTATGAGATATCAAAATTACGGTACCAAGTGCAACAAACTTCGATCTTACAAAGAGCAACCGAAGATGACATAGATGGTTTAAAAGAAGAAATGGAGGCTAAGTTGGATGGTTTGAAGGATCAAATAATAGCTAATATGGATGATAAATTAGTGGAATATCACATCTAGCATCAACAACAAGTTCTCCAACTCTCAAAGGATAACCTAACTTTGGTGCAGAATCTAATGAAACAATAGGAAGATCAAAATCACATCGAAAGAAGCTCTGAAGTAGTCACAAAAACAAGAACTCGACAAGTATGATCAATTTCAAAGTATCTCAGCAAGTGGAAGAACTTTCCTGTAGAAGATTCCACATGGGAGGAGGAGAATTTTATACATAAGCATCAAGAAATAATCAAGCGTTGAGGAAAACACTTGTTTGAAGGAGAGGGGCATGTTAAGTCCCTATATTAATAGCGTAGTCCATTATTATGTTAGTGTATCCCCCATTATTGTTATTGTTGTACCCCTGTAAACCCCATATTGTTATTATTGTGCCCTTACATTATTACTGTTAGGTTGGCTAGGATTACATTGTGGCCCCATGGACTCCTATATATAGAAAGGAGATTTTGTCATTTGTATCATCCAAGAATTGTTCATTCATGTAATGTATTGGAGGTTGCCCCCTCAAAGTGGCTTATTTCTAAGGCGTTGATATCTCTTTTCTTCTATTTTTGGAGCTGGTTTCACAACATTTATTGGTATTGATGGTGGTTCCCACAGCATCAGAGAAGCAATCAAGAATGGATTTGAAGGAGCGTTCTACTTGGACAGGTGGATGGCCAAACAACAAATTATCATCTACAAATTGCTAATGTGAAATGGGGGGATTTCAGTGGATAGATAATCCCTTGAGGCAGTTGGAGTTGATGGCTTGGAAAATGACCCTCCCTAATCCTTCTGCCATGAGAAAAAAAATGAAGGGTGATAAGGGATCGCCTTGAAAAATTCCTCTTAAGGGAGAAAAAGGTGGGGAGGGGGAACCATTGACCAGAATTGAGAAAAAAGGGGAGGAGATAAGGCTCATGATCCATCTGACCCAATTTGGACTGAAACCAAACGCCAAGAGCATTTGTTGGATGTAATTCCAGCTGAGTTTATCAAAAGCTTTTGAGAGATCAATTTTGAGGAGCATACCTGGAAGTTTCTCAGTTTTCAACAAGTAATTGACTTCATGCGTGAGAATGATGTCGTCCATAATTTGGTGTCCCTCCACATGGCCTATTTTTTCAGTGGATACTAGCAGTGAGAAAAGGGGTTTGAGCCTGTTGGAAATCACTTTGGAGATGATTTTGTATATGAAATTCTATAGCACAATCGATCTATATTTGTTTGGAGCTAGTTGCATTCTCCTCCTTGGGGATGAGAGTGAGGAAGGTGGCATTGAGGGTTGGGAGGATGCAGTGCATGCAACAATATTCCTCAACCAAATCCCAAACTTCCAACATAATATTCTCCCAGAAGAAATGAAATAAGTTGGAGGTAAGTCCATCCAGACTAGGTTCTTTCCCATCTTTGAGTTCCGACATGGCCTAATCAACCTCTTGCAACAGGACCGATCTCAATATAATTTGGTTATGTTCCTCTGTAGTGAGATTAAGGATGTGCTGAGTGATTTTGTTGATTTCATGTTGACGCTCAAGGTTGGATTCTCTGATAGTGTCCTTGAAGTAGCTTAAAAGTTCTTTCTCAATATCTTCATAAGCTTCTAGGTTATCTCCTTGGTAATTTTTTAGGACAGAAATAAGGTTGATTATTTTTCTCTAGATGGTGGAGCGGTGGAAGAATTTGGTGTTTTTTCCCCTTCTTTGAGCCATCGGATTCTAGACTTTTGCTTCTCGAGGATTTCTTGCTGAAGTCTTTGGTCTTCTAAACATCTCATTAGATCATGTTCCTGAAGGGCCCTTTCCTCAGTGTGCCCTTCATGGATGATAATTTGCTGAAGATCGGCCATTTGGTTTTCCAACTCCCTTTGAATTTTAAAGATATTGCCGAAAGATGTCTGGTTCCAGCACTTCAGGTGATTTTTAAGGATCTTCAATTTTTGCTGAAATTAGAATATTTTGGAACCCTCTGAGGGGGTGATGCTTCTCCACCAGGTTATTACCATTTATTTGAAGCCAGGGTGAGAGAGCCAGAACCGCTAAAAATCAGAATGGCTTATTACTTGATGCTCCCGGGTGTGACACTTGTAGTTGTCTGGGCCAGTGATCAGAACTTGAAGCTGGGAGGATGATTGAGAAGATGTCACCTCCCAAATGGATTGAGTTTTCCATGATTAGGAAATGGTCTAGTCTCAAGGAAATTTTTTGAGCTCCTCCTCGATGGTTGTTCCAAGTGCGGAGGCCATTTGAAGTTTGTAGGTCTATCAACTGATTTCATTGAATGAAGTCCTTGAATCTGAGGCTATCTGCTTCAAGTTTGGATCAGCCTCCTTTCTTTTCATTCAGATTGGTCATCATTTTGAATTCTCCTCCTAGAATCCAGAGGGGGTGAGTTCGATGTGAGTTGAAGAGCTCCATAGAGTTCAAGATTTCAAATTTCTGGGCAATGGGTTGGGGAAAATAAACATTGGTGAGATGGCCATGGATGTTGGTATCAATCAGATGAAAAGTCACTTGAATGAGGTTGTGTGAAGCATGGAGGTCATTCAGGGAGATTATAAGAGGATTCCAAGCTATGGCTAGGCCTCCTGAGGCTCCAATGTCATCAAGCGCAACTATATGGCATCCGGGCCAAAGCCTGGATATAATGGAATTCAGAGTGGTATTGGTACATTTGGTTTCTTGCATGAAGAAGATGGTTGGTTTATCATGCTTGATTTTGTTTTTTATCATTTGGTGCTTTGAAGGGCTATTGATCCCTCGAATGTTCCAATATATGAGCTTCATTGGGAACTATATTGAGGGATGATCTTATAGAACCTGGTTAGCTTGGGATATCGTCCTGATTCAACTAATTGGATTCTGAGCATTATGAGGCACTGCAAATCTATACGTCAGCCTCTATTCCTTGATTCTCTTAAGATATTTGATGCATCCAACTTGGTACCTCCTTGAATACCGAGGGATGGAAGCTATTGTGCTATGGAGAGGACGCCTGTTAGGAATTCAATATACTAGGCTGGGATCGTGTGATATTCATGATTTTTGCAGGATATTTCCATTCCTAGGATGTCAAGGTCGCTAAAATATATGTTTTCATTATTCTTCCATATGGGTGGGCTGGTCATGATCTATTTTCTTTCCATGGTTGTCCTGTTGGTTTTGGTTTGGCTGAGTGTCCTCCTTCATGTGAGTTGTTTGCTCTTGAATCTGAATAGCTATTTTCTCCTTCTTCTTGAAATTCTTCTCTTTGAACTTGTCTTTGCTGGGATTGTTACTAGGCTGAGCTTTGGATCAATCATCATTTTGCAGGGATGAGGTGGAGGGATTCAGGGGTGATGAGTGGGAGTGAATGGGGTTGGGGAGGGGAGTGTTGATAGGTGGGGTTGGCTCAGGGGTAATGGAGGTGGTACCTTTTGTCATTGTTTGACTAGATAGAATTTCAAAGCTGTTGCTAGTAGCTATTTTGGAAGATTTGGGGGCTGAAGTAGGTTTTCTAGCATGCCTTTTGTGGTTGGAGACTTTGGTGAAGCCATCAGGATCAGTGTTATTAGAGGCTGGGGTAGATTTCAGAGATTGGTTGAGTGGAAAATCTTAAAAGAGATGCCCATGTTCACGGCATTTGAGGTAGTGGAATGGCACATGGTCATAATCAATCGATTGGACCCATTCAAAATCATCATGAAAAAGACTTACCGAGTCCGGGAGAGCTTTGGCAAGATGCATATAGACACAGATCCTAGCGTAGGCCATGTAGCGATTGAGTTTGGTTTCCTCGGTGATTTTGATAACTCTCCAAGGTGATTTCCTATCTCTTTGAGGGATAGCTCATCCCAATATTCTTGGGGGAGGGAGTATATTCTGATCTAGACAGGAGCCCAGCTAAAATCCTCTTTGTCAGGGTTGAATCTCTCGATCCAGTTCCTTATATAGAGGCATACCGAGTTAAAGAAATAAGCACCTCCATCCATAATGTGGTTTTGTCCTCTATGCAGGTGAATATGATGTTGAAGAAACCCTTGGGTCCAACCTGGAGTGATATTTATCCCTTGGGATTCCATTTGGAGGCGATCCAACCATAGAGAACTTTCTTAGTGGGCCAGAAACCGATGAACTTCCCAATGAGGGCATGGTCTTTCATAAACTGCATTCTTCGATTGATATGATGGGCAGGTAGATATATCTTGGGTCTGTCAATTGCAATAAGGATGCAGGTGGAGGAAGAGGCTTTTGGCTACCCATTTTTGTCCTTTTCCTCTTTTGACTGAGTATCAGGGGTTTAATGCAGGGTCATAGTTTCCTATCATTTTGTTGATAGGCCCAAAATCAATACGCATGGCTTCATTGACAACAATAGAGCTTCCAACGGGGGGGTATTGCCTCCTCCCCCTTCAAGAACCATCATTCCTCTTACGATATCCTCACTGCGGGTCACTTCAGCACCGTGGGATTTTTTCCTCTGATATAGAAGTGAGGGGTATTGGAATCACGATTTCCATTATACCAAAACCTGTAGGCCTTAGTCTCCGCTAAAATCACCAGATTTACGATCCACGAGAGGCATTTAGTCCATGTCGTGAAACATACGGGGAGCGTTGAACCCAATGTCCAACAATCTGCCCCCCAACGTGAGACGACCGAGTTTCGAACTCGAGACCTATCGCTTTGATACCACTTGTTGGAATCACGATTTTTGTTAGACCAAGACCCACAGGCCTTAGTCTCTGCTACAATCTCCAGAGTTAGGATCCACGAGAGGCGGTTAGTCAGTGTCGCGAAACACATGGGGAGCATTGAACCCAATCTCCAACAAGGGGAAAGGCTATGTTGGCGTTCGTCGCAGGGTCAATGGAAACTATAGGTTTCCATGGCCTTGCTCAGCTGCTCACCATCTGCTCATAAGTTGATCTCTTATGTTGTTTTGTGGACTTTTGAAAAATTTTCGACATTGTGTTAATTGTTTCGAATTACAAATATGTTTATTATTGGCTTGTAGAAAGTGTTTTTAGTGCAATCAACATGTATGTTATTAGAATTATTTTTTAAAAATAAATTATTTGAATTCTAAATTCATCCATATTATAATAAAAAATCTATATATGATTTTTTTTTTATCCACCCATATACCATTGCATGGTCAATTTATTTAAGTATTTCAATTAATTTTTTATCTCAATGTTCAATTAAAAAACAGAAATAGGATTGAAATAAGTTTTATTCAATTTTAAAATATGTCATGTAAATAACAAACAAGTTTTACTCAATATTATTTCTTTTGAGATTATTTACAAGAGCTTAGCCATAACATGATATAAGTTAATCGTATTGGAATTTAATATAGGTGAAAACAAGATATATGATAACATTTCTATAATTTTATATAATGTTATCAACTTTTCTAAATTTATTTAGCTATCCAAGTATTTCAAACAATTTGTTATGATTGAAATAAGTTTTATTCAATTTTAAAGTATTTGGAGATGTAAATATTACAAATAAATTTTATTTTATTTTATTTCATTTGAGGTTGTCTACAATATATTAGTCATAATATGTTGTGTGTGTGTGTTATATTTTTTGCACATTTTTACAATCCAATATGAAGCATGGAAAATCAAAATAATAAGAATGTAGCTAATTAAAATTAGTTTAGAGTTTCAAGAGGCAAACATTTCAATTAAGTGAACAATTTTATTTGAGATGAAAATTCAAGTATTTTATTTATGATTGAATTACTGTAACATAGAAATCAATGCACATCGTAAAAAAATTATTTATGCTTACACTGAAATAACTTCAAAATGTTAATATACTTACCTTGAAATTAATGAAAACCATACGTCTAGTTACATAAAATAAAAAATCATCATCTTCACTGAAATGAGTGCATCTAATGGAAGTAAACAATTAGAATGAGAAATCAACATCCACAGTAAAATAAATGTATCTAATGCAAAAAATCAGATAGGATTAGAAATCAACATCTACACCGAAATCAATGCATCTAATGCAAGCAATCCAATAGGATTAGAAATCAACACCTCACACTGAAGTCAATGCATCTAGTGCTAGCAATAAAATAGGATCTGAAATCAACATCTATGATGAAATAAATGCATCTAATTCAAGCAATAAAATAGGATTAGAAATTAACATCTTTACTTAAATCAATTCATCTAGTGCAAGAAATCAAATAGGATTAGAAATCAACATATACATTGAAATCAATGCATCTAGTGCAAGCAATCTTCTTTGATTTCTCTCCCCCTCCATCTATAGCTATATCTCCCTCCACCTCTCCTTCTTTGTCTCTATATCTCACCCCCCCAAACACACACACACACTCTCTCTCTTCATATCTATGTATCTCTCCCTCCCTCCCTCTCTATATCTCTCCCTTCTTCCCTCTCTCCCCCCCTCCCTTCCATCTATATCTCTACCTCCCTATATCTCTCCTTCTTTTTATATCTATATAACCCTGTAAACATACACATTGTTTCTCCATATCTATTTATATCTCCCTTCATCTCCCTCTCTCTTCGCCTTCTCTCCCCTCTCTCTTCCCTCCTACTCTCCTCTCTCTGTCTCTCTCCATATGCCTTGTCACTTCCTCTCTCTCTATGTCTTTCTTCTTACCTCCCTCTCTCTCTCTCTCTCTCTCTCCATCCCTCTCTCCTTCTCTCGCTCAAGTCCTCTCTCTTCTGTTATCTCTCTCCATGTCTCTCCCACCTCCCTCTTTCTCTCTCTCTCTCTCTCTTTCTCTCTCTCTCTCCTCCAACTCTGTCACTATATCCCTCCCTCCCTTAACTCTCTCCCCCTTCTCTCCCTCTCTCCTTCTTTTTCTTTCTATCTCATCCCAAAACATACACACTTTCTCTCCATATCTCCCTTGTCACTTCTTTCTTCTTCCCTCCCTATCTTTTCCTCCAACTCCATCTCTCTCTCACTCTATTTCTCCTCCACTCTCTCCTCCTCTCCCTCTATCCATCTTTGTGTCTCCCTCTTTGTCTCTCTCTTACCTTTCTCTCCCTCTCCCTCTCCTCTCCTTCTCTCTTTATTCACTCCCCATCACTTTATCTCCATCTCTTCCTTATCACTCCCTCTATGTCTCCACCTCTATCACACTAGGTATTTGTTCTTCCCTCCAATATATATTTGGAGCTAATATACATCATAATATATTAATATATATATATATATATATATTATATTATAAAAAAATTTATATTATATTAAAGTTAATATTATATTAATCTAAAATTTTTGAATTAAATAATAATAATATTAAATATATTAATATAAATTTTTAATATTAATATCAAATTTCTTAATAATACTAATAATAATAATAAATTTTTAATATTAATATTACATTTAATAAGGTCTTTACATGACATGATAACAAAAAGTATAATAAAATTACATCAAATTAATATTTTCAAATATGAGAACATTTATTATTTCTTTGACCTAGAAATATTTTATGTCTCCAAAAGTTTTAATATATCCACAAGAGCTGGTTTTTTCCTTTTCAATATTAATCCGATAAATATTTAATTAAAAGAAATATTAAAATATTTTGGAGTCATTTTATATAAAACTTAAAGGATTTTTTATTCTTTGTGTTAAATTAACCTTTTTCTTTTTACTTAAGAAAAAAAAATCGACTTTAGTAAAGAGTAAAAATGTTTAAAGTTTTACTTAATTTGGAATTTTAATGTTTTAAAATATTTTGTGGAAGGAAAATTTACAATCCAAGGTAAATTCAAGGTATATGATAAGGTATATTTTGAGCACAGACAAACATACTTACACATTGTCCCCATACTGGGCTATAAAATGCATCTTTCGACGCAATAACATAAAAAATTTCTATGTTGTCCATAAGCTAGATCCAATTGAATTTTCATTTTTAGTAAAATAATAATATATCAACTTGCTTAAATTATTAATTGATTAAATTTTAGACCTTTATTGGTTCTAAATCTATGGGATTCACATAAAGATCTCATCCTAAAAAAATTATTTTTACAAAGGCTTGATCAAGCTTAATATCTTGATTAAGCCCTTCGGTAACCATGTAAATGGCTCAATAGAGGGCTTCTTAAACCCTCAATAGAGCTATTTGAATTTATATTTTAAGTGCCCGATCGAGTTTTTTAAGCATTCTGAGGTAGTAAAAGCCACAAAATTTTCACCCCATCTGTAGATTTATCTACACCATTTTGTACCGTAGCAATCTTAGGGAAAATTTTGTCCTTAAGTGGTAGAGGATATCATGTTGGATTCACAAAGGAATCCTCTATCTAATGGCATATTAGTTTGACATTTTCAAATTCATATGATATTTTTCATCTAATTTCTTTTAAACATAATTCTTGAATTTTTTTTGGACAATTTCAAGAGGTTGAATACAAGATCAATAACATAAAATATGTTGGGTATGTGTTATATTCTTTCGAAAACTAGATACAAAAGTTATACATTGTGTTGGGAGCAGTGGGGGGTCATAGGGGGCCAATAGCCCCCCTGCTCAAGGTTTGGGGTATTGCCCCAGGAATTTTTTTTATGAAAACCCAATGATGGGGGACAGAAAGAAAGATGGTGGGAAAACCTACCCAAGGTTTTGTGCATGGTTTTCACACTCAGATTTTTTTGGGAACAATGGTTTTTTTCCCATGTTATTTTGTAGATCTGGTAAAGGGAACTATGATTATGTTCTAATACAGGTTAATGGATTGGGGTTTATGAATGCTTCAACATGTATATATATGTATTATAACATTTAAAGGAAAATATTGAAAAATCAATCTATTTTTCCCAGTTTGGGTTCCAGGAGAAAATTTTTGTGTATATTTTATGTTCTCTCCATCATTTATTTTTCTTTTTTAAGAATTCGTTTGGAAGTAATTTTTTTATAGGGTTAAAACCTACATCTATTATCAAATCATTTTCTACATTAAGGGGACACCTTTGCTATTGAGGGGTTTTTATCCAACCTGTGGTAGACCCTATTAAAGTGGGATATCTGCGGGATTGATTCTGGTGGTGAAAGATGATGGCGAACAATGGAAAGAAAGAGATCAAGAAATTCAATGGACAAATTTTTGAGTTGTGGAAGCTCGAGATGGAGGATTTGTTGGTGCATAGATATTAGTGGATCGTTTTATATCTAAGTATGACACCAATAGGAATGTTTGCATAATACTGGGCGAAGTAAGATGAGAAGGTGAAGAGCACAATACGATTGTGTCTCCCAGATTCAGTATTATTGAATGTATCAGAAGAAGCTATTACAAAGGATTTATGGGACAGGTTAGAGAATTTGTATCAATCTAAGTCTCTGGTGAACAAATTTTTCATGCAAAAAAAATTGTATAACCTAAGGATTAAGGATGGAGACTTAGTGACAGAGCATATTAATGCTTTGAATACTTTGGTAAGTCAATTTATATATGTTGATATTAAAATTTTAGATGAATATAAGTGCATCAGTCTGTTGTGTACTCTACTAGACCCATGGGATAGTATGGTTGTTGCAATAGGTAGCAATACAACTACCTTGAATTTTGGTGAAGTAGTCTCATCCTTGTTGTCGAAGGAAATGAGACGGAAAAATGTGGAGATACAGAGTGGATATACCTTATTGTGAGAGGATGGTCCCAAAACAGAAACAAAAATAAGTCCTCAACTAGGATATATGAACCTCTAGTAAAATATGTAAAGGTATGATGGAAATGTATAAAGGAAGGGCACTACAAAAAGGATTGTAGATATAAAGCTCCTAAGAAAGGAAAGTGATCTGATGATGCTCCTTTTGCATAGGTGAAAATGGGCTTAGGTGAAGGTGGTGATGTGTACTTGGATTCTTCTTCAAGTACACATGTAGATTGTGAGGTATGGTTGATTTACTCAGGTGCATCCTTTCACTTCACTCCCCATAAGGAGTGGTTCTGAAAATATGAGAAATATGATGGTGGTGATGTCTTATTAGGGGATGATAGGAAGGAAAAAATCATAGGACTTGGAAAATTCAAGTTGAGTTTGCAAGGTGGAAGGATTGGAATGATTATTGGTGTTTTGCATATTCCTACATTAGCCAAAAATATGATTTTTGTAAGAAAGATGGATGATGCAGGTGTAAAAACAATGTTGGAGAAATATACCTACAATATGGTTCAGGGAGCAGTGGTATTGATGAAGGGAGTTTGGATCAGAACTATATACAAGTTGCTGGGAAGTACTGGTATTGATCAATGTAACATTTTTTTGGTTCTTGAAGGTGGAGCAGAAAATATTGTAGTATCTGGTGAAAAGGCTATGTTGTGGCATGAAAGACCGCGACACATTAGAGAGAAGGGCCTTCAAATACTGCATGCTAATGGTATCATAGAAGGTATGTCTAATTTTTCTCTAGATTTCAATTTTTGTGAAAATTGTGTATATGGGAAGTAGAATCAGGTGAGTTTCCCCTTTGGTGCTAAGAGGGTGAAATGGATATTAGAGCTTGTGCACAGTGATGTGTTTGGACCTATGTCAGTTCCATGGCTGGGAAATATTTTGTACTTATGTCTCATTTATAGATGACTTCTTGAGTAATACGTGGATATATTTCCTCAGGAAGAAAAATTATGTCTTTGATAGGTTTAAATAATTTAGAGATCTGGTGGAAAATTAGACGGAGAAGAAGATTAAGGTGTTGAGGACATATAATGGTGGGGAGTTATGCAAGAGGGAATTTGAAGAGTTCTGTAAGAAGTGTGGTGTAGAAAGGAAAAATACTACTCCATACACACCTTAACTTAAAGGAGTTGTAGAAAAAATAAACAAGACGTTGATGGAAAATGCAAGAAGCATTCTTAATGATGCCAGGTTTGGATAGGAATTCTGGGTAGAGGAAGTGGATATTGCATGTTACCAGTTTAACGGATCACTTTCATCAGTGTTGGATAACAAGACTCCACATGAGGTATGGACTAGTAAGAAACCCTCCCTCTCACATTGATCCAAGTGGCTCGAGACACCCTAAGGAGACCAAGAGGCTCAGAAATGGTCAAAATTAAAAGTGGTTAGAATGCTTTCGAACAAGGAAAATATTGTAGTTCTCGTTGCTCTGATTCCAATGGCATGAACGACACTCAAAACTGTGTCTGTATGAGAAATTTATTGCAGTTTGAAGTTTGTACCAAACAACAAAAGAAGAAGTCAAAGTCAACATTCTGCCATGTGGTAGGCCATATGAATGACATGTGGTAGGCCTAGTGGGACCCACAAAGCTAATGTGGCAGCTGAGTCAACAAAATACGTGGACCCACAAAAAGGTGATGTGGCAGCACCACAAGTCGACACATGGAAAGTAGGTGGTAGAGGTGGCATATGTGTGGACCAATGAGGGCTTGCTACATGGCCCAATCACATGTTGCAAAATGGCACCTAAAATTATGCCTAAGTGGCCTTGGATGGTGCAACCTCCCATTTTTGTCTTATTCTCATGTTTTAGGGAGTTTTTACAATTTGGACATACGAATTCCATATATTATATAGTTTGAAAAAACTATATTAAAACTAAAATTGGGCTTCAAAACAATATCGGGAGTCAATGGGATTTGAACCAAAAACCTCCCAACAACAAGTATCTTAATATGACTATGCCAACTAATGTGCCAACCTCACACTTTGTATTATTCACCCTCACACTTTTTTATAAAATGTCATTCAAATGGTTCAAGGGAACCATGGAGAATGATGGAGAATACATGAGAGATGAGGGCACAGGAAGGCCAATGGAGCTGTGAGAAAAGCGAAGGCAGAACATGGAGCATACCGACGCATTCTTCAATGAATAATATTTTTTTATTGCAGGTGCAGAACCATGAGCGGCCAGAGGGGAAAAACCTTGCCCAAGGAATCTTTAGGGGCATCAGAAATATAGCTTGAGGTCCCAAACTTTCCGAGTCTGAATTTGACAAATTTTATGTCGATTTTACACCTCTCGGTGACAAGAATCTGATGGCGATGTTCGTTTCAGTAGCAGACCTTCCCAATTTTCGTCCATTTTCCATATTGGAGTGACAGTGTTAGATTCTCAAGTGTGGACTGTCAATTTTATGCCTCTCGACGCCACAAATTCGATGGTGCAGCCAGATTCAGCAGCTAAACATCCACTTCTTCAGCTAACTTTAGGGGTTGAGGTATATGAATTTTTTATCATGTGCCTCTTTTATCATTTGTTGTGAGATGTATCATGTTGTTTAGATCCTTGCTTGATGTGTGTTGCGGGATCTATTTTTACTTCATGTGAGATGTATCCGCCATGGATTGTTATGATCCCTATGTAACCTTGTTGAAGGGATCCTCATCGTCACCTTGTGTGAGATTATGTCATGTTGATAGGAGGCCTATTGTGAGTGAGAGTTCCTGTAGCGAAATGTCTCGTGGAGATACAAGCCACTCATGTTGAGGGCATATATCCTTGTATGACAGAAAACATAGTCCATGCACATTATCACCATTTCTAGCACTATATGAAGTGACCTACTCCATTTTGACATTGGGTTGGAAGACGTAGCCCACACTAGGTGAAATCCATTTTCAACATCTCGTGTTCTTATGTTGTTGATTGTTGTCTTGTTTCCTCTTGCTTAAAGCATGCATATGTGTAACTTTAATTCTCTTTTCAGTGAAATTATAACCATATCATAGAAGTAGGAGATCATGGGTAAATCCAGAAGCTGATGGACCCAGATCAAGTGGTATCAGAGTGGTCTTCTCATTGATGTGAATTGTGAGCATGAACAACAATTGAACGTGCAGCAATGGAGGATGACAAAGGCATGTACCAGGCCATGCTGAGGATGTTCAAAATGGTGGACATGATGTATGAATCTTATGAGAGACAGTAGAAGTAAGAAGTAGAAAGAAATGCTCCATCCACACCTTCCAGTGAATATTCATCGCCTTCATTGCCTTCTCATCATTTGAATGAGGATATCAACCATGGCCTTCAAGCAGATAACACTAAATTGAAAGTGCTTCTACCATAGGAGAAAGAGGATAAGAAGAGAGTGCAGCTTCAGTTGCAAGTTGCAGAGGTAGCCTTGGAAGAACTAAAGTGCAATGACCAGAGCCTTCAAGCAAAAGGATGTTGAATTAAGAAAGATTCTACAAGAAGATAAAAAGGAAAAACATAGACTGCAGCTTCAGTTGGGAGCCGCAGAAGAGGAGTTGAAGTGCAACAAAGGCTTGGCGAAGCCATCATCACCTATTTGTAAATCGAAATATGAGGTAAACAATGTTGATTTCTCTTCAGTTTCATCTTCACATGCTATCATTTCTATGGGAAATGTAGAGATACCCATTACAGGATCTAGCATGAGAATCCTCACAAAGATGCGTAACAAAGGAGGAGGACTTGGTGTTAATGGCCAAGGCATGATTCAACCAATGGAGGTTGTGCAAAGACCTTGATTCATAGGTTTGGGATACACTAAAGGAGGGAGCTTAAAGGTGTCAGA
Organism: Pinus albicaulis; assembly: GCA_034641835.2. Lineage (NCBI taxonomy): Eukaryota > Viridiplantae > Streptophyta > Pinopsida > Pinales > Pinaceae > Pinus > Pinus albicaulis. The sequence continues at coordinate 437,591,389 of CM076571.1, read as the reverse complement.
AGCTTCCAATGCATGGTTGAAACCATTGGGGAAAGAGAAATAAGGGAACACTTCAACATCATCCTATGACAACGCACATTGCAGAGAAAGAACTGAGGCAAGTTCTTATCACCATTATTGCACCAGAGACCAACAAGCAAGGTATAACAAGGCTCGGTATTCTAGTGTTAATTTTGATTACAAGCATGTCGCTAAAAATGAACAAAGATCATGGCATTGAAAATCATGTAGTTTTTGTGGGTTACATAACCATGTATTTTCTAAGTGATGGAAAATAATGGAAACACAAAAGAGGATGAGGCGTGAAAGACCTTCTCCACACCAGGGAAATAAGAGGGTAAAGCAAGTATCGAGGAAGAAGACTCATTGTATTCATTGTGACGGAAGTGGCCATCAAAGAGCCACGTGATAGATGCTCCATCCAGAGCAACGTCTTAAGGACAACGTGTCTGTGCATGAACCAGATGAAATATTTGTTAAACAAGAAAATCTACCACAGGAAGATAAACCGTTCACTTTGACAAGTGAGAGATGGTTTTTCTATATGTGTTATCTTTTTTTTTCCTTACTTGGTAAATCATGTATTGCAATTTAAAATGTAAAAGTGATTATGTGTTTTCTAGAACTTTTTAAGCAACAATGATGTTTTGGCCTTGTATCCGGGGTATTGATTTCCATTTTGATGTAAACTTGACCACAGAGTGTGTGTTATAAACTCGTGGCAAGTATGGGATGCTTGGGTCATAGTTGGTCATGTAATTAAGTAGGTAATTTTTAATAAGATTTTACTATAGTTTTGGAGAGGATGCAAGTGTCGGCTCATCGCTTATGGCTCTAAAAAAAAAAGGTGAAGGAGAATTAAGGGCGACCTTTGAGGAAACTTGTGGTGTAGACGAGGTACAAAGCAGTTGCAGATTATTTTCATGATTTTGGTGGACTAAAAGTGCCTTAGTGGGGAGGATTGATACATGTGACTCCAAACACCCTCAAGAGACCAAGAAGGCTTAGAAATGGTAAAAATTAGAAGTGGTTAGAATGCTTTCGAACTAGGAAAATATTGTAGTTCTCGTTGCCTCGATTCCAATGACATGAACGACACTCAAATCCAAGTCTGTATGAGAAAGTTATTTCAGTTTGTAGTTTGTACCAAACAACAAAAAAACAAGTCAAAGTCAACATTATGCCACATGGCAAGCTGTATGGATGACATGTGGTAGGCCTAGTGGGACCCAAAAAGCTAATGTGGCAGCTCAGTCAAAAAAATAGGTGGACCCACAAAAAGGTTATGTGGGAACACCACAAGTTGACACATGGCAAGTAGGTGGTAGAAGTGGCATATGATGTGGACCAATGAGGGCTTGCCACATGGTGTAAAATGACACCTCAAATTAGGCCCAAGTGGCCTTGGATGGTGCAACCTCATTTTTTTGTCTTATTCTCATGTTTGTGGGAGTCATTACAATATGGACATACGAATTCCATATATTATTTAGTTTTAAAAAACTATATTAAAACTAAAATTGGGCTTTAGTCTTATTCTCATGTTTTTGGGAGTCATTACAATATGGACATACGAAATCCATATATTACATAGTTTGAAAAAACTATATTAAAACTAAAATTGGGGTTTAAAACAATATTGGGATTCAATTGGATTTGAACCCAAAACCTCCCAAAAAAAAGTATTTTAATATGATTATGCCAAATGTGCCTGTAATATTCCCACTTAGACATGAGCTAGTTGGAATATTAATTTTTGTTTTGCTGTCTTGTTTTATGAATAAGAGGACAATGGAGGTCCATAAGTCTCCTTAATAATGAATAAAATCAATGCGAATGTGAAAAGAAGACATCTTCGCAGCTTAATTGAACACCCTTAGGTGTGAAAAGGGGTTGGAACACCTTGACTGGGTCAACTTTGACCAAATCAACAGTGTTGTCATGGAGTAGTCGCATTCAATGAGGGGCAACACAGTTTTAGATGGAGACTCTTTGCATGGAATTAGTGTCATTAATGAATGGGGCTTAGGGTTTGGAAGCTCATATCTTATAAAAGTAAGAGGATGGCAGCCATAATATGAAGTTTTTGATATGATATGTTTTGATATATGGTCTGTTTAGACAATATAGCTTTCTTTGGTTGTTTAGCTAAGATCGCAAGTGTTGTTTAGCACTGGGTGTTCCTGATCAGGAATCCCACCTCTTTCCTTGAGAGGCCTCTTGGAAGAGCATTGTACTTCACTTCTACTTTCAGGCTTTATGCCAAGCTTCATCTTACATCTACAGTGCAGATCTTATTGAGGGTTGAGTTGGGCTACAGGTTGCAGCAATGGAGAACATCTTGGGGTTGATTCAGTGCTTATTTTCAGTGGAGAAGGGTTCCTTTCCATTGGGAGGACAGTAAGGAAGGCCCTTGAGCTTATTTTCATATCTTGGCATCATGCCACTTATTTATTTGTCCCTATAGTGCAATTTTTGCCTTGGAATGCGTTATTTTGAGGGAGGAGTTGCAGGGCGGTTTCAGTACACCATTTGGAGAGGAGGTTTTCTAGAGAAGGGATCAATCCTTTATCCGAGGATTTATTGGAGGAGTCTGCACTATTTTTTATATCAGATCAACCATACTTTCCAGATCTGTATGTTGTAGTGAATCTTCATCCCTAGGGCTTTGATTCCCATCTTGTACATGGTGTATTGCTGAAAACCCTTGTGGGGTTCTTCAAAGGAGGTTGTATAGTGCCTAGATCTGTACTTATTGTATATTTTGAGGCATGCATCATCCCATGATATTTTGTGTATTCATTTGTTGTATCAATGCTTTTAAAACTTCATTGTAGCAGTGTTTCTGGTATTTTGATATAGTAGCAACACATCTTATAGAGGGATTTCTTCATTGGAGGATTGTCATATCTTGTTCTATATTTTATGGCCCATTTATTATGTATATTTTGATGTTGTTAGAATGATTATAAGGTATCCATATTGTCCTCTTGCTTTTATATTATTTTTTACACTGTTATTCCAGGATTTTGAACTATATTCCTGCTTTTCCCATTTGGGAATACTACAGTGGTATCAGAGCATAATCTTGGCACAACCTGTGCATCTTGAAAATCCAATATGTCATCTGAAGAAGGAGACCCTCTCACTGATAGAGAGAAGAGATATCTCAGAAGAAGACACTGGATGTTTGACTATACAAACGATAAAGAAGACAAGGGTAAAACCCCTTTATCAGGAGAAGATGAAGAGAAGGAGTATCCCAAGCTACTTCTCAAAACTATGCAAGGCATTGCTAGAGAAATAAAGGACATGAGGATGGATAGATAAAAGGAATCCCCTAAAGGATTTCAACATGGTGAAGGCTCCGGCATTTCTCATCACTGGAGTGATCAACCAGTGCAACAGCAACAATTTTCCCAACGGTCTACAATGCCTACATTCTTAGCAGTGGGAAATGAATGGTTTCAAGAACAAGAAACTCTTGAAGACTATTTCAGGGAGTATGAGTCTCAGTCTCAGAGATTCAAGGACCACTTGAGTTTTCAATAATTTTCTCATATCAAGGACAATAGGAGACCCAAGCATCATAATATAGGTGGAGGATTCATTCACAATCATGATCTACACCGCATTATGGGCAGAATTTTCTTACCCAAATTTGATGGGTCATCTAAATGCACTGCCAAATCATGGGTAGAGAAGCTTGACATCTACTTCCAGCTGAACAAAGTACTAGAGATGGAGGCCATTAAGATAGCAATGCTGCACCTTGAGGGTGCAGCACATGATTGGTGGTTCCATGGCTTGTCTACATTGGGTCATACAAATGTGACTGCATATTCAGAGTTCACAAGGAGGTTGGTGGAGAGGCTTGATAGAAGAGATATTGGGGCACCATTCATGGGGCTAGCAAAGCTCAAACAATCAAGTAATCCAGAAACTTACATTTCTGAGTTTTTAAAACTTTATGTTATGGTTCCTGATTTATCCGCAGCCAGAAGGGTCTATATGTTTGTTGATGGGTTAGAAGAACCTCTTCATGGGTTGGTTAAGCCTACCAAGATGACTACCCTTCAAGATGCCATTGAAAGGGCTATAGGTCTACAAGATTCTTTGCCATAAGCAAAGGCAACATTTCAGCAAAAGCCCTCTTTTCCATCAAAGGGAAAAGATGAGAAGGCTCCTTTCTCAAAAGAGAGCCAAAATAACAAACCTCTTGATGATGATGTCCAAAGAGACTTGAGGAGCAGGAAGCTTTGCTTCACATGACAAGAATCTTGGGCACCCGGACATAATTGTACAGCAAGAAAGGCACACTACATAAAGGTCTTCTCAGATGATGAGGAGGAAAAAGAAGAGGAACCAGAAAGAGGTCACAGCACTGACACAATAGGAAATGATCCGACACCATCAGGTGATGGGAATGGGGCATTTGCTCAAATTGGAGGGGCTCTTGCATCATTGAGAGGAGTACCCAAGTACTTTACCTTGAGGGTTAGAGGTTCCTTTATAGATCAAAGGGTTTATGTTTTGATTGATAGTGAGGCTACCCACGATTTTATTGATGCCCAACTAGTGAAGAGAAGGGAAATACCCACTGATGATTTTGAGTGATTTTTTGTTTTGGTCCTAGGAGATAGAACTATGAAATGCATGCATTATGTTCCATCCTTATCTGTCACCATGGGGACATATACATTGACTGATCACTTATTTGTGGTTGACATACCTGACGCCAATGTGATATTGGATGTGCAGTGGTTGATTACCTTGGGGAAGGTCACCATAGATTAGGAGATTTTGCAGATGGAATGGGTGCATAGAAAGAGTGGTAAAACTCAGATGATTAAGGGCATGCAAACATATCCCTCACATACAAATTCTACACAAAAAACAGAGATGGATTTGTGTAGTGGATCAAGGATCTAATAGTCCCATCAATTATGCACATGACTTTGGCCCATGGGACATTATTGTTTTCTGCAAAACCACCTGGGAGGCCACCTAATCCAGATTTGGTGAGACATGTCTCACATCATGATGCACCATTCATAGATCCAGGAGGAATGGGAAAATTAGGATGCCATGATACAGCGCTGAGAGTCTTGGGTAGACTTAAGGAGGAGGGAGACATTCTCCTAACATCATCATTACCCACTCTCATTTCAAATTTTGTGTTGTGGGAGGAGCAGCATGGGAAGGATAGCAGTCTTCCAACATATACCTTTGGCATGTGAGATTTCAAAGAGAAGGGTAGCCATTTGACATACGTTCTTTGTGATAGATCATCAGTGTTGTCACTATGGAAGATAGATCCATATTGGAAATCCCAGCTGTTGGTGGATTATTCCAAGGATCTTTCTACATGCATGATACTTGATGACCAACTTCAAGAGTGTTGGGAAAAATACTGAGAGGGGGGGGGGGGGGGGTGAATAAGTATTTAGAGCTCATATCTATAAATTTAACTTTTTCTTTTGTAGAATTCCATACACAGCTTTTATGAACCGAACTCTCGTATACATGCTGATATGCTGAAAGAAACTAGCGTATATTGATATAAATTTCTAGTTTAGAAAGCTTCTCAGAAACAATCTTTAAATCATATTTACCAGATATGCATCAGGTTATATAATTAGTAAATATGTGTAGTAACAGTAGTATAAAACATCACACAAGTGGAACACACATGAACACCAATATTTAAGGTGGAAACCCACTTCAGGAGAAAACCACCGATGTTGTCATCTCTATCTTCAATATTTATTATATGGAAAATTGTTTACAACATTGTACTGATGCAGAATCATATCAGTACGCAGGCTTCTACCTGTAGAAGGCTGTAACCTTCACTCGTTTACCAACTGCTACTAGAAGGGAGCTCCAACCCCCTTTCTTCTCGTTTACCAGCCACTCCTGGAAGGGAGCTTCAACCCCCTGAACATAACACCAGCTTCTACTGGTAGGAATCTTCTACTTCCTTACTGAAGGCTTCAACCCTCAGATCCACTGCAGACCATGTTTCATCAATTTTCATACTGGATCAAACAACATCAACACGACCCTTTATCAACAATCATAAACTTTTTCCAATACTTCAATTAGAATAGTGAAAACAATGTAACCAGAAATTAAAAATAACCCAGACTTCATAATAGATATGCAGATACAAACTCAACCCTGAACAGTCATTAATTCAAATAGTATACGCTACTTTGCTTCACTGAAGCCACGTACATACGCGCTTTCCTGCACACCAACCTGCGTATGCCTCAGTGCATATTGTTTTCATAACCTGGAATGAATACGCTACTACGCTTTGTTAAAGCTACGTGTATACGTGCTTTTATTTATACAAATCCGTGTATACTTCTATGTATACTATCCTTCAGAATGTAATCAGACTCAGATTCAGATCTGAGGCTTTCAGTCAGACATTTTCTCAGTAGTGCAGAACCTTTAGACAGTCAGTCAACCTTAATCATGTTTTCTCAATCATTGATTAGATTTGTTCATGATCAACTTAGCAGCATACTCAGTATTCAAACAACCCAGAACTTCAAGAAAACTTCATTGACAGATAGCAGACAAAAGCAGGAATCATAATAGTAACATCTACAATAAGCTTCATAAAACCCTAACTACCATATGCGCTTTTCATGAAGTGTACCCACGTATATATGCGCTTTTACTGAGACCAACTAGTGTATAGAACTGTAAAAGTAAATTTTGCAGAACAGACCAGATCTATAAAACTTACCTAGATTTCTTCATTTTTTTCAGCAGACTTGCGTCAGTTCTTCATCATTTCTTCAGTAGATCATACTAGAGCTTCATCATCTTCAGATCTAGAGATCTTGAACTATCATTATATCCATGGGTGCATCATAGATTCAGATCTATCAATTAAGAACATAGTTCATCCATGCAAATATTCCTTAGAAAAATTTATTCACTAACAACCCTTACTCATGCACACTTTGCACTATGATCTTCTTCTCCTTATATAGATTTAGCTTTTACCAATACCATGAGTCAAAACCACTCAACTTCTGATGGTAATCTTGGACAAAATCAAATAAATAATACAGTGCTCAATACTGTGGGCTAATACCATGGTAAAGCCCCCTGGTATTATAATTTTGGAGCACAAACAGGCATACGTGACTTGGGACGTACTTCTCCACGTGCATACGCAACTTGAACTTTAAAAACGCGCGTATACATTGTGACATATTAAAAATAACCAATCTGCTACACAAAAAATTTGAGAGATTGCTCAGATTATTCATATAGATAGTTTCTTCGTCCTTTTCCAGAGAGTTGCCATCAAGGAAAATCAATTTAATATTATAGAACACAAGAAACATATTGCCAACAATCTCCCCCTTTGCACTTGATGGGAAACATAATCATTAAAACATTAGGCATCTGTATTCAACCATCCTTGGAATCCTCCCCCTTTGACATCAAGGGAAAAGGGCAAATCAACATCCCTTGTGCAGAAATTACCATGCTCCCCCTGAGTTCATGCTTGAATATTCAGATATATTTTTCAATGAAGTACATGACTTTTCAACCAAGTATGACCTTTCCTATCACCAATTACTCATACTTGCATCAATGATCCAACTAAGTGGATTTGCATATTTGACTTAACTACCCAACCAAGTGGGTGTACAAATTTTGACTAAAATACCCAACCAAGTGGGTTTACAAATTGGAATAAGTCCTTTCATGACTAAATATAACAATTTACATCATAGATCTCAACATGACCTTTTCATCAAATGAATTTTTATAAACAAGACCAAAGAATCTCAATCATGAGATCAGACCACAGCAAACACTTAGAATGCCAGCAATGCATCCTTTTCCACAGGACAAGTGCTCCCCCTTAGCTTGTGCACCATGAACACTTTCAACAACAAATCATCAAGTCATCTTCATCAAAAAATATTAGGGAATGAAACAGAAATGTGAGAACTGGAACATCACCAGAGATACCCAACAAAACCGTAACTGTTCTAAAAATGATGAAAGAGAAAATTGTGCCAGCAAAAACCCATACACGGTTTTATGTATATAAACTCGCGTATATACGTGATTGTCCTTTATGAAATCCACGTATCCAATTTAATCTTCTGAATTTAAGCAGATCTGATCTTTTGAGCGGCAGAGACAACTCCTAGCTTTTGTCTGAGATATTTGAATGCTTCCTTGGGAAGAGGTTTAGTAAATATATTAGCAACTTGTTCTTTGGAGGGAACATACTCCAATTTCACCTTTTGTTCAAGCACTTGTTCACGTAAGAAGTGATACTTGATAGGAATGTGCTTGGTCTTGGAATGCATAACAGGATCCTTTGAGATACTGATGGCACTTGTATTATCACACATAATGGATATGGGAGGTGAACATTTGATTTGAATGTCTTGTAAAGTTTGCATCATCCAAAGAAGTTGTGTGAAACATGATGCGTCAGCCACATATCTTGCTTCTATTGTGGATAAGGCAATAGAGCTTTACTTCTTGTTGAACCAAGATACTAATCAGGGCCCCATATAGAATGCACCACCACTAGTGTTCTTCCGATCATCAACATTTCCAGCCCAATTTGCATTTGTGTAAGCATGAAGAGTGAGATCAGCTTTCTTTGGATACCATATTCTCTTGAGTTCCTTGTAGATATTTGAATATTCTTTTTACAGCCTGAAGGTGAGACTCTTTTGGATTAGCTTGGAATCTTCCAACAATCCTAACTGCATGCATAATTTATGGTCTTGTCCCAGTGAGATAAAGTAGAATTCCAATCATGGATCTGTATTTTGGTTGATTCACCGTGGAAGAATCATCATGCAAACTGAGGTTACACCCGATTATCATTAGTGTACTTACAGGTTTTCAATATTCCATCCCATACTTCTTCAAAATTTTCTTAAGATATTTTTCTTGTGATAAGAATATGCCATCTGTTGCTTGTTGCACTTGTAAGCCAAGAAAGAATGTTAGTTCCCCAAGTAAAGACATCTCAAATTCTTGTTGCATAACAGAAGCAAATTTCTGACTCATGGACTCTTCATTACTTCCAGAAATGATGTCATCAACATATACAACCACAATCAATAGTTTATCATTTTCATTTTTTGTGTATAAGTTGCTATCAGCAGATCCCTTTGAAAAATCTTGTTGATGAAGATATTTTTCAAGATGATAATACCATGCCCTTGGAGCTTGTTTGAGACCATATAAAGCCTTTTTAAGTTTACAAACAAGTTTTTCATCATTGCCCAAAATGAATCCTTCTAGTTTTTCTATATAGAATTCTTCTTCTAGATCACCATTGAGGAAAGTAGATTTAAAATCCATTGATAAACTTTGATTTTTTGAAAGCATGAAAAAGCAAGAAACATTCTAATGGCTTCAAGTCTAGCTATAGGAGAAAATGTTTCTTCAAAGTATATACTTTCTTGGTTAGCATAGCCTTTACAAACAAGTCTAGCTTTGTTTCTAATAACATCTCCATTTTCATTTAACTTGTTTTTGAATATCCATTTTGTTCCAATAAAATTTTTATCATGAGGTCTTGGAACTAGTTCCCAAGTATGATTCTTTGCAATTTGATCAAGTTCTTCATTCATGGCTTGAATCCAACATTCATCTTTGCTCACTTGATTGACATTCTGTGGTTCAGTGGTGGATAAAAATGCTAGATAGCTAGTAGAACCTACAATATTTCTTCTTGTTTGGACACTTGATCCCTTTTCTCCCAAAATTTGAGATTATGGACGATTCTTTTGAACATACCTGGATGGAGCCTTTTCAGATAGATCTTCTTCTGCTGCTTCATTGGGTTCACCTTATATATTATCTCTATTAGATGCAGGAAGATATACATCATCATCATCTTCATTTGTTGTTTGAATTTCCCCTTTTGGAGCTGAGAGAGATTCATCAATTACAACTTCAATGCATTCAACAATCTTCCGAAGTCTTTTATTATATCATTTATATGCTTTACTTCTAGAAGAGTAACCAGGAAATATTCCTCATCTGCTCTAGGTTCAAACTTGCCAAGTTTCTCATCATTGTTCTTGATAAAAAAATTGCTTCCAAACACTTTAAAATGCTTTACAGTGGGAAGATTACCATACCAGAGCTAATATGGAGTTTTATCACTGTTTACACGAGCATGTGCTTTTTTAAGAATATTTAGTGCAGTATGTGTTGCTTCTCCCTAAAATGTCTTAGGTGTTCCTGAATCATCAAGCATAGCCCAAGCCATCTGTTGAACTGTTCTATTCATTCTTTCTACTACGTCATTTTGTTATGGGGTACTAGCTACAGAAAACTATCTTTTTATGCCATGTTGTTCACAAAAATCAAAGAATTCATCTGATATATATTCACCTCCTCGATCAGATCTAAGACACTTGATTTTTAGATCTAATTCATTTTCAACTAGTGCTTTGAAGATATGAAATTTTTCGAATGCTTCAACTTTGTGTTTTAGCAACCCAATCCAACACATTCTAGAAAAATCATCAATAAACAGAATATAGTATTGTTCTCTATGGGGTGACCTTTTTCTCAGAGGTCCACATAAATCAATATCAATGAGTTCAAGAGGCTTACTTGTTGATCCTTCTTTGGAATTAAATTTCACTCTGGTTTGCTTACTGAATTGGCAAGATTTGCATATGGTACTCTCAGGCAGAGTAATATTGGGAAGATCATGAACATCTTTGAGTCTGCTACATTTGTTGATTTGAGAGAAGCTCAAATGGCCCAATCTTCTATGCCATAACCAATTTTCTGAAGATTTACCCAAGTAACATTGTTCTTTACAGCTTTTCAATACAAACAAATTACTTGGTGTTCTATTTCCTTTTATAATTGTTTTTCCTGTATCAACACGTACCACACATTCTTTTGAACTAAATACAACTTGAGTTCCTTGATCACACATTTGACTTACACTTAACAGGTTATGCTTTAATCCATCCATATACATAACATTTTTAGCTTTCACCTTTTCCTTTAGAAAAACATAACCTTTTCCCTTAATGACAGTAGGAGTATCATTTCCAAAAGTAACATTCTTTTCTCTTTCTAAAGCATTGTATGCAAGAAGTTTCTTTCTGTCACCTGTGATGTGTTTTGAGCATCCAATATCAATGTACCATTTATTTTCTTTTCCTTCTACAAATAAATCTATGCCACAGTTCTCAACCTGTAATTCCTTCTTTTTCCATACTTTGGAAGTTGAAGGTATATGCTCTTTTAGCTGAAGTTTGCTCCTGCATTCACATTCTTCATGACCAAAGTTATTGCAATAAGCACATTCAATTTCATTTTGAAGAGGAGAAAATTTGTTATATGTATTCTTCTTTATTCCAGTATCAATTATTTTCTTTCTTACTTCTCTAGTCATGATGGTTTTGTATGCAACACATTGAACAACTTTATGACCAAAATTATGACATGAGAAACATTGTCCATTGAAGAAGAAATTTCTGCGATCATGGGACCTTCTATTTGTGTTTACCTATTGGTTGGTATTTCTATGAAAGGTATTCCTGTTAGTGTTATTTGTATTGAGGTGGTCATGCTTTACCTGTAAAGTTTCTTTGTTTCCTTGTTGAGTGGCGGAATGCTGTAGGCTGGTTGTAGCTGTTTTTAGATAGTTTGGTGCTAAAGACTGAGAAGATTCTCCGACATATCCAAGACCTATTTTTATAAGAGGAGAACATTGTACCTTGATAATTTCATCTAAGGTTTCAGATCCTTTAGCAAATCCAAGATTCAAAGTCTTTAATTTCTCAATTTCTTTTCTTAGACTTACTATTTCACATTCTAATTTCTCATTGTTTTTCTCCTTTTATTCAAGATGATTTTTTAGATTTTCTATGGATATTTTGTTTTCTTCCAAACATATTTTGAGCTGATTAATTTCTTCAAGAAAATCATTGTCTTCTATAGCATCCATAAAAGTATCCTTTTCTTCCCTAGACTCTTTTTCAAATTCCATGAGAAGTCTAAGATCTTGATCAGATTCTTCCTCACTGTCTGATAATCCATCACTATCTTCATGAGTATAATAACTTTTTATAGTGCTAAATTGATTCTTATTTCTACTTGCTACTTCCTTTCCTTTTTAATGTGTTTCTTTATGATGACACTTAGCAGCATAATGACCAACTCTTCCACAAGAAAAACATTTGAAAGGAAACTTACCTCTGAACCTTCCAATGCCAAGTTGGAGCTTCTTTACAAAATTTACCTCATCTTCTTCTAAAACATACCTTGATCCTTCTGTTTCTTGTACTTCTTTTCCTTTTGTAGAAGCTGTAAATACGACTTCTTTGACTTCAGATGATCCTCCTTTTCTCATTTCACATGCAGTTAGAATGCCATGAAGTTGAACAATAGTAAGATTTTGAAGACCCTGCTTCTCTTCAATAGCAGACACTTTTGACTCAAATTTTGAAGTTAGAGATCTTAAAATTTTTTCAACTAGAGTATTGTTAGTTATGGTTTCACCCAAATTTCTCATACGATTTACAATGTCATCTAGACGTAAAAAGAAACTGGCAATGCTCTCCTCGTTATGCATCCTTAGATTTTCATATTGAATTCTAAGAGTTTGGAGTTTATCACTTTTTACCTTTGTATCACCTTCAAAGCTTAGAATGATTTTTTCCCATATTTCCTTTGTTGTATTCAACTGCATGACCTTGAAAAATTATGATTCAGTCATACTCCCCAATAGTCCATTGACCGCCTTTGCATTTGTTTCATAGTTCTTTCTTGTCGTTGCATCTGTTGGAACTTAGGTTGGATATTAATAACCTCCTTCAACAATAGCCTATACATCTGCTCCAAGAGACTAAAGATAGGATCCTGTCCATTTTTTCCAAAAGATTAAATTGTTTCCGTTGAAGAGTGGAGGCCTGATAGATGTTGTCCCATCTTGATTTCTCATCTTGGCTGATCTTCCTTCTAGCGGCTAAGTTTCTTCAGAAGAACCTGCTCTGATACCAATTGTTGGGAAAAATACTGAGGGGGGGGGGGGTGAATCAATATTTAGAGATCATACCTATAAATTTAACTTTTTCTTTTGAAGAATTCCATACATGGCTTTTATGAACCAAACTCTCGTATACACGCGAATATGATGAAAGAAACTAGTGTATACTGATATAAATTTCTAGTTTAGAAAGCTTCTCAGAAATAGTCTTTAAATCAGATTTACCAGTTATGCATCTGGTTAGATAATCAATATATATGTGCAGTAAAAGCAGTATAAAACATCACACAAGTGGAACACACATGAAAACCAATATTTAAGGTGGAAATCCAATTCGGGAGAAAACCACCACTATTGTCGTCTCTGTCTTCAATATTTATTATATGGAAAACTGTTTACAACATTGTACTGATGAAGACTCATATTGGTACATAGGCTTCTACCTGCAGAAGGCTGCAACCTTCACTCATTTACTAGTTGCTACTGGAAGGGAGCTCCCATTAGGGGAATTTTGAGGTCTAAAATGGGCCTCATAAGAAAAATGTACAACAAAAATAAGCTTTATAACAACCAATAGGATTCAAGATGATGATTTCATCCATAATGGATGATTCACCATTTTTGGAGTAAAAAAGTAAAAATATTAAAAAATAATAAAATAATAAAACTACTTTTTCAACTCGTATTTTAAACTTATCTCCCAAAATTTTTTACTCAAATTTCGAGCGGGATTACTCGTTGGATGCGGAATTTAATTCCTCATCCAAGGAGTACCCATTTTGCATACTTTCGATGAACTCTTCTACACGAAAAATGAGAAATACATAAAAAACGTGATTGTAATCACACTTTTTTATGTATTTCTCATTTTTCGTGTATTAGGACCCATCGAAAGTATGAAACATGGGTACTCCTTAGATGGGGAATTAAATTCCGCATCCAACGAGTACTCCCGCTCGAAATTTGAGTAAACAATTTGGGAGATAAGTTGAAAATATGAATTGAAAAAGTAGTTTTTTCATTTTTCCCTCTAAAATTTGATGATGTCATAAAATCTTATTAGATTTTTCCACTATTATTTTATAATTTCCTTAGGAGGCCCATTTTAGACCTCAAAATTCCCCTAATGAATCCCCTTTCTTCTCGTTTACTAGCCACTCCTGGAAGGGAGCTTCAACCCCCTGAACATGGCACCAGCTTCTACTGGCAGGAATCTTCTACTTCCATACTGAAGGCTTCAACCCTCAAACCCAGTGTATACCACGTTTCATCAATTTTCATACTGGGTCAAACAGCATCAACACAACCCTTTATCAACAATCATAAAATTTTCCCAATACTTCAATTAGAACAATGAAAACACTGTAACCATAATTTCAGAATAACCTAGACTTCAGAATAGATATGCAGATACAAACTCAACCCTGAACAGTCATTAATTCAGATAGCATACGCTACTTTTCTTCATTAAAGCCGCGTACATACGCACTTGCTTGCACACCATCCTACGTATGCCTCAGTGCATACTGTTTTCATAGCCTGGAATGAATACGCTACTTCGATTTGTTAAAGTTGTGTGTATACGAGCTTTTATTTATACCAACCTGCGTATACTTCTGTGTATACTATCCTTCATAATGTAATCAGACTCAAATTTAGATTTGAGGCTATTAGTCAGACATTTTCTCAACAGTGCATAACCTTTAGACAGTCAGTCAACCTTAATCATGTTTTCTCAATCATTGATTATATTTGTTCATGATCAACTTAGCAGCATACTCAGTATTCAAACAACCCAGAACTTCAAGAAGACTTCATTGACAAACAACAGAGAAAATCAGGAATCATAGTAGTAACATCTGCAATAAGCTTCAAAAAACCCTAACTTCCATATGCGCTTTTCATGAAGCGTACCCGTGTATATACGCGCTTTTACTGAGACCAACTAGTGTATAGATCTGTAAAAGTAAATTTTGCAGAATAGACCAGATCTATAAAACTTACCTATATTTCTTCATTTTCTTCAGTAGACTTGCGCCAATTCTTCATCATTTCTTCAGTAGATCATACTATAGATTCATCATCTTCAGATTTAGAGATCTTGAACCATCATTATATCCATGGGTGCATCATAGATTTAGATCTATCAATTAAGAACAGAGTTCATCCATGAAGATATTCCTTAGAAAAATTTATTCATTAACAACCCTTACTCATGCACACTTTGCACTGTGATCTTCTTCTCCTTATATAGATTTAGATTTTACCAATACCATGAGTCAAAACCACTCAACGACTGATGGTAACCCTGGATGGAATCAAATAGGTAATATAGCACTCAGTACTGTGGGATAATACCATGGTAAAGCCCCTTGGTATTATAATTTTGGAGCACAAACATGCATACTTGACTTGGGACGAACTTCTCCACGTGCATACGCGACTTGGCCTTTACAAACCCATGTATACATTTTGACATATTAAAAATAACCAATCTGCTGCACAAAAATTCTGAGAGACTGCTCAGATTCTTCATACAGATAGTTTCTTCGTCCTTTGCCAGAGAGTTTCCATCAAGGACAATCAATTTAATATTATAGAACACAATAAACATATTGCCAACAATCTCCCCCTTTGGACTCGATGCCAAACATAATCATTAAAACATTAGGCATCTGTATTCAACCATCCTCAGAATTCTCCCCCTTTGACATCAAGGGCGAAGGGAAGATCAACATCCCTTGTGCAGAAATTACCATGCTCTCCCTAAGTTCATGCTTGAATATTCAGACATATTTTTCAATGAAGTACGTGACTTTTCAACCGAGTATGACCTTTCCTATCACGAATTACTCATACTTGCATCAATGATCCAACTAAGTGGATTTACATATTTGACTCAACTACCCAACCAAGTGGGTGTACAAATTTTGACTGAACTACCCAACCAAGTAGGTTTACAAATTGGAATAAGTCTTTTCATGACTAAATATAACAATTTACATCATAAATCTCAACATGACCTTTTCATCAAATGAATTTTTATAAACAAGACCAAAGAATCTCAATCATGAGATCATACCACAACAAACACTTAGATTGCCAAAAATGCATCCTTTCCCACAGGACAAGTGCTCCCCCTTAGCTTGTGCACCCTGAACACTTTCAACATCAAATCATCAAGGCATCTTCATCAAAAAATATTAGAGAATGAAACAGAAATGTGAGAACTGGAACATCACCAGAGAGACCCAACAACACCGCAATTGTTTTGAAAATGTTGACCCAAAAAATTTTGCTAGCAAAAACCCATACACGATTTTATGTATATAAACTGGCGTATATATGGGACTGTCCTTTATGAAATCCGCGTATCCAATTTAATCTTCTGAATTTAAGCAGATCTGATCTTCTGAGCGGCAGAGACAACTCCCAGCTTTTGTCTGAGATATTCAAATGCTTCCCTGGGAAGAGTTTTAGTAGATATATCAGCAACTTGTTCTTTGGAGGGAACATACTCCAATTTCACCTTTTTTTCAAGCACTTGTTCACGTAAGAAGTGATACTTGATAGGAATATGCTTGGTCTTGGAATCCATAACAGGATTCTTTGAGATACTGATGGCACTTGTATTATCACATATAATGGATATGGTGTTGGGCCGCTAGTTTGTCATTATTATTATTACTTTTTAACACCTATTTCATCCATTTCTACCATTCTTTATCACGCCATTTATCATGGTTTATCATATAATTCCATTTTATAATTATTTATGCTCTTATGGATAAATATTATTTCTTCTCCTTTATTTTTAATAAATTGATGATTATTATGCATGATTTTACCAATGATGGTTTATAAATAAAATTTTGTAACATCACTCACCATTTTAACCTCCAAGATATTTTCCAGATTGCAGATTTGATCTCCAGCTCATCATTAAATATTTCAACTTAGAAATTCGCTAGAATAAGAAGTGACAGTTTTGAATTGGATGTTTTGGGCAAATGGAAAAGAATTTGGAAAATTTGAAACATGGGTTTTTTCTGGAATGGACCGAATTAACTTTTTCATGACCAGTTTTCCCAAATTCAGTTCATATTAAGAGAAATGGAAGGTTCTCTGAAGATGATTTTCTCTGATTCATTGTTGCAGCTGTTTTCCAAATTATCTCAGTCGCAATACCAAATTCAACCTGTCCCTATTGAATGTTGATGAAAATATATTTCAGATATGATCTTGGTGATCAATTTGTAGTGAACTATCCAATTTTGTTATGGGAATCATTTTGTAATCATCTCTGTTGTAACTTCTCTCTGCTCTCTGTGTATTTAAAACAGAGATCAAAGAAGGGAATTATCATGGATTATCATGGATTATTATGGGATTATTAGATTAGAGATAGATATGATGAGATAGGAGAAAGAAGAGAATGTAAATCAGATCGTATCACATATTTTATCATGTCTCTTTCATTTATGTATCATTTGATAATGAACAGAACATAGTTCTAAAAGAAAGACTTGTATTGTAATGATTCCGATGATTAATATATAATTTGTGTTGTTGTTCATTCAATTGTTCTAGAGTAACTAAGCAGTGTTCGCTGGCGGCTAAGGGCCCGGTCTCTGGTGAATCTCGCTGCTATTCTTTGTGCTATAATTTTTCATTTACTGAAAGTATATCATGCTTTTCTTCTTTACAGTGAATTACTTTTGATAATTTAGATTTCTATATTTATTCCCTTGAGTGCGCATTTCCAATTTATTAGTTGCTTGTTAAAAGAATTGGCTTTGATTACTTAAATCATAGATTGTTATTTCCACTACTTTCCTTTTGTTCGATTGTTTAGATCCAGCTGAAAGAGCTCAGTTAATACTTAAGTGCTCTCGGTTGATTGAATTATTTAAATTCACAATGAATCACAGTTTTGATTTATAATGTGAAAATGAATCACTTTCTTTAAAGCTTGAGATTTATGATTGCATCCATTTACTCTTGTATTGAATTTAATAGATTATTTTAAATCATTACTCTCTAGGTTTATAGCTTGCACATATTGTGTACACTCTTGAAAAAAAATGACTTACCGAGGTTAATAATTAATGTGAGGCAATTAGGAGTTTTAAAAGACACCTTTTAGCACCCAACATATGGGAGGTGAACATTTGATTTGAATGTCTTGTAAAGTCTACATCATCTAAAGAAGTTGCATGCAACATGATGTAGTAGCCACATATTCTACTTCTGCTATGGATAAGGAAATAGAGCTTTGCTTCTTACTGAACCAAGATACTAATCGGGGCCCCATATAGAATGCACCACCACTAGTGCTCTTCCAATCATCAACATTTCCAGCCCAATCTGCATCTGTGTAAGCATGAAGAGTGAGATCAGCATTCTTTGGATACCATAGTCCAAAGTCTTGAGTTCCTTGTAGATATTTGAATATTATTTTTACAGCCTGAAGGTGAGACTCTTTTGGATTACCTTGGAATCGTACAACAATCCCAACTGCATGCATAATGTCTGGTCTTGTCCCGGTGAGATAAAGTAGACTTCCAATATTGGATCTGTATTCTGGTTGATTCACAGTGGAAGAATCATCATGGGAACTGTGGTTACACCCTGTTATCATTGGTGTACTTACAGGTTTGAAATCTTCCATCCCATACTTCTTCAGAATTTGCTTAAGATATTTTGCTTGTGATAAGAATATGCCATCTGTTGCTTGTCGCATTTGTAAGCCAAGAAAGAATGTTAGTTCCCCAAGTAAAGACATTTCAAATTATTTCTGCATAGCAGAAGAAAATTTCTGACTCATGGACTCTTCATTACTTCCAAAAATGATGTCATAAACATATACAACCACAATCAATAGTTTATCATTTTCAGTATTTGTGTATAAGTTGCTATCAGCAGATCCCTTTGAAAAACCTTGTTGATGAAGATATTTTTCAAGACGATAATACCATGCCCTTGGAGCTTGTTTAAGACCATATAAAGCCTTTTTAAGTTTACAAAGAAGTTTTTCATCATTGCCCAAAATGAATCCTTCTGATTGTTCTATATAAACTTCTTCTTCTAGATCACCATTGAGGAAAGCAGATTTAACATCCATTTGATAAATTTTGATTTGTTGAAAGCTTGAAAAAGCAAGAAACATTCTAATGGCTTCAAGTCTAGCTATAGGAGAAAATGTTTCTTCAAAGTCTATACCTTCTTGTTGAGCGTACCCTTTACAAAAAAGTCTAGCTTTGTTTCTAATAACATCTCCATTTTCATTTAGCTTGTTTTTGAATATTCGTTTTGTTCCAGTAACATTTTTATCATGAGGTCTTAGAACTAGTTCCCAAGTATGATTGTTTTCAATTTGATCAAGTTCTTCATTCATGGCTTGAATCCAACATTCATCTTTTCTCGCTTGATTGACATTGTGTGGTTCAATGGTGGATAAAAATGCTAGATAGCTAGTAGACCCTACAAGAGTTCTTGTTTGGACACCTAATCCATTTTCTCCCAAATTTTGAGATTCTAGATGATTCTTTTGAACATACCTGGATGGAGCCTTTTCAGATAGATCTTCTTTTGTTGCTTCACTGGGTTCACCTTCTATATTATCTCTATTAGATGCAGGAAGATATACATCATCATCATCTTCATTTGTTGTTTTAATTTCCCCTTTTGGAGCTGAGAGAGATTCATCAATTACAACGTCAATGCATTCAACAATATTTCGAAGTCTTTTATTATAGCATTTATATGCTTTACTTCTAGAAGAGTAACCAAGAAATATTCCTTCATCTACTCTAGGTTCAAACTTGCCAAGTTTTTCATCATTGTTCTTGATAAAACATTTGCTTCCAAAAACTTTAAAATGCTTTACAGTGGGAAGATTACCATACCAGAGCTCATATGGATTTTTATCACTGTTTACATGAACATGTGCTTTTTTAAGAATATTTACTGCAGTATGTGCTGCTTCTCCCCAAAATGTCTCAGGTGTTCCTGAATCATCAAGAATAGCCCAAGCCATATGTTGAACTGTTCTATTCATTCTTTCTACTAAGCCATTTTGTTGTGGGGTACCGGCTACAAAAAACTGTCTTTTTATGCCATGTTGTTCACAAAAATCAAAGAATTCATCTGATATATATTCAGCTCCTCGATCAGATCTAAGACACTTGATTTTTAGATCTAATTCATTTTCATCCAGCGCTTTGAAGATCTGAAATTTTTCGAATGCTTCATCTTTGTGTTTTAGCAACCCAATCCAACATATTCTAGAGAAATCATCAATAAACAGAATATAGTATTGTTCTCCAAGGGGTGACATTTTTCTCTTAGGTCCACATAAATAAGTATGAATCAGTTCAAGAGGCTTACTTGATGATCCTTCTTTCGCATTAAATTGCACTCTGGTTTTCTTACTGAATTGGCAAGATTTGCATATGGTACTCTCAGGCAGAGTAATATTGGGAAGATCACGAACAGCTTTGAGTCTGCTAGATTTGTTGATTTGAGAGAAGCTCAAATAGCCTAATCTTCTATGCCATAACCAATTTTCTGAAGATTTACCCAAGTAACATTTTTCTTTATATCTTTTCAATACATACAAATTGCTTGGTGTTCTATTTCCTTTCATAATTTTTTATCCTGTATCAAGATCAGGTACCACACATTCTTTTGAACTAAATACAACTTCAGTTCCTTGATCACACATTTGACTTACACTTAACAGGTTATTCTTTAATCCATCCACATACATAACATTGTTAGCTTTCACCTTTTCCCTTAGAAAAACATAACCTTTTCCCTTAATGACAACAGGAGTATCATTTCCAAAAGTAACATTCTTTTCTCTTTCTAGAGCATTGTATGCAAGAAGTTTATTTCTATCACTTGTCATGTGTTTTGAGTATCCACTATCAATGTACCATTGATTTTCTTCTCCTTCTGCAAATAAAGATATGCCACAGTTCTCAACCTGTAATTCCTTCTTTTTCCATACTTTAGAAGTTGAAGGTATATACTTTTTTGGCTGAAGTTTGCTCCTGCATTCAGATTCTTCATGACCAAAGTTATTGCAATAAGCAAATTCAATTTCATTTTGAAGTGGAGAAAATTTGTTATATGTATTCTTCTTTATTCCGGTATCAATTCTTTTATTTCTTGCTTCTCTAGTCATGATGGTTTTGTATGCAACACATTGAACATCTTTACGACCAAAATTTTGACATGAGAAACATTGTCCATTGGAGAATAAATTTCTGCAATCATGGAACCTTCTATTTGTTGTTTAAAATGCAACAAGATGATGGAGCTTAGTGAAATGAAGTCGCCTTCACTAAGTGGGCCTGCAGGCTATTTTTGGCGCAATGTCTATTTTTAGACATATGGATCATGGTCTATGAGTTGCAAGATGCTATTTATGGATGATTGGTCGAGTTGGTAAAAATAGATGGACCTCTATTTTTAGACATTGGGAGGTTTCTATTTTTAGACTGTCAAGCTAAAAATAGAATAGTCAAATATTATTAACCCTTAATAATATTTAGACTATAAACATTATCTTATCCTCTTGGAGCACTTCGGTTTGAGCTACGGATGTGGCACATGCAGCTGGCAAAAGGAAATATGCTTTTCCTATGGGTTAGTTGAGTTAATGCATGGTTGACCTCAGTTAGAACTCAAGTGGCGGAGTTTGGTGGAGTTGATGAGACAGTTGGTGGAGTTGTGTTCAGTTTAACTTAGTTGAACTAGTTGTATTTAGTCTAATTGGAAAATACACTAGTGATGAGTGGTGTGAATTAATTAATAATTAATTCACTAATTATTAACTCATAATTCAACTAATGAACACATCAGTTAACTGCAATGCATGAGCAGTTTAGTGGAGACCAGTGTTAGAGGTGGGTGAAAGGGTTAGTGTGACTATCAGTGTGACCATAGTTGTGCATGATATTTTCACACACATGGATTGAGATTTCCAATGAGGATTGTGCAGTAGAAGCCAGGTGGATTCGAACTTGGATCCAACCGTTGTTCATCTTGGATTGCGTAGTAGAGGCAGGCAGACTTGTGGAGGAGATTTGAACCTTAGACTTGTTCAGCTTCCGTGCTAGTTTTGTGTGTAGCATGTGAGATAGTGTTGAGAGCTGTGAGAGCTTTGTGCTATGTATTGTTACATGTTCTCTATCATTGTATTATAAAAATAGCTGGGGGTTTTCAGCTATTTCTTTCCCCAGTACATCCTGTGTTAAATGTGTTCTTGAATTATTGTGTTTATGTGCGCATGCGACTGTTTCTATTTCCGCATATTGATGATCAATTGTAGAAGAGGTTATGTGTTATGCATGAAGCTTAAATAGTGTGTAACCAGGATAATCTCGGTGAATAATTCAGCAAATTGTTCAAATTTCTACATGGTATCAAAGCAAGAATTGATCATCGGATCTATTACAGTGATTGCAATTTATTTCGGTAGACAGAGTCTGTAATCGGGCTAGATAGCCTCTGGATCCATCCTTTCTTTGAAAGGTGACATATCCAGTAAATGCCCCTACAGTCGATCTCTGTGCAAGAAATACTTTGTTCTCATGGGTTTTAGATCGAGAAGCAGTTGAGTTTTGAGCTTGGAATTCGAATTTTGCAGCAGTTTGTTTTCTCGGTGCCGGAGGTGAAATGTATTTCAACGGTTTGCGACTCGAGTATGCCCTTGAGGGAAATTTGAATTATGTTGCATGGAAAGACCGGATGGAGGTGGTATTAGATGATAACGGGCTGAAGGATTTCATAGATAATGAGGTCCCAAAGCCTACTGATGCTGCTCAAGTTGAGGCTTGGCAAAAGAAGATGGCGAAATGTTGAAGGATTCTGTTGGAGGGCATGAAGGATCACATTGTATCCAGCCTGCATGGAAAAGCTACTCCATACTTGATGTGGAAAGCGTTGACAGATCTATTCCAAAGCAAGAGCGACCAGAGGAAGTTGGCGCTCAAAGATAAACTCAGAAACATTAAGATGGAGAAAGGCAATAGTATCGCCAAGTACCTCACGAAGTTCACTCAATGCAGAGATGAGCTGGGAAGTGTGGGGGTGACTGTAGATGATCAGGACTTGGTGGACCTGGCTCTCCTTGGTCTTACGAAGAGTTGGCATTCCTATCAGGACACTGTCAATGGTTAGGAGAAGTTGCCGGGATGGGAGCGACTGTGGTCGGATCTCATGCAAGAGGAGATCAGGCGGACTACCAGGGACGGAACTTCATCAAAGGTATCTGATGAAGAAAATTACACTTTGGCTACCAAAGAAAATAAGGGGAAGAGCAAGAAAGCTTCTTAGTCTGGTGCGAAAGGCAAGAAGCAAGACATGTCCAAGGTGAAGTGTTTTCACTGTCACCAGCACGGACATTATGCCACAAATTGTCCGCAGAAGAAGAAAAATAAGAAGGCTGCTGGATCTACAGCGGGAGAGGCATTGGCCTCCCGATTCGAGTTTGGATTTTTCCTTGGAAGTCGCATGCTTGGTCTCAAGTGTGATGGGATCAGTATGGTTCTTGGACAGTGGTGCGTCATTTCACATGACCGGAGATCGGGATTTGTTTTCAGATCTGGAGGAGAAAGATCTTGGAGTGCACATCAAGATGGGCGATGATGGTAGATACAGTGCAACCGGTATCAGTACCATTTCCTTTGAGAGGGAGTCTGTTAAACCCTTCATATTGAAGGAAGTATTGCATGTTCTAGGATTGATGAAGAATCCGATCTCTGTGGCGATGTTGGAAGACAAGGGGTATGATGTGGTCTTCAGCGAGGGAAAGGATTTCCTGCGTAGTAAGACTACTGGAGAAACCTGGAAGATAGGGATTCGAGTCAAGAACCTTTATTAGTTGCAAGTAAGTGGCTGTGCAGCAATGGCATGCAAGGCATAAGGAGTGGTGATCCGGGATGATGGTGAGCTGTGGCACCAGAGATTGGGCCACCTTCACCATGGAGCTTTAAAGATACTGCAGCAGATTTCTACTGGGCTTCCTAGGGGCACTCTTGCGCAGTCAGATCAGTGCAAGGGGTTCACCTTGGGAAAATTTGTGAAAGCCACCTTTCACGAGAAGGATAATCGTGCCACGACGATCCTTGAGAGAGTTCACACAGACGTGTGTGGTCCTTTCTCAGTAGCTTCGACAGCAAAGCACAAGTACTATGTGATCTTTGTTGATGATTTCTCTCGGAAGTGCTGGATCTTCTTCATGCAGAAGAAGAGCGAGACATACTCTAAGTTTTGTGAGTTCAAGGCATTGTTTGAGAAGGAATCGGGGAAGCATGTGAAGGCTCTTAGGAGCGAAAATGGTGGTGAATTCATCTCTGCTGAATTCAAGGACTTTTGCAGCGTAGAAGGGATTTGGAGAGAGCTCATCGCACCCCATAACCCACAGCCGAACGGGTTTGCTGAGCAGAAGAACAGAACGATCGTGGGTGCTGCACGGGCGATGTTGCATGATCAGGGCCTACCCCTTCACTTGTGGGCCGAGGCATGCAATACTGTAGTGTATGTGCAGAACCGTTGTCCTCACAAGATTCTTGGCATGAGTACACCGGAGGAGGCATTTTTTGGCAAGAGGCCTAACATTTCTCATTTGAGGATTTTTGGCTCACCTGTCTACATGCATGTGACAAAGGACGCTAGAAAGAAGGTGGATCCGAATGCAGAGGTTGGGATATTTGTGGGGTGCACTGATACGTCCCACAACTATCGTGTGTATTTTCCAGACAGTCGCAAGACTATTGTGCGACGGGATATCAAATTTCAGGAGGAGAAAGCCATGAAGTGTTCACTTGAGAGGGAGCCACACTTGCATGTAGATGAGGAGATTTTAGTTCCTAAGGATGAGCTTCAGGATGTGGATCAGCCACACGAGGAAGTTCATGGAGTGGAAGAAACCACTCATGCAGCGCCAACCATCAGAGGGTGCAAGCGCACTATAGAAGCTGAGCGACTAGCTCAAGATGTAGAGAAGGTTGTAGGAGCACCTACAACACAGCGCAGACAGAGACAGTCACCGGACCGGTACACTGGATACATGGCTCTTGTGAGAAAATGTGTCGTGACAGAGCCATCCTCTTTTGAGGAAGCTGTGGAGGACCTCGCATGGGTAGATGCCATGGTGGAAGAGTATGATTCGATCGTCAGAAACAGTGCATGGGAGATTGTCCTGCGACCGGAGGGGAAATTAGTGGTGGGTTTGCGATGGATCTACAAAGTGAAGCAGGTGGCTGACGGGAGTGTGGAGAATTACAAGGCAATATTTGTTTCTCGTGGCTTCTCGCAGATCGAGGGGATCGATTATGAGGAGACCTTTGCGCCTGTCGCAAGGTACTCTTCCATACGGACGATCCTAGCTCTCTCAGCGCAGATGGGGTGGCACATCCATCAGATGGATGTGAAGATTGCATTCCTCAACGGAGTCATTGAGGAGGAGGTGTACATAGAGCAGCCCGAAGGTTTCGAGATCTTTAGCAGTGAGTCACATGTGTGCAGACTCAAGAGAGCACTGTACGGGTTGAAGCAAGCACCTCGTGCTTGGTACACACAGATAGACAGTTACTTCACCGGACTTGGATTCTCCAAGAGTGAGGCGGATCCTAACCTGTACCAGATTGTGGTGGAGGGGAAGTTGCTGATCATTGTATTGTATGTAGATGATCTGATTTTGATGGGTGATGAGCTGTTGATACTTTCATGCAAGGAGGATCTTGCTAGAGAGTTTGAGATGAAGGACTTGGGCCTCCTTCATTATTTCCTGGGATTGGAAATTTGGCAGCGCAGTGGTGGACTGTTTGTTTCTCAAGGTAAGTATGCCCGGGAGATACTGGAGAAGTTCAACATGCATGGTTGCAAGCCTGTTGATACTCCTCTTCCTGGTGGATGGAGGAAGGAGGATGCTACTTCAGCGGAGGTAGTGGATGCCACTGTTTATCGACAATTGGTGGGGTCGCTTATGTATCTGGTCAATACACGACCCGATATATGCTATGCTGTTAACCAGCTTTCGCAAGCTATGGTTAAGCCTACCAAGCTCTTCTGGAAGGCAGGCAAGCATGTATTGCGTTATCTTAGAGGCACATCAGGATATGGTCTGTGGTACAGACAGGGGGATGGGGTGAAGCTTTGTGGCTTCAAGGATGCAGATTGGGCTGGGAGCCCAACGAACCGAAAGAGCACATCTGGAGGGATCTTCAGTATTGGGTCGACAGCAGTTTCCTGGTACAGCAGGAAGCAGAGATCCGTGGCACTCAGTTCCGCGGAGGCCGAGTACATGGCAGCAAGCTTGGCTGCATGCGAGGCTATTTGGATGAGGAAGATTCTGGTCGGGTTGTTCGGGTCGCATTTGGTGTTGGGAAAAATACTGAGAGGGGGGGGTGAATCAGTATTTACTGCATATTCAAAACTTTTTACTTTTTCACTTCCTAAAACCCATACGCTACTTTCCTTTAGTAAACTCGCGTATGCACGCGACTTTCCTTCATACAACTCACGTATTAGCAGAGATCTAAATATGCAGATATGAATTAACTTAGTTCTTTGCAATAGTCATTCATCTGATGTTAAGTTATCAGTAAACATGTGCAGTAACAACAGAATAAATCATCACACAAAGCATCACACATGAACACCAGGATTTTTAGGTGGAAACCCAAGTCGGAGAAAACCACCGCTACGGTTACTTGCCTCGGCCTTCAATATTTTATTATAGAGAAAACATATTACAACATATGTGCGAGGTCTGGCAGACTCCTACCAGCACGCAGGCACCCACCTGCGCTCATTTACCAGCCTCTCCTGGAAGGGAGCTCCAACCCCCTGACTTGTTTACCAGCCTCTCCTGGAAGGGAGCTACGACCCCCTGATCTCGTTTACCAGCCTCTCCTCGAAGGGAGCTACGACCCCCTGATATCATTTACCAGCCTCACCTGGAAGGGAGCTACGACCCCCTGATATCGTTTACCAGCCTCACCTGGAAGGGAGCTACGACCCCCTGACTGAAGGCTACAACCCTCAGCACCTCTATGGACCACGTTTCATCAATTTTCACACTGGATCCAACAACTTCAATAGAACACAACTTGCGGGCCACGTTTCATCATATTTTCAGGCGGATTTACTCATACTTTTAAGCACGATCGAACGCAGAGCGTGCCGCGCCTAACTCAGCGACGGATATCAATAGACCGACGAACGGTCCGGACATTTCTTACCACGAGACTTCGTGAGCCCTAGTTTGCATACGCGCTTTCCTTTCACTGATACCGCGTATACACGCGCTTCCGTTCACATAAACCTGCGTATACATCTGCACATAAACTTCACTGCGCATACGCACTTTTTCTTCAGCGAAGCCGCGTATATACGCGCTTCCTCTGCGGCAAACTAGCGTATGGATCTTCAACCATTACAGAGCTGCATACTTCTTCAGATCAGATATTCAGTTCAGATTCAACCCTTTACTTTAAATAGATGTTCGCCTCATCACAGATCTAATCACTCCATAAACAGATCTAGATCCCCTTCTTCATCATTTTCTTCATTGGTGCCTCATGCATTCAGATCTATCATTCAACTATAACCCTTTCCATTCAGATATATATACTTCAGAGAGAAGTATTCATTCAAGCTCAGACATCTTGCACCCACACTCATGATTTGTAATGAATTTCTTCTCTTTATATAGGATTACCCTTTTTCAATACCATGAGCCAAAACCACATTACATCTGATGGTATTCCTAGACGGGGTCATTTAGGCGAATCATTACCCAATACAATGGGTCAATACCATGGTGGTTACCCCTGGATTTGCACTTTTTGAGCGCTTTTGCCCATACGCGACTTGGCACGTTCTTTTCCGTGTGCATACGCGACTTCCCCTAGACAGATCCGCGTATGCCTAGAGACATACTCTTTTCATCATAGATTTAGCACATGTTGAATTCCTTTCTTCATTGCCTTTTGTACTCACTGTAGATACATCAAATTTAGTTCATCAAGACATATTCTATCAAGCACAACTTCATCAAGTAGTGCCATCATCATTTCATCGAGTGAGTTGCCATTCAAGGACAACACTCAACATCATATTGCTAACAAAACATCATTTCATATCATATTTACATCATTTACCAAGTCCATCGGTCAAGAATAACTTCATCGGAGTGGATTGCCATCAAGGTCAACACATGTCAACAATCTCATGTCTTCATATTCATTGAGTGGAGTTGCCATCAAGGACAACACTTTGCATCATATTGCCAACAATCTCCCCCTTTGGACTTGATGGCAACCACAATGGTGTTTGGTTACCACAACAGATAGGTACATTAAGAATACAATGACACCATGTCACTCTCCCCATTTTGACACCATTCTTGCTCTCCATTTCAAACACCATGTCACTCTCCCCCTTTGACATCAAGGGAAAAGGGTGGATCAAAACCAACATACTCTTCCCCTTTTCTCCACATGAGGAAGAAGCATTCTGCATATCTGATATATACTAAAGTGACCAAGCTCCCCCTGAGTTCATGCTAAATCTTCAAACATATTTTCCAATGAAGTACATGACTCTATGAAATTTCTATCACCAATGACTCATACTTACGTCAAAGATCCATCCAAGTGGATTTACATATGAGACTCAAGTACCCAACCAAGTAGGTTTACACATTTCAACTCAGCTACCCAACCAAGTGGGTTTACACAATTTGAATCAGCTACCCAACCAAGTGGGTTTACAAATTTGACAAGTCCTTACATGACTGAATATTACAATTTTACATCATGGATCTCTATATGACCTTTTCATCAAACTACAATATATAACTTTAAGACCAACACCAGAAAGTCCTCAAGAAGGAGAACATATTTTAGAACCACCATAATGCCAACAATGCATTATACTCAACAAAGCTAATGCTCCCCCTGAATCTGTGCATCCAAGCATCCTTTTCATATGACTAAGGCTCCCCCTTAGTTTGTGCATCCTGAAACACTTTCACCAACAAATCATCAAGGCATCTTTATCAAAACATTTAGAAATAGAATTATGAGAACTGGAACACCACCAGAGATACCAAACAGCACTGCAGCTGTGCTGAAGAAAGCTGAACCAACCAAAAATTGCCAGCAACCAACCATACGCGTCTTTATGTGTTTCAACTCGCGTATATACGCGACTGTTTTTCAGGAAACCCGCGTATCCAATTCAATCTTCTGCATTTAAGTAAATTTGTTCTTCTGACAGACAGAGACAACTCCAGCTTCAGTTTGTGAAATTCAAATGCTTCCCTGGAACATGTGAGGGCAGACAGATAGTACAATGTAGTTGTGTCTTCAAGTGTCATCCAATGGTTGTAGCATAAGCACATTAGGAACCAAGCCTTCAGATTCTTTGCAGCATCAATACAATCTTTCCAGGAGAGATTATCATACTAGAACAACATCTTCAAATATGTGTCAAGCAATCATCCATGTGGTCCAATATCATCAAGATCTTCAAGATTTAACATGAAGTAACATATGTAGGCAAAAGATCTCAACCATAGTAACAAGCTCTGCATGATTTATTTCTGAATCAAACGACTTCCAACTCATCCATGTGTGAGCACAAAAGATACTTATCAGCAACCAGGGCTCAAAATCTCATCATAATAAACCATGTACCAAGTCATCTATCCATTTGAGCATGAGTATCCACATAAACCAAGAATAGCGGTCTGTTACTTAACAATGCAATCATTAGTATTCAACCTGCTGCTCCCCCTGAACCAGTGCTCCTTCTTAACTTGTGCAACCTGAATACATTCCTCAGTAAGTCATCAGCAACAATCTCTACATGAACTGCCCTTATCTCCGAATTATAAGACTTTCATCAATGAATACTCTTCATCAAAAAGCAAACAGGACTCATCCACAATCTTCAACATAAGAAACCATGTATCATATCATCATTATTTAGAACTGAGAAACTAAGCTGATATTGAGTCAATAATACAGTTATTAACAATCAGACTCATGCTCCCCCTGAACCTCTGCTCCAGATCTTCAGCTATCATATAAATTATATTATCATCAATTCATACGCGACTATGTCTGATGAAACTCGCGTGTATACGCGACTTTAGTTCACCTAACCCGCGTATGGAAAGTGTCACATTGAAAATTTCACTTTCCTTCATCTCCCCCTGAACTTATGCCTCCTGTACCTGTATTATTCACATCAGATGCACTGTCAGAAATAAATATAACCAGAATCACCAAGACAATTATGGGAATAACCATACATTGCTCCCCCTGTGACGATACATTACTAAACTCCATAATGTATCTCACATCACTTCTGTAGTCATTAAGAGAGGTAAGCTTCAGAAGCTGATGACTGCAGTAGAGTCAGTATTCCCTACGTTTCTGACCGGTCATCCTTCTTTTTCCAAATTTGCTTGAACTTTCCAACTGTGTGCTGGAAATTGTCCACTTTCTAAGATCTGTTCAACCTGCATTCCTTTTCTATATGTCCATACTTGTTACAAGCATAAAATTTCATGTGGCCAGAGAAATAAGCATAAGAATCATAATGAGTATTTCTAATCTTCCTTCTTTTGCAATCAGCTGCTTTATGTCCATACTTGTTACATGAAAAACAATATCCCTTGAAGAAACCAGAGTACCTTTCTATGTAGGAACTGTTTGTTTGAGGCTGAAATGATCTGCTCCTGCAATTTGCTGCAACATGCCCATAGTTATGACATTTAAAGCATTCAACATTATTGACTGATTTCCTTTGAGTTTTCATCATTGTTGGTTGACTTTTTGTTTCTTTCAACACTTCAGGTTTTGCATTGACATCCTCTGAATTTTTAGCACTTCCTTGTGAGCTAGATTCTCCTTTAACAGTTTCATGGAAACCAAGACCAAGTTTGATAGCAGGAGACCTTTGATTAATCAGAATATTGTCCAAAATGTTAGTACTATCTTGAAACCTCAAAATTTTAACCTTTTCTTCTAATTTACCTTTGAGAATGTTTACCTCAACCTCCAAGGCTTGACATTGCTTTGTCATGCTTTCTTCTTTCCTTCTTCCATATTCTACTTGATCCTTCAGATTTAGAATCTCTTCTTTCAACCAATTTTCGTTTTCTTCACATGTTTGTTGCAACTCTTCATTTTTCTTATTTTATTTTTCCAGATATTCTTTGAGAGAGATGATTTCTGCTTCAAGGCATTCCTTTTCAAATGGTTGTAGAGGTTCCTCATTCTTCTTACTTGATGCTTCAAGATCTGCTTGCAGAGAGATGATTGCAGCTTCAAGTCCTTCATTCTTCTTGCTTGATTTTTCGAGATCTTCATTTAGATCGTTGATTTCTGCTTCTAGTTCCTTAATTCGATTGGATGCATACGTATGAAACCTTTGATACTTGTCCATCTGTCCATTCAACGTTTCTATTTGTTCTTTCATTTGAGAGATCATCTCTTTGTAGATAGAATCTTTCTTATCAATTTCCTTTTTTTGTTCTTCAACTTTGATCTGGATAGCTTCTTCTAGATCCACAAATTTACTTTCACTATCTTCACTATTGTTTGCACAAATAAGAGTATTCCAATGACCCTAATCACTATTTGATTCATCTTCTTCAATTTTTGCTATCCATGTTTTCTGAGAGATCTCCTTGTTTCAAGTAGCCTTCTTCTTTTGCTTCTTTGCCATGAGCACTTGTAGAGCTTGGTCAGAATCTTCTAGATCCATACTGTCACTTTCACTATCATAACCTTTGCATATACAGTTAAGTAAAATACAAGAACAACGATTAATACCTGTTTCATCTCCTTCAATTTCTGCTATACATGATTTCTGAAGTATCTGCTTGCTTTGAGTAGCCTTCTTCTTTTGCTTCTTTGCCATGAGCACTTTCAGATCATGGTCATAATCTTCTTCATCTTCACTGGACACTTCATCATCATCTTCATTTGCATAATAACTTTTCCTCTTTTCAAATTGTTTCCCTTTACCATGTTTTTATTTATAAGGGCATTTAGCAGCATAGTGACCAACTTTTCCACACTCAAAAAATTTGAAGGGAAGCTTACCTTTGAATCTTCCAGTACCTAGTTGGAGTTTTCTCACGAAATTTGCTTCTTCTTCTTCGGATATATAGCTGGATTCTTTGACAACTTCCTTTTCTTTTCCTTTTGTAGACACCTTAAAAGCAGCTTCTTTGATTTGAGAAGGACCTCCTTGTCTCATTTCAAAAGCAGTCAGAATACCATGTAATTGAACAATAGTAAGAGTTTGCAGATCTTGCCTTTCTTCAATAGCCGAAACTTTAGAGTAAAATTTTGAAGTCAAGGATCTTAAGACTTTTTCCACCAGAGTAGTATCAGTTATGGTTTCACCCAAATTTCTCATTTTATTTACAATATCATCCAGACGTAAGAAGAAATGGGCAATACTCTCATCACTATGCATCTTCAAATTTTCATATTAAATTCTAAGAGTTTGGAGTTTTTCACTTTTTACCTTTGTGTCTCCTTCATAACTCAGAATGATTTTGTCCCATATTTATTTTGCTGAATGTAGCTGCATCACCTTAGAAAATTATGGTTCAGACATGCTTCCTAATAAGACATTCACCGCTTTGGCATTGATTTCATACTTCTTCCTTTCTGCTGCATCAGTAGGAATACTTGCCAGGTATTGATAACCTTCTTCCACGATTGCCCATACATCTGCACCAAGACTTTGCAGATATGCTTTTGTTCGTACCTTCCAGAATATCAGATTGCTTCCATTGAATAGAGGTGGCTTTAGAGACATTACTCCTTCAAGACTTCCCATTGCAACGGATCTCCTTCAAGCGATCAAGCTTCTGCAGAAGGACCTCCTCTGATACCAATTGTTGGGAAAAATACTGAGAGGGGGGGGTGAATCAGTATTTACTGCATATTCAAAACTTTTTACTTTTTCACTTCCTAAAACCCATACGCTACTTTCCTTTAGTAAAAACGCGTATACACGCGGATATCCTTCATAGAACTCGTGTATTAGCAGAGATCTAAATATGCAGATATTTATTAGCTTAGTTCTTTTCCACATTCATTTATCTGATGTTAAGTAAACAGTAAACATGTGTAGTAACAACAAAATAACCATCACACAAAGCATCACACATGAACACCAGGATTTTTAGGTGGAAACCCAAGTCGGGAGAAAACCACCGCTGCAGTTGCTCAGCCTTCAATATTTTATTATATAGAAAACATCTTACAACATATGTGCTGGCGCAGACTTGACCAGCACGCAGGCACCCACCTGCGCTCGTTTACCAGCCTCTCCTGGAAGGGAGCTCCAACCCCCTGACTCGTTTACCAGCCTCTCCTGGAAGGGAGCTACGACCCCCCGATATCGTTTACCAGCCTCACCTGGAAGGGAGCTACGACCCCCTGACTGAAGGCTACAACCCTCAGCACCACCTTGGACCACGTTTCATCAATTTTCACACTGGATCCAACAACTTCAAAAGAGCACAACTTGTAGGCCACGTTTCATCAGATTTTCAGACAGGACCCACTCCATACTTTTAAGCACAGTCAGACATGAAACTGATACATATAACTCACTGACAGATATCAATAGACCAGCAGAACATATCAGACATTTCTTACCACAGACTTCAGCAAACCCTAGTTTGCATACACGCTTTTCTTTCACTGATGTCGCGTATATACGCGCTTCCGTCCACATCAACCAGCGTATACATCTGCACATAAACTTCACTGCGCATACGCGCTTTTTCTTCAGAGAAGCCACGTATATACACGCTTCCTCTGCGGCTAACTAGCGTATGGATCTTCAACCATTACAGAGCTGCATACTTCTTCAGATCAGATATTCAGCTTAGATTCAACCCTTTACTTCAGACAGATGTTCGCCTCATCACAGATCTAATCACTCCATAAACAGATCTAGTAGATACAAATATATTTCAGATCTAGATCCCCTTCTTCATCATTTTCTTCATTGGTGCCTCATGCATTCAGATCTATTATTCAACTATAACCCTTTCCATTCAGATATATACTTCAGAGAGAAGTATTCATTCAAGCTCAGACATCTTGCCCTCACCCTCATGATTTGCACAATGAATTTCTTCTCCTTATATAGGTTTACCCCTTTTCAATACCATGAGCCAAAACCACATTACTTCCGATGGTATTCCAGGACGGGGTCATTTAGACGAATCATTACCCAATACAATGGGTCAATACCATGGTGGATACCCCTGGTTTTGCACTTTATGAGCGCTTTTGCCCATACGCGACTTGGCACGTTATTTTCCGCGTGCATACGCGACTTCTCCTAAACAATTCCGCGTATGTCTTGAGACATACTCTTCTTTTCAACATTGAGCCTAATCGTGGATTTATTGTGATAACCAGAGTTGCATTAAACTCTCTCGCTTAATCCGGTATTTCATGATAGATCCAAACACATCGACATCGGTACCATCATATCGTAGATTGTGTGCAAATGAGAATCATGTTACTTTCATATTCCCACGGAGGATCAGACGCCGACATCTCTGACACGAAGGCGCTCACCAGGAGAAAATTCGAATACCAATAAGAGGCAGGATAGGGCAGGCATAATCCATCTTGTTGAGAGAGTGTTGAAAATGCAACAAGATGATGGAGCTTAGTGAAATGAAGTCAGCTCACTAAGTGGGCCCGTAGGCTATTTTTGTCGCAAAGTCTATTTTTAGAATATGTCTATTTTTAGATATATGGATCATGGTCTATGAGTTGTAAGATGCTATTTATGGATGATTGTTTGAGTTGGTAAAAATAGATGGACCTCTATTTTTAGACATTGGGCGTTTTCTATTTTTAGACTGCTAAGCTAAAAATAGAACAGTCAAATATTATTAACCCTTAATAATATTTAGACTATAAACATTATCTTATCCTCTCAGAGCACTTCAGTTCGAGCTACAGATGTGGCACATGCAGCTGGCAGAAGGAAATTCGAATTTCCTATGGGTTAGTTGAGCTATTGCATGGTTGACTTCAGTTAGAACTCAAGTGGCGGAGTTTGGTGGAGTTGATGAGACAGTTGGTGGAGTTGTGTTCGGTTTAACTTAGTTGAACTAGTTGTATTTAGTCTAACTAGAAAATACACTAGTGATGAGTGGTGTGAATTAATTAATAATTAATTCACTAATTATTAACTCATAATTCAACTAATGAACACATCAGTTAACTGCAATGCATGGACAGTTCAGTGGAGACCAATGTTAGAGGTGGGTGAAAGGGTGAGTCTACTATCAGTTGTGACTATGGCTGTGCATGAGATTTGCACACACATGGATTGAGATTGCCAATGAGAATTGCGCAGTTGAAGCCAGGTGGATTCGAACTTGGATCCCACCATTATTCATCTTGGATTGCGCAATAGAGGCAGGCAGACTTGTGGAGGAGATTTGAACCTGAGACTTGTTCAGCTTCCGTGCTAGTTTTGTGTGTAGCATGTGAGATAGTGCTGAGATATGTGAGAGCTTTGTGCTATGTATTTTTACATGTTCTCTATCATTATATTATACAGATAGTTGGGGGTTTTCAGCTATTGCTTTCCCCAGTACATCCTGTGTTAAATGTGTGCTTGAATTATTGTGTTTATGTGCGCATGCGACTGTTTCTATTTCCGCATATTGATGATCAATTGTAGAAGAGGTTATGTGTTATGCATGAAGCTTAAATAGTGTGTAACCATGATAACTTTTATGAATAATTCAACAAATTGTTCAAATTTCTACATTTGTGTTTACCGTGTGTGCTAATTTCTATGAAAGGTATTCTTGTTAGTGTTCTTTGTATTGAGATGGTCATGATTTACCTGTAAAGTTTCTTTGTTTCCTTGTTGAGTGGCATAATGCTATAGGCTGGCTGTAGCTGCTTTTAGATAGTTTGGTGATGAAGACTGAGAAGATTCTCCAACATATCCAAGACCTGTCTTTATAAGAGGAGAATGTTTTACCTTGATAATTTCATCTAAGGTTTCAGATTATTTAGCAAATCTAAGATTCAAAGTCTTTACTTTCTCAATTTCTTTTCTTAGACTTATTATTTCACATTCTAATTTCTCGTTGTGTTTCTCCTTTTCTTCAAGCTGATTTTTTAGAGTTTCTATGGATATTTTGTTTTCTTCCAAACATATTTTGAGCTGATTGATTTCTTCAAGAAAATAATTATCTTCTAGAGCATCCATAAAAGTATCATTTCCTTCCCTAGACTCTTTTTCTAATGGCATGAGAAGTCTAAGATCTTGATCAGATTCTTCCTCATTATCTGATAATCCATCACTATCTTCATGAGTATAATAACTTTTTCTAGTGCTAAATCGATTCTTATTTCCTCTTGCTACTTCCTTTCCTTTTTCATGTGTTTCCTTATGAGGACACTTAGCAGCATAATGACCAACTCTTCCACAAGCAAAAAAATTGAAAGTAAGCTTACCTCTGAACCTTCCAGTGCCAAGTTGGAGCTTCTTTACAAAATTTACCTCATCTTCTTCTAAAACATACCCTGATCCTTCTGTTTCTTGTACTTCTTTTCCTTTTGTAGAAGCTCTAAAGATGACTTCTTTGACTTTATATGATCCTCCTTTTCTCATTTCACATGCAATTAGAATGCCATGAAGTTGAACAATAGTAAGATTTTGAAGATTCTGCTTCTCTTCAATAGCAGACACTTTTGACTCAAATTTTGAAGTTAGAGATCTTAAAACTTTTTCAACCAGAGTATTGTCAGTTATGGTTTCACCCAAATTTCTCATACGATTTTCAATATCATCTAGACATAAAATGAAACTGGCAATGCTGTCCTCATTATGCATCCTTAGATTTTCATATTGAATTTTGAGAGTTTGGAGTTTAACACTTTTTACCTTTGTATCACCTTCATAGCTTAGAATGATTTTGTCCCATATTTCCTTTGTTGTATTCAACAACATGACCTTGACAAATTCTGATTCAGTCAGACTCCCCAATAGTGCATTGACTGCCTTTGCATTTGTTTCATAGTTCTTTCTTTCCGTTGCATCTGTTGGAACTGAGGCTGGATATTGATAATCTCCTTCAACAATAGTCCATACATCTGCTCCAAGAGACTGAAGATAGGATCTTGTCTGTGTTTTCCAGAAGATTAAATTGTTTCCGTTGAAGAGTGGAGGCTTGATAGATGTTGTCCCATCTTGATTTCTCATCTTGGATGATCTTCCTTCTAGCAGCTAAGCTCCTTCAGAAGGACTTGCTCTGATACCAATTGTTGGGAAAAATACTGAGAAGGGGGGGGGGGGACCCCGCATTGGGTGGCAAAGCTCATATCTATATAGATATCAACGCCTTAGAAATAAGCCACTTCGAGGGGGCAACCTCCAATACATTACATAAATGAGCAATTCTTCGATGATACAAATGACCAAAACCTCCTTATATATATAGTAGTCCATGAGGTCACGATATAATCTTAGCCGACCTAACAATAATAATGTAAGGGCACACTAATAACAATATTGGGGTTACAGGGGTACAATAATAACAATAAGGGGGTTACACTAACAATAATAAGGGACTATACTAGTAATATGTGTGGACCTAACATGCCCCTCTTTCAAAAAGTGTTGTCCTCAACGATTGGAGGGCTTTGGGTGCTTCGTATAAAATTCTCATCCTCCCATGTAGAATCTTTAGTGGGTAAGTTCTTCCACTCTGATGAGTTTTCATAAATTGATCGGCTCAGGTATCGAATTTGTTTCTCAGATCAAGCCAGTTCCAATATGATTTTTCCTTCCTCATCAAGTTCTGGCAATATTGTTTGAACTGGAATATTTTCACCTATAGCCTTCTTTAAGCATGAAACATGGAAAACTGGATGCCGCGAAGAAGCAGGAAGCTCCAATTTGTACGCCATAGTACCAATCATTTCGCAACACCTTGTAAGGACCATAGTAATTTGGCGATAATTTATTATCCTTCTTAGCTAGCTTGAGGGACATTTGTTTGTATGGTTGTAGCCGTAAAAATACCCAATCTCCTATATCAAAACTTCTCTTGCTGCGATGTTGATTTGCCTGTTGTTTCATTCGATTTTGTGCCAAATTCAGGTTATCCTTTAAGAGTTGGAGAACTTCTTGCCGATGCTCGATGTGATCTTCCACTGCTTGAACCTTCGAATTTTCCCTTAAATATGATGTGATGGATGGTGGATGATATCCATAAAGTGCCATAAATGGGGTCATTTTTGTTGCAGTATGGAAGGAAGTGTTATACCACCATTCAGCGAGAGGTAACCACTTGACCCATTGTGTTTGTTTATAAGATACAAAACAACGAAGATATCCTTCCAAACATTTATTTACTATCTCAGTTTGACCATCAAATTGAGGATGATAAGATGAGCTATGAGCTAATCGAGTACCCAAACAAGAAAATAACTCCGTCCAAAAATTTCCAGTAAAAATGGGATCTCTGTCGCTCACAATAACCCTTGGGCTTCCATGTAGCTTTTGAATTCTGTCCATAAATGTAGTAGCAACTGTACTTGCTTTTAATGGATGAGATAATGCACAAAAGTGTGCATACTTGGTAAGTCTATCAACTACCACCATGATGACACTCTTTCCTTCGGACTTAGGTAAACCTGTGATAAAATCCATTGAAATCTCCTCCCAACGTTGACTTGGAATGGATAAAGGTTGTAGAAGACCCGGGGTCTTAATTGTCTCAACTTTATTCTACTAGAAAACCAAACATTCCGCCACAAACTTTTGAATATCAGATTTAAGGCCATCCCAAAAAAATTCTTTCTTCACCCTGTGGTAAGTTTTTAAAAATCCTGAGTGTCCTCCTAAAGGAGAAGTGTGCAATCCCAGAAGAATATTTTGTTTTAGTTGGGAATTCTTACAAAGATATAAGCGATCTTTGTACCATAAGGAATCATTTTTCCAACTAAATGTATCAGATGTACTAGGATCTTGCTGCAACTTTTGAATGAGTGTCCATACTTCTTTGTCCTTCTTCCATTCATCTCTTGCTTCGATTATCCAATTTGGTTGGATAATAGAAATGGCACAAAGAAATGCTTCCACCTCTTCATTCTTTCTTGAGAGTGCATCTGCAACAACATTAAGCTTTCCTTTTTTGTAGATTATTTGAAAGTCCTAACCCAACATCTTTGTGACCAATTTTTGCTGCTCTTCTGAAGATAGTCTTTGTTCCAAAAAGTGTTTAAAACTATCGTGATCAGTTTTTACCTTGAAGTGTCTTCCCATTAGGTAAGTTTGCCATTTCTTTAGTGCATGTAGTATTGCTAACATTTTTTCTCATAAATAGGTTTCTGTAAATACTTTCCTTTGATTGGACGACTTTCAAAAGCAATGGGTCTTCCTTCCTACATTAAAACAACACCAATTCCATTTCCTGAGGCATCACATTCCACAATAAAGGTTTTTGTGAAGTCTGGCGTAGCTAAGATCGGTGCTAGGCACATTGCCTCTTTAAGATGTTCAAAGGCCTTAGTTGCTTCAGGAGTCCATGAAAATGCATCTTTCTTCAATAATGTTGTTAGAGGTGCTGCTATTCTCCCATAATTCTTAACAAACTTACAATAATACCCTGTTAACCCGAGAAATCCTCGCAACTGCTTTATGGTTGTGGGGACTTTCCATTCCTTAATGGCTTTAATTTTGTTAGGGTCTACCTTAACACCCTCGTGAGATACAATATGACCAAGATATTCCACCTCTTGTACTCCAAAGAAACATTTGGATGTTTTTGCATATAATTGTTTCTCCTGCAATGGTATGAGCACCCTGTCCACATGTTCAACATGATCCTTCCAAGACCTGCTGTAGATTAGTATATCATCAAAAAATACTAGCACAAATTTTCTAAGGAAGGGTTTGAAAATGGAATTCATCAACCCTTGAAATGTAGAAGGTGCATTGGTAAGGCCAAAAGGCATGACCAAAAAATCATAATGACCCTCATGAGTTAAAAATGTTGTTTTTGGAATATCTTCAGTCTTCATTCTAATTTGATGATATCCTGAATGAAGATCCAAATTGGTAAAATAAATTGCTCCATGTAATTCATCCAATAATTCATCAATCACAGGAATGGGAAATTTATCTTTAATGGTGAGCTTATTGAGCTCCCTATAATATGGACACATGCGCCATGATCCATCCTTCTTGTGTACCAATACTACAGGAGCAGAGAAAGAACTTTGACTAGGTTGAATTATACCCGCCTCTAACATTTCTGCAATCATACGTTCAATTCGCTCTTTTGGAAGTAAGGATATCTATAAGGCCTGATGTTTGGAGGAACACTTCCTGGAATCAAATGAATAGCATGATCATGATCACGAATAGGTGGGAGTCCTTTGGGAGTTTCAAACACCTTGAAATGATTGTCCAAGACTTGTTGGAGATCTGTAGAAATAGATGATTTTGATGTTGGAACTTCTAGTGAGCATAATTGTGCAATTAAGCCTCATTGTTCTTTCTTTATAAGCTTTTTCATGACATTAGAGCTTATTATCTTTCCCGGCTTCCCTACAGTACCCCATAATTTTACTTCCTTTCCTTCTGGAAAAAAATTCAAGAAAAGTTCTTGAAAATTAAAAGCTACCATCCCCAAAGATTATAACCATTGTACTCCTAGTACAACATCAGCACCTCCCATAGGAATGGAAAGCAATGGACTATTAAATACATATCCCCCCATGGTTAGCTTGATATTATGGCATTTTCTAGAGCAATTTATAGTTCCTCCATTTGCAACCATCACTTGACATTCTGGTGCTGGGTATAGGAAACAATTTAATTCCTTGGCTACCTTACACTGAATAAAAGTATGGGTGCTACCTAAATCAATCAACACTATTACCTTTTTCTTCTTGATATGTCCTTCTATCTTGAGAGTTTGAGGAGTGGTGATTCTTGCCAGTGCATTACACGATATGGTTGGACTCATTTCTTCCTCTTCTACGGCTGGTTCCTTGTGTATATCCTCTTCTTGTTCATTTTCTTCTTCCTCTTCACAATCTATGTAAAATAATTTCTTCTCAGCACACTTATGACCTTTAGTGTATTTTCTATCACAACTGTAGCAAAACCCTTTTTCTCTTTTTTCTTCCAATTGTTGTGGTGTCAACCTTGTAGGTTGTGGAAATCTAGGCGTAGCAACACTTCCTTCTTTATAGAAGTGAGTGGTAGGCTTCCTTGTCGCCATATTTTTACATTCAATTTTTCTTGCCAACCTGAATGCCTTCTCCAATGAATCAGGTTCCAAAACGCGAACTTCATGTTGGAGGTTATCCTTTAAAGTTCTTATGAAGAGATCAATCCTGTGTTCCTCCGGAATATCAGTTACCCTTATATTCAATTTTTGGAATTCCTCAATGTGCTCCCCCACTAAACCCTTTTGTTTTAGATTTATCAATTGGCTAAAGAAGGTGTTGCTCTTTGTATCCTCATAATGTGCTAGCATTTCCTCCATAAAAATTGACCAAGTGACAATTTTTTTATGGGAGCAAAGCCATCGATACCATACAAATGTATTTTGTTCTAAATGTAAAGTTGCAATGCGTACCTTTTGTGTGTTTTTCACGTTATGGAGATCAAAATATTGCTCCATCTGTAGTATCCATGTTACAGGATCCTTTCCATCAAACTTCCTCATATCCATTTTTGGAATATGGTGGTTCTTCCCTCCAACATTAGAGTTTATGAAATTACGATTAACGTTTATTTTTTCCTCATCATGAGTTTCCTCTACTATATTTTCACCATTAGGAAACATTTCTTGTATCAACTTTGTCAAACCTTCCATGTCTGCTTTTAGGTCATTCTTCATGTTTTCCATTTTAGCTTCCATGTCATCCATCTTAGATTCCATGCCAGCTTCCATGCCATCTATCTTTAATTCCACGCCTTTCTTCAAACCATCCATATTATTCTTCACACCATCCATCTTCGATTCCACGCCTTTCTTCAAAACTTCCATTTCATTTTTTTTTGTTTTTTGTGAGAGCAAAATTTGGTGCACTTGCTCTTGTAATTTTGATAGATCATGTTGCAATTCTTCATCTTCATGAGTCATAGTAGAGCCTTCTGAAGGCTTAATGGGTGTTGAATTATTTTTACGGGGCATTTCTTAGACCCCAATACTAATATCTATTCTACAATATGCCCTTGGAATCAATTAAAATTGATTTCTCAAACAAGACTTATGCAATTCGGAAAAAAAAAATACACACCTTTTTCTTGCTTTTGAGGAGCTCGATATTGAAATTGGATTATCTCTATGATTGCAGCTCTTCAATATCTAAAATTAAAAATTTAAGTATCCCTCTGAATTCTATTTTGAATGCCATAGGTCTGACCTGATTTGGATTCTCCAAGGCAAAGTTATGTCCAATCACCTACAATGACCTAATTATGGACTGTTTCAGTAGAGAAAAATTGTACGACTTGCCACGTGTCACTGTTTTGTCCTTCGGCTTTTAAATTGATATCCAAGAAACTAAAGTCCGTGTACTTGCGACCACTTTTTACGTAACTCCAATCCGATGTTTAGAGAGAGAGTTATGAAAATTTTCCCACGATCACCTCTTTGAGATGAAATTCGGGAGCCTGAAAAAGCACTACCTTCCACAGATCATATCTCCGAAAATATTGCGAACCAAGATCTGAAATTTTTTGACGGGTTTCCTCAGGATTTCGTCTTCACACCCTAAAAATTTCAGATTCTGAACCTTCGTAGAAACAAATTTATATCGAAAATGCCATGATGACTTGTTTAGAGCAGCGAAACCCTAGAATCCAAAGCTCTGATACCAAATGTTGTGTAACCAGCTCACAAAATAGAAGAAAAGAGATATCAACGCCTTATAAATAAGCCACTTCGAGGGGGAAACCTCCAATACATTACATAAATGAACAATTCTTGGATGATACAATTTACAAAACCTCCTTTCTATTTATAGGAGTCCATGGGGCCATAATTTAATCCTAGTGGGGCCAAAATGTAATCCTAGCCGACCTAACAATAATAATTTAAGGGCACAATAATAACAATATGGGGGTTACAAGGGTACAATAATAACAATAAGGGGGTTACAATAGCAATATTAAGCGACTATACTAGTAATATAGGGACATAACAGAATGATTTTGTCCCATATTTCCTTTGTTGTATTCAACTGCATGACCTTGACAAATTCTGATTCAGTCAGACTCCCCAATAGTGCATTGACCGCCTTTGCATTTCTTTCATAGTTCTTTCTTGTCGTTGCATCTATTGGAACTGAGGATGGATATTGATAACCTCCTTAAAAAATAGCCCATACATTTGCTTCAAGAGACTGAAGATAGGATCTTGTCCATGTTTTCCAGAAGATTAAATTGTTTCAGTTGAAGAGTGGAGGCCTTATAGATGTTGTCCCATCTTGATTTCTCATCTTGGTTGATCTTCCTTCTAGAGGCTAAGCTTCGTCAGAAGGACCTGCTCTGATACCAATTGTTGGGAAAAATACTGAGAGGGGGGGGGGGGGGGGAATCAGTATTTAGAGCTCATATCTATAAATTTAACTTTTTCTTTTGCAGAATTCCATGTGCAGCTTTTATGAACCGAACTCATGTATACACGCGGATATGCTAAAAGAAACTAGCGTATACTGATATAACTTTCTAGTTTAGAAAGCTTCTCAGAAATAATCTTTAAATCAGATTTACCAGTTATGCATCCGATTAGATAATCAGTAAATATGTGCAGTAACAGTAGTATAAAATATCACACGAATGGAACACACATGAACACCAATATTTAAGGTGGAAACCCAATTCAGGAGAAAATCATCGTTGTTGTCGTCTCTGTCTTCAATATTTATTATATGGAAAATTGTTTACAACATTGTACTGATGCAGACTCATATCAGTACGTAGGCTTCTACCAGTATAAGGCTGTAACCTTCACTTGTTTACTAGCTACTATTGGAAGGGAGCTCCAACCCCCTTTCTTCTCGTTTACCAGCCATTTCTGGAAGGGAGCTTCAACCCCCTGAACATAACACCAACTTCTACTGGCAAGAAGCTTCTACTTCCATACTGAAGG
Source organism: Pinus albicaulis (assembly GCA_034641835.2). Taxonomy (NCBI): domain Eukaryota; kingdom Viridiplantae; phylum Streptophyta; class Pinopsida; order Pinales; family Pinaceae; genus Pinus; species Pinus albicaulis. The sequence continues at coordinate 437,547,131 of CM076571.1, read as the reverse complement.
CTTCAACCCTCAGACCCACTGCAGACCACGTTTCATCAATTTTCATACTGGAGCAAACAGCATCAACATGACCCTTTATCAACAATCATAAACTTTGTCCAATACTTCAATTAGAACAGTGAAAACAGTGTAACCAGAACTTCAGAAATAACCCGGACTTTAGAATAGATATGGAGATACAAACTCAACCATGAACAGTCATTAATTCAAATAGCATACGCTTGTTTGCTTCACTGAATCTATGTACATACGCGCTTTCCTGCACACCAACTTGCGTATGCCTCAGTGCATATTGTTTTCATAACCTGGAATGAATACGCTACTTCGCTTTGTTAAAGCTGCGTGTATACGTGATTTTCTTTATACCAACCTGCGTATACTTCTGTGTATACTAATCTTTAGAATGTAATCAGACTCAGATTCAGATCTGATGAGGCAGTCATAACTATTTCTGATGAGGAAATCCCTGGAGTCAGTAGGATGTCCACGGTGGGTATATGTTAGTTATGAGTGTCATGGTGGCTTTGTGTGAAGGGTGCGATGCTCTGACCAAGGTGACTAGGGACCGCTGCCATGGGAGAAAAATGGGTGGATGAGTGGGGGATTATTCTCTGTTTGAGATATTTGTAAACTTGCCAAAAGAATAAAAAATGGGATTGGTTTGTACAAAACCCAGAGACGGGTGCCCTAAAAACATGAAAATTCTCGCTCACTGATGATGTGAGGAAGGTGTTTTTGCTGAGGGCGGGGGCCCCGTTGGTTGGTCTCTTGTGTGGGGAAGATGAATCGGATGAAAATATCATAGATGGGATATGCTGATGGAAGGATGGTAGGCCAAATGCGAGACGCGGTGGTGCATATTCGATCTTCTTGTAAAGAATGGTAGTCCGAGAAAGGGATTTTATTTCGATATGATAAAGCTTGACTTGATGCATGGTGGATGAATGGGCATGAAGTGCTTCCCAGACCAAGGTGGTATGGCCATGGCATCGTGTTTGTCTGATGCATGGTCTACTTTGAGTGACGGACGCCATGGAGGGGAGGCTTTACCGACCAACGAGGATTTTTATCATGTGCAAGGTGAGGAGATGATAAACATGGTTGGGTGTTTGGAACCTACGGTTGATTTCTTATGGAGAAATGATGTCAGGATATGCAGAGTTTCTCTGGTACTCTATCATGTTGAGGGTAGAATGATAGCTGCTCTGGAACCTTCGGTGCATGGGGCAATGGATGGTTTGTTGTGCTGTAAAATACCTGCAACAAAAATAACCCAAGTGAAATAATCTTTCTCATTCAAATATTATTGAAAACATGTGTTGAATGAATAGAGGATGAGAGAGGGCATACCTGTCAGAACTAAAAATTTATTTTTTCGAAGGTGTGAATGTGTTGAACCTCCCATTAGGGGAATTTTGAGGTCTAAAATGGGCCTCTTAAGAAAAATGTACAACAAAAATAAAATTTATAACAACCAATAGGATTAAAGATGATGATGTCAACCATGGGGGATGATTCACCATTTTTTAAATAAAAGGGTAAAAATATTAAAAAATAATAAAATAATAAAACTACTTTTTCAACTCGTATTTTCAACTTATCTCCCAAAATTTTTACTCAAATTTCGAGTGGGAGTACTCGTTGGATGCAAAATTTAATTCCTCATCCAAGAAGTACCCATGTTGCATACTTTCGATGAAATCTACTACACGAAAAATGAGAAATACATAAAAAACGTGATTGTAATCACGTTTTTTTTTTTAATGTATTTCTCATTTTTGGTGTAGTAGGACCCATCGAAAGTATGCAACATGGGTAATATTTGGATGAGGAATTAAATTCCGCATCCAACAAGTACTCCCGCTTGAAATTTGAGTAAAAACTTTGGGAGATAAGTTGAAAATATGAATTGAAAAAGTAGTTTTTTCATTTTTCCCTCTAAAATTTGATGATGTCATAAAATCTTATTAGATTTTTTCCACTATTATTTTATAATTTCCTTAGGAGGCACATTTTAGACCTAAAAATTCCCCTAATGTTTAGGCGTTATTAAGTGTTGATCACTGTGTTGCTTTCAATTCTGCAATTGGGTCCTATGAGCTCCCGTTATGCTCCTTCAAACAATTTGAAAAGGGTGACATATAGGCCAATATGACTCATTTCAGCTCATTTGCAACATTTAAGTGTTTAAGAGTTGGAGAGGTCAAAGGCTGTTAGTGAGCTTTTCTTCCCGTTGTGGTCAGCCTGTGCACTCGAGATTCGTGCTACTAGAGCCAGGTAGGCCCCAGAATGTCCTGCATTTAATTTTTTCAGTGTGACTAGGTAGGTGTCTATACCAATTAGGTTTTTACGGAACCCTAGCCTATTTTGGCCTTGACCGTGTGGGCGATCAAGGAACAAGCACGAAATTTTTGCGCAGAATTCAGTGTTTTGCGCAAAAATTTTCATGTATGTGGGTGATTTATGCGCACAGCCTACATGCTTGTATAAGATATAGGCATGTGGTATGTGCATCTGTTTGAGAAACAGGAACGACGAAAAAGCAAAAAAAAAAAAAACTTGAAAATTTTTTGTGAAGTTTTTCAATTTTTTATTGTTTTCATGTCATTTATGTGCTTGTTTGATAATAGGATGTTGTGGAGGGAGAGAGATTGGCTTGAATTTTGTATAGCTGTGGCACAAGATGCCAATGCACCCTGAAAGTTGGCTAGGTGGGGGCTTCTATAATTCCTTAAGAATGACCTCCTGCGATCACAGGATCGGTTACTGCATTACCTGATCTGATGCTGGAATAGGTGGCACAGGGTGATGGTGTTGCGGGGGTGCAACTTGGATATTTGTCCGGAGATAGATATATATTTTGTTACATGGATACTACCTCAAGGTGAGGCACTCCCATATCTACTTCCACCAGGGAGGGTCGATCTTCAGCAATTTGCAGATATCCATTATGGTGGGGCACCTCTCACAAAGGGGTGCATTTTGATAGCCTATGTGACTTATTTGGCTGAGAGATGTGCTATGGATATGATTGTATGTCTGACAGGATCGTTGTCGCCGCACAGGTCATCGGGGCTGCAGATAAGTGTTTTGCACTGGCTGAGGGCTGGGCATTTCTTTGATTTTTCCTGTCACTGGTATGATGTGATGATGGCCCAACTCTCGAAGGTTGGGGATGGATCTAAGTTATTCACTTATTCTAACATCCTTTATAGCATCATGTACGAGAGAGTGGTGTTTCTGCGGCCTGTGGTGGTATTGCATGCTGGGGGTCCTAGGGACCCACGTATGAGGAGATGGTCCCCCATGATGCCTCACGGTGGGGGAGGTCAGGTGGGGCGTTATTGTAACGCCACCACAGAGGCTTGGTTTTAGGCCAATCCTCAGATGTCCCTTCCTTATCCACATGTTAGGATGGATTTCCTAGGAGACCCAGATATGGGTCTTCCTGCTAAATATGCTTGGCGACGAGAAGGTATGAATTTTATGTTTTATTCTACATTTGTTGAGTATTTGTGATTTATATGTGTATTATGATGACACTTACATAGTTTTGTTACTCTAACAGATTTTGGTGAGGTTGGGCGCCCTACCGATCGGTTGGTAGGACACCACCCAAACTAGAGGGTTCAAGGAGCTCAACTCCCGGCCGGGTGTACAGGGAGGAGGTCCATCCCAGCCCCAGGGAGGAGTACCCGGTGACGAGGTTTGTCCATCCGGGGAGGGTAGCAGCTCGGCTGCTGCAGAGTGTGTTGTGGCGACCACTCACGCTGAGGCGACAGAGGCTCGCATGGTAGAGATGGCCAAGTAGATGGTTGCCTTAGAGGTCTGGGCCACTGACTTAGAGGACACATGGGGCCGAGTGGGCCAGCTAACCTAGGGTATGCATGCCCTTTGGTTTGTCTATGATTTGTACGACGTCTGGTTAGAGACACTGATGGCCCATGAGAGGGGTTATCGACTGACTCTGCATCATGTGACGGCTTCAGTTTTGATAGCTACCCCAGTACTGGTATCGGGAGCGGTTGTGGGTTCAGGTGCCCAACCTGGAGGGGCAAAACTCTAGAGATTTTTGTACATAGGGAAATCACCCGTTATGAGGATGCTTCCCTTATTTTTGACAACCTTTGTATATGCATTTTTTGCTGAATTGTGGGTCAGATACATGACTCATTATTTTGTACTCATACATACATTTTTTGGTATATATGTGAGAGATGTATTTTTTGCAGCTCTATATGATGTGTCCATTATTTATATGTTTTAATGGATGATGTGTATTGCTAATGGATATCTATGATTTGTATGTTTTTTGTTTTTATGTATGATGGTTTATATGAGATGCATTCTAGTTTAAGATGTGGTTATTTATGCAATCTTCTATCTGGTTTTGATTTCTTGGCACATGTGTAAATGTAATGTGATCAAATTGACAACTCAATCTTTTTGCACGCAAATATTTTCTAAAAAAATGTGAATCCCGTACCTCAAACTTTTGGTTTAACTGTGAAACCACTGACTGGGGATCAAGGTAGATATGCAAGTGGTGAATTCCTTGATTGAAGGCATCGCACATGAGCCCTATGACAGTGTCATATTCTGCTTGATTTTTTGTTGCTGATTCGATCTATACTCCAATATTGGTGAAAAATGGCAATCGGTTAGGGTGGTAGATGACCCAGGCGACAACTCCTAAAATTTGAGATCATCGTGATGCTCCATCAGCAAATCCAAATTAATGGTTGGGTTGAAGATCCATTTGTGACACTAGAGTGCTTTTTGTGACAAGTCTATAATCAAAAATAAAGTTTGGTATGTGCACGAGTGTACCAAACCACTGGTGCTTGGTGCAAAGGTGCCTACATGTTTTCATTAATGGGCATGCTTCTGTTTCGTGGTTATGGCCAGTGAAAATGGTGCATGGTACCATTGTGCCTATAGAGTAGATGGTGTGGGAACCAACACTACTCTTCATCCCTAAAGTGGACGCACGGAAAGGGTCGGGCGTAGGGGAGAGATTCCTCTACTACCATTTCTGAGTTTTTGGTTTGGGTAGGTCTAGCTCTCTTGGGGAGTGTAGACTTAATGCTACTCTTTCCACTCCAAGCTTTGGGAGGTGATCACATTTCATTGTGTGATGAAAATGTGAGAAAATCTGAAAATAGCAGTGTGTGATCTTTCCTTGGTTAGAGAAACATATCTATGGGAGGGAGGAGACCATGTGAAATTTTTATATGAGGTGCTTCATCTCTTTACATTTATTGACCTAGTGGTCGATCCTGTTGCATAGGCCACATATCAGCCTAGGCTAGACATGGGTTATGCTAGGTCGATGCGCCTTTTTAACTCACCCAACGTGTGGGTGTGGAAATGGGGTAGGCTGCCTGGGGGAAATCTGCCTTCCATAAGGTTTTCCAAGCGCTGGATTGATGATATCTCGGCGGTGTGTTTCTAATGAATTAATGATGTCAATTAGAGGGCTCACTCAAGGGATATAAGTGCAGCGCTGATCGTGATGGTTTCCCTGACATACTAGACAAGAACGGTGTTCATTTGGTGACGTGATTGGGTATTAGCGACGTAGTGCTTCTAGGTCCGGGCATGTGGCAACCACATGGTTGCGTGTGTTACACAATGCACATGTTGGTCTTCTCCTTGGAGGGCGGGTGGGGGTGACTAAGGGTTCCCCAATCGGCTGCTTTTCAGCTGACAGGAAGAGAATGGACTTCCCTGTCACATCCTCCTGCGTTGTCGAGCTATCCATGGATTCTGTGTCAGAGCCATATTCAAGGGAGAGGCGAAATATGGCCGTGTGTAAACTAGTTAGCGCTAAGCGAAATTGAGGGATGTAATGGCATTGCTCGAAAGGGTGATTGCCACCACATACCGAACATGAAAATTGAGTTGCTCGTAAGCCAACTTAGTACACACGTTCCACCAGATACCATCTTTGGATGAGTTCCAGGGCTATGCAGTCATTGATTAAATGGTCATGTTCATCGCAGAATGCACAGCATATGATAGCAGGAGGGAAGATGAACGATATATGTTCTATTGACTGTCGTGCCTCCTGCATTTATAATATGACGTGAGATTCCTTTCCATGTGACTGCATGGAGTGATCCTCTTGATAGGATTGTTCGAAGGCATGTAGGGCATCCCTATATCATGGTATTTCTGGAAAATGATGTGTGTAATGCCCATAATTTCTACAGATAGCACATGCGTGGTTGGTACACAATGCATTGCCTTGATTTTTTATGGCTGGTTCCTTTTTACGGTAATTTGTTGCTGCAATATTTCTCTCGGAGCTTAGGAGCGGTTTTATTTCATCCAATTTCGAGGAGATATGGGTAGGGTGGCACACTATGTCGTATATTGCAGAAGGTTGTAATTCCCGTTGTATGATGGGATTTTCTACCTTATTCCCATTTTTATGGGTTTTCTTGGTCATGACATTCAGTTTTGTGATAGGAGTTTCCTTAAATGGTCTGGTTGCGACAATCTCCTTAATAGGTGGGGTCTCCTCAAGAGGGAGGGGGATTAACCTTGTAGAGGTGACGCTTGTGACTCTGATCAAGGTAGGTGGGACCAAATGCCAAACTGGTATTGCGAAAGATACATTTTGCAACACTATTCTTGCCAAGACCTGTTATGACACAAAACAAGATGGATGGTATAGGAGACGGCGTAGGATAGAGAGGTCGTTGTGGTAGAAACCTCAGTGTCATTACTTCTCGTCTTTATCTCATGGAAGGCATCGGTGGTTGATGTAGACACCATGCACACCGGAGCCCCTGTGATATTGGTAGGTGATTTTGGTATGACAAGGGGATCTCCTAAAAATGACCTGAGGATAGACAATGGTTTGAATTGGCCCGGGCCATATTCTTGGTACCGTGTAAGCATCTCAATAGATGTGTATACATAGGGTAGAATGACATCAATGTTTATTTGGGATTGCTTGTCATGATATGTCAATCAGTCAACAATAATGATGCAGTCCTCATGGGGTAACATCATGGTTCAGAAGGCAGAGGATGATATGGCGGTCATGGCATACATATAACTCCACCCAAGGAGTATATTGTAATCCAATTGAGCATCCAAGACCTCAATGTATATAAGGACTGTCTTTCTAGCCAAGTAGATCAGGACGTTTTGATAGAGACTGACAAGAGTAGAAGGGTGTCCGTCAAATGCTTTGAGTGTTATGTCCGATAGCTTCAATTCGGGATACCCTAACTTCTGCCAAACGTTCTTTGACATGATGCATGTGGATGCACTTTCGTCAATGATACAGCAGTGGATAGTGATGTTTTGAACTGACACCGGTATCTGGAAGGCAACCAACAAAGGTAGCCTAGGGGTGGCTTTATCTCAATCAAATTCCATTAGGTGTGAATCAGTAGGGTCGATGGTGCCTAATGCAGAAAGTAAATCTTTCCTTTGCTTTGGGCACGATTGCAGGACTTCCAAAGCTAACATGGCAGTGAGAGATTGAGCTAAATTTTCCACAATCCTGTAATTATGGGCCGCTTTGGAGTGGTTTCCTGCTTGCCTAGTTCTTCCTTTAGCCATCTTTAGCAAAGGTTCAATAGGCATTTTCGATATAGTCAACGGTGTTTTTGGTGCACTCATACTAGCCCCTGATGAACTGGTGTTTAGAGGGTGTTGGGCCATAAAAACTGTAAGTTTACCCTTATAATTAGCTCAATTTATTACTAACTTTCGTATGTTTACCTTCACTTTGGAAATAAATCTAGAATAATTAGTTTTAAACAAAGGGTAAAACTAATTATCAACAAATTATGTGATTATTGGCATAAAAACTAAGATTCATTGTTTTTATGTGCAGGAAATCTGAACGAAACAACTGTTGTTCAAACGACTAAACAACATCGGCTAAGAAAAATGAAAATATCGTATCATGTTCATGCGAACCAGCGAAAGATGAGAAGAATCATGCCTATTTTATAATGAAATCTGCTAGACAGCTGCGAAATCCTCAAGATCTCCTGATCCTGAGGATTCACTATTATCTTTTTTGTTTTTCCAATAGGTTATAAAAGATCGATAGGCGAAATAGAATAGGAGAGACTTTTTACCCATATGTTGTAATTTTACATTATTCACATTTATTCAAGACAGTATTTTCACACTCAGTGATGTTGTACCTTTACTATTGAATTTAATGAAAGAAATAGCGGTTCCTTCGTAATCGTGTTCTGAATATATTCTGGCAGAGACTTCTGGAGGCTCTGGGCCCAGTCACTAGGAGCTCTACTGCTTTTCTGTGTTATATTATTCTTTTCCCTTTCTGCAATTATTCATTTCCATGTTTTGTAGAATCGCAATTGATTTAATTATCATTAGCATTGAGTGGTTTTCGTTTCTATTGATTTTAAGTCTTAGTCGCTTTTACTTTTCGCGTGAATGTTATTCTTTCATTTACTAGATTATTCAAGAATTTTGAATGATTGTTATTCCTTACTAGTGATGATATTTGGTTAATCAGTTGTTGTGAATTTCAATTGCAGAGCATGAATAAGTTACTTGTTGTTCAATTGCTGCAATATTCTCTTTCTGATTAAGTATATTGCCATATATATCAATTAGTGATTTTGGTTAAGTGTGAATTCTTTAATTCGTGCATTTCAAATTGCTTCCTGCATAGGATTGATCAAAATTATGTTAAGTTGATTGATTGAAGTTATTTCACAGTTGTTTTTCAGAATTGTCTTGATTGAACTTCGAGAATTAGATATTACTTCCTGCAACGATTTAGAATTTTTAACCTCTAATTTCACTTACATAAAATTTTCTAAGCACTCTTGAAATAAACAGACTTACCCTGGGTTGATAATTAATGTAGGTATTAAGATTGATTTTAAATAGTCGTCTTAATGCACCAACATTTTGGCGCCGTTGCTGGGGACAGTGTTTAAAAGTGATGTATTTTAATTTTATTTTGTTGTAAAAGAATTGGGTATTGAAAACGGGAGGTAAGAACCTACGTGCTTGCAAGTAAAACGCTTGCCCACTAGCCCACTTTTCAGCAAATGCATAGAGGTTAAATAGGAATAGATGTTTTTTATGAATGACTAGGAAGAAAAAGATAGAAATAAATCTAAACCCATCATCCCAATCCATGAAACCCAAGGGACCGGTGACCCTTCGAAGAATAACATTCATAGACGAAATCATAAGAAAAAATGAATCTCAGGCATCCATAGGACCCAAAACCATTTTTGAAAAGAGTCCTACTATAATCTTTGAGGCAGCAGTCTCACCATCTACAGCTTACGCTAATATCTATAGAGAAACAAAAGGGTATAAACAAAGCTTTTAGGTCACATAAAATTTGAGTCATGACGCTTCACAAGAGGGAAATTCTTGCAACTTGCAAGAAGGAGAGGGAGAAACTAGTGGTGCTGTAAAAACAAACTTACAATTGGCAGATCCTGGATCTCCTGAAATCTTGGTTGAACAAAAGATGCCTGACATCCCAGATCGTGGTAGTATTGTAAATCCTTTTCAAAATCTTTCCTCTAGTCCGGTCCGAATTAATTTCCCAGACTAGGAAACTCCTGAAGGTTATTGGCACATCTTTGAGTAGATGGCACACAATTAGCCCCAAGGACAAACATCAACATTGGAGTATCCTATTGTTGACCCAGTCGTTGCAAAACATCCCTACTATCCATGGATTAACTTCGAAAGATCTAGATGCCTTCTTGTTTGAATTTGACATTTTGTGTAGGGGATGCGATTACACCATCGACCCTCAGAAACTAAAATTGTTTCCCTCTACATTAAAGGAAGAAACTTTTCGTTGTTTTATGGTACTCAGTGGAGGGACCATTAATTCCTAAGATCAAATGAAAAACTCTTTCCTTGCTAAATATCAAGACTACTGCAGGACTAAAGAATTAAAAGATGAAATCTTCAACATGATTACAAAAGATAATGAAACACTAGAAGAATATGTTGAGTGATTTCAATATAATATACAAAGGTCTCTTTATGTGACATTATCTAAAGATGCTTTAAAAGTAACTATGATAAAAGGAATGAAATATGAATGGATATAAATGTTAAATCTAATGGGAAAAGGATATATCTATCGGGAAAATTATGACGATATTATTTCATTGTGTGTTAGGTGCTCTAGAGGCAGCACGTGCATTAGGCTAGTTGGACGGGATTCGGCTGCTAGGAATAACAGAACTTCAGGCAACAGTGTAACACGAACAGAAATCGGCAACCTCCTGGAAGATTTCAAGTCCGATATCCTAGGCACCCTCACAACACAATTACATGTCATGTAAGCCAAGAATAAACAAGTGTTAGAAGAACAAAACCTGGCCATCTTCTGCCCACATTGTCGAAAGAAGCACAACCAGTAGGAATGCCCATTGGACATGGTCCAAACGTGCACCATTTGCACTAAATACCACGCCACTGAGCAGTGCTCGTCACTCCCAGGGTTGAAAGAAATCTTCAATGAAGCGGAAGAAGAAACAAAACCAATATATTTAATGAATCAATACCGACAGTTGCAAGCTCGATCCTCAGGTATGTCACAAGACCCATCTTTGTTCTTTCCTTCTTCGCAATTCAATCAATAACAAAACTATGGAACAATGTGGCAAGGCCAATCACCTTTTTCTGCTTGGCCTTCCCAACCATTCTCTATGCTCCCTTAGCCAAATCAATCATTTCCAGGTAGTGGTTGGCCAAATTCTTCTTTCTCTCCTCCATTTTGGAAGAACAATCCATACTCATCCTAGTGGCCTGCTTCTACTTCACAAAATCCAAACTGGTTCCAAAACTGGCAGCAACCCTTGGGAATAATCAATTCACCTATGGGAACGGGTCCTCAACCTCCATTAGGGGAATTTTGAGGTCTAAAATGGGCCTCCTAATGAAATTATAAAATAATAGTGGAAATAATAAAATAAGATTTGATTACATCATCAAATTTTAGAGGGAAAAAGAAAAAACTACTTTTTCAACTCATATTTTCAACTTATCTCCCAAATGTTTTACTCAAATTTCGAGTGGGAGTACTTGTTGGATGCAAAATTTAATTCTTCATCTGAGTACCCATGCTGCACACTTTCGATGGATCCTACTACACAAAAAATGAGAAATACATGAAAAACATGATTGTAATCACCTTTTTTTTTATGTATTTCTCATTTTTCATGTAGCAAGGTCCATCGAAAGTATGCAACATGGGTACTCCTTGGATGAGGAATTAAATTTTTCATCCAACGAGTACTCCTGCTCGAAATTTGAGTAAACAATTTGGGAGATAAGTTGAAAATATGAGTTGAAAAAGTAGTTTTATTATTTTATTATTTTTTAATCCTTTTACTCTTTTACTTAAAAAATGGTGAATCATCCCTCATGGTTGACATCATCATCTTAAATCCTATTGGTTCTTATAAAGATTATTTTTGTTGTACATTTTTCCTAGGAGGCCCAGTTTAGACCTCAAAATTTCCCTAATGAACCCACATTACCAACTCCATATCCATTACCACAAAATTCTCAGCCTCCTATACGTCCTCAATTGCCAACTCAACCAAATCCAAATCCCAATAATAGACCGGTCCAGCTCATCATCAAAATCCAGACCTTGAAATAAAAAAAAAAAGAATGTAGTCAACTTAGGCTGAGATCAGGGCACATTATTGACCTTGAGTAAAATGAAAACTTGCAACAAGACAATTTAGAACCCCCAACCATAATCAATCCATCAATTGTGATCAATATAGAAATAAAATAGGGAGAAGACACATTTGAACAAGAGGATCCTGGAAAACTTATCAATATTTCTCCCCCGTTCCGTGAAAGATTAGTGATACCTAACCCAATTGTCTATCCAAATTTTGATCTTGATATCACTCTCAATTTTTCAATTTTTTTTTGATAGAGTCATCATAAGCTTCACCTTGTCTCATTAGGTTAGATCATTCATCTAATGAGAAATTCACTTAATCATGTTTATTATAGGTCATAGACACTTCATTAGTCTTGTCATTAGGGTCATATCCACAATAATCCACCTTGGGTTCACTTGCATAGTCATCAAATTTAAAAAAGAGCCACTTGTCTATTTTTTCATAGTTTCGTAGTGAATACAGTGCAAAATAGGTAGATTTCGCTACGAAACTACCTGACAATTTCGTAGTGAATCTAAGGATATCTCTATTTTTTTACTTTTTGAGCAGTCAACTTCAAGGGAAGTTTTTGGGCAACCAGAGAAGCATTATAAGAAACTGAGAGAGGTTATTTTCAAGAACAAATCAAATAACATTAACCTTTTTCACTTTTCTTAAAGGTGCTACAAATTGGGAGATTCAGAGATGTCTTTCAGCTCTCAAAATGCGTTTTTTTCATGTTTGATACATGTTTTTCAAATGTAGTTCTCGAACACCTGGAGATGTTTTTCAAAAAACCAAGAGATTTTTTTATTCAGAACGAAATGACCTACAAAAAAATCCTTCAGTTTTGCAACATCTATCAAGGATATGGAGATAGGAGCTCGTCTCTGAACCCTATTTGTTCAGGAAAAACAGAGTCATTTTATTGGTAAATAAACTTGTTAAAGGTGAAAAAGATGCTTTTTGAAGAGGGTAAGAGGCATTTTGAACCAAGTTTGCCTTATCATCCTTCATAATATCGATTTGAATAACTACAAGTGAAATTTTGAAGAAAAAAAGAGAATTTTGAATTTTTTTGCAAAGTGAGGCAGTTTGGTAGCGAGCTCCAGGCTTGAGAGCCGAAATTCGCTACGAAATTTCTGTAGGATGTTTTTTACTTAAAAAATCAATTTTGATGGAGATCCAAGGAGGGAATTTTTTTTTTTTTAAGCTCATTATCATCAAGGAAGATCCTCCAACAGTCGGAAAGGTCAAAGGTTATGCAAAAGGTGGATTTTGGAGTTTGCTACGAAATAAGCGCTACGAAATTTTATGTACATGACTATTTTAGCAATCAACTTCAACTTTGATTTACGACCAAATGAAAAATTAATTTTGAAATTTGAAAGAGTTTTGACTTCATCACAGGCCCATGTAAAAAAACCTCTCTCAGTTTCTGCAAATCCATTAGGGTTTGGAAATTATACACTCGTCTTTGAAGCCTATTTTTCATAATTTTCACTAACCATATTTGTGAAAAAATTGTAAAATTCGACTTGGAGGAGGTCCAGCTCAGAATCCACGTGGCATAATGAAACCTCAACACTCTAGTACACTCAGAAAATTAGTTGGTTGCAATTGATAAGGGTTATTAAATTTATTTTTTAAACTATTAATGAAAGAAGAGTCCTTTTTGTATTCAAACTCTGCAAAACAGAAATATCCCTAGGAAGTCTCCAAGTGATGGAATCATGTTTGAAATAGGTCTCTGAGGTGGGAATTCGAGGTGAGCAAGGTGGAAAACCATTTGTATGAGTCCTCACTCTATAAATGAGGGATTTTTAGAGTTAGAAAGGGGTTGGGAGATGTTAGGTATGTACTACTATTGTAATCTTTCACTATCAGTAATATACTTTTGCAGTAGCTTGTTTAAGACCCAAGATTCATTATATGTTCTTATCTACACTTTTTTAACTTATTCATTTTGATATTTATGCAGTGGCTCATGTGTAATCACTTGGAATTCGGTAATATGCTCCAATTTCTTGTACACATTGTAGTTGTTGTTTTTTCCTTCATGTGTGATTTGATAAGAATAAAAGTGCCTTGGCTTCCATGACATTTGTTGTTTTGTGATTGAGGTTTACAATGACTCCAAAAGCCCAATGGTAGAAAATCCTCTACATTTTCCACCTGCAATCATATGGCAATCAATTCATTATCATATAGCTATCCATGTAATAGAGTTTTTATTGAAAAAATCATAAGTTATCTTGAGAGAGCCCTCTCAGACTGAAGATGCTAATCTTCAGTCAAAAGCTGGTATGAAATAGTTACTCCAACTTGACCATTGAAGCAGCCCAACAGGAACTCAATTTGGTGATAACATTTTTTCACTGTTTCCAGAGACCGAAGGTGTAAATTTTCCCTGGGAAGAATGAAATTTTTTTAGTTCTAAGGTCTGAGAGCAGCAGACACTTAGGCACATATTGGCTATTTTTCTTCTCTGGTGACTCCACACATAAAATAATCAATTTTAAGGTGACTCACTGCTTGAATATTAGTAGCTTTATGAAGTTCCATTGCAAGAATAAATGCCAGGTATGCCCCTATGAATAGGTCTCACATCCCTGGTTTTCCAAATCCTATGCCAAAAGTCGATTGGTAAACTAATCTTCCCATATTTAAAGATGAAAAGAAAGACAATGTTGCTCTTCATTTGGTTAGATTCCATATGCATGTACGCAAACTTAAGGTTCAGTTCCCTAAGGATTGTCTCATGAAGATGTTTATGGTCACTTTAGAGGGAAAAGCATGGTCTTGGTACAAAATCCTGCCAAATGGTTCATTATATTCTCTTGTTGATTTCCATGTTGCATTTTATGAGATGTATAAAGAATGTCATTCTTCCTTATTGCTGGTTAAAGGCTGTTGTAAACATTGTGTGATTTTTATTGAATATTTGGAAAATGCTTATGAAGATGATGAGTTCATGGATGAGGAAATTTTAGAGGCCCTTCATGACTATCCCTTTCATCACCAAGAAGAAATGGTAGCCTCTCTCTTCGATGAAAATTAAACTCAGTAGGAGTTTATTTATGACAATCATGTTACATCCTCTGAGTTTAATGAAAATTTTCAACATACTTGTCAGTATTTTGATCATCAAGAATATGAGAAGCATTTCAAAAAGTAGGAGGAAATGGTGGTAGATAGTTGCTATAATGTTCAGGTGAAGGAAGAAATTTATTCTTCATGTCATTCCTTGCATCAGCTTACAACAAATGAAGAAATTTCTTAAAAGAAAATTTTAGACAACCAAATGAGTATGCTTGTTGAATCATATTAAGAATTACCTCTAGAAATTCCCTTGGTACATGCTCAGGCAGTTCCTTTTGAAAGTTTCCAAGAATAATCCAAGTTTTTCTTTCTCCCAAATGAAAATAAGGATCAGTAGATTTTTTCTTTTTTATTCGAGAATGGTCACAAGAGTTATAAATAAAAATCTGAACAAGGAACACCATCAAAGGATCATATTTACTCACATTTTCTTGTTGATCAACAAGAATTATTCATGCATACTCTCAAAGATCCTTTTTCATCTCTGTTGGAATCTTCTATAGAAATTAATTTCAATATGATTTTCAGTTATGTAGACAAATTCAGATGGTGGAACAAGTTTTCATGTCTCAGGAATGGTTTTTTGATCAGATAAGTGGAATGCCAGTTCCCATCCAGTACTCAACTTCTTGATTGGCTTCATTAGAAGTGTGAGATCACTTTATTCAGCTTTTATGCTAAGAAAGTAGAGTAGGATCATTTGTAAATAAATAATCTTGAGGATCAAGCAATTTTCAGTTTTAATTTTAAACTTCAGCGTGTCTACTTTCAACTCTTTAGTAGTTATTGGTTTTTTTAGTGTCAAGGCTATATTTCAGAGCAGGTCGCAAGTTTTCATTTTGAATATGGTCGCAGTCCAATGGAGGTGGTAATGGAACTACTAGTTATTTGTTGTACCACAGGGGCACACCATCCCCAGTGGAGCCACTATTATCACTCTCAATTTTTCAAATTTTTTTTTGATAGGGTCATCATAAGCTTCACCTTGTCTCATTAGGTTAGATCATTCATCTGATGAGAAATTCACTTAATCATGTTTATTATAGGTCATAGACACTTCATTAGTCTTTTCATTAGGGTCATATCCACAATAATACACCTTGGGTTCACTTGCATAGTCATCAAATTTAAAAAGATCCACTTGTCTATTTTTTCACAGTTTTGTAGCGAATACAGTGCAAAATAGGCAGATTTCGCTACGAAACTACTTGACAATTTTATAGCGAATATGATGATTTCTCTATTTTTTTACTTTTTGAGTAGTCAACTTCAAGGGAAGTTTCTAGGCAACCAGAGAAGCATTATAAGAAAATGAGAGATTTTATTGTCAATCACAGATCAAATAACATTAAACTCTTTCACTTTTCTCAAAGGTGCTACAAATTCGGAGATTTAGATATTTCTTTCGACTCTCATAATGTGTTTTTCCCTGTTTGATACATGATTTTAAAATGCAGTTCCCGGACACCTGGAGATGTTTTTCAAAAAACCAAGATAGGTTTTATTCCAATTGGACAGGCCTACAAAAACCTCCTTCATTTTTGCAACAACTATAAAGGATATGAAGATGGGAGCTCATCTCTGAAACCTATTTTTTCAGAAAAAACAGAGTCATTTTATTGGTAAATAAACTTGTTAAAGGTGAAAAAGATGCTTTTTGAAGAGGGTAAGAGGAATTTTGAACCAGGTTTGCCTTATCATCCTTCATAATATCAATTTGAATACCTACGGGTGAAATTTTGAAGAAAAATAGAGAATTTTGAATTTTTCTGCAAAGTGAGGTAGTTTTGTAGCGAACTCTAGGCTTGAGGGCCGAAATTCGCTACGAAATTTCTGTAGGATGTTTTTTACTTAAAAAAATCAATTTTGATGGAGATCCAAGGAGGGAAAAAATAAATATTTAGCTCATTATCCTCAAGGAAGATCCTGCAACAGTCAGAAAGGTCAAAGCTTATGCAAAAGGTGGATTTTGGAGTTTGCTACGAAATGAGCGCTACAAAATTTTGTGTACATGACTATTTTAGCAGTCAACTTCAAGTCTTATTTATGACCAAATGAAAAATTATTTTGGAAATATGAAAGATTTTTTTCTTCACCACAGGCCCATATACAAAAACCTCTCTCATTTTATGCAAATCCATCAAGGTTTGGAAATTATACACTCGTCTTTGAAGCCTATTTTTCATAATTTTCACTAACCTGATTTGTGAAAATTTTGTAAAATTCGACTTGGAGGAGGTCCAGCTCAGCATCCACGTGGCATAATGACACATTAGCACTCTATTACACTCAAAAAATTAGTTGGTTGCAGTTGATAAGGGTTATTAAATTTATTTGTTGAACTATTAATGAAAGAAGAGTCCTTTTTGTATTCAAACTCTACAAAATAGAAATATCCCTAGGAAGTCTCCAAGTGATGGAATCATGTTTGAAATGGGTCTCTGAGGTGGGAATTTGAGGTGAGCAAGGTGGAAAATAATTTTTATGAGTCCTCACTCTATAAATGATGGATTTTTAGAGTTAGAAAGGGGTTGGGAGATGGTAGGTATGCACTATTATTGTAATCTTTCACTATCAGTAATATACTTTTGCAGCAACTTGTTTCAGACCCAAGATTCATTGTATGTTCTTATCTATGCTTGTTTATCTTAGTCCTTTTGATATTTATGTTGTGGCTCATGTTTAATAACTTGGAATTCAGTAATATGCTCCAATTTCCTGTACACATGTAGTTGTTGTTTTGTCCTTTATGTGTGATTTGATAAGAATATAGGTGCCTTGGCTTCCATGACATTTGTTGTTTTGTAATTGAGGTTTACAATGACTCCATAAGCCCAATGGTAGAAAATCCTCTAAATTTTCCACCTGCAATCATATACAATCAATTCATTATCATATATTTATCCATCTAATAGATGTTTTATTGAAAAAATCATAAGTTATCTTGAGAGAGCCCTCTCAGACTGAAGAGGCTAATCTTCAGTCAAAAGTTGGTATGAAATAGTACTTACTCCAAGTTGACCATTGAAGCAGCCCAAAAGGAACTCAATTTGGTGATAACAGATATTCTAGGGGAACTTAAAAATATTTGTATTAAAACTCCTCTCCTCCAGGCCATTTAGGATATCCCTATCTATGCTAAGACAATCAAAGAACTGTGTGCGAAAAATTATGTGAGGAAAACAAAAACTTCACCAACTGTCCATGTTGTAGGGACCCTGTCTGGTTTACTTTTGGGCAGAGAAGCACCGGTAAAATATGAAGATCCAGGGAGTCCCATAGTTACAATCCAAATATATGGCCGCTCTTTTCTAAACACGTTAGTCGACTTGGGCGCAACCATTAATATTTTGACTGCGAAAACCTATGAAATAATTGGTATCAAAGATTTGGAACCAAACCACAAACTTGCTAAAACTTGTTGACTGTTCAGTTGTTAAACCAGAAGGAACTCTAGAAAATATCATGGTTTCTGTTGACTCATGGGAGTACCCAGTGGATTTACCCGATGGACACCCCTTAATTTTGGGTCGACTAGATGGACACCCCTTAATTTTGGGCTGACCTTGGTTGGCAATAGTCGACGCTTACATAGGCTGTCGTACAGGAAGCATGACCATTGCTAAGGGAGATGATGTAAAGAACCTTGTCATATATCCCCCTGCCAAACCAAGTCTTCCGATTGTAAAAAATCATAAACATCCACCCGCATACCTGGAAGAAAATATACGCTCACCACTCACAGTAGCAGAAGCGCTTGAGTTCAAAAATCAAACTAAAGATGATATAATTAATATTTTTATTAATCAATCAGCTACTGCAGAAAATGAAAAATGCCAAATGTTAAGAGAAATTCTTGACAATGAGGCCCGAGTAGATCCTTTAAAATATAATGATGACCAACACATACCCACAACTAGCGTTCATAATAGTAGACGTATTGAAATCGAACTAGATAAAATTTTAAATATCAATGACAATCTGGACAGCAACCAATAACAGAAGCTCATTAAAGTTTTACAAAAATATAAGGTGGGCTTTGCTTGGGACTATCCATACATGAAGGGCATAGATCCCCAACTATGTACACATCATATTTACACCGAAAAGGATGCTTGCCCCATCAGGCAACCTCAATGAAGATTGAACCCACACCTTAAAGATGTCATAAAAGAATTACAAAAGTTGTTGGATGTAAATTTTATTTATCTTATTTCAGATAGTAAATGGGTATCCCTGCTAGTAGTTGTCCCTAATAATAATGGAAAGTGGCGAATTTGTGTGGATTACAAGGAATTGAACAAAGCCACACAGAAGGACCACTTCCCCCTACCGTTTATCGATCATGTCCTCGATACATTGGCAGGAAAGCGATTATTTTCCTTTCATGACGGCTTAAGCGATTATAATCAGATCCAAATTTCCCCTGAAGACAAAGGAAAAACTACCTTCTCCTGCCCATGGGGTACGTTTTCTTACAAAGTATTGCCTTTTGGTTTATGTAACACCCCAACTACATTTCAGAGGGCCATACTCGGAATCTTCTCCAATATGATAAATGAAGGACTTGAAGTTTGTTGGGGTTCCTGTGTTTTGGCAAGTTTGGAAATACCAAAAGACAAGACAACATAAAAACCACTTTGGGACCTCAGGATCTATCCCTCCTGGGTCCAGAGAGGGATATCTCTATAAAAGGCAAAGAAATATATGTTTTTGAAGTTCAATCTTAAAGTATTAGGCTATTTATAAGGCGCAAGGGTTGTTGTTTTGTTTTGTTTGTTTGTTTGGTTGTTGGGAAACATGAAAGAAGGGTTCAATGTAAGACAAAGAGTGAGCAAAGAAGATTTTTTGGCTGTGGGATACAATTCAAGAAAAACTCAAGACCATTGGGAAAATGGAGTCATAAAAGGGTTTATTTGCTATTCCGTATCCAAGGCTTTCAAATGGGCTAGTCATCTAAAACAGAGGATCTTTTAAAGATGATAGCGTGGAATGAAAATGATGAGGAATGAAGGTGGATGACAAGGAAACCTTCTGAGATGATCACAGTAAGAGAAAATCTAGGGACAGGGCATGCCTTAAATGTCTATGATCAAACTCCTGTGAGACTGGCTCTTCAGACAATAGAAAACAAAGGTGAAGCCTAATATTAGAGAAAGACTTTGAACTTTCAATGCTTTGACATTCAACTTGAGGGATCTTAGGAAAGCTTAACTATTATAAAAGGACCCTAGTGAGACGAAATCGGTTCTAAATCTCCCAGTATCCCAATTCTTTTAGCTAAACCAGACAAGAACTTCTAGGAATAGGATCTTAAATTCACACATTAGCTAGCATTGTCAACCAACTACTATACTGTTTAAACTATCTTGAACTAGTTCTTAGATTGCACAATTAGTAGAAAAAATCAAAGATAAGAAGAGCAGGAGCATTAGGGTACCATGCAAGGGTATATCCTAAGCCAGATTACTGATTTCTTATCAGAGAAATAAATATGATAAATTACAGAGAGAAAACATAGACAAAGATAGAACACATCACCGCTGCTTTAAATCAAGATCCAATGAAAAGGCTTGTCATATTAAACAGCAACACTAGTCATATACAACATTTTCCAACAGCTTGATATTCAGTCTGAAATCATCTCTTCGGCCTATTTTATAGCTTATACACAGAACTCTATCTCAAAGGAACAGCCTACAATCCACGGTTATCCAAACAACAACCTTTACAATGTATTTTTCATGAGTTTTATAGCTGAAAGAGATGCAGAGGAGGTAGATAGGATTTTAATGAAACATTAAACAGAGGAAGAAGAATGCTCAAGGCCCATTTTGTTTTAATACTTCTGCATTGATTCTCGGTACTCTTTGGATGATAGAGTGGTTTTCGACGGGCTGATATTAACTTCAGAGGTATGTTCCTTGAGGTAATTTTTGGTTGTTTGTACTCTGTAGTACACTGGGATAAGAAACAGTAGATGAATGACTTCTGGTCTACCATACTATATAACAAATGCTCTGGCTATCTCAGGACTACTGTCAGGGTGGAGATCTTCTCAGGAACACGGATGGAGAATAAAATATTATGAGAACTCGTCCTTTCTCGAGAAAAAAAAACCTTCTGCTGATGTGAAACACTGACAAGGATTGTTTTTGTGCTTTCAGGCCTCATTAAGCCTTCTGTGTCAATCATAAGGTCTTCAATCTGTATATTTCTCCCTCTAACACTGGATTAAAGCTTTGAATCTTCAATAATAGGCATTAAATCACTTTAAACCTTCACTGATACTTTTTTCCGCTTCTGTTGACTGTCACTGTCTGTGGAAATGCAGTTTTAATGGAAATGGGGGTTTTATAGGGTTAAACACTGGTCCTTTAATGAAATACTTCATTCAAAAACCCTCCCAAGCATTTTCTCTGCAATCTCTAGCTCGGAATAAGATTTCTCTGTGCTCTGTGTCACTATGACTGTGACCATGAGCAATAACGGTTTTCACCATCTACAAACCTGCAAAACACAAAAGCATGTTAAGAAATCTATGCGAGAGGTAGGATGGATGTTGTGGAAGGTTGTGGGAATGGCAGCGTAGCAGTGATGGATGCGGTGGAAGCAGTGGAAGATGGCTGAAAAATGTTGTGAAATGGTGAAAACATGATCTGATGAAGGTCTGGTGAAGAAATGGTTCTGGACCGTTGGATTAGATCTGATGGAGGAGATCGATGGTCAGGATTCACTGGTGGGATTTCTTTTAGAAGGTTAGGCAGAGAAATGAACTTTTAATGTAAAACATACAAGTTTTAACATTGGGCGAAATACAAAGGAAAATGATTAAATCGAATGAAGTCTGGGGGCTTTGAATGGTGGGACCGGAGGGCGAAGGGCATTTTGAATGTGGGCTGTTAGATCTCAGGAGGAGATCAATGGTTGAGATCATCCGATGAAGACCTTTGGAAGGTCCAATGAAATAATATGGATGAAAAACGTGATGAAATGTGGGTCGTAGATCTATACAGATCAACGGTTGGGATCTTCGGGAAGCGCTTATCGGAGGCAGAAGAGGGGAAGTGGTTTTTAGGAGAAAACAACTGTTTTTGTGCTGCAATAGGGTGGTTTTTAAATTTTCCCAAAAAAACGCGATATCGCTTGCCGCCCGACACGTGTCCTCCTCAAAACCATTTTTATCGCGTAAATTTGGAGTGTTAACTGTCGAACGCAGAAAAAACATGAAATGCACGTCAACCATTGGATGTGGGACCGGGAGATCTGACGGTGCAGGATGGTGCGCGATGAGGACAGATGCGTGGTCGGTAAGGCGAGGAAATCCAATCGGTAGATTAAATCCTGACCGTCAGATCTGTATAATGGATGGTCGGGATTAAAAGGAGGGGCACTGATGTTCCAAAGGGGAAATATTATAATAGACGGGTGGAACAAATCCTAGCCCTTGGATCCAAGGGATGGACGGTTGAGATCAAAGGTAGGAGCACCAATGTTCCAAAGGGAAAAAGGATTACAGTGATGGGCGGAACAAATCCCGACATTCAGATCTAAGGGATGGATAGCGAAGATTTAATATAGGAAGTGGAGGCAAAAGGGCAAGTGAATGGACGGGAAGAATAGGAGCCGTTGGATCTTAGGAGATCAACGGTAGAGATCTAATCACATCATAGCAAGGCAGGGGGCCAAAAATCTAGTCGTTGATGCTGCAATTACGTGTGGACCGTCGGATGACAGGGAGATTGACAGTGGAGATCTGATCGAAGGGAGAGCGATGGAGGGAAAATGAGCAGTGCGCGATTGGATCTGGACCATTGGTTCTTGTGGATTCAACGGTCCAGATCAACCGACAGAGTGATGATGTTGGGCTGTCAGGTTCATCTCCAACCGTCAAATCTACATAAATGGATGGTTGAGATTCAATCAGAGATCGCCAATCGAGGAAACAGAAAAATGGAGTCATTGGATCGGCGTGATGCGATTTTGCGCCAACCGTTGGATCTCAGGAGGAGATCAATGGTCAATGTTCAATTGGAGTTCGATGAGGAGATGTGGTGAGGCACCATGTGAGATTAGCGTGAACCATTAGATCTTTACAGATCAACGGTGGATATTGCATCCGCGACAATTAGAACAAAAGGCAATCGCATCGTAGTTTTGCAATTAACAAAGGGAAAGCACTCGCCACCAACTCTCGATTGTGATTAGCACCCGGGGCTTTAGCACCTGGTCTTGGTCATGGGTAATATGTAGAGAAGGGGTTAGGGGCTTAGCTGAAAGGGGCTTAGGCCTGATACATGGCAAAAAGTGGGTTTTCAGGCCTAAAAACAGAGTTTTTAAGGATAACAGTGGTTCCGGTAAAGGGAATGAGGGGTTTTTAAACCAAATGAAGGGAGCCATAAGGTTTTAAAAGGGGAATTTGATGATTTTGAGGGAAAAGGAAGGGATTTTGAGGGTTTTTAGGGAAATTTTGTGAAGGGAAAAAAAGGTGAAAATGGGGATTTTTGCAGGGGTAAAAGGGGCAGATGGAGGCTTTTTTGAGCAAATTATTTCACAAACAGTGAGGCTTTTTTGATGGAAACAACAGTGAAGACATTTTCAAAGGCCAAAGACACATAGCGGCTTCAAGAATGAGAGAATTTCAGGAGAAATTTATCTCTTGAAGGCTCAGAAACAAATTTAGCCACCTATTTGCTTGACAAAAATTTATAGGTGGCTAACAGTGGCTCCACATGGGGATGGAATCTTCCTGAAGGTGTCAAGAATTCAGAAAATAATCTTTGGGAGTAGGCCAGATGCCTGGTACTTGACACAACCCTTTTTTCTTTAATCAGCTACCATAACTCATGAAGACATCATATCAGCAAAAAATATTCTCCCAAACAATCTACCTACCCATCCTATAGTCCTAACATTTTTTCTTCAAGGTGCATTTAAATTTGCAGACCTTCTTCATCATTTTTTTTTTATTGAAAGCAGAAAACAAACTAATCTAATTATACCCTTATTCCTCCATGAGGCCAGATTAAGCAATTGGCCTCATAGCTTCTCTACCATAACTAATATCTGCTAGGATTAAACTGTCTAGCAGACTTCTTTCTCTACATTCTACAGCAGAAATTTAAAAACAATCAAACCAAGATTAGACTGTCTGGTCTACTGTGGGTTCGTGGCATAAAGACAGCTGCACATGAACTGAACTTTGCAGGAACTTGAAAACAAAATGTGAAGGCTTGAAATTATGAAATGTTGAAGCATCCTTCTTTTCTTTGTGACTCAAGTTTTGAGCTTGTTAGAGTCACTTTCTTCTTCATTTCAGCTCTGGTTTTGGGCTTGTTAGAGCTTATTCTTCTCTCTTTCTTTGCTGGTTTAGGTTTTTGGCATATTAGAACCAGCCTTTTCCTTTCTTTGGCTTGGGTTTTGAAGCTTGTTTGAGCCATTTTTTGGAACTTCAAAGGTTCAAGTTTTGAGCATGTCTGAACCTCTCTTTCTCTCTTTTTTGGAACATTTTTTCTCTTTTTCTTTGAAACAAAACACAGCAATGGTATTTACAATGGAAATGAAAAATTTTAAACTAGAAATTAGCAAAAGTAATGCTTGAGCATCCTGCCATTGACAGGACCCCCAAACAGATCTGTACCATCTAGCTCTTGCAGAAAAAAGGAATTGGGGCCAATGGTGGATTGGATGATGTAAGGACCTTGCCACAAGTTGTCGAATTTGCCATGATTTCCTTTGTCCTCTCTCCTAGAGTCCCACTTAAGAACCTTATCTCCAATTTTGAAGTCACAAGCTTTTTTTCTTTTATCAAATAATTTTTTAATGTTTTCTTGCACTTTTAGAGCTCTATTGTAGACTTCTTCTCTAGTATGTTGGAGATGTATGGTTTGGTTTATCCTCCTTACCATGTTGTCCTCTTCTATCTATACTTCTTGGACCAATTTAATCACTGGTATCCCTAGGCAGGTAGGAAACACTGCCTCTGTTCCATAAACAAGCTGATATGGAGACATTCCAATGGATTTCTTTGTTGTTAACCTGTCAGCCCATAAAGCATGTACTAACTTGTTATGCCATGATTTCTTATTCTCTTAAAGTAGCTTTTTGATGATGGTCACCAAGCTTTTATTTGATGATTCTGCTAGCCCATTACCTTGTGGGTAATAAGCAGTGGAATGACCAAGTGCAATCTGATACCTGTGACAAAAATAAATCATCTTTTTGGATCCAAAAGCAGCAGCATTATCAGTGATTATCTTCCTAGGGCAGCCAAATCTAGAGAGGATGTGATCTTCAAGGAATTTAATGATAACAGAATCTGTGGCATTCCTAGAAGGGATGGCTTCTATCCATTTCGTGAAATAGTCTGTGGCTATGAGAATCCATTTGTGTTGGGTGAAAGAAGCTAGATGGATCTCACCAATGAAATCTAGGCCCCACTGTTGAAAGGGAGCTTCAATAGTTATAGGTTGTAATGGTAAAGGTAGGAGCTTTCTTTTGCCTTCAAAAATATGACACTTATGGCAGGCAACTATCATTTTATGGATGTCATTGAAAAGGGTAGGCCTGTAATAGCCAGCTCTAAGTATTTTGTTAGCAGTGGCTTTCCAGTTTAGATGGCCTCCACACTCTGCTGCATGGAACTCATGTTTAATCCTCTCTGCTTCAGCTTCAGGTAGGAATTTAAGTAGGAAACCATTTGATTTTTTCCAGTATAAACATTCATTTAAAATGCAATAGCTTCTAGCTTTCAATTTCAGAAACCTTTCCTTAGTCTTTGATAAATCAGGAGGAGCATTAAGATTTGTAAGCACATACAGGATGTCAGAATACCAAGGAGAGTTTTGAAATTGTTCTTCAACAGTAGGATCAGGAAAACCTTCATGTTCATCCAAGGCACCTACCATGTTTATGTCAAGGGCTTGTAGATTAGATTCAGCCATTAGTTGAGCTAAGCCCTGACCTTTGATAAGTTTTGTGTGTTTTATTTCCAAATCGTACTCTAATATTACAGCAATCCATTTGCCCCTCTTTCCGTCCGGATCTTGGGACAAAATGTCTTTCACCACTATGTTTGGTACGTAGGCAATGATGTGAGAATGCAGAATATACACCCTGAAGTCTTTCAAGGCCTTTACCAAGGCATAGGCCTGTTTTTCCATTATGTTATATTTCAAGGGTGCATCCCTTAGGGCCTTGCTGAAAAAAGCAATAGGTTGTTCCTATCCCTCTGGATTCTTCTGCAACAGAACTGCAGCTACTATATGCTCTGATGCAAAGGAGAAGATAAGGAAATCTTTTGAAAAATCTGGGCTAATTAGGACTAGTGCCCGAGTGAATGCAAGTTTAAATAATTCAAAAGATTTTTTGGCCTCTAAAGTCCACTTAACCCCTACATATTTTTTCAGCATGTTTGTCATATCCCTGAGGAGTTCTGCTAAGTTGGGAATAAACCTCCTCAAGAAGTTAATTTTCCCAATAAAATACTGCAATTCTTTTATGTTTCTTGGGTGACTAATCTGTAGTATTCCCTCAACTCTTTTCGGGTCTATTTTGATCCCCTTTTCTGATATAATATGGCCAAGAAGCTTACCTTCTTGAAGGCCAAATACAGTCTTCTTGGGATTCAAAGATAGCCCAAACCTTCTACATTTCTCAAACACTCTTCTCATATGTTTAAGGTGCTCTGCATCAGTCTTGGAATAGACTGTTATGTCATCAAGATAGATGACAATGAAGTGTCCTCTTTCCTATGAAAAGGCTATGTCCATAGCTCTTTGGAAGGTTCCACCAACGTTCATTAATCCAAAAGGCATTTTCACGTACATGAAAGTGCCTCATGGAGTGGTGAAAGTTGTCTTAAGTTGGTCTTCTGGGAGTACTAAAACTTGGTTATAGCCTAAAAATCCATCTAACAGGGAGATCCTTTTTGAGCCAACTACCCTCTGTAGGATGTGTTCCATCTTTGGTAAAGGGTAATTATCTTTGAGTGAAGCTCTGTTAAGGTTTCTAAAATCAATACATAGTCTAATCTCACCTGTCTTTTTCCTCACAACTACAAGGTTGGAAACCCAATCAGAAAACCGCACAAGCACTATGATTCCTGCCTCATACATTTTCTTGATTTCCTTTTCTACAAGAGGCAGTTGTACTGGGTTAATTCTACGCAGTTTTTGCCTAAAGGGTTTTTGGTTTTCTTTTAGTGGGATCTTGTGTTAGATGATTTCTATATCATAGGCCTTTAAGTCCTCATAGCTCTAGGAAAACACATCAACAAACTCTTTAAATAAGTCAATGTATTTCTTTTTCATGTCTGTTGGAAAATATTTAGCTAATTTAATCATCTTGGGCTTATCCTCAGTGCCTATGTTGCATCCTCAACATCAAACTCTATGTGTTCTATAGTGGGTTTCTTTGCTACATCGTTAAAATCAAAAAGGTCCTCTAGGGGTGCCAATCCTCTGGGTATATTCTTGTCTTTGGACTGCAACACCTCTATTTCTTCTTTTTCTGTGTTCTTGTATTCTTTGGTTTGAGTTCCAAGTTCTTCAGTTAACATGTTTATTTCTACGTTATGGGGTGATTTTTCTTCATCAGGGGGCTCTTCACTCAGGCAGTTTTCATTGGATTTAGAGTTTGAATCAGAGAATTCAAACTCATTCCTGCTAATCAGGAAATCCTCTATCTGCTTGTCGCCCTCAAAGACCTGCCAATATTTCTCATTATTAGGCAAAGTAGGTCTGTATTTTTTTTGAATGATGATTTTTTTGTCACTAGATGATTTCTTATATGAACTAGGAATGCAGGCTAATCCATTTGCAATAATGTTTTGACTCCTAGGAAAAAATACCGGCTCGTATTCTACGAAGGTTTTCAGTAAATCTATGGCATCATTTCTATATGCCCTCAATCTAGGATGCTTTGCTGTATATTCTCCATTCACTTGTTTGATGACTAATTCAGAGTCTCCATGTACAGCTATCCTTCGGGCTCCTAATTTTTTCAATAGATTCAATCCTAGGATGAGAGCCTCATACTCTGCGATATTGTTTGTACATTTAAAGTCCAGTTTGAAGGCATGACTCTCATCATAGTCACTCTCAGTATTATGTAACCACACTCTAGCCCCTGCATTCTCCCTAGTTCAAGACCCATCAAAGTTCATTCTCCATAAGGGATTGTTTACAAATTGGCTATCAGTTTCATCCCTAATGCTATGTTCACCATTATGTTGTATTATGGGGTCTGCACCGTGGTGTGGAATGTTCTGTTCTTCATGATGTGCATGGAGTTCAGAGTAGTGAGAAATCTGCAGTTTGCAGTCTTAGTTTTTTTCACTCTAAGTTTCTGATTTAGTGTACTGTCCTAACATTTCTCTCTTGTTTCCCTCTATATCCATAGTGGCCATTATGTTAAGATCTGTGGGCTCTACTCTATTGTTTGCATTTTTTTCTTCTAGCGATGGCTCATCTATGGATTCGTCATTGAAAAGGATAAAAGAGTCCAGATCTGTATGGATAGAGTACAGAGGTGAATTTTCAGGTTTTTCAGGGCTGCTAACCATAAACTTCATTTGTGCCTCTCTATATAGTCTCCTAAGCTGGCTAAATACAGGTATTGTGGCATATGACCCATCCATCTTCATTATACCTTGCAGTTTGGCACCCCATGACCTTGACAACAACATGTCATACTTAGGTGGCATATTTGCCACTACAACATCCATAACCATGCATTTGGCTGGTATTTGAGTCAGATTCACACATAGATCTTTGATTAGGCCAAGGCACTTCACTCTGCTAGAGTCAAATGAATATAAATCTTTATAGGGTTGGGTTATCTCTAGGCCTAACTTCTCCATAATTACCTTGGGCATAAGGTTGTGTGAAGCCCCCGAGTCAAGCATAGCATTATGAAGGATCTTGTCATGGATATTGAGGCTGATATAAAAAGGAGGTACTACCCCTTCCTTAAACTTCCCTTCTATCTTTGGACCAAACAGAAGGGCTGGTTGATCATCACTTAAATTGACAGTGTCACTGTTTCCTCCTAGATTTAAAGCTTTCAAAATTTGGCCTTTATATACATCCTGAGTGGCCAGCTCAGAGAGTGGAACTGATATTTTGATTTTTTCTATCTCACTTTCTAAATTGAAAGGAGATTGACTCTTTGTAAGACTTAATTCTATTTTATTAACCACAACTTTAGTGGCAGAATCAGCTTGCTGACTCTCATTATGTACAATGTTTGAAGATGTTTTATTAGGAGCGTTAGCTGCAGTGCTAATGCTGCTAGTTTCTTGACTTGACTTATCAATGGTTTGAACGTCTTTTTCTTTGTTTTTTTCAGAACTCTCAGCTGCTGATTTGTTACTTTTAGCAGTCACTTTAGAAGTTTTCTTAGGTCTTTTCTTAATGGTAATTTCAGAAGCTTTTGTTTTGGGAGTGTCTAGGATTTTTTTGCTCCTGAGTTCATACTGTTCTCTAACCTGCATGATGGCATTTTCAAATCCCAACCTGTAATCCTCAGATTCTAATCCTTCCTCATCCCAAGGTGAGCATGAGGTCTGATTATCATCTGTGGAGAAGGTGTGAATCTAGTTATCCACCTCTACCATATTTATGGCAGTTCCTTCTGACTCTTCTATTATCCCCTCATCTTCATCAAGGAAATTATCTTGAAATGGGGGTATGACTTGTTGATCAGAGTCTCTTTGTCTGTTGGGAGGGGTATTTCTCCTAAAATTATGGTTCTGGTTTTGATTTTGGTTTCTGTTCTGGTTGCTGACTTGGACAGTCAAATTTTCCACCATTTTTCCTAGTCTTTCCATGGTTTTGGCTAGGCTGTCATATTTGGGATCAGATGTGGAAGCTAATGTGTCATCCCTATATGTTACCTTCTTCTCGGCCCTCATTCTAGCTCTCTTTTCAATCAAGTTCGCTTCTACGCTCACTGCTTCTTTTTGCATGTATTCCAATGTGTTGTAATCTCTCTCCCTAAGCTGGTAGGCCATGTTAGCATCAAATCCTTCAGGTATTTCACCAAGGCCATTCCTTGTGGAGGTTTCATATGTGGTGGAAGGGCATTGTAAACACTGTTAAACCTTACGAAATAGTCATGGACACTCTCTCCTATATTTCTTTTGAGATTCTTGTATTCTGCTAGTATTTGGAGAGGGTTGGTCTTGACTTCCCATTTTTTTATGAAGGTCTGATGTAAAGAGTGCAGATCCTGGATACTATTGGGAGGTAAACCTTTAAACCACTTCTTCACCTCTCCCCCTAAACTCTGGGAAAAAATCCTCATCTTAATGGTTTCATCTTCAATTTCCATGTAGTCAAAGGCATCTTCCATCCTGTCTACATGATGCTGGGTTGTGGTTGATTCCTTTCCAGTAAAATGAGGGATTTTTGACTGATAATAATTGGGTACTGGAGCCAAAGGTTGTGGTAACACCAAGGGAGCATACCATATTGCTGACATGGTAATGTTTTGTGGAGGTAAAGGATGTTCTTGAGCAGCAGGTATATGAATGACAGAAATGCTAGGACTAGCAACACACTGCTGAGCTAATTTAGGGTGAGAAAGACCCAAGTTATGGATAAAATGAATATTAGGAGGTGTAGATGGAGGGGTTTCTCTATCCCTAATGTTTTGATCACTGGGTGGTGATGAAATTGAAGGCTCAAGGTTTCTATGGTCTAAGGCACTAGATGACAGAGTTCTTGGTAAATCCTTTGATAAATCTGAGTCAAATCGAGTCTCTGATAGACCTGTAAAGTTCTCAGGTGCTGAATTAGCTCTATTAATGTGTCTGAAAATAGTTGTTTCTTTAGGTGTGTGAGGCTTCCTAAGAATACTCTCCGGGTTGTCAACTACTTCAGGTGGATTTGGGTTAGGATAAGCTCTTGTGTGAAGTGTTCTTGAAGCTAGTATGTTTGTCTTCAAACAAAGAAGCTTAATCCTACTTGTTTCTTCTAATATGGCTGATGTTGTAATGTAAACTGGTCTTCCAGTGGAGTCTAGCGAAAACAAAGATAATCAGCAAGCCTACTAATCATCAGTGAAGTCATATGTTCATTAAGGGATTGTGGAGTCACCAGGTGGAAGGCTTAGAAAGTTTTAAGAAGGTCCACTGTCCACCACAGTGATTTACTTCCAAACTCAGGCTAAAATGGTCTTAGTCCCCAGCGGAGTCACCATTATGTTGGGGTTCCTGTGTTTTTGCAAGTTTGGAAATACCAAAAGACAAGACAACATCAAACCACTTTGGGACCTCACGATCTAGCCCTCCTGGGTCCAGAGAAGGATCTCTCTATAAAAGGCAAAGAAATATATGTCTTTGAAGTTCAATCTTAAAGTACTAGGCTAGTTATAAGGTGCAAGGGTTGTTGTTTTGTTTTGTTTGTTTGTTTGGTTGTTGGGAAACATGAAAGAAGAGTTCAATGTAAGACAAAGAGTGAGAAAAGAATATTTTTTGGTTGTGGGAGACAATTCAAGAAAAACTCAAGACCATTGGGAAAATGGAGTCATAAAAGGGTTTACTTTCTATTCCATATCCAAGGCTTTCAAATGGGCTAGACATTTAAAACAGAGGATCTTTTAAAGATGATAGTGTGGAATGAAAATGATGAGGAATGAAGGTGAATGAAAAGGAAACCTTCCGAGATGACCACAGTGGGAGAAAATCTAGGGATAGGGCATGCCTTAACCATCTATGATCAAACTCCTGTGAGGTTGGCTCTTCAGACAATAGAAAACAAAGGTGAAGCCTGAGATTAGAGAAAGACTTTGAACTTTCAATGCTTTGACATTCAACTTGAGGGATCTTAGGAAAGCTTATCTATTAGAAAAGGACCCTAGTGAGACAGAATCAGTTCTAAATCTCCCAGTATCCCAATTATTTTTAGCTAAAGCAGACAAATTCTAGGAACAAGCTCTTAAATTCACACATCAGCAAGCAGTGACAACCAACTACTATACTGGTTAAATTGTCTTGAACTAGTTCTTAGATTGCACAATTAGTAGAAAACATCAAAGATAAGAAGAGCAGGAGAATTAGGGTACCATGCAAGGGTATATCCTAAGCCAGAATATTGATTTCTATCAGAGAAATAAATATGATAAATTACAGAGAGAAAACATAGACAAAGATAGAACACATCACCGCTGCTTTAAATCAGGATCCAATGAAAAGGCTTGTCATATTAAAGAGCAACACCAGTCATATGCAACATTGTCCAACAGCTTGATATTCAGTTTGAAATCATCTCTTCAGCCTATTTTATAGCTTATACACAGAACTCTATCTCAAAGGAACAGCTTACAATCCACGGTTATCCAAACAACAACCTTTACAATGTATTTTTCATGAGTTTTATAGCTGAGAGAGATGCAGAGGAGGTAGATAGGACTTTTAATGAAACATTAAACAGAGGAAGAATAATTCTTGAGGCCCATTCTATTTTAATACTCCTACATTGATTCTTGGTACTCTTTAGACAATAGAGTGGTCTTCGACAGGCTGATATTAACTTCACAGGTATGTTCTTTGAGGCACTTTTCGGTTGTTTGTACTCTGTAGTACACTGGGATAAGAAACAATAGATG
Source organism: Pinus albicaulis (assembly GCA_034641835.2). Classification (NCBI taxonomy): domain Eukaryota; kingdom Viridiplantae; phylum Streptophyta; class Pinopsida; order Pinales; family Pinaceae; genus Pinus; species Pinus albicaulis. The sequence goes on along the minus strand of CM076571.1, from coordinate 437,514,747 downwards.
AATGACTTTAGGTCTGCCACACTGTATAACAAATGCTCTGGCTATCTCAGGACTACTGTCAGGGTGGAGATCTTCTCAGGAACACGGATGGAGAATAAAATATTATGAGAACTCGTCCTTTTTCGGGAAAAAAAACCTTCTGTTGATGTGAAAAACTGACAAGGACTGTTTTTGTGCTTTTAGGCCTCATTAAGCCTTCTGTGTCAATCATAAGGTCTTCAATCTGTATTTTTCACCCTCTAACATTGGATTAAAGCTTTGAATCTTCAATAATAGGCATTAAATCACTTTAAACCTTCACTGATACTTTTTGTCGCTTCTGTTGACTGTCACTGTCTATGGAAATGCAGTTTTAATGGCACTGGGGGTTTTACAGGGTTAAACACTGGTCCTTTAATGAAATACTTCATTCAAAAACCCTCCCAGGCATTTTCTCTACAATCTCTGGCTCGGAATAAGCTTTCTCTGCCCTCTATGTCACTATGACTGTGACCGTGAGCAATAATGGTTTTCACCGTCTGCAAACCTGCAAAACACAAAAACATGTCAAGAAATCCATGCGGGAGGGAGGATGGATGTTGTGGAAGGTTGTGGGAATGGCAGCGCAACAATGATGGATGCGGTGGAAGCAGTGGAAGACGGCCGAAAAATGCTGTGAAATGGTGAAAACATGATCTGATGAAGGTCTGGTGAAGAAATGGTTCTGGACTGTTGGATTAGATCTGATGGAGAAGATCAACGGTCAGGATTCACTGGTGGGAGTGCGTTTAGAAGGTTAGGCAGAGAAATGAACTTTTAATGTAAAACATAAAAGTTTTAACATTGTATGAAATACAAAGGAAAATGATTAAATCGAATGAAGTCTAGGGGCTTTGAATGGTGGGACCGAAGGGCGGAGGGCGTTTTGAATGTGGGCCGTTAGATCTCAGGAGGAGATCAACGGTTGAGATCATCCGATGAAGACCTTTGGAAGGTCCGATGAAAGAATATGGATGAAAAACACGATGAAATGTGGGCCATCGATCTATACAGATCAACAGTCGGGATATTCGAGAAGCGCTTCTCGGAGGCAGAATAGGGGAAGTGGTTTTTAGGAGAAAACAATTTTTTTCGCGCTACAATAGGGTGGTTTTTAAAATTTCCCAAAAAAACGCAATATCGCTTGCCACCCGACACGTGTCCTCCTCAAAACCATTTTTATCACGTAAATTTGGAGTGTTAACTGTCGGATGCAGAAAAAATGCGAAATGCACCTCAGCCGTTGGATGTGGGATCGGGAGATCTGACGGTGCAGAATGGTGCACGATGAGGACAAATGCGCAGTCGATAAGGCAGGGAAAGCCAATCAGTGGATTAAATCTTGACCGTCAGATCTGTATAATGGAAGGTCAGGATTAAAAGGAGGGGAACTGATGTTCCAAAGGGGAAATATAATAATAGACGGGCAGAACAAATCCTGACCGTTGGATCTAAGGGATGGACGGTTGAGATCAAAGGTGGGAGAACCAATGTTCTAAAGGGAAAAAGGATTATAGTGATGGGTGGAACAAATCCCGACCGTCAGATCTAAGGGATGGATGGCGAAGATTTAATATAGGAAGCGGAGGCAAAAGGTTAAGTGAATGGGTGGGAAGAATAGGAGCCATTGGATCTCAGGAGATCAACGGTAGAGATCTAATCGCATCGGAGCAAGGCAGGGGGCCAAAACTCTGATTGTTGATGCTGCGATTACGTGTGGACCGTCGAATTATAGGGAGATTGACGGTGGAGATCTGATTGAAGGGAGAGCGATGGAGGGCAAATGAGCGGAGTGCGATTGGATCTGGATCGTTGGTTCTTGTGGATTCAACGGTCCAGATCAACCGGCGGAGTGATGATGTTGGGCTATCGGGTTCATCTCCAACCGTTGAATCTACATAAATGGACGGTTGAGATTCAATCGGAGATCGCCAATCGAAGAAACAGAAAAATGGAGTCATTGGATCGGCGCGATGCGATTTTGCGCCAGCCGTTCGATCTCAGGAGGAGATCAACGGTCAATTTTCAATCGGGGGTCGATGAGGAGATGTGGTGAGGCACGATGTGAGATTAGCGTGAACCATTAGATATTTACAGATTGACGATGGATATTGCATCCACGACCAATAGAACATAGGGCAATTGCATCGGAGTTTTGCAATTAACAAATGGAAAGCGCTCACCACCAACTCCCAATTGTGATTAGCACCCGGGGCTTTAGTGCCTGGTCTTAGGTGTGGGTCATATGCGGAGAAGGGGTTAGGGGCTTAGGCCTGATACATGGTAAAAAGTGGGTTTTCAGGCCTAAAAACGGAGTTTTTAAGGCTAACAGTGGTTCCGGTAAGGGAATGAGGGGTTTTTATACCAAATGAAGGGAGCCATAAGGTTTTAAAAGGGGAATTTGATGGTTTAGAGGGCTAAGGAAGGGATTTTGAGGGTTTTTAGGGAAATTTTGTGAAGAGAAAAAAAAGGTGAAAATGGGGATTTTTGCAGGGGTGAAAGGGGCAGATGGAGGCTTTTCTGAGCAAACTCTTTCACAAAAAGTGAGGTCTTTTTTATGGAAACATCAATGAAGATATTTTCAAAGTAAAAAGACACATAGAGGCTTCAAGAATGAGAGATTTTCAAGAGAAATGTATCTCTTGAAGGCTCAGAAACAAATTTAGCCACCTGTTTGCTTGACAAAAATTTATAGATGGCTAACAAAGTTTATATGGAAGACTTCATCCCATATGGGGACGATTTTGAACAAGCACTGTAAACATTGGAAAAAGTGTTGGAATGATGTATCACCACCAGGTTATGTTTGAGTAACAAAAAGTGTCACATGATGATGATGGAAGGTGTAATCCTAGGACACTACATTTCTGCGACTGGAATATGGGTAGATCTGACAAATATAGAGGTAATTTTGTTACTACCTACACCCTTTACACAGAAGGAGGTACGTAGCTTCCTCGGATATGCAGGATATTATCGCAGGTTCATAACATTTTTTTCACAAATTATTGCGCCTTCGTATGCTTTATCTGGAAACGTTGAATTTAAATGGTCTAATAATGTGACATTGTTTTTATATATTTGAAGAAATTAGTCTCGACTAAACCAGTATTACATGGTCCCAACTGGGAACTACCATTTCATTCGGACACATAAGACATTGCGATAGGCGTTTTTATCAATCAAGAAGAGGAAAAAAAGCCCTACGCTATTTATTATATCAGGAAAAATCTTACCCCTGTAGAACTAAATTATAAAGTAACATAAAAGGAATTCTTAGCTATCATTTATTCCATAAACAAATTTAGACATTACATAACTGGCTATCAAGTATTTATGTATATTGATCATTCCTCCATTAGGTACTTAGCTGATAAACCAATTACAAATGGGCGAGTGACTTGTTGGTTGTTACTTTTGCAGGAGTTTGACATCACTATTAAAGACCATCTAGGAAAAGAGAACCCAGTCGCAGATTTTCTATCCCGGGTTCCAAAGACAAACGATCTGCTAGTAGTAGATGACCAGTTTCCTGATGAAAATTTGTTTGTCATAGCAGTGAAAGTGCCATGGTATGCAGATGTAGCAAATTATCTTGCAGTAGGAAAACTTCCCAGGCATTTAACTGCAAAAGAAAGGAAGTTTATTGTCCAGCGCAAAACCTGATTTTCTTGGATTGGTGGGTATCTTTTTCACATAGGTTCTGATATGCACATACGCATATGCATTGGAGAAGATGAAATATATAACATCCTGAAGGCTTGCCATGACAAACCTTGTGGTGGACACTTTGCAGACCATAGAACCGGGCACAAATTATCACAAATGGGCTCTTATTGGCCCACTATTTTTAAAGATGCTAAGAAATATGTGTAGGCCTGTGATAGCTGCCAAATGATGGGCCGCCCCGGTCAATCTGACGAAATTCCATTGCAGTAAAAATTAGTAATAGAACCTTTTGAGCGATGGGCATTGGATTTTTTTGGCCCATTCAATCCGCCATCAAACCAGAAGCTTACATACTGGTTGCCATAGACTATGTAACAAAGTGGGTTGAAATAGTAGATTTTCTAAGAGCTACAGAAGAGACTGTTATTAATTTTCTTTTTGAGATATTTTTGAGGTATGGTTTACCCAAGGAAGTGATAACAGATGGAGGGGCACAGTTCATAGGGCATAAGGTTACAACCACTCTACGGAACCACCATATCACGCATAGAATCACTTCTTTGTATCACCCACAGGTGAACGAGCAGGTCGAAAGTACCAATAAGGTCATTGAAGAAATTCTGACCAAGACAGTTTCGACACATTGGCGGTACTGGGATACTAAACTACCAGAGGCCTTGTGGGCTTATCGCACAACTTGGCGAAATACTACTGAATATTCTCTATGCCAACTTGTATTTGGCAAGGAACCTATTTTTCCTATCGATTTTGAAATAAAGACTCTTAGAATAGCCCAAGAAATGGGACTAGAGTTGACGGAGGCTCAAAATAAAAGACTTCAATAGATAAACGAATTAGGCCAAGCCTGGTTACTTGCTCTACAACGTGCCACAATCATTCAGTAGCAACGGGCTAGTGGCATGACAACCTTATCAAGAAGAAGACGTTTCAGGAAAGAGACTGGGCACTCCTCTACGATTCCAGATTTCAAGACTTCCAGGGTAAATTACAAACAAGATGGCTTAGGCCATATGAAATTCAAGAAGTGCATAAAAATGGCACTTTCACATTGACCACCATCGATGGGCCCGGATCTTCCTTCAGAGTAAATGGACATCAGGTACATTTTTATCATAAAACACTCACAAAGGAGTCTTTTTTCCAACTGATACATGATGACCCTACTATGAAAATTTTAGCTATAGGGAATAAAGACCCGGAAGCTTGTTGTACTATACAACAACCCCCCATTTATTTTTATTAAATAGGGACCCTTTAGAAATAAATAGGAAATTATTTTTTATAATTTCCTAAAATAAAAACTTCGAAAATAAAATTTTATGTTCTTCCCTTAAAACGCATCGCATATTACATATCTTATTTCAAAAAGAATTATAAAACGTAAAATGTGCGAATTGCGAAATGCGCTTTAGAGCCCTTTCGAAGAAATAATTAAAAATAATTAAAAAACCTTGCAAAAACATCAAAATCATCGTTTTATTCTTCCTTTGCGCATCGCACTTTATTTATTCAAAAATATTTAAGACACAAACGGCATAAGTTGTGATACCCACGGACCTGATAAGAAAATAAACTAGGAAATATAAAACCTTTTGCGTCCGCATTTACTTTAAGTTTTTTGCAATTCGCATTGCGCGCAACTTATAATATATACTCATGCTATCCTATAAAAGTTGCGATCTGCGATTTCCACAGATCGTATTTCGCAGCTTTAAGGGTCAATCATCGCGAAATATTATAAGGAATGATTGTGATTTTGCGTATTAAATGAATTCAGCGTGTGAAAGAAACTTGTGTCATATCCAATAAGATTTAAGATTCTAACGACTTTAAAATGATAGAAAGATCTTATGTGCGAAGCCATGTGAAATATTAAAGTAGGAATTATGAAATATGGTTGATAGATTTACATCTTCTCGCATGCCTTAAAAGTAAATGATTGATTTGCTCTTATAATACTCCTTATATGTTAAATTCGTTTCGCTCTCAAGAAATCAATTGTCGGGTTGAAGCAGTTCAAAATGAGCAAAAAGGGCAAATAAATTTTTCCAACATCGTCCACAGAAGATACAGATATGTCTTCATTATTTTCAGACACCGTCTGGAACAAAGACTATGGTAGTTCGTCATGGGAGGCAACATACAAACTCTTCGAATATGAAGGACCAAGGGTGATAGACAAAGTTTCTGCTACAGGAACTGATTCTACATCTGATGCAACCCTTTTTGACGTTGCATGCTTGCACATTCACAGAATAGTCGCGAGACCAAAGATTCTTCCTTATACAGACATGGTTAAGTGGGAAATTGACCACTTAAACATTGAATATATAATTTTCAAGAATTCCAAAGGAGAGATTATGGGTTCTTTCAAATCAAAGGATTTAGAAGCAATGTATCATCTACGAACCCCGCAGCAGAAATATGACAACAAATATGTGCAGACTTTCAAAGCAAAACATCCAGATCTTATCAAAGTCATCCATGAATGGAAAGACAATGAAGGGAAATTGAAGCAAGATAAGTCTGGTACGTACCCAATTGTACAAATTCCTAATCCTTATTGTTATGTCACTGGTATGTTATGTAGAATATTTTCCAAGCCTGATAGTACTATATTTTCAAGAGATTGGGTTCCCCTAATTGACGTAATCGTCAATTCGTCTATCTTAAATTAGGTAGACATTTTATCCAATTACCTGGCTAAACATATCACTGAATATAGGAATAAGAGAAGTGTTTTGATTAGACAAATACCTCCATTTTATATGTCTGCTTATGTTATGGACGCTCTCTGCTTCACTTCTAATTTTCCAACGATGGGTTGGAAATGGACCACCAAAGACCCTACCCCGATTCATATCTAAACTAGAGAACTCTGGGATTCTGAGTTCCACTAACACTTCTATAAAATCTGCTGTGGAGTCATATTTCCCATGCATCAGATGATTTTCAACAAAAAGGCTCCTAGGGTTTCTAAAGAAGCCAATGTAGATATTCTTCCCGTAGCAAGATGGTTTTCCGAAGAAAAATTCACATATGTTAGAGTATTTGGGAGTTATTCTTCTCCCCATTTTTTACCATACTATGTTCCAGATATAATGCTTGCAAAAGAAATAGCTTATCAGCTCGTCAACGATGTCACAAAGTAGTTAAAAGATGGTAAAAAGGTTATATGGCCTACTTTCCGTCTACAGTGCGGCACCTTTGTTCTGGCCAATATTGGCCATACATACAAAGAGGTTCCCAAGATTCAGTTGTTAAATTTGGCATTTATGATAGGAAGATTATATGACCCCAATGATGTGATTAAAAATTACATCGTGGAGCTAAAAATGAAGCCTTTTATAAAAGAAGAAGATAAATTCGATGATTACTTCCAAGGCATGGAAAATTTCTCTGATATTACCAAATACATTTCTAGTCAATTAATTCAAGAAGATGCTGAAGCTTTCCAAGCATATAGAAACAAGAGACTAGAAAAATTTCCTTTGAATTTGTTGACCATTGAAGATGAAAAACACACTCCAAGTGTTAGTCTAGAGGATGAAATGAAAGATATATCTGAAAACGAATCAGGGCAATCACAACAGCAATCTGCTAATTCAAATCAATCTGAAAATGAATCTGAATCTTAGAAAGAAAATTTATAAATTGACCAAATTATTCAAGAGATAGAAGGGTTGGAGAAAACAAAGAATAATGGGACAAAATCAAATTCGGAAATAGTTCGATGGACTCATAACATGTTGGATCAGTCAAAGCCACCTCAAGTAAAAGATCTAACGAATGAATGGGCAGAATTTTATGAAGCAATAAAGACTCCCAAAGAGAATCCCAATGCTGATCAAACATCAAGCTTTCAAACACCAGAACCTTCACAAAAAATAGTTGAGACTATCAATCGGCTACAGAGAGTTCCAGCAATGCATGACAAAGAAATCATACCGGCCTACCCTACAGATCGGATAATACTATAGATTGAAGATATTCCATCTTTAGACATTTTCTACAGTCCTAGCTACAAATTTGTAGTTAAAAGGAATAAAAGAATAAGAATTGATGAAACAACTCCAAAACCAATAGATGAATCAGTTGATGTACTTTGGAAGGATTCTGCAGATGATGACACTGAACATCTAACCAAGTTATCACAATATGCAGGGGCATATGATACCACTACTGTCGATAAAGCTACTGAGGTTAGAGTATTATTGAAACAAAAGGAGTCCAAAGTGAAAGAATTAGAACAATTGTTAAAAGAAGAGAAAGCCAAATCCATGGAGCATATCAGAATAAGCACAGCTCAATTTCATGAAAATATTGAAAGCCTCAAATAAAAGTATCAAACAGAGTTATATGAAAAGCAAGCACATCTGGAAAAAGCAATGGCTGAGTTGCAAAGTCAACCACAGTTAGAACAATTCATCAAAGAATCACTTGACGTAAATACTATGTTAAAGAAAGAACAAGAAATGTTTTGTCACCAAGCTTCCATGATTGATTCTTATTCTGATTCCAATAAGATAATGATTCAAAAAATAGCAATTCAGAAACTGGAATGTGAAAGACTTGAAAAGAAGATAGAAGAACACATTCAGTGGAAAATTTCAGATACAGGAAAGCAAGCTAATATACCACAAATAGATAAGCTTCATAAAGAGTTGTTATTCACAGAATGGAGAGCACAAATTAATCAAGAAGAAAAGCAACAGTCAAGATGTCCAAGAAATCAAATGAGATTATTCAGTCTATGTGTGATCAATTATTTAAAACAGAACTTCTCAAAGAAAACAGGTCTGATGTGTTTTCAGGAACAAAGGAAGTAGAAATAAAGTGGAGACAGAGAGAAGATACACAAGACGAAATGATCAAAAAATTTAATAAGTTTGATTAGGAAAATTACTGGAATTTTCTGATCAAACCTTACCATCAACGTCAAACTCTTCAGTCTCTTACAAATTTAGCAAAAAGATCACAGTCAGTATGTTAGCCCCCCTATAAATTTTTTGACAAGAAAATAGGGGGCTAAATCATTTTTGAGTCTTCAAGGATTGCATTTCCTCTGAAAACACAGTCTCCTTGAAGCCTCCATGTGTCTTTTATCCTTCGATAGTTTCCCCTCTGCTGATTCCCCTTTTAAAGCCTCTCTGCTGATAAAGAAATGCCCAAAGGCCCCCTTTTTTCCCTTTTATTTCATCCCCCTTGTCTTCCCCTTCTATTCCCCTTTTACCCCTCAAATCCCCCCAAGATCCCATTTAACTTCTTCCCCTACCCTCGGTTTTCCCTTTTTCCCCTTTTCTTCCTCTATCGTTCCCCTTCCCCAGCCCTAAAATCCATTAAAATGGGCTTAAAAACCCACTTTCTTACCATGTAATAGGGCTTAGCCCCTTTACCGCAAGCCCCTTCAACCACTTCCCCACATGTGCCCCGACGCTGGGACCAAGCGCTTAAGTCCCAAGTGCTAATCGCAATCGGAGCTATCGGCGGGAGGCAAATTCCTTTGTAAACGAAAAAAACCCTGATGCGATTTGATTATAACGTTAAGTCCCCGCTCCGATCTGAACCGTTGATCTGCTTAGATCTGACGGCTGTCCGCTAATCGCAAGCCCCCCGCTCATCGCAATCGCAACATTCATGCTATCACCCTCAATTGATCGCAAGTCCTTCCTCCAGTCCCTCGATTTCTCTCCCCACCGTTGATTCGTTCCGCGATCTAACAGCCAGCGCTTAATCGCTCCTTCCCCTCCGATGGTGTTCCTGACCGTTGATCTATCCCGCCGATCCAACGGCTATCGTACAATCGCATCATCGCCCATCGCATCCCCCTTTCTCCCGCCGATTGGTTGTGAGCCGTTGATCTGATCACAGATCCAACGGTCAACGCTTAATCGCTCCTCCATTTCCAATCGCAATCGGAAGTTTGTCGTGTGCTGCCCCGATTGAGATCTCCCGATTACATCGCAGCAGCCCATTCCCTTCCAAATCCGATGGTTGGCATTTAATCGCAACAGCGCTCTGATCGCAATCGCAGGTCCTTCTTCCAATGCTCCGATTAAATCTCCTCCGTCCATTCTCCCGCGATCCGACGGTCATCGCTCAATCGCAACTCCCCCCCCCCCTGCTGATCGCAGGTTCTTCTCTCTGTCTTCCGATTTCATCTCCGACGTCCGTTCCTCCTCCAGATCGACGGCCAGCGCTCAATCGCTTCATTCCTTCCGATCGCAATCGCAACCCCTTCCCTCCGTCCTCCAATTTGATCTCGTTCGTTCGTTTGTTTCACGATCCAACGGCTATCGCTCTCCCCTGTCGATTGCAATCGGAATTTTGTGAGTGTCTCCTTTTGTGCCCTTGCGATTGCGATCCTCCGATTGCATCTCCGTCGTCCGTCTCCTCCCGGATCTGACGGCTCACATTCAAAAGCCCCCCGCCATGGTCGGCCCCACATCTAATGCTCCGCTCCATTGTTTTGTGTTCCTTTTCTTTGTAATTCGCCCAGGTAAAAGCCTTTGGCCTTTACACTATGATTCTTTCTCCGCTCTTCCGCCACCATTCCTCCGCCTCTGCAGCATTTCTCCATCGCCACTGCCCGGTTTGTAACAGGTTTATTCTACGGTGCAGATAGTACAGAGGGGCCGTTTCGGCACTTGCCAGCGGACCATGCAGAGGGATTCAAAGGGGGTTAATGATTTCTATTGACATAATCAATGTTTAGCCCCGCTTTCAAAGGATTAAGGCCCAGTTTGAAGACTGATGAGCGCACCAGCAAGTCATTACTGCGCTACCTAACAGCGGGACATTTTCCTCCTGAGGTACACCTTCCTACAGCTCCTCCATGCCTTCTCGAGCCCTGAGACAATTAAATACACTGACTGAAGCTCATTTCAGACAGTCAGGCAGCATTAAAGAAGCATGGAGGGACCTGCAGATCATTCCATCCAGTTCATTTATTTCAGAAGGCTAGCACAAAGCTCCAAGCACCAGAAAGGACTTCAAAGAAATATCCGAGGTCAATTTCGGCCTGACAGAGATCTCCGAACCAGATTACAGAGTACCTACAGCGCTGCAGAAAGCCATTAAGCAGCATGGGCGTGGGCACTTCCGCCCTGCTGTCTTAATGAGTCCCATTTATTTGTTCATCTACTTCTGTTTCCTCCTCTTCTCCTATAAAAGATCCCTGAGAACATATTGTAAAGGTTGTTGTTCAGTTGCTGCATAGTCTGCTGTTAGAGGGATTCATTCTTGACTGTTAGAACAGTCGTGGGAGGGAGTAGCAGAGTAGTTGTATGTAATAGGTTGGGAGGAGAAAGTCTGGGCTGTAACAGCCATTGAGCCATATTGTACATGACTGGTGTTGCATCAATTAATCAAAGCACTTTTCACAGGATCCTGGTCTATTACTATTGGTGATGTGTTTCTTAACTCTGTTTATTACATTTTCACAATGTTTCATGTTCTTCTGGTAGGCATCAGAATAATGGTATAGGATTCACCCTTGTTAGGTGCCCTATGCTGTCTGCTCTCCCTACCAATATGTTTTCTGCTTAAATGTGTTATCTAAGAGTAAATTCATGGGTTTAACCAGTGCAGCGGATGTTATTTCCTGCTGGCTGATGTATGAACTTGGGGGTTTTCCACTTGGATGTTTCTTTGTAATCTTATCTCAGTCTTTCCCTTGGAGTTGCTAAAGCAGACCTGGAGTTAAATGACCTCTGGTATGATCTATAAGCTGCCCCATTGTCTCTCTGAGAGTAGCCTTTGAGTATGTCCAAGCAGGTCTAGAGTTAAATGACCTCTGACCTGATCTATAGACAGAAAATTGGTTGCTTTCCTTCTTTCACTTTCCTCCTTAATGTTCCATCCCATCACCTATCTAAAAAGATCCTTTAGTATAGATGACTTTCCCTTTGGAAGCCTTGGCTAGTGGATGCAAGCAATTCCCTCTCATGACTCCATAGCCCAATGGATGGCACGGTCTTGGCCCATTCTCTCTACTGAAACAGCCTGCTGTTTTGTTCCTTTCCTCCCACTGCTTTCTCAGTCCATGATCTCGTGACCAACCCAGCAACCCTTCAACCAAATTATTCAAAACCCCCCTCTGTGCTTCATAACTAGCCTAACATCTCAATTCGAGCTTCAAAGATATATCATTCTTTGCTCTATTTGGAGAGATCCCTCTTCGGGTCCAGGAGGGCTAGATCCTAGGGCCCCAAAGTGGTTCTGATGTTGTCTCATCTTTTGGTCTTGCCAATCTAGCCAAAACATGGAAACCCCAACACAGTATTTTCAAATGCTATTTTCAAGGGATAGATTCAATCATGGATATCACAACTAGCTTAGATTAAAATAATGCTAGATATTTTCCAGCTTCGTGATCACACTCAGAAAGAAGGGCAGGATTCGCAAAATCAGGATCGTTAGTTCAAAATTCCTAGATTATTATTTAAGTTAAGTTTTTAGAGAAAGGTTGTTTGAAACCTCCTCTACATTTTTGTAATAATTTAACTTTATTTTGTAGTTAGTTTAGTATTTAAACCCTTCTCATGCATTTAGAGAAAGGTCCAGAATTTTATTGAGAACATTTTCAAAGAATGCTTAATTGTAAGTAAGTTTGTGGTTGTCTTGATAAAGTAATGGAACACGCCCTTTTCAGTTATATATCATTTTTTTTATCAATGTTGATGCACTTTTGTATTCTTTTAAAGACTCCTTGATAGAAGAATTGAATGTGGTCTATTATCACTGGTCAGATAAACAGAGTAGTACACCTCTGGTACTATTATCATGTATGCTAATTCTGTTTTTGAATATTAGTGATGAATCCAGCTTCCATGAATTATATATGAAATTAATTGTTTTTGTATGAAATATCAAGTTGCACTATTATACGATATAAACATAGAAATAGATTTGTTTTATATATAGTCATCAGATATATGCGATATGTTTTTCATTTTCTTTTGATTAAATATTTTTTCAAGAGAATCATCTTAAAAAGTAATAATTCTATTAAATCTGTGATGATCTTAATCATCACAGATTGAATAGATATCATTCTAGATCACATCAATATTATCCCGGGTTAGATTAAATTAGACTTAATTCAAAGTTTTGCATTTTAGAATAAATTTGTTTTAGTTTTTAGTAATTCTTCATGCAAATATTTTGAGAGGAATCCATCAATCAAACAAAAACCCAACTCTAGGAAACTGGTCCCATTATAACCAGTCAGAGCCACTATTCCAAACGGAAAAGGAATTGTATTAAGGTCTAAACCGGGTGGTTATTCACCTTGTTGTTGCCACAGATTTGTGAGGCCTCAACATTTTTGGCGCTAGAAGGAGGGTTTGAATATGAATGGCATATAATGCTAAACCTCTAATTAGAAGCCCTCATAAGATTCGATCTCCCCAAAAGTATTCTACCACTTCCTGATCACATTCCAGATCACCAACTCAGAAATCGGAAATAGTAGAAGCCTTTCCATCATCTCCTGAAGTATCTCGGCATTCATCTGCTTCAGAATTTACTCCCGAATCTCCTGAAGTTCAGTATTTAATTATGAAATTAGAAGGAATATCTATTTCTGCTGAAAATCCTGTTAACCCGGAAGCTTCTGAAGAAAGTGTTACTTCTCTATTTAGAGAAACTGGAATATTAACTAGATCTAAAAGTGAGAAACTTGGAATTCCACCTTTTGAATTTCCAATTGAATCATTTCGCAAAAAAGTTTCTATATCCAGATCCAAGTTAGATATAAGTGAAGTTACATCCAATTCTCCTTTGGTTGCTTCTTCACATCCTCTTACTCAATCTACATCTCTTCAGTCTTCCATTTCCTCTACTCAAACAATCAGTGCTATTACCAATAATATCGTTCCAGTTGTAAGTTCTTCATTCATTCCTCCTACTTCTAGATCTGCTTCTATAACTTCACAAACTTCAAATCCAATTATGGCTAATCGACCTTGGATGAATCCTGGTGCTGTATTAATAGCAAATCCAAATCCTCTTCCGGATCATCCAGAAAAATGGTTACCGAAATATAATCCAGATGATGGTCTTCCTGTCGAAGAACATATCAATCATTTTATGTTAGCCATGAATCTAAATGGAGTTTCTCATGAAGATATCGTAGTCAGATTGTTTCCTTATACTTTACAAGGATCAGTAGGATCTTGGTACTTTTCACTTCCAGTAAGATCTATTTCTGATTGGGCAACTTTCGAACAATTTTTTCTTGCAAAATTTGGAGATGATAGAACTGTTGCATCCCCGATCAATTCAAATCTTAAAAAAAATTCAGGGGAAATGATCAAAGATTTCAACTCCAGATTTAACAAATTATTAAACAAAATTCCAACCGCTTCCAAACCTATTTTTGATGTACAAATAGAGTGGTATATTTATTCTTTGCCTTCTAATATAGCTATTTTTGTAGATAGAGCTGATAAAGCTACCCTTTTAGATAACATGAAAGAAGCTCTTGCTGTAGAGAAAATAATCTTAGCCTTAGAAAAACGTTCAGAGATAGAAGACAAGAAAACCAAGAAAGTAACATTTATTCAAGATTCAAAAAATAAGGTCTCAAAAGATCCATTTGATCTTGAAGGTCTTCAAAAAGTGTTAAATACCATGTCAAATGATATGATTGAAATAAAGAAACAGGTTGTTGAAACCTCAACCCTTAAAATATCATTTCGCCCATTTAAGAAAAAACCTTCTTCAACATCTCAACCTCCAAACGTGATTTCGAATGTTGAATCCGATCAAGATACTAAAGATCCCTCACCATCTGAACAAGAGCTAGAATCTGAGGAAGAAGTTGAATTAAATGGTTTATGGGATTTCATTCTCCCCACAGAGGAAGAAAGTGAAGCTATGCCTGTATCTACAAGAAGTAAATCTTCTTCTGATTCAACTGTATCAAATCAAAAACAGAAAACTCTCCCCACCAAGGAGAAAAAAGTTGTCAGAAAATCTAAAATTGTTCAGATAGATTTTATTCCACCAGATCCTAATATAAATTCTAAAAATTTGACAGTTTCAGATACAGTGGAATATAATATAGTCGAATATATGAAAAATACCAAAGAAAATATTTCATTACACGAAATGACCAAACCCAAACAATAGCAGAAAATTTTGCTTATAGAACTCAAAGCAATTCCTGTAGAACCTATACAACCACCAGTTATAGCACAAGCTTCTAAAGATATGGGAAAACCTCCATCATCTTCAAACAAAGTAAATCCTGATGATCTTGTTTTAATTGATGATAGATCTATTTATCACACTCCTCCTTTACTTTTGACTTATGAGATTTTCAAAAAAAATGTTCATAATTGTCTTATTGATTCAAGAGCTTCTTCAAACATTATTCCAAGAACCGTGTGTACAAAATTGAATATCACTCCTCAAAAGTTAGTTGTACATATAGTTCAATTGGATAGAACAAGAGTTGAAGTTATTGGAGAAATGTTGTCAGTATCTATTATGTTATCATCCAATCCAAAGGTACTACAAGTAATTGATATTCTGGTCGCAGACATCCCTGAATTTTATGGTCTTATTCTAAGAAGAGATTGGTCTGAAAAGTTACATGGATATTTTGCTACTGATTGGTCACACATGTGGTTACCATATAATGGAAAACCAAATCAAATCAGAATTGAACGTGAAAAATTCATGAAACATACAGTTACTGAACTAGAAGAAGCAAATGAACCTGTAGCCTTCACTAATAATATCATGGGAAATTATTCAGCTGAATCTTTTCTTGGATCATTCAATGCTCAGGTTTCACCTTTTGCAATAAACATTGCTATTTCTCAAATTGAAAACTTTTCTCAAGCAGACTCTTCTAGATGTGTTAATCTCAGAAATCAGATTCCAAAACAGTCTTTATTTTGGACTCTATACTTTGATGGTTCAAAATCGGAAGATGGTGCAGGAGCAGGTTGCATTTTAATTGATCCACAAGGAGAAAAAAAAATGCTAGATTGCAGACTCGAGTTCCAGTGCACAAATAATACTGCGAATATGAAGCATTGATACAAGGTCTGTATAAAGCTATAGGATTGAATGTTAAGTATTTGCAAGTATATGGAGATTCTGAAATACTTGTTAGACAAGTCAGAAATATGATTCATTTTATTTCTGGACATTTAAGACATTATCAAATTTTAGCTCAGAATCTTACTTCCCTTTTTATTGCATTCAATATCTCCACAATTCCTAGATTACAAAATGCAAGTGTTGATTTACTTGCTAATGTAGCATCTAGACTCATACCATCTGAAGAATTTAGCCCAGATAGATTTTCAATTGAATCAATTTTTACGCCTTCCATTCCTGAAAATGTAACAAATTGAAGAGTATTTAATAATGATGCAGATATAGTAGACTTTCTTACATCAGACAAAGCTTATGAAGTGCAGATCATAGATGAACATGAACATGACTTACAGATTGAAGATAAACTAAAAACTAATTCAATTCCTAAATCTGTAGTCAAAATGGAAGATCTATATGATTTGAAAGATAGATTTAAGAAGGTAACCAATTCAAAAACTCAAATTTCTACTTTAAAGTTTGAATTGATTAACCTTGGTACACCAGAAAAACCTCAAAACATCAAATTAGGTCTTGGTTTAAAACTTGAAGAAAGGATGTCATTCATTAAATTGTTGAAAACATATAAAGATATCTTTGCATGGGATTATTCAAATCTTAAGACATATGATACTTCCATAATTCATCATACCATACCTATGATCTCAGATGATAAACCTGTACAACAAAAACTTAAGAAAGTTCATCCAAATTTATAAAGTCAAATTAAATCTGAATTAAATAAAATGCTCAAAGCCAAAGTCATTTTTCCTGTTAGGCATTCGAAATGGGTGTCAAACATGGTTCCAGTTAGGAAAAATAATGGAGACATTAGATTTGCACAGACTTTAGAAATTTGAATAAAGTCTGTCAGAAAGATAATTTCCCCTTACCCACCATGGAACATATATTACAATCAGTCGTAGGATCTGAATTGATGTCTTTTCTCGACAGATTTTCAAGGTACAATCAGATTATGTTACATCCTGATGACAGATTAAAAACAACATTTAGGACAAAGTGGGGAACATACGCATATCAAAAAATTCCTTTTGGGCTGATTAATGCTGGTGCTACATTTCAACGAGCTATGGATATAGCTTTCAGAGGATTGATCAATGGTTCAGTTGTTATATACTTAGATGACATTACTGTTTACTCTAAGCATAGGAATAATCACATTAATCACCTAAAGAACATTTTTGAAAGATGTAGAAAATGTGGTATCTCCTCGAATCCTAAAAAATGTTATTTTTCCTTATCAGAAGGTAAATTATTGGGGTTCATTGTTTCTAAACAAGGAATTCATATAGACCCTAATAGGATTCAAGAAATTGAAAATATTCCTCTACCACATAATAAAAAAATGATGCAATCATTTTTAGGACAAATTAATTTTGTAAAAATATTTGCTCCAGATTTTTCCCAAATCATCTTACCCCTACAATCAATGATCAAGAAAAATTCAATTTTCAAATGGGGAAAAGAAGAAAGAAATTCTTTCGAGTTGATTAAAAAAGCCATCATTGAAGCTCCCTCTTTAATGACTCCTAATTTTCTTAAAAAAATTGTATTATATACATTTTCTTCTGATACATCATACGCAGTAGTTTTGACATAGTTAAATGATCAAAACATTGAAGCACCTATTGCGTTTTTTAGTTCTAACCTTCAAGGTGCTGAGTTAAATTATTCAGCTGTAGAAAAACAAGCTTATGCTGTGTTTAAAGCTTTGAAACATTTCAGACCTTTTCTCCTAAAAACACATACTAAAATAATAGTACCTTACTCGGTAGTAAAGAAATTATTAATTCAACGAGAAGTAAGAGAGAAGAGAGCAAATTGGTTCACTGCACTTCAAGAATATGATGTAGAAATACATCAGGCTAAAATTGTTAAAGGACAAGGTCTTTGAGGGATGTTAACCAGATCCTCTCATTTACCAACAAAATAAGATCAATCAAATGAAATACAACTGTCTGAGGTAAGCCTAAACGATTCTCAATCACAATATGTTGATCTTAATTTTTTCTTGAAAAATGAATATGCTCCATTATATCTCAATTATATAGCAAAGCGTGCTCTGAGACTTAAAGAAAATCAATATCAACTCATAGATGATGTGTTATTCAGGAATAATTATGATTCTGTATTATTGAGATGTTTAGAAAAACCTGAAGCTGAAAAAGTAATGCAGGAATTACATGATGGACCAGCTGGAGGTCATTTCGGAGGAAACACCACAGCTCATAAAATACTGCATGTTGGTTATTATTGGCCAACTCTGTTTAAAGATGCATATGAATATGCGAGAAAATGTAAAGTATGTCAAACTGCAGCAGGAAGAGAAAGGAAAGCAGCATTTCCATTACAACCAGTAAATATCCAAGAACCATTTGAACAATGGGGGTTAGATATCATAGGTGAAATAACTCCTAACTCTTCAAAGAAGCACAAGTATATTCTAACTGCAACTGATTACTTTACAAAATGGGTAGAAGTTATTCCATTAAAGGTGGTTAATACACAAAGTATTACATATTTTATTGATTAGTTCATAATCACCAGGTTTGGTCTTCCATCAACTTTGATATTTGATAATGAATCTTACTTTCGGGAAATGCTATGATAGAATTTTCTTTGAAAAGAGGTTTTAAATTAAAATACTTAGCTAACTATTATCCACAAGGTAATGGATTAGCTAAATCTACAAATAAAAACCTTATCAGAATCATCAAACGAACTATAGAACAAAATCATAAAAATTAGCACAAAGCACTATTATTTGCTCTTTGGGCAGATAGAATCACCCACAAAGCTTCAATAGGTACTTCTCCATTTGTGTTTTTTTATGGGAAAGAAGCAATTCTACCCACAAACGTAACAATACCATCATTTGCTTTAGTGTGATTTATTGATGAAAATATTTCCTCTTCGCTTCAACTTAGACAAGATAAATTTTTAAGTTGGAAGAAGAAAGAGAAAAATCCAAACAAACTCATATCCATCATCAAAAAATAATAAAAGCTTCATTTGACTCAATTTCTACCAGTTCAAAAAAATTTCAAATTGGTGATTTGGTATTGAAATGGGACAAAGTGCATGAGGAAAAAGGTAAACACACGAAGTTTCAAAAACTCTGGCTAGGTCCATTTCAAATAATTGAAGAGATGGGCCCATCAACATTTCTGTTACAAGATTTATCAGGAAAAAAGGATTCTTTGCCTGTTAATGGGCAAATTTTGAAAAATATTTCTCATAGGAGGTAATCCCTTCTATCCTTATATATTAAAATCTTTTTCCTATAAAAATAAAAGTTTGTTTAGTACTGATAGTTGGCCTTTCAAAATAAATCTCAGATAACTTTCTTTTGATTTTTCTTTCGCTTATAAAAAATGAAAATGTTAAGGAAAGAAAATCGAAAGATTTAGAGAGACAGATTGATTTTATCTTTTCGAAAAATGAAATTTCAATAAAGTAGTTATTTTATGAACTCTCATTTTTATATAGCATGAACATTCTTTTATCAGTCAAGAAAAGAAACTTTAATATAGTAAGGAACTTCTTGCAGAAAAGCAATCTAAAACTCGACATTATCATCCAGTATCTTAAAAGGACCTATGATTCATCCCATCCGGAAAATCTTATTAATTTTCAAAAAGGAATTCAAAAGAAAATAAAAAATGATTTGAAGAAAAACTTAAAAGATAAAAAGTCTCATCATGAGCTTGTTTACCATGTTCATAAAGAAATAGTTAAACTGACATTACTAATACTATCTACCAAAACAGTGTAATGACTTGAGATTATATCATAAAGACAAGGGATCTCATCATGAGCCAGCTTGATCAGTCTAATTACTATTTGTGAATGGAATTGTCATTATTTGGTTACCAAGCCAAGACAATGGATTTTAAGTAGATTAAAATATATAAAAGAAATTTTTCATAAATTAGAATTTACTTATGAAAATTATGAGAAATACTGGATGGAAAGATGGGTCATATATGGGTAAAAGGTAACCTTGCCAAAAGCTTAAAATTTCCTATTGGAACAGAGGCTTTATCTGTGATAAAAGAGTAAATTTATATAAAGCTGATCTGTAAAGGTTATTTACTTTATCCTTTTAAACTAAGTAAGCACTGATATAGATTTTCATACTTATATCTTTATAGAGGAATTCTCATGAATAAGTGAATAAAAGAAATTTTCATTGTTTGGTATAGATACTATTTATTTGAAATTTCGTTCCTCTAACTATTTTTATTTTAAAAAAGGTTTAGAATTTTCAAAAAAAAAAAAATTATCAGAGATATCTGGTTCGTCCAAGTGAATCGCCAATTGTTGTGCTATACAACAACCCCCCATTTATTTTTATTAAATAGGGACCCTTTAGAAATAAATAGGAAATTCCTTTTTATAATTTCCTAAAACAAAAACTTAGAAAATAAATTTTTTTGTTCTTCCCTTAAAACACATCGCATATTACATATCTTATTTCAAAAAGAATTATAAAACATAAAATGTGTGAATTGCAAAATGCACTTTAGAGCCCTTCTGAAGAAATAATTAAAAATAATTAAAAAACCTTGCAAAAACATCAAAATCATTGTTTTATTCTTCCTTTGCGCATCACACTTTATTTAATCAAAAAGCTTTAAGACACAAACGGTATAAGTTGCGATACCCGCGGACCCGATAAGCAAATAAACTAGGGAATATAAAACCTTTCGTGTCTGCGTTTACTTTAAGTTTTTCGCAATTCGCATTGCGCGCAACTTATAATATATACTCATGTTATCCTATAAAAGTTGTGATCTACGATTTGCGCAGATCACATTTCGCAGCTTTAAGGGTCAATCATCGCGAAATATTATAAGGAATGATTGTGATTTTGCGTATTAAATGAATTCAGCTTGTGAAAGCAACTTTTGTCCTATCCAATAAGATTTAAGATCTTAATGGCTTTAAAACAATATATAGATATTACATGCGAAGCCATGTGAAATATTACATTAGGAATTATGAAATATGGTTGATAGATTGACATCTTCTCACGTACCTTAGAAGTAAATGATTGATTTTCTCTTATAATACTCCTTATATATTAAATTCGTTTCGCTCTCAGGAAATCAATTATCGGGTTGAAGTAGTTCAAAATGAGCAAAAAGGGTAAAGAAATTTTTCAAAAATCTTCCACAGAAGACACAGATAATTCTTCATTATTTTCAGACACTGTCTGCAACAAAGACTGTGGTAGTTCGTCATGGGAGGCAATGTACAAACTCTTCGAAGATGAAGGACCAAGGGTGATAGACAAAGTTTCTCCTACAGGCACTGATTCTACTTTTGATTCAACCCTTTTTAACGTTGCATTCTCACACATTCACAGAATAGCCGCGAGACCAAAGATTTTTCCTTATACAGACATGGTTAAGTGGGCAATTGACCACTTAAACATTGAAGATAGAATTTTCAAGAATTCCAGAGGAGAGATTATGGGTTCTTTCAAATCAAAGGATTTAGCAGCAATGTATCATCTACCAACCCCGCAGCAGAAATACAACAACAAATATGTGTAGACTTTCAAAGAAAAATATCCAGATCTTATCAAAGTCATCCATGAATGGAAAGACAATGAAGGGAAATTAAATCAAGATAAGTCTGGTACGTACCCAATTGCACAAATTCCTAATCCTTATTGTTATGCCATTGGTATGTTATGTAGAATATTTGCCAACCCTGATAGTACTAGATTTTCAAGAGATTGGGTTCCCCTAATTGACGCAATCGTCAATTCGTCTATCCTAAATTGGGCAGACATTTTATCCAATTACCTATCCAAACATATCACTGAATATAGGAATAAAGGAAGTGTTTCGCTCAGACAAATACCTCCATTTTATATGTTTGCTTATGTTATGGACGATATCTGCTTCACTTCTAATTTTCCAACCATGTGTTGGAAATGGACCACCAAAGACCCTACCCCAATTCATATCTACCATAGAGAACTCTGGGATTTTGAGTTCCACTTACACTTCTATAAAATCTGTTATGGAGTCATATTGCCCATGCATCAGATGATTTTCAACAAAAAGGCTCCTAGGGTTTCTGAAGAAGCCAATGTAGATATTATTCCCGTAGCAAGATGGTTTGCCAAAGAAAAATTCACATATGTTAGATTATTTGGGAGTTATTCTTCTCCCCATGCTTTACCTTACTATATTCCAGATAAATTGCTTGTAAAAGAAATAGCTTATCAGCTCATCAACGGTGTCACAAAGCAGTTAAAAGATGGTAAAAAGGCTATTTGGCCTACTTTCTCTCTATAGTACGGCACCTTTGCTCTGGCCAATATTGGCCATACATACAAAGAGGTTCCCATGATTCAGTTGTTAAATTTGGCATTTATGTTAGGAAGATTATATGACCCCAATGATGTGATTAAAAATTACATCACAGAGCTAAAAATGAAGCCTTTTATAAAAGAAGAAGATAAATTCGATGATTTCTTCCAAGGCATGGAAAATTTCTCTCAAGGCATGGAAAATTTCTCTGATATTACCAAATACATTTCTAATCAATTAAGTCAAGAAGATGTTGAAGCTTTCCAAGCATACCAAAACAAGATACTAGAAAGCGTTCCTTTGAATTTGTTGAGCATTGAAGATGAAAAACACACTCCAAGTGTTTTTCTAGATGATGAAATGAAAGATATATCTGAAAAAAAATCAGGTCAATCACAGCAGCAGTCTGATAATTCAGATCAATCTAAAAATGAATCTGAATTTCAAAAATCAAATTTAGAAATTGACCAAATTATTCAAGAGATAGAAGGGCTAGAGAAAACAAAGAATAATGGGACAAAATAAAATTCGGAAACAGTTCAACAGACTCATAACATGTTGGATCAGTCCAAGCTACCTCAAGTAAAAGATCTTACAAATGAATGGGAATAATTTTCCTAAGCAATAAAGACTCTGAAAGAGAATCTCAATGTTGATCAAACATCAAGCTTTCAAACACCAGAACCTTCACAGAAAATAGTTGAGACTGTCAATCCACTACAGAGAGTGCCAGCAATGCATGAAAAATAAATCATACCAACCTACCCTACAGATCAGATAATTCTACAGATTGAAGATATTTCGTCTTTAGACATTTTCTACAGTCCTAGCTACAAAGTTGTAGTTAAAAGGAATAAAAGAAGAAGAATTGATGAAACAACTCCAAAACCAACAAATGAATCGGTTGATGTACTTTGGAAGGATTCCGTAGATGATCCCACTGAACATCTAACCAAGTCATCACAATATGCAGGGGCATATGCTACCACTATTATCGATAAAGCTACTGAGGTTAGAGTATTGTTGAAACAAAAGGAAGCCAAAGTGCAAGAATTGGAACAGTTGTTAAAAGAAGAGAAAGCCAAATCCATGGAGCAGATCAGAATAAGCACAACTGAATTTCATGAAAATATTAAAAGCCTCAAATCAAAGTATCAAACAGAGCTAGATGAAAAGCAAGCACATCTGGAAAAAGCAATGGCTAAGTTACAAAATCAACCATAGTTAGAACAATTCATCAAATAAGCACTTGATGTAAATACTATGTTAAAGAAGGAACAAGAAATGTTTTGTCACCAAGCTTCCATGATTGATTCTTATTGTGATTCCAATAAGATAATGATTTAGCAAATAGAAATTTGGAAACTGGAATGTGAAAGACTTGAAAAGAAGATCGAAGAACACATTCAGTGGCAAATTTCAGATACATGAAAGCAAGCTATTCTACCACAAATAGATAAGCTTCATAAAGAGTTGTTATTCACAGAATGGAGAGCACAAATTAATCAATCAAAGAAAGAAACAGTCAAGACATCCAAGAAATCAAATGAAATTATTCAGTCTATGTGTGATCAATTATTTAAATCAGATCTTCTCAAAGAAAACATGTCTGATGTGTTTTCAGGAAAAAAGGAAGTAGAAATAAAGTGGAGACAGAGAGAAGATACACAAGAGGAAATGATCAAACAAGTTAATAAGTTTGATTAGGAAAATTACTAGAATTTTCTGATCAAACCTTACCATCAACATCAAATTCTTCAGTCTCTTACAGATTCGGAAAAAAGATCACAGTCAGTAATTTCAAATGCTATTTTCAAGGGACAGATTCGATCACAGATATCACAACCAGCTCAAATTAAATTAATGCTAGATATTTGTCATCTTTGTGATCACACTCAAAAAGAATGGCAGGATTCGCAAAATCAGGATTGTTAGTTCAAAATTCCTAGATTATTGTTTAAGTTAAGTTTTTAGAGAAAGGTTGTTTGAAACCTCCTCTACAATTTTGTAATAATTTAATTTTAGTTTGTAGTTAGTTTAGTATTTAAACCCTTCTCATGCATTTAGAGAAAGGTCCAGAATTTTATTGAGAACATTTGCAAAGAATGCTTAATTGTAAGTAAGTTTGTGGATGCCTTGATAAAGTAATGGAACACGGCCTTTTCAGTTATATATCATTTTGTTGATCACTGTTGATACACTTCTGTATTATTTGAAAGACTACTTGATAGAAGAATTGAATTTTTTCTATTATCATTGATCAAATAAAGAGAGCAGTACACATCTGGTACTATTATCATGTATGCTAATTCTGTTTTTAATATTAGTGATGAATCCAGCTTCCATGAATTATATATGAAATTAATTGTTTTTGTCTGAAATATCAAGTTTCACTATTGTACGATATAAAGATAGAAATTGATTTTTTTATATATATAGTCATAAGATATATGCGATATGTTTTTCATTTTCTTTTGATTAACTACTTTTTCAAGAGAATCATCTTACAAAGTAATAATTCTATTAAATCTGTGATGATCTTAATCATCACAGATTGAATAGATATCATTCTAGATCACATCAATATTATCCCAGGTTATATTAAATTAGACTTAATTCAAAGTTTTGCATTTTAGAATAAATTTGTTTTAGTTTTTAGTAATTCTTCATGCAAATATTTTGAGAGGAATCCATCAATCAAACAAAAACCCAACTCTGGGAAACTGGTCCTATTATATCCAGTCAGAGCCACTATTCCAAACGGAAAATGAACTGTCTTAAGGTCTGGACCTGGTGGTTATCCCCCTTGTTGTTGCCACAGATTTCTAAGGCCTCAACACAGCTTTACATTCATAAAAATTTGTTTCCTTTCAGTTTGTAAATAATGTATATATTTTCTTGCATTTTATTATAATTTGTTGTTTTTAGATAAGCATCCCCGTACAAATGCAAAGGATTCCCTTGTTTTCCTTTCTTTCCTTCTTTTGTTTTGGTGTGTTTAATTGTTGTTCAATCAATTGAATAGTTGTTGTTCAATCGATTGAACACTATTGTTCGATCAAATGAACAAGCAATTTTTCTTTTGTGTGTTTTTGTTATTCAATCAATTGAAAATATTTTGTTCAGTGATTGAACAGTTGATGTTCGATCAAATGAACAGCCAATTTTTCTTTTGTGTGTTTTTGTTGTTCAATCAATTAAACAGTTGTTGTTCAGTCGATTGAAAAGTTGTTGTTCGATCAAATGAACAGTTGATTTTTATTTTGTGTGTGTTTTTTTGTTTAATCAATTAAACAACTGTTGTTTGATCAAATGAACAACCAAGTTTTTGTGTGTTTAATTGTTGTTCAATCAATTGAACAACTATTGTTTGATCAAATGAACAACCAAGATTTTGTGTGTTTATTTGTTGTTCAATCAATTGAATATTTGTTGTTCAATCACATGAATATTCAAGTTTTTGTGTGTTTATTTGTTGTCCAATTGATTGAACAACTGTTGTTCAATCGATTGAAAATATGTTGTTCGATAAAATGAACAGCCGCGTTTTGTATGTAATAAATAGTTGTTCAATAAAACAAACTTTTTTTTAATTTTTGTTTCCATTTAATCATTTTATTCATACATTTTGTCATGAAAATAATCTTGTTGGATGGGTAATGTGTACCTAGGATAGAGAAAAATAGTGATACTAATAACAATATGATTTTTTTAAAACTTTGATGGGTATCTTTATTGCCGGAAATTGACATGGCTCATCTATATAATGGCTTGCTGGATATCTCCTCTTCAGACATATTATAAATGATTCATTATCTTAATACCATGTTGGTTTATCTTTTTACACTATCAATGGATGATCCCCTTTGGCATGGTGACTTAGGAATAAGGGCATAACTTTTCTTGGCATTATTTTTACTTTTCACACCATCCCTAACTCTTAAGGATTTAATGCACCTCCCTCCATTTATGCTGAAAAATAAGAAAATAATATGCAAATCTTCTTAGAGAGGATAGGGGGTCTCATCATGAGCTAACCTACCATGATCATAAGGAGGTAACAAGTGACATTCCCATAATTACCACCACACCAAGGCAATGACCTTCTAGACAGGTCAAAACTTCTTGAAGGATAGGAGGTCTCATCACGAGCCGGCCTGATCACTTTGTTAAACCTTTGTGAATGGAACTGTAACTACCTGGTTACCATGCCAGCATAATGGTCTATATATAGAATTAAACAAATTATTTAAGTCCTAAACAGAGGATTCTGACTCATTTTTGGGTTAAAAATCAACCTTGTCGAGGCTATGGACACCTGCTAGCAGCAGTGGCTCTGCTTGTGGTATTGGATTTTGATGATAATAGACAATCATTCTATATTCACTTATTTCCTATTGACTCATTCCAAAAGACAAATTTACCATTTAAACAATGTTATCTTTATATTAACCAATATGCATGGTAACTACACTTTCATATTAATTAAATTAATTATGCATGATCACTTCATACTAGAAGTTGTTTTCATTCCTTAGCTGTCATGCTTCCGTCACATATTTCCATCAAAGAAAAAATATTTTTCTCATAATAAACATTTCTCCGCTTTTCTCCTTTTTTTTCATTTCCCCACTATTTTTATGATTTATGCTGATTTGACTGATTTCTGCCATATGTATGTTGCTTTGATTATTATTCTGCTGCATTTATGGATCCTCAACGTCTTTCCTCTTTTTCTACGCTCTAAGGGTGTGGACGCCCTTCTCTAATTGGAGGGGGAAAAGTATCCATTATGAGCAAGAATGTGAACTAATTATTAAAATCTGCTAAAACTTGCTAATGCGACAAACAAATATCATTACCTTTACATTTTTTTAAGAAGTTTCAAAGTATTGCATGCGGTATTTGTGTTTTTTCAAATTAACGAAGCTGTGAGAAGTGCATGCAGAAGTGTGAATTTGGTCTTTAAAGCTCAGCAAATATGGGTGGGAGATATGTCTGTAACAAACCCATTGTACTCAATATAACATAGTAGGCCCGCACTATTCTTCAGCGCGCTGACTCGCTTCCATATCTAGACAAATTACAAGGATTTCATATTGAGATAGCAGTAGATTTCCTGCAGAACCTGCAGGATGGACATACAATTGTAAGGGGCAGAGATATAGTCATGTCGGAAGCTATAATCGCTGAGGTCTCTGGACCTCCAGCAACAGGAACAACGTGGACTGATAAGAACATCCTCTTACACAACGCAGTTGCAGTGTTTCAGGACCTAGATGAGCAATTGGTACGCAAAGGAAAATGGATTCACCCTGCATATTTGAAGGAACCTTGGCAAGAATTGGAAATCACCATTCAGAAGTATATCACGTGTGACAAACGTTAGGATGTGGTAAAACCTTGACAACTCAAACTTCTAGCCATACTGAAACAGAAAATTTTAGTTAATCTGCCATTCTTTTTTAATTCCTTGTTACATAATATTTCTAGTTAGGTTAGGAGGGCTAAGAATCCACATATAGTTATCAAGCATCATGGTCTGATAAATTTGATTGTCATTCATGAATTGACCAAGCATCAATTAACATGGGATAGCTTTGTAAATCTTTCCCTAACCCCACCATAAGAAAATTCGGACAACATAGAAATTGAGCAGCCAAGAATAGAAATATCAGTTCGAAAGAAAGCAAGAAAAAATAGGACTTGTCCCTCGACCTTGGGCCCAGTAAAACTAAGACGCTCTGAAAGGATAAGTTCACGACAAATTACCTCAACCTTGGCAGATGAGGTAGAGCCATCTCATACACCTCCTCTAAATACATAAAATGATTTCCCATGGGGATATGAGGAAGAAATGGCACGAGTTATAGAATGTATGAGTGCATTCTGTGAAGAAAGGAATCCCTCTGAGAATTCTGAGGGACAAAATTACCCCGTGGACCAGTCTGCCTCTGCTGGTCATTCTGGCCATACAAAGATTTTATCTTCTGATGAAGAATTGCAGGATTCAATGGATTTAGTTCCATTTGGTAATGAATATTTGGAAGAAGAAACCCATACAGAGAGAGCTCCTAAATCTGAAAACCAGTCGGGAGATACTATCCCATTAGATCAGGATATAGATATAGGCACAACCCCTCTGGTGCCTGAAGAAAACACTTTCCCACTAGATCATGGCCTAGAAATTGGCACAACTCCTCTTGTGCCTGAAAAAAATACCGTGCCCTCTTCTACTGAAAACCCTATAAAGAAGAACAAATCAGTTAGGACTAAGTTGAGAAAGTGGTGCAAGAAATACAGGAAATTGAAGAAAACAATCAAACAATTAAGGGAATTTCTAGAGGAGGAAGATAAGGCCTGGAAGCCTAAAATAGAGCCAGACACTATTGGGACCCAAATAGAACCATGTCCTATACAAAACACTGGCACTCAGACTGAACAGTCATGTGTTCATTCGATAGAAACCCAAGCGGACTTGGAAATGTTAGATGTTGGTATTCAAAAAGATTTTGAGGAAAACATCTGGGAGACAGTTGAAATTTTTGTATTAACTGATCCAATGCCAACATATGATAGGGAAACATAAATAGAGGAAACGCCTTTTTATGCTCCTCTGATAAAATAATTTGTTATCTTGAGGCTTCAAAATGAATTGACATAGACCCAACAGGAGTTGGCCAATTATGAGAAGGAAGTGGTGCCCTTACATATACATCAAGAGTTGCTGAAGAAACTCAACACACTTGTTGAAACCGAAGATGAAACTTTCGCCAATCTCAGAGGTAAGCAAGAGAAAGTAAAGAAGGCACAAGCTCAACTTGAGAAATCCATGGAGAAAACCAACACTATTTGTTCTCTTTACTCAGATGTTTCATCTTGTAGATCACCTACTAATAATTATGCCTTGTTTTTATTAGAGAGATATATGTTGTTAAAAGTGATATCCATTAGAGCAGGGAAGCCCACTGAATTTAAGACCAATGCAGAATTTATCCAATGTTGTGGGGAACAGAATGAGAAGGTTCAGCGCCTCCTATGTGAATTTTATTTACACAACTTCTTTTTTAAAGATGAGCCAGATAGTAACCCTAGTCCATTCATTGGGGACATCCAGTTTCAAGCTTTCCTTTCTTTTGTTGATAATCAAATTAAATGGGCTAAGGCCTATAACATTTTTCAGAAAAAGGAACATGGTTTGGATCTTTGGGTTAGAGGGGAACCCACAAAACGCTGACATCTCTTCACCCAACATAAGAGATTCATGAAACATAAAGGGGTTGTGGCCAAATTGGGTCCACTTCACAAAGACATTGTATATGCAGGGAGAGAGTACTTTCAGGAGATTAGGGAAAATGCTTTGTCGGCATCCAAGCAAATATGGTAGGCTTCCACTAAACACGTCAAAAACCGGGAGCCATTTAATTATAGGAACTAATTTAAAGCAGCTGATGTTCGTTTTAACATGTAAAACAACATAATTCTATGCATGGGTCCTACATGGATAGGGTGTCGCTACAGATGTCCTATTATATGATACCCTCCCGAAGGCTATCACCATGACTATGATCTACGAGAGGGTCATGTAAACCAAGCTTCTTCAAAAATTAAACAGAGACATGGTTTTAGATTATATAAGCAGGAAGTCTATCCTGCTTATTCCTTGACATAGTTACACCTCAATCATCTCATTACATGAGGACATGCAACAAGGTAAACAGGGGAGTATGGTGGGGCATGAAAAAGGTATGTTTTAACCTCATAATTAGCTTGATTTATTACTAACTTTCATATGTTTACCTTCACTTGGGAAATAAACAAAAGGTAAAACTAATTATAAACAAACTATGTGATTATTGGCATAAAAACTAACTTCTGTTGTTTTTATGTGCAGAAAATATGAACCAAACAACTGTTGTTCAAACTATTGAACAACAGCAGCCAAGAAAAGGAAAATATTGCATCCCGCTCATGCAAACCAATGAAAGATGAGGAGAATCACGCCTATTTTATAATGCAATCTGCTGGACAGCTGTGAAATCCTCAGGATCTCCTGATCCTGAGGATTCGCTATTATCCATTTTGTTTTTCCAATAGGTTATAAAAGACCGATAGGTGAAATAGAACGGGAGAGAATTTTTACTCGTATGTTGTAATTTTACATTATTCACATTTATTCAAGACAGAGTTTTCACACTCAATGATGATGTACCTTTACTATTGAATTTAATGAAAGAAATAATGGTTCCTTCGTAATCGTGTTCTGAATATCTTCTGGCAGAGACTTCTGGAGGAGCTCTACTACTTTTCTATGTTATATTCTTATTTTCCCTTTATGAAATTATTCATTTCCATGTTTTGTATAATCGCAATTGATTTAATTATCATCAGCATTAAGTGGTTTGCATTTCTATTGATTTGAAGTCTTAGTCTATTTTACTTTTCCCTTGAATGTTATTCTTTCATTTACCAGATTATTCAAGCATTTGTGAATGATTTTTATTCCTTACTAGTGATGTTATTTGGTTAATCATTTATTGTGAATTTCAATTGCAGAGCATGAATAAATTACTTTATATTCAATTGTTGCAGTATTCTCTTTCTGCTTAAGTAGATTGCCATAGATATCAATTAGTGATTCTGGTTAAGTGTGAATTCTTTAATTCTTGGATTTCAGATTGCTTTTTGCATAGGATTGATCAGAATTAAGTTAAGGTGATTGATTGAAGTTATTTCATAGTTGTTTTCAGAATTGTCTTGATTTAAATTCAAGAATTAGATATTACTTCCTGCAACGATTTAGAATTGTTAACCTCTGATTTCACTTGCATAATCTTTGTTGAGCACTCTTAAAATAAACAGACTTACACTGGGTTGATAATTAATGTAGGTATTAAGATTGCTTTTAAATAGTCATCTTAATGCACCAACAGCGGGGTATCGTAACTTCAATTTCGTGTTTGAAAAAACATTTCTTCACCGATCATATAGATTTCGTGGTTGTTTTTTCTGAAATCATCGGGGGGTGTTTGTTTTTTTTGGGTGCTAACCACCCCTTGGTGGGGGAGGGGTCCTGCATGACAGCTGTCTGTTGTGAGGGTCCACCTTGTCCTCAGTTACCCTGAAGCTTCTTCAGCTCAGGGAGTTCGGGACATTGGTGATTGTAATGGCCATACTCACCACAAATTGCGCAAGAGTGGTTGATCCGAATATTCGTACTCTTGTTCTGCCCTTGGGAGTTATTTGGATCTTGGTTTTGATTTCGGTTGGAGTTTCCCCCAGCCTGATATCATGGAGGGTGTTGTTGGTTGTTGTGCCCCTGTCCAGGATTTCCCTTTTGTTTATTTTTTTTATTTTTTCCTTGCTGCGTTAGGAGGATAACTTGGATTCTCCTGGTCATATGACTGGTGCGGTTGTGCTTGGGAAGGTTGCACAAAGTTCACCAGTGCATTATTCTGCATTGGTAGGTTTGTGCTTGGGATTTGGAATATTGGGGTTCTTGTCCCTCGTTTTTGAATGACTGCTGAGGGGAAGCTCTTCTGTCAACATTTCTAGCTGTGTATTGGGTCCCCTGTGTAGGAGGGTATGGTCCTCCTTGCTGATAATGGTATGATTGTGCCCTATTAGTCATGTTCTGCAAAGGTGCATGATGACTCTAATGGTAGCCTAGTTGTGGGATGTTCTGGTTAGGATCATACGCATAACCGGGGTACGAATTACTGATGCCTAGGTGATTTTGGGTCAGTGACCCTATCAATCCATCTACAGTATTCGACGCACCTGGAAATTCTTTATAAGTTTGCAGGCGCAAGGTGTTAGGTAGGATGTTATAAATGTATCATGAATGTGTGTACATCAGCTCGACCTGCTGGGCTTTGTTGATGGCATCCTCCTTGGATGTAGTTTTTTGAGTTGCCACATCCTTTGAAATCTCTGTAGTGAGAGTTTTCAGGAAAAGGTCCAACAAAACAAGATCGTCGAGTTTGTATTTACACAAACTTCAATGTCACCACCATTCATGGAGATGGACTGAGATATGGGCAGCTGGTGTCTGCCTAAAATGTGTCAGTAATTCCATCCCTAAATCATGGTGGATGGGTAGCTTAAAATATGTGAGGAACGTATTAGTGAGGGTGCTAAAGGTTCCATGTGTAGTAGAAGGTTTCTCCACATACCATTTCGTGGCTGGTCCAATTAAGGTGCGCTGAAATAGTCTTAGTCGAATAGTATCATCAATGATATTGTTCGACGAACGCCACAAGTGGAAATTCATTACATGATTTCCAGGGTCTTCCTCTTGCTTCCCTTCGAATTTTTCAATTTCTGAAGGGAGCTTCATGGTCATGGGGGGCCAAGTGTGGTTGTGCGCAATGGGATCATTCTTTAGCTTTGATACATTAGGTAAGTTCAAAAATGCTAAGAAAGGAAACTGTGTGTTGAGCGCCATTTTGGACTGTGAAAACACAGGGTTTTGATTAGGTATGGGGTTCGTATGTGACATACCCGGTTGTGTGTTCCGTTGGCTCCCCGTATGGGTAGCGCTCCTCTGCCCCCAAGTGATTTTAGGAGGAGTGGTGTGTGGTGACCTTGGGGGGGTTTCCACTAGTGTGGCTTTGGGTGACCCTTGGGGGTTCCCAACTAAATATGCCCCGATAAAGGATGAACCGATAAGGGTGGCGGTGTTTCGTCTTTGACACCTAAATAGCGAAAGACCTGGAACTCCTCTCGCTAATGGGGGGAGGTCCAAAATATGTCTAGATCGACGAGGTCCCTATTGGGTCCGTTATGGTGTCGACTAGTTATCGTTTTGGAAATATTCTTCAGTTGTACGAGAGGAGAGAGATTATAAAGCAAAGCAAAAAAGGCAACCACATACATTCTGACGAAGCAGGGGGAGCCAAAGACAATCTTAGAGGTATATTATGTTCTTGGTCTCAAACATAATTTTATAACTGTTCGTCAGTTGATGCAAAAAGGATATAGAGTTATCTTTTAGGGACAAGTGTGTGTTATCTATGACAAGCCCCCAAGAAAGCAGTTGATAGCAAAGGTGCAGATAACGAGGAACAAAGTCTTTCCTATAATTATGAAATACAGTGATCATGTCAGTTCTTTTACAGTTGCATGTTCTAATGATTTTTGGTTATGGCACTTTCAGTTTGGACACTTGCAATTTTCAAGTTTAATATTGTTGCAGTAGAAACAGACGGTCAAAGGATTACCTCCCATCGAACAACCTACTAGTACTTGTGAGTGTTGCATCTTTGGAAAGAAACACCGTGAATGTTTTCCAAAGGGAGTTTCATACAGAGAAAATAAATCTCTTGAGTTGGTGCACACAGACTTGTGTGGACCTATGAGGACACAATCGATTTGTGTAAGTTGTTACTTCCGCACTTTCATTAATGATTATAGCATAAAGACTTGGGTTTACTTCTTGAAACAGAAGTCTGAAAATTTTTCAATTTCAAGGAATTCAAAGCCTTAGCAGAGAACTAGAGTGATCATAAGATCAAGGTATTGAGGTCAAATCATGGTGTAGAATATGATTTGAAGGCATTTTGTGATTACTGCAAACAACATGGAATCATAAGACATTTTACAACCAGGTACACACCGCAGCAGAATGGTGTAGCGAAGAGAAATAATAGAACCATTAGGAACATGGAAAGGAGAATGTTGAAAGGAAGAAACTTGTCTAATGAGTATTGGGCATAAGTAGTTGCATGTGATGTTTATGTGATAAACAAATCTCCTACAAAGTGTGTGATGAACATAGTACCAGAAAAAGCATGGTTAGGTATGTCTTACAGCGTTTCTCATCTCAGAGTTTTTGGATGTGTAGCTGATTATAGAGTCGGTGATGATCAACTATTAACCTTTAGGGGAAGAATATATGTTCCCAACCAGATTTCAATTAGACAAATGATAATGGATGATTTTCACAAGAGTCCATATACTGCACATCCAGGCTATTAAAATATGTTTTCAGCTATTAAAAAAAATTATTTTTGTCCAGGTATGAGAAAAGATATTGCTAAATACCTAACCAAGTGTCTTGAATGTCAACTAGTAAAAGTAGAACATTAGCATCTTGTTGATCTCTTGGAACCATTACCCATACCTGAATGGAGATGAGAGGTAATTACTCTTGACTTTATCACAGGATTGCTTAAGTCCAAGAGGCATAATGACTCAATTATTTTGGTCATGGAAAAATTGATCAAAACATCTCACTTCATACCTATATAATCCACCTATAAAACCACCTAAATCGCTGATATTTTTATGAAAAAAGTGTTTCAACTACATGGGATACCAAAAATAGTTATATCTGATAGAGATGTGAAGTTCACTTAATCTTTCTGGAAATCCCTCTTCACAATATTGGGAACTCAAGTTCAGTTCAGCATGGCATACCACCCTCAAACGGATGGCGAGACTGAATGAGTCAACTAGGTGTTGGAAGATATGTTACGAATGTTTTTTATTTAGCAACCTAGTAGGTGGGAGGAATATTTACATCTAGTTGAATTTTCTTATAAAAACAGTTACCATGAGTCATTAAAAATGATCCCATTCGAAGTATTATATGGTAGAATATGTAACACACCTATCAATTGGATTAGCCCTCAGAATAAATTAATCTTAGGTATGGATATGTTGATGGAAATGGAACAGATCGTCAATAAGGTTCGAAAAAATTTGAAGGCCGCTTAGGATCGACAAGAAATTTACATTGAAAAAAAGAGAACCTATCAAGAATACAACGTGGGGGACCATGTTTATGTGTGGATCAAACCAAAAAGGATCACCTTGAGGTGGGCTAATTGTGCAAATCTTTCTCCTTGATTTTGTGGTCCTTTCTAGATACTGGAAAGGAATGGACCGGTAGCATATCATTTGGCATTTCCGAGTCATATGAGAGTTTATAATGTGGTCCATGTTTCATTGCTAAAATAATATGTGTATGACCCTGGGCATGTTATTCATTGGCATGATGTCTAGGTAAGATGGTAAGGTAAATGGTAATGATATGTAAACATACACAAATTATATATGCATAATAAGTTGATTCATTCAATGTTATGAATGCAAGTCAAGTCGGATGGAGAGTTCCTGGTAGAGCCCCAGTGCATTCTCAAGAGGAGAGAAACACTATTAAGAAGGTGATCCATCACCCAGGTTAAGGTGCAGTGGAAGAACTTTAGTCCTGAGGAGGCCACTTGGGAAGATGAGAAATTTATGTTGTGGGTCTGTCCTGATTTTTTTAGGGGGAAAGGAAACATCGAGGACAATGTTTTTCTTTTAGGGGAGATGATGAAACCTCCCCAGTCATTATGGATTTGAAAATATAGGATGGTAAAATTTATTTATATTAAACATTAAAATTTATGGCGAAGAGATACTTAACACAATTTTAGTAAGTATGGAATTAATCATGTTATTAGATTGTTTAATGAAAAAACAGTTTTTAGTAAAGTTGAATGAATCTTGGAATCCACGGCTAAAAATTTAAACCATGAACAAATAAATTTTTACCATACAGTTACTAAAATAAAGAACATTGACCTTCTCCTCTAGGGGTGAAAGGGAAATCTCAGTGAGGAGAATGCGTTATATACTTTTGTATCTTTAGGAAGGAGGGTATCTTGGTTAGGTGGTACGTTGCCTAAAGGTAATCCTGAGTTTGTCATTGAACCAGTGGAGAAACTAGTGAAACCTCTATCCACAAGTTGAACCTCTGAGAGTTTTCTGGTACCTGAGGTGAGCCACCCATATCACGTGTGGATACTATTTTTATTGGTAAATGTGCTAGGGGGAGACTGAGGATGTGATAGCGTCATCTAACGGTTGGGAGGACTAGTTTACATGTGGTTTCCTCTGGTCACTTTTCAAATAAGTATATATTTCTTTCTAAAACATATTTCTGGAAGTGTTATAGTAATAGAAGGATACATGTGTCTTCCCTTGTAGTTGGAATATATAATTCTAGAGTATTGTGATGCTAGGAAAGGAAATAGTATTGTGCATTTGACCGAAATTATTTCTTAATAATAGTACTCTGCATATTACTGTAATTATTTCTTAACTATATTACTGTGCATCTGACTATATTCCTCACTTAAGTCAATAAAGAAAGAAATGCTAAAATCAACATTTACTGTATGGAAATAAGACAAGATAAATTGTAGTTGCTTATGAAATTAGGTAAACATTCAATGGAAATAGAGTAAAAGGGAGTACCCTATATGTTATAATGTTTATAGTATATTATTTCATAGATATGTTATGAATACAAGAAACAGAAATAAATGCATAATTTTAGCTACCCTACGAAGGTCAGTAGCATCTCATAAATTTGACAGAGGAAATATGTAATATCCCTGATCTAGAATAGCACAGCAAGCCTGCTGAAATAACACACTCCTGGGAGATTGATGTACAGAAATGAGTTTACAACCCTTGGATCCCTTATATCAACATATCTGGAGTCTAGATCCAAAAGGGGATCAAAAACAAATCAAACTAGGTGTGGTAAACAGATCTCCCACAACCTAGTCTAGCTGAAAAACACCCTACAAGAGGGGCTGCAGCTATGCACAACAAACTGCTTCAGAAATAACACAGTCTTGGACAGTATGAGCAGGGGGACATCAAATATGGTTAACTTATGAATGTATAGCAACAAATCAAATTATAATGGAGCTCTTTCAATATACAGTAGAATACATGAGGCAATAGAGTAAGAAATCCTTAGAAAAGAAGGATGCAACACATATATAAATGTAGAAATGGCTCAAAAGAATTATTTTAAGGAGCTGCAGTAGCTAAATATTACAACTTAGATCTAGGACAGATCTGTGGACAAAACATCAGATCTATTTCAGATCTGGAAACTAGATAGTTTTATTTACAAGATCCCCTTGGGGTTTTGACCAAATCATGCATAAACAAGAGTAGATCTGAGTTTCAAGTTGTAGATCTGTAAAATGCTGAATTAATTTGTGAATATAATCATTACATTACAATAGATCAGATCTAAATAGAACATGGATCAGCAAGCTAATCCATGGATCACCAAAGTGGAAGGCAAAGCCTAGCACCAGAGATCTCTCATCAAAACTGTGATCAAAACACCATGAAGAACCTCATATCAAAATAACACAGTTCCTCAATGGAAACAACGTTGTAGCTCAGATGACATAAATGGCCCACTACCAATTTACAGATATGAAGTGCAAATAGGAGAGGCACTCTTCCAAAAGGTTAAAAAACACACTCCATGAGAAGAGGCTCCCAAAACAAGCTAGATCTCTGCAGATCTAAAACCCACTTGTTGCAGCTTGCAAAAGTAGACAAACCCTCACTAGATCTACACTGCAATTGGAAGCAGAGCTTGGCCTCAAGCCTGATAGTGGATCAAATCAGCAAATACTCCTCCAAGAATCCTCAAATGAAGAGGTGAAATCCCTGCAGAGGAACTCTAAGTGCTAAGCAGCACAATCCTCCACTAAACAGCAGAGAATAGTATTTGTCTAAGCAGACTAGATACTTAGAAATATAATCAATCAACAACCTTCTCTTGCTGCCCTCCCCTTCCTTTTATAAGATGAAAGCCTTTGCAAACCCTAAACCACCTTGATGAGTTAGCTCTTTTCACATGAGGGGCCTCCTTCTAGAACTGCGTTGTCCCTTTAGGAGATACATTGAACCTAGACAGCACTATAGATTTGGTCAAGGTTGACCCAGTCTCACAGCTCAAACCCCTTTCACACCTGCAAGTGATTTATTTACATGGCCCTGATTTATCTTTGTTCACATGGGCATTGATTTATTCAGTCTTTTCAGGATTTTTATATGTCCTCCTTTATTCATTTATTCATGCAACAAAAAGTAAAACAAAAAATGAATATTCCTCTTAGCTTAGGCTAAGTAGGAATATTACAAAATAATACTGAGACATTATTCATGAGATTGAAGGGAAAATGCTATGAATGCAATTGTATGTAATTGTAAACATATTAATTTCAACTCTAGAATCATCATGAAATATGTAATACTATGCTCAAAAAGGAAAACCCAAAGTACTAATAGTAGTCTATGTCATGAAAAATAAATATTTCCCATTCAATTCATGGCTAACTAATTATAACATGAAAGACAACAAACAACAATTTCTTCATAATATACAATGAAGTATGACTCGGGAATTTTCTGGATTGAGATGCCAAGTTTTGAGACCTACCTTTAATTTGACGTCACGTCGAGGTTTGAAGACAGGAAGGGTCGCATGAGCAACCACCTGAGGCAGTCATGGTGGGTTAAACTAACCATGTAAACCCTAACACATAGAATAGTCATTGTTGTAACACTTGGCATGCAACCGCACCCCGTTGGGGTTGAATGAGTCAAGCAAGGATTAAGTTAACGAAAGCACATCCATTCAAACGAACATAAAGTGTGGGCATCCATAAAATAAATGGAACATCACACAGATCCTCATAAATTATACATGAAGTAAAAAGCAGAAACAAAATCCATATAGTCGAGACAAAGTCAAATAAAATTATGAACTAGTTGTTACTTTATGATTTTAAAATTTTCTTTAAAAAAATTACATATATTGATTCAAATGATACATAACACCCTCATCATTGAGGAGGAACGCTCTGATGGGTCGAATTTAGAAAACCCTTAGGAATCGGGGAAAATACCCTCATAGTAGCCGATATTCAAAACTAAACCTTAACCCTTGTTGATCAAATGAGAACGAAATTAAACTCCTTCAGGCTGGAAGGAAGAACAATAAAACCCCAACTCCATATTCACATGGAAAACAGACCCTGATGTGGCTCCCTGGTGAGAATAACATACCTATCATCCAAGTAAAATAACTCCTAAATTTCTAACAACTCTGGACGGAGTAATGCAAGATCAACAATAATACTTGTATGAACCTACAACCAGAGAGAGGAAGGATTAATATCTCCAGCAAGTAAATACATACTACCTTTGCAAGCTAGGAAAAAAAACATATTAAATAGGGTGAAGTTTCATCAACTAAATAGGTTGTGTTTGAGCAGAGCTTCCACGAAACCCTGCCATCTGAATAATCAACCACCATTAGAAGGGACCAATTTGGTTTGGCATTAACATCGAAATTAACACAGAAAAAACTTAACTTATATAAGGTAATAATGTACCTGTGACATATGTCGAGACATATTGTCGCCATAAGGTTGCAGCAGCAGAAGCAATGGAACCTTCAGCAAAAGAGGGTGATACTACACCCAGCATGGCTGAAAAGAAATATGTTTGGCCATAGGAGGAAGCTCTAAAACTTGTCCATGCTTTCATGACAAACTCAGAGGAGCACCATAACCCTCTGCCAGGCCAAAGTCAAACAAATTCTAGAATAGAATGTCGAGAAGACACATTAGCCTTTCTCAGAACAGATACATCGTCAATTCGTGGGTAAAAAATATCAGTGATGTAAATCCTTCCAAGTGACTGGTTGATAGTACCCTCGGGAGTCGGGTGACAGCTGGTGCCTCGCACTCAACCGCATGGATAATTAATGAACCTCATAACTTAGAATACCGAATAATATTCCTTACTATATGGAGTATTTATGAATAGTAACATGGTATAATGAATGACTATTTTTGTTTTAAATGCAATACATACTATAACTATGGTATGTGTCCATCTGAGTTAATATTTGGGTGCGCATCATGTTACTTATGGTACAATTTTAATTAAAACGCTTTATTAC
This sequence comes from Pinus albicaulis, assembly GCA_034641835.2. Taxonomy (NCBI): domain Eukaryota; kingdom Viridiplantae; phylum Streptophyta; class Pinopsida; order Pinales; family Pinaceae; genus Pinus; species Pinus albicaulis. The sequence continues at coordinate 437,474,796 of CM076571.1, read as the reverse complement.
AATCATTTTATATAGGTCAGTTGATGTGTTATAGTAAATTTTTTTTTATGATGTTATGATTGGTGTTAAATTTTGTGAACGAATTTTATAAGTGGTATTAGAGCGTGGTTTCCACACTGTGGCCTGAACTGGGCTCTAATGATTAATAATGAGTGTATTGAAAATTGTGCATAGTGAAATAAAATCGACTAAATAGGTAAGTAGGACGAATGGGAAGAGGACCTAGAGGTCATTTTCCCACCAGATTAGTGTGTCATGCACTGAATTTGAAAGCCAATCTAAAAATGTGGGTGCAATTGGGCAATGCAACAGTTACAAGAGGAGATGCTACGACTAAGGACAGATAATGAGAGGCTAATGCGTGAACAAGAATGAATTTTGAAAAGTCTCTCCGATAGGAAAAATTATCGAACGTATCAACCAAGTCCAAAGCATGAAACAAAACTGTGGAAACATAGAAGAGAAAACCTAGAAGGGAGCCATACATAGAGGAATGACAGATCAAAGAAGAACGAAGAAACAAAAAATGGAGTTGCAAGGAGAATTCAGGAAAATAAAAAATCCATTTTTTTATGGAGAAGTAGAAGAAGTTGCAGAAGCTTGGGTTATCAATATGAACAAATATTTTCAGGTTTACGAATACAACAATAACCTTAAGGCTAGGTTGGCCATCTATCAGCTACAGGGAAATGCCACTCTATGGTGGGAAGAGGTCATGTCAATACAAAGCATTGATGAGTAGAATGTCAATTGGTACGAATTTCAAAGGAATTTCAAAAACAAGTGTTTGACAGAATGATTTTATGAGGAAAAGGCTAAAGAGTTCCATGATTTAATATTGGGGCATTTGACCATGGATGAATTTATAATGAAATTTACCTCCCTATTACGGTATGTACCTTACCTTTGGGAGGAAAATTCTAAAGTGAAGCATTTTTTGAGGAGTCTACTTATGTACATGAAGGAGAGAATAGAGTTTGACAGTCCAAAAAACATGGATGAAACAATCCAAAAATATCAAATGTGCTACCAGCATACAAAACAAAAAGGGGATAGTGGTAAAAATTGACCTCCGAAGAAAGGATAAAAGAGTTTCCATAACTTTAGAGGTTCTAAATATGAAAATTTTAGAAAATCTCAGAAGAATCTACCCAGTAGAAAGGTTGGGAAGAACCACCAAAAAACCAAATGGCAAGTGAAGAACAGGCCTACATAGGCATCTAGTAATCTTTAACCCAACCAAACTCAGAAGCCCTTTTTGCAATGTCGAGGATGCAGAGAAGCCCAATATTACAAGAAATATCCACATCGAACCAGGTCGGAACAAGCTACTAATTTTTAGGAGGCATCCATTGTTGCAAGGGTAGCAGATGCCCTTTTTGCAATGTTGGGGATGCAGAAAATCCCACTATTAAAATAATTGTCCACATTGAACCATGATAGAACAAGCTGCTAATGTTGAGGAGGCATCCGTTGTTGCGGAGGTAGCTAGGAGCAAGCCCGGAATCAATGCGGCATTGGAAGACCAGCAAGAAGGCTATCATCCCACCATGATTGAATTAGAAGGTAAGATATTTAATCAATAAATATCGATTTTAGTATATCCTGTGGCAAGTTTAAGCTATGCTAGTCCTAAAGTTGTAGAAAAATTCCACCTTTAGTCCCAAAAGTTTAAAAATCCATGGTTAGTACGGCTAGCCACTAGAAAAAAAATAAGAGTGGCTACTAAAGTGTCATATTGTCCTGTGAATATAGATAACCAACCCATTAAAATGAATTTAAATATTTTACCATTAGGGTCCTGTGATATGCTCATTGGGATGGACTGGCTAGAAAAACATTAGTCCTTGGTAAACTGTAAGGAAAAATCAATTAGTTATCTCACAGAGAGTGGATCTAGGCAAGAAATTCAAGGAGTTCAGAAACCTATAGAGTTGTGATCGAGGTGGCTCTAGAGACACACACAAGACAAATTGGGCTTATGGAAGCTAAAAATTTGAAAGTGTTTTGATTACTCTCGAACCAGGTTCAATTTGAAGATCTTGTCTTTCTGATTCCATTGGTGCAAACGACACTCAATTCTGAGTCCGTATGGAGAAGTTAGAAGCAGTCAAAATTTTGGGTTGACTTGGTGACCTGGCAGGCTTAAGAAAGGTGCAATTCAACCTTTTCCAACCACTAGATTCCAGCAAACTCGGCCTAGAATCCAGGCGCAATTGTGGGGTCGTTAAAAAGACTCCTACGGTCAAAATTCACGAAATTTAAAATATCCTCGCCACCACCCTCGCCACCCCACCCACACATTACAACCAAAATAAAAAAATAATATTAAAAGGGGCTGACGGGCCATAAGCCCTGCTGGACCCCATGCCTTATGCAACCACCGCATATAATTATATGGTGGGGTGGTCGGCGATCAACACTGTCACCCCAACCGTAACCTAACCACCTTAGCCACATATAACATCACAAAGGCTGAGATAAGTGGGATTCAAACCCATGACCGATGGGTTTTCGGCTCCACCCACATGGCAATCCCAAAAGGTCAACCCAAAAAGTGTTACCATATGCCCAGCTGTGGGGCAAGCTGCCCAAGGCGGGCCCGACCACCATTCAAATAAATATTTGTTGGGTTAAAAAAAAAAAACGTGCTCATTTTTTTAATATATTGGAAACATTTTTAAAACCACTTTTATTTGTGGAGGGGGCGGGGTTTGACCACGCAACCTCCCTCCATAAACTCATCATTGTAACCAACTATGCCATCCCATTAGGCTTTCACAACTCTACCCACCTTTTAATACTTAAACCCATCATTTGCATAGTGCACCAAGCCAAGGTAGAGCAGGAGCGCACACGCAGATCGAGGTAGTGAATTTTTTATTACAGGTGGAACCATGAGCAGGCCCAGAAATAGGGAGCAGAACCATGATCCTTGAAATTTTCCTAGGGAGGTAATTTTTCTCCATTTCGGAATATAGTCAAGTTTACAGTCATTTTTCATGGTTTTTCATAGGAAATGCAATGGCGAGGTCAGATTCGCCTTTTGAGTTGTAGATTTCCAGTCCACCCATGGAGCAACATCTTTGAGGAATCTAGGGGGAATCTGAAAGATTCCTTTTTGCCCCATATTTTCACTTTGTCAGAATTCATAAATTTGATAGTCGATTTTGCACTATTCGACGTCACGAATCTGATGGCATATTCATATTTTCCATCTGAGCTTTATATTTTTCGGCCAATTTTTGAAGTGAATTTGCAGGTGTCAGTATTTAGTGAGTGAGTAGTCAATTTCACACCTTTCGACACCACGATTGTGATGGTGATTTCAGATCCAGCAACAGAGTAGCTCATTCTTCAAACATCTTCAGTGTGAGGTATATGATGCATTGATTTCATGTACTTATTTTTCTTTGAGATGCATAGTGTTGTACAAATCATTGTTAATGTTTGATGTGGGATCTTGTTTTGTTATTGATGTGTGATGTACTTTCTATCATGGATTTGTATTATGTCTGAGATCCCTTTGATGCCATGTTGGCAGGATACTCATTGTCACATGTATGTTGTTTGAGATCCCTTTGTTTTCCATGTTGGCAGGATACTCATAGTCATTATGTGTGAGTTATTGTCATACTGATAGGAGTCCTTTTTGTGACTGAGAGTTCCTATAGTGGAACATCTCATAGAGAGGTCCAGCCACTCCTATGTGAGGGCACTTTCTTTGTACAACAAATAAAAATCCATCCATGTACATCTTCACTCCTTATGGCACTTAATGCAGTGGCCTACACCATCTTGACACCGAGGCCCGGAGATGTAGTCCCTCCTCAACGAAATCTGTTATCAATGTCTTATGTTGCTCATGCTTGTTATGTTCCTCTTCTTTACAACATGCAGATGTTCATTTACGTTCATTAACGCTTTTGATAAATTGTAATCCTAACACATCAGCCGAAGTAAAAGGTATTGGCTAAGGGTATTAGGAATTTACCCAGATCAAGTGGTATCAGAGCAGGCCTTCTTGCTAATTGGATTGCAGGTGTGAACTATTGAACGTTTTCTTAGTTGAGCAATGGAGGACATCAAGGACATGTACGAGACCATGCTCAGGGTGTCTAAGAAAGAAAACATGTTGTACGAGGCTTATGAAAAACAAGCAGCAGAGAATGCCGAATTGAAGACACTCTTACGGGAAGAGAAGGAGGACAAACATCAATTGCAGCTTCAGTTGCAAGCCACGACAGAGGTGTGGGAAGAACTGAAGCGCAACAATGAAATTCTTCAAGAAAATCATGATGCATTGAAGGCACTCCTACAGGAAGAGAAGGAGGAGAAGTAGCGATTGTAGCTTCAGCTACAAGCCGCGACAGAGGCCTTGAAGGAAGTGAAGCGTAACAAAGGCTTGGAGAATCCTTCTTCACCTATGTCAAAATCGACAACTGAGGTAAACAGTGTTGATTTCTCTTCAGTTTCTTCTTCACCTGATGTCATTTCTGTTGGAGGTGTGGAGATCCCCATTACAGGAACCAGCATGAGACTCCTCACCAAGGTGGGGTACGAAGGAGGAATACTTGGCATTCGTGGCCAAGGCATAACCCAACCATTGGAGGTTGTGCAGAGACCTCGCCATGCAGGTTCGGGGTACATTGAAGAAGGATGTTCGAAGGACATCAAAGGCAAACAGATGTTGATGAACTCACCAAGGAAGAGGAATGATTGGAACACTTCGCCATCATTCCATGGTAGTGCATGTCACAGAGCTGAGGCAAGCCCCCATCACCATGATCACACCAGAGACCACTAGAGAAGGTATAATAAGTCTCATTATTCCATAGTGCATTTTGATTATAATAATGTTGATAACCACGATCGTAAATCATGGCATCGAAAAATGTGTCATTTTTTTGGTTTACATAACCATGTGTTTTCTAAGTGTTGGAAAAGGATGGCAGCACAAAGGAGGATGAGGCGTCGAAAGCCTTTTCCACAATAGGGAAAGAAATCAGTAAAACAAGTTTGGAGGAGAAAGACCTTTTGCACTCATTGCGACCGAAGTGGCCATCAAAGAGCCATGTGTTGGAGACTCCATCCAGAGTAGCGCCTTAAAGACAAAGCGCCCATGCATGAACCAGTCGAGAGAACTGATCGACAAGTAAATATTCCACAGGGGGGTGGCCCATTCACTTTGATAAGTGAGAGATGGTTTTTCTAGATTGTTTTTCTAGAGGTGTTAGCTTGTCATGGCCTTATTTTGTAAATCATTTGTTGCATGTTACACTGTAAAAGTGATGATGTGTTTTTTCGTCACTTGTTTAAGCAATAATGATATTTTGGCCTTGTTTTATGAATCTTGTGATGCATTTATTTCATGTAAAATTGATGAGGTGTTTTCCATCACTTCAAAATGCGACGATGATGTTGTTGGTATTGTAATAATAGCTGGGGTGTGATTTCCATTTTGATTTAAGCTTGACCACCGAGTACATGTTATAAACTCGTGGAAAGTATGGAAATGTTTTGGGTCATAGTTGGTCGTATTTGGGCAAGTAATTTGCAGGAGATTGTACTACAGGTTTGTAGGGGATGAAAGTGTTGGTTCATTACTCAAGGCTCTGAAGGACAAAGGTGAAGGAGATGGAAGGGTGACCTTTTTCAAGACGCTTGTGGTGCAGACATAGTACACAACAGTTGCAGATTCTTATTGATGCTTTTGGAGGACCAAAAGCTCCTTAGTGGGGAGGATTGATCCAGGTGGCTCCAGAGACACACACAGGTCAAAGTGGGCTTATGGAAGCTCAAAAATAAAAGTGTTTGGATTTCTCTTGAACCAGGTTCAGGTTGAATATCTTTTCTTTCTGATTCCAACTGCGCAGATGGAACTCAATTCCGAGTCCGTATGGAGAAGTTAGAAGCAGTCAAAGTGTTGGGTTGACTTGCTGACTTGGCAGGCTTAAGGAAGGCACAAATTCAACCTTTTCCAGCCACTAGATTCTGGCAAGCTTGGGCCAGAATCTAGGAAAAATTGTGGGGTCATTAAAAGGACTCCTACGGTCAAAATTCACGAAATTTAAAATAGCCTCCTTATGGTTTAACAACAAAAAAATAATTAAAAAAAGGGGGTGGCGGGCCACCACCCCCGCCATCCCACCCACACGTTACAACCAAAATAAAAAAATAACATTAAAAGGGGTCGGCGGGCCATAACCCCCGTCGGACCCCACGCCTTATGCAACCACCGCATATAATTATACGGTTGGGTGGTCGACGATCAACCCCGCCACCCCAACCGTAACCCAACCACCTTTGCCACATATAAAACCACAAAGGCTGAGATAAGTGGGATTCGAACTCACGACCGGCGAGTTGCTGGCCTCGCCCATGTGGCAATCCCAAACGGTTAACCCAAAAATCATTACCATATTCCATAGTTGTGGGGCAGGCCACCCAAGGTGGGCCTGACCCCCATTCAAATAAAGATTTGATGGGTTAAAAAAAACAAAATGCGCCCATTTTTATTAATATATTGGAAAAAGTTTTAAAACCATGTTTATTTATGGAGGGGGTGGGGTTTGACCACCCGACCTCCCTCCACAAACTCAACATTGGGCTTTGACAACTCTGCCCACCTTTTAATACTTAAACCCATCATTTGCACAGTGTACCTAGGCCAAGGCAGAGCAGGAGCGTGCACACCTATCGAGGTAGTGAATTTTTTATTACAGGAAGAACCGTGAGTAGGCCCAGAAATAGGGAGTGGAACCATGATCCTTGAAATTTTCCCAGGGAGGTAATTTTTCTCCATGTCAGAATATAGTCAAGTTTACAGCCATTTTTCATGGTATTTTGCACGAAACGCAATGGCGAGGTCGGATTCGCCTTTTGAGTTGTAGATTTCTAGTCCACTCATGGAGCAGCGTCTTTGAGGAATCTAGGGGGAATCTATAATATTCCTTTTTGCCCCAGATTTTCACTTTGTCAGAATTCAGAAATTTGACAGTCGATTTTGCACTATTCGACGTCACGAATCTGATGGAATATTCAGATTTTCCATCTAAGATTTATATATTTTGGCCACTTTTTGAAGTGAAGTTGCAGGTGTCAGCATTCAGTGAGTGAGCAGTCGATTTCACACCTTTCGACGCTACATTGTGATGGTGATTTCAAATCCAGCAGCAGAGCAACTCATTCTTCTGCCATCTTCAGTGTGAGGTATATGATGCGTTTATTTCATGTACCTATTTGTCTCTAAGATGCATAGTGTTGTACAGATCCCTATTGATGTTTGATGTGGGATCTTGTTTTTTTCTTGATGTGAGATGTACTTTCTATCATGGATTTGTATTATGTCTGAGATCCCTTTGATGCCATGTTGGTGGGATACTCATTTTCACATGTATGTTGTTTGAGGTCCCTTTTTTTGTCATGTTGGTGGGATACTCATAGTCATTATGTGTGAGTTATTGTCATACTGATAGGAGTCATTTTTGTGACTAAGAGTTCCTATAGTGGAACATATAATAGAGAGGTCCAGCCACTCCTACATGAGGGAAATTTCCTTGTACAACAGATAAGACTCCATCCATGTACATATTCATTCCTTACGGTACTTAATGCAGTGACCTACAGCATATTGACACCGAGGTCCAGAGATGTAGTCCCTTCTGGACGAACTCCATTATCAATGTCTTATGTTTCTCATGCTTGTTATGTCCCTCTTATTTACAACATGCAGATGTTCATTTATGTTCATCAACGCTTTTGATAAATTGTAATCCTAACACAACAACCGAAGTAAAAGGTCTTGGTTAAGGGTATCAGGAATTTACCCAGATCAAGTTGTGCCATAACAACCTCTAATTTGATAAAATGCATTAGCAAAGAGTGTTTGATTTATGTTTTCCAGGTAGGATATACTAACTCCAAAGATAAAATAGTTGCATTGGAAAATATTCATGTCATTCAAGAATTTGTAGATGTGTTCCCCGAAAGCATTCCAGGACTGCCCCCAAAGCGAGAAATTGATTTTACAGTTGAGTCGATTCCTTGGGCAGCCCTTGTATCAAAAGATCCCTATTGCATGAGTATTCAAGAGTTGACAGAGCTTAAAATGAAGCTACAAGAACTTCTCGACAAGGGGTATATTCTCCCTAGTGTGTCACCATGGGGAGCCCCCATGTTGTTATTTAGAAAAAAGGATGGGACCCTCAAGATTTGTGCTGATTATAGACAGGTTAACAAGATGACTATAAAGAACAAATATCCCTTACTCTGAATTGATGATCTCTTTGATCAATTCAAGGGAGCTACAATTTTCTCCAAGATTGATTTGTGGACTCAATATCATCAGATTATAGTGAAGGATGAGGATGTTTGTAAAACCACTTTTGGAAGGCGCTATGGACATTATGAATTTTTCATGTTTCCATTTGGGTTGAATAATGCACCACCAACCTTTATGAGCCTTATGCATGGTATTTTCCATCCATATTTGGATAAATTTGTGTTAATATTTATAGACGATATTATCAGTTACTCCAATAATGCTAAGGAGCACGAGGATCACCTTCGAATAACACTACAAGTGCTGAGGTAGCATCAACTATATGCCAAATTTAGCAAGTGCAACTTCTATAAGGACCAAATCCAACATTTAGGGAACATCATTTTAGTAGAAGGTATAACAGTTGATCCCGAGAAGATCTGGACTATAATGGAATGACCTGTACCCAAGAATGTTGCAAACATTCGATCTTTTATGGAATTAGCAAGATATTACCATCGCTTTATCGAGGGATTTTCCCAAATTTCCTACGTCATCACCTCCCTACAAAATAAAGGAAGAGTATTTTGGTGGACCGAGGAATGTCAAAAAAATTTTGAACGGTTGAAGCAAATGGTGACCACTTCACTCGTACTAAATATTGCTGACCCCGACAAGGACTTTGTAGTTTGCATGAATTCTTTTCAAGAGGGAGTCAGGGTGGTGCTAATGTGAGAAGGAAAAGTGATAGCCTGTGAACCACGTAAACCGAAGGAGCATGAGAAAAAATATTCCACATATGATTTGGAATTGACTGCAGTAATCCATGCACTAAACGTTTTGAGGCATTACCTGTTACGGAAGAAATTCTTATTGATGAAAGATCATAGTAGCTTGACAAGCTACTTCAGGCAGCCAAATTTAAATTCTCGTCAATCCAGAAGGAGTGCATTCCTTAGTGAGTTCGAGTTTGATATCAAGCATCCAAAGGGTAAGGAAAATCGAGTTGTTGATGCATTAAGTAGTTGATTGCATTGCATATATGATTTACTATCACCGAATAGAATTTAAATTCTCAGACAATATTAAGGAGGCTACCCAAAGAGACCTGGAATATGAATTTCTATGAAAGTAAGCCAATTAGTTTGAAAATTTAAAGAAACAACCTGATTATAGAATTGGTGATGATCAACTATTAACCTTTAGGGGAAGAATATATGTTCCCAACCAGTTTTCAATTAGATAATTAATCATGGATGAATTTCATAGGAGTCCATATATTGCACGTCTGGGCTATCAAAATTTGATTTCAACTATTAAAAAAATTATTTCTCGCCAGGTATGAGAAAATATATTTTTGAATACCTAACCAAGTGCCTTGAATGTCAACTAGTAAAAGCAAAACATCAACATCCTGTTGGTTTCTTGCAACCATTACCCATGCTTGAATGGAAATGGGAGGTCAGTACTCTTGACTTTATCACAGGATTTCCTAAGTCTAAGATTCATAATGACTCAATTATGATGGTCATGGAAAAATTGAGCAAAAAAATCACTTCATACTCGTACATTCCACCTATAAAACCACCCATATTGTTGATATTTTTATGAACGAAGTGTTTCGACTACACAGGATACCAAAAACAATTATATCTCATAGAGATGTGAAGTTCACTTTAGCTTTTTGGAAAGCCCTCTTCACGGAATTGGAAACTCAAGTTCAGTTCAACACGACATACCACCCTCAAATGGATGGCCAGACTGAACGAGTCAACTAGGTGTTGGAATATATGTTATGAATTTTTGTTATGCAGGAACCTGGTAGGTAGGAGGAATATTTTCATCTAGTTGAATTTTCTTATAAAAACAGTTACCATGAGTCATTAAAAATGAGCCCATTTGAGGTCTTATATGGGAGAAGATGTAACACACCTATCAATTAGAGTAGCCTTGAGAATAAATTAATCTTAGGTCCCGATATGTCGATGGAAATAGAATAGATCGTCAAGAAGTTCTAAAAAAATTTGAAGTTCGCTTAGGATCGACAAAAAGTTTATGCTGAAAAAAAAGAGACTCTGTCATGAATTTAAGGTGTAGGAACCTGTTTATGTGACAATAAACTAAAAAGGAGCACCTTAAGGTGGGGTAATTATGAAAAATTTCCTCCTCATTTTTGTGGTCCTTTCTAGATACTGGAAAGGATTGGACCGGTAACGTATCATTTGGCACTACCTAGTCATATAAGAGTTCATAATGTGTTCCATGTTTCATTGTTGAAACAGTATGTGTATGAACCTAGGCATGTTATTCATTGGAAGGATTTCTAGGTAATATGGTAAGGTAAATAGTAATGATATGTAAACATACAAAAATTATATATGCATAATAAGTTGATTCAGTCAACGCTATGAATGAAGGTTGAGCCAGATGGAGAGTTCCTGGTAGAACCCCAATGTTATATCAACTAGAAAGAAATACTATTACGGAGGTGAACCATCACTCATGTTAAGTTGCAGTGGAAGTACTTTAAGTCTTGAGGAGGCCACCTAGGAAGATGAGCAATTTATGTTGCAGGCCTAACCTGATTTGTTTAGGGGGAAATGATACACCAAGGATGGTGTTTTACTTCAGGGGGGGAAGATGTAAACTCCATAGCCATTATGGATTTGTAAATAAAAGATGGTAAAATTTAGTTATGTTAAACATTAAACTTTATGGTTGAGATATACTTAACACAACTTTACTAAGTATGGAATTAATCATGTGATCAATTTGTTTAATGAAAAAATAGTTTTTAGTAAAGATGAATGAATATTGGAATCCATGGGTGAAAAGTGAAACCATGAAGAAATAATTTTTTACCAAAAATTTATTAAAAGAAAGAAAAACTACCTTCTCCTCTAGGGATAAAAGGGAAATCTCAGTGACGAGGAGGGGTTGTATTCTTTTGGATATATAGAAAGGAGGATATTGTGGTTAGGTAGGACACTACCTAAAGGTAATCCTGAGTTGGTCATCGAACCATTGGAGAAACCAGTGAAACCTCTATCCACGGGCCGAACCTGTGCGAGGATTATGATACCTTAGATGAGCCACCCAGATTGGGTGTGGATACTTGTCGCATTGGTTAAAGTGCTAATGGGGAGACTAAAGACATGATTGCCTCATCTCGTGGTTGGGAGGACTAGTTTCCATGTGGTTTTCCTGTGGTAACTTTTCATATAAGTATCGATTTGTTTTTGAAACATATTTCTGGAAGTGTTATCATAACAGAAGGATACATGTTTCTTCCCTTCTAGTCGGAATATATAATTCTATAGTATTGTGATTCCAGGAAAGACAATAGTATTGTGCATATGACTGAAATTATTTCTTAACAATAGTACTGCGCATATGAATGGAATTCTTTCTTAACAATAGTATTGTGCATTTGTCTAAAATTATTTCTTAATAATAGGACTGTGCATGTTACTATAATTCTTTCTTAACTTAGTATTATGCATGTGACTATATTCCTTACTTAACTCAAGAAATAAATAAGTGTTAAAATCAACTTTTACTGTATGGAAATAAGACAAGATAAATTGTGCATATGACTGAAATTATTTCTTAACAATAGTATTGTGCATTTGACTGAAAATATTTCTTAATAATAGGTCTGTGCATATTACTATAATTCTTTCTTAACTATAGTACTATGCATGTGACTATATTCCTTACTTAACTCAAGAAAGAAAGAAATGCTAAAATCAACATTTACTGTATGGAAATGAGACAAGATAAATTGTAGTTGCTTAAGAAAATAAGTAAACATTAAATGGAAACAAAACATAAGGGAGTATCCTGTAACTTACAATGTTTATAATATATTATGTCATAGATATGTTATGAATACATGAAATAGAAATAAATGCAGAATTGTAGTTACCCTACGAAGGTCAGTAGCATCTCATTAATTTGACAAAGGAAAGAATATTGAGATACTATTCATGAGACCGAATGAAAAATTCTATGAATGCAACTGTATATAACTGTAAACATATTAATTTCAACCCTGGAATCATGCATGAAATATTAATATTGTGTGCAAAAAGGAAAACCAAGAGTACTAATAGTAGTATATGTCGTGAACAATAAATCTTTCCCATTCAACTCATGGCTAACTAATTATAACATGAACGACAACAATTTCTTCATAATATGCCATGAAGTATTGCTCGGGACTTTTCTGGCCTGAGATGCCAAGTCTGGAGACCTACCTTCAATTTGAAGCCATGTCAAGTTTAGCTTACAGGCAAGGTCGCGTGAGCAACCACCTGAGGCAGTCCTGGTGGGTTAAACTAACCATGTCAACCCTACAAGATAGAATAGTCACCTTTGTAACACTAAGCATGCAACCGCACCCTATTGGGGTCAAATGAGTCAAACAAGGATTAAGTTAACGAAAGCACAAACATTCAAAAGAACACAATTCGTATGACATCCATAGAATAAATAGAACAACACGCATATCCTCATAAATCATCCATGAAGTAAAATGTTGAAACAAAATCCATATAGCCGAGACATAGTCAAGTCAAATCGATGCATTGGCTTTTCCTTCACAATTTTAAAGGGTGCTTAAAAAATTACATATCTTGATTCAAATGATATATAAAACCCTCATCACTGACCAGGAATGCTCTAATGGGTCGAATTTAGATAACCCTGAGGAATTTGGGAAAATACCCTCATAGTAGTTGGTATTCAAAAGTAAACTTTAAACCGTGTCCATCAAACGAGAATGACGTTAAACACCTTCATGCTGGAAGGAAGAACAGTAAAACCCCAACTCCATATTCACACGAAAAACAAACCCTGATGTGGCTCCCTGGTGAGAATAACATACCTATCATCTAAGTAAAATAGCAGGTAAATTTCTAAAAACTGTGGACCGAGTAACACAAGCTCAAGAATAACACTTGTAGGTACCTGCAACCTGGGACAGGAAGGATTAACATCTCCAGAAAGAAAAGACAGACTACCTTTGCAAGTTAGGAAAAACAACATATTAAATAGGGTGAAGTTTCATCAACTAAATAGGTTGTGTTTGAGCAGAGCTTCCACGAAACCCTGTCATTTGAACAATCAACCACCATTAGAAGGGACCAGTTTGGCTAGGAATTAACATCAAAATTAAGAACAAAAAATCTTAACTTATATAAGGTAATAGTGTACCTGTGACAAATGCCGAGAAATCCTGTCGTCATAGGGTTGCAGTAGCAGAAGAAATGGAACCTTCAAAGAAGGAGAATGATGCTACCCCCGACAAGAATGAAAAGAAATCGATTTGGCCATAGGAGGAAGCCTTAAAACTCATCCATACTTTCATGACAGTCTAAGAGAAACACCATAACCCTCCTACAGGAGAAAATCGAGAAAATGCCGAAATAGAATGTCGAGAAGACACATTAGCCTTTCTTGGAACATATCCATTGTTGATTCGCGAGCAATCAAGATCAACAGTGTAAAGCCCTCCAAGTGCCCAATTGATAGTACCCTCAGGAGTTGGGTGACTACTAGTGCCTCGCACCCAACTGCATGGAGAATTAATGAACCTCATAACTTAGAATACCAAATAAGATTGCTTACTATATGGAGTATTTACAAATAGTAGCATGGTATAATGAATGAATATTGTTGCTTTAAATGCAATACATAGTCTAACTATGGTATGTGTCCATTTGAGTTAATAGTTGGCCGCTCATCATGCTACTTATGGTACAATGTTAATTAAAACTCTTTATTAAAAAATTTATACAGGTCAACCATTATGGTGTATATATATATATATATATATATATATATATATATATATATGTTGATAATATCGGCGAATTTCGCGAAATATCGCAAATATCGCGATATTTTCATATTTGAAAATATCACCAATATTTTGTAAATATTGGCAAAATATCGTGATATTTTCAAAATATCAGCTAAATATCGCCAAATTTTGAAAATATTGGCTAATTTTTAAAAATCTGAAAATTTGATTTTTTATGCTTGTCAATATTTTGCTGATATTTTCACTGATATTGCCGATAAGATGTTTTCTGACCCTCGCCGATATTTTGCCGATACCGATATTATCCACACTGATATCTATATATATATATATATATATATATATATAATTTCTTTTATGATGTTATGATTGGTGTTAAATTTTGTACCATGATTCTAAATTAAATTGTGAAAATATATAATATTGATAAGGTTTATTGAGGAAAATGATTGAGGGCTACTTTTGTTTTTTAAATTGGCTATTTTCCATGATCAATAAAAGCTGGTAAAGTAATGACAATTGTTTTTAGAAAAGAAAATATTAATTATGGAAAAATCCATACATTTGCAAAAATAAATCATAATTAATTTATGAAGACACTTGCCATTAAAAGTTTTTTTCTTTCTTTAAATTATTTTTAATTCTAAATTTTTTATTTTAACCACATAAAATTAGTCATCCACCAATAAAAAATTAGAAATTCAAATTTTAAAAATTCAAAAATAAATTTTCAATTTCTAAAAAAATAAATTTAATATATATTTTTACCAAAACTTTAATAAACTTTTGGAAATAGTTTCTAAAAATTTACAAATTAATTAAGAGTGAAAACGTTTTGACCCAAACTAATTACAATATGCCCTAAATATAACAACATAGTAAAACACTTTTAATTATTATATAACTTCCACCTTTATCCTTATTTTTAGTCACAAATTTAGCTAATAAAATATTATTATTATATTTACTTAAATACAATATAATACTGGGAAAAATAATACACAACAATATGATATAACCGAGATTTGACTATGGAGGGACCTGGGAAAGGAAATTTCAATAGCAGGGCCGCACTCATTATTATGAATGGGGGGGTAGAACTTTCGTTTCTTGAACGTGAGCACGAAAGCGACTTAAAAGAGCATTATTGAATTTCCATGCACCCTCCTTGCAAGTTTTGAGGCAGATTTAAGCTGCAGAGAGGGGAGCAGATTCAGTAGATGCAGTCGAGGTGTGGATAATATCCGAGCAGAGGAGAGGAGGAAAATCAGATCTGAGCAGAGGAGAAAAGTGAGTACGCCAAGGAGCCCGAGTTAGCTTTACTCCCCAGTGAGTTAGCTTCATAGGAAAATCAGATCTGAGCAGAGGAGAAGAAGTGAGTACGCCAAGGAGCCCGAGTTAGCTTTACGCCCCAGTGAGTTAGCTTCATAAATATTTCATAAGATGATTAAAAGCATTGTGATTTATTTGTGTTTTTTTTTTTTATTATTAATTGTGGTGTGTGACCGAGGTGTTTCTGAATTCGAACAAGTGCTTATATTTTAAATGTAAATCCATCATTCAAATCGTGATGCTCACAGACAGCGCCCAAAGATATTGACACTTTTCCCCACAATTTTCTCCATTTGCATATGAATTTTCTACGATACCGGATATTGTTACTTCCAATCCATTACAAACAGATTTTGTTGAAGAGTTCTGGACTCTAACAGGGTTTACACATTTCTCTCTGAAACCTTCACATTTTTCTCTCTGAAATTGGCATGCCTCGCTGCAAAACCACTTTCCTTGATCACTGTTGGTGATATAAAATATCTTTTATAATAGATAATTAAATTCAAAATCCCACTGTCCTTGATCACTGTTGGTGATATAAAATATCTTTTATAATAGATAATTAAATTCAAAATCATGAAATTTTTTAAAGGCATTTATAAAATTTTAACCAACTTATGTTCTTGATGGCATTTATAGGCATTTTTGCATCAATGTTCTTGATGTCATTATCTTCAATGTTTTTTTGTCAGGGAGTTACCATTATATGATAAAGTGGGTTTCAGGATTAAGTGAAAGGTATGCCATCAAGGTTTAAGTGAATATGGCCACCAATTTACATATAAAAATTATTGATTCAGACATGTCAAATGACTTTGATGTTGTGTGAAAATTTATACTTATGTTTGGTTAATTGTT
The DNA here is from genome assembly GCA_034641835.2 of Pinus albicaulis. Classification (NCBI taxonomy): domain Eukaryota; kingdom Viridiplantae; phylum Streptophyta; class Pinopsida; order Pinales; family Pinaceae; genus Pinus; species Pinus albicaulis. Next base: position 437,458,513 of record CM076571.1, on the reverse strand, counting down.
TTCAATATTTTATATAAAAAATAACACAAGGGGATGTACATTTGATCATAGTTTGCATTATTATAATTCAATTTATGACTTTGCACTTTTTGTGATCTTATAAACAAGCTTGTTCTTTAATCATAGTTTGCATTATTATATTTGAATTGTGACATTGCAGTGTAATTTTTGAGATCCCAGACACAAGTTTGTAATGTGTCTAGATTATGAATGTTTTGTTTTATGTTTTTCATATATATTTTTTCTCTTTCCTCGTTTCTTGAATGCGAAACTTTTAAACTTCGTTTCTCGTTTCGTTGTCGTTTCTCATTTCGTTTCCGTTTCCCGTTTCTGGTAACATAGCTGAGCAGTACAGTCTCTGCTAAAATTACAATTACAATCTGCTCAAGGGCAAGCCTTATTTCTTAGGGCCATTAAATGTGGCTGGGTATATACTGCTCATCGTTAAATTTAAACAAATTTAAATCTAACGGTAGGCAGTATATGCCTAACCGCATTTAATGATCGATAGCCAAAAAAAAGAAGTTTTGCCCTACTCAAACAATAAAACCAATGAATACAAAGCCCATATTTTACAACCAGGTATGAAAATGAAAGTACATGGGAAAAGGAAGGAGAAAATTCTTCCCAAAATCCTGGTAGACTCTTATACAATTGAGTCCATATATCTCTAGGAGTACATCCATGAAGAGTATGAGCAATCAAGTGTATATAGAATTCCATCAGTGCATCCATGTTTGACAACTAGAGAGGATGAATGACAAATTGTCCCCACAGGTGGAGAAGGTTAGGAAGAAGACATTCAAGGAGACTTAAGTGAGGAGCCAATAGTAGTGAACCAGCATGATGAGCATGATCATAAGGGGCAACATGACAAACATAGCATGCAAGAAGAGAAAACTGGAGAGAGTTGGTCAAAGGCTCCATTTGAAGTTGTTGGGAATTTGGTGCAGAAAAATGTAGAGACATTCAGTTGGGCACCATAATTCCCAAGAGGAGACTGTTGGGGAAATATTAAGCATTTCAAGACACATCTTATGATGTTGAATCAGATGATTCAGACAGTCTGAGGCATTTTTTTACAGGAAAACGGGAAAATTGAGGAGCTCATAAGAGTATGTGTCGAATCAAAATTCAAGCTATCCAGTGTTGAGGAATGACTTAAGTCCCTCATAAGGCAACAAGAGAAGTACATTTGGGAGTTCCAGAGCATCCCTCTACAAGAATATATAGCTAGGGCTTGCAGCAGCACCAACCCAACTTTATACATTGGGGAGAGCAGGCACAGTTCTTCAAATGGATCATGTTGGGTGATCAGGTGGAGCAACATGATTTGAGCATCAAGACGCGTCCACATAGTAGAATTATTACATCTGTAGGTATTCATGCATTAAATCCCCCCCACATGAGTGATTATGAGTTAGAACTCTATTGAGGGGATGAGTCCTAGGAGGATACTCTTAGCTAAGGGCATGTCGCAGCTTGGGCCCTTAGGCATAGTCAGTGATGGAGGGTTAAGATGGTATCATAACCCATAGGTCCCAGGACTTAGGTGGCATTGGGATCTAGGTGCATTTATTAAGGGCAGGACTAGTTGAGGATTGTTTAGGACCCAAGAATCGAAAGATCCATTCAGGATCATTTAGCATGGAGGCATGGAATAACACACTGGTTTGTATGGGGTCCAGGTATCAGTATACAAATGATTTTGTTATGGATAGAAGCGGATTGCTTGAGGGCAAGAAATCTTTGGGCACAAGGATTTGTAATATTTCCTTTTCTGGATGTGGTAAAAATGAACAAAATATACCCATGGTATTTACCATGTTATTTTCCCATGGGATATTCCCATAGTATTTTCCTTCATTTTTCGAGGGAAATAATAAAATAAGATTTCTGAGTCCCTCAAGCCTATTAAAGGGGATAGGAGCTAGGAATTTGAATCATTTTGAGTTTGAAAATCATTTTGTGTTTTTTTTAGGACTTTTCTTGGACAGTTCTAGTTGGATCTCGGGACGAAAACCCCACAGTTGTAATATCCCAAAAATGGATTTCTCAGCCAATCATGCTTGAAAAACGAATTTTTCAGGAATTTTTGCTTCAGATATCATAAAAAGTGTTTATAAAAACTCAATAACCAATTCCAAATACTTCAGAAACTTTTACTCAGCTTTTATGGGCAAAAAGGTGGGAAAAAGTGAGGATTTTTTCCCTAGAATGAGTGTATAAGAAAATATGCGTAAAATTATGGGTAAAGGTTCTGGAATATGTTATATTAGGTCAAGAGGGATATGCATGTCGAATTTCAGAAAAAAGAAAGGCGTTTTACTAAGTTAAAAAGTTCCTCCTTCCCGACTAGTCAAGAAAACCCTGATTTCCCATGACTTTGAGTATGCAGAAATTTACTGAAGCAAGGGCAGCGTATTTTCTGAAAGTATAAGGTGTAAATAAGTATTAAAAATCAGAGAATGAGTTTTGGAACATGGCATAGGCATTAAGCAAGGTTAAACAACAGTTCTACATAGAAAATCCCTCGAGTTTGAGGTGCTACAAGACAAGAGAGTGATCCAGAAACCCTTCAACGTTTTCTCCAGGAGCTGTGAGACAAGAATATAAATGTATAGCCAAGAATAATGTATAGCAGCAAGAGAGTGTACAATTATTGAGGAAACAACCTCTCAACGAGCCTCAATAATACATGTACATGAAAATGAAAGAACGATGTTATTTCTGCATAAACCCAGGCTATGAGGACGAAGTCTATGATAGAATAATAATCCAAAATGATGTCAATACATGGATATGGAAATATATGGCCCAAATACAATAGGGAAGCAAAGATCTAACCCTTAGAAACAGTAATACATCAATCCTCCAAGGGATTGGCTGAAATACACAAAATAGCGAAAATGCCGGAGTTGCTAGGTAGTTGCTGCAACTCAAATCTGGAACTCAATAGAGAAGGCTAAAGATGATTCAAAAACGGAAGTAGACCTCCTCCAATGGATCTCCTAAGTGGAAGGCTGATCCTTACACTTGAGATCTTACCCTCAAATCAATCTACAAAACCCCGCAACAAATGCACTATAAAAATAACACAGCTATTGGAGAAAATTACGCAGTAGGGGCAAGAATATGTGTTGGCCTGATGCCAAGATATTCAAATAAGCTCTCAAACTTCCAAACTGATCCTCCAAAGGCAAGAAAGACTCTCCCTCTAAAAAACAAGCAATGGAAGTGGTGTTGTGGAATCTCCACGGCAACACCCTACAACACAGTATTATGCTGCAGTAGCAATAACGTTGTCTTGGAGGATGATGCTTCAGTCTCAAACCAAAATAATGATGGGAAAAACTCACCCAAGCAAGCACTCGAAGTCCCCCGGGGCTGAGGGTGAGATCTCTGAACGGAGACACTCGGTGCACTAAATAGTGCTGCAGACTAGTTAAACAACCAGCGTGCTCAAGAAGTCGAGATGACCAACTCAATATCATAAACATATGCATGAATGGAAATAGCTCTCATCCCATCCATTATATAGCAATTGGAGAATCCTCATGGGCCCTTCCTCTAGAAGCTTCCCTTCCTCTAGAAGCTTCCCTCCTATGTAGTGCTTTCCAACTCATACCCTGCGCTGGTTGACTTGGTCAAACCTATTTGCAAATATCTCCTTTCACACATGAGGGTGTGAAATATGGTTCCATGGCTGATCCCTTTTCATACTAGAAGGATTATGTTTTTATTATCTTTGGGCCTCCTTACCCAATTATTCATCTCCTAAATGAGTTTAGACAAAATTTAATGTTCCAATTTATTGAAGAAAAATTTGGAACATTACAGTCCTCCCCTCCCAAATGTTGCTTGTCCCCAAGCAACTGCAAGGATAGAACTGAAGAATCTCCACTCGAGGCATGGAATCTGGAATATAATGAGGAACATATCCCTCATGTGGATCCTCCATCCCCAAGCAATCATCCAAACAAAATGAGCCACCTCCCAACAAGGCAACTCCTGAAAAGCTCCTTCCACCTCAAGCTCTGGTAATGAAGGTGGGCTGAAAATATGAACTTGGCAAGCATCATAGCTTACCCCATGTTGTCCTTCTCTCCACTCATGACAAGTGTAGAGTGTATGTTGATCCTGGGCTGCAAAATTATTTCCCTCCAATGGCAAAGTGAAGAACAATCCTCCAAAGAAGGCTCCTCCAACAATGAAGAACAAGCTGGCCCAAAAAAATCCATCCATTAAGAATAGGACATGGTCATCATGGAACATCCTAATGAGAGGTTTGCTGAAGGTTTTACATGATGATACATGATGCAAAAAATTTCTCACAAGGATACAGCGCAGTCTCATCCACTACAACTTTCGAAAATTACATGGCAAGAAATATCCATGATTCATCACATCTACTAAAGGATAGTAAATGGATGAATGTAACAACAATAATACATGATCAAGCACTTGCCCATGGCTGTACAATGGATGAATATCAATCTTATGGCCCACCTCAAAAGAGAAAAAGTATTTGGCTATGGTGGCCATATCTCCTCTCATGCTCCCATTAGAACATGTAGTGCTGAAATTGTGAGAATTCTTCCCACTCAAGGACACATCCATCTCATGTGTCTCTCTCATAATCAAGCCTCCCATAAAAATTTGATATATATCAGCAAATGAAGACATGATCAGTAGCAAAAGGAAGAAAATGCTAAAGGTTAGAAGTGATGCAAGAGGGTACCAACAGCTTCCCCAGTAGTGACAGCGCAGTTTTGCAAGTTGCTGCTTGATAAAATTACATGGAAAAATGTTTCTTTTTACATGGTTAATCATGCATGTCTTTATATGATACATGCTATAGTGCAGCAAATGAACATACATGTGGTGATAAAACATTTTCCCAAGGCCACAAAAGAGATGGCTACCTCCATCATGTAGATTGACCCAATACAATTCATGGAGCAATTTGACAAGCTTGCCCTCTTGTGAAGAAATGCACTGCATAAGAATGGTAAGAGTGTGCAAATCAATGAATGTATAAACAAAATTCTCACCATATGCTGGAAGTAAGATGGTACATGGGTCCATAAATGAGTCCTCCATAGTGTTTTGGCATGCTATGAAGAAGAATGAACCATGTGCTGTAAGAAGATAATCCTCCTTATGCTTTAAAACCCAAGTCAAGAAGAATATGCCATATTGATAGATGTCTCTTTCATCATTACCTCCTCTTTGTTCAACAAGTGCAACAAATATGAAGTGATCCTGGGACCTATGGGTTATGGATCCACCATATCTTTGCTGGGCACACTTCATCCATAAGTCTTTACTCCAAGGCGACAACGCTGTGAGCTTATGCAAATAAGCTCCTGTCAATACACAACTATGTTCTTTGACATGCTCCTTGTCAAAGATTCTTCCAATAATGCTGCAACAGATGTGGAATACTTCCCAAGATGGAAGTGCTTCCCAATCATCATCAAAGACCAAGGAGATAGTGCCATCCCCTCCTCCTGCAACATCATACAAAGTGTGAGAGAAAATCTGCCCTTGCTCTCCCAAGCAAAGCAACAAAGTATTTTGCTGCCTCCTCATACTTCCATCATACAACTCATGTGATGAAGATACATCAATATCATTCATCCATTCTCTATGTTTCTTAATGATGCAAGTATCCTGCCGTCTTTTCTCCATCCTCCCACTCTTAGGAAGAGTGTTTGCCAGGTGATGGCCAAACTCCTTCAAGAGTAACCAGCGCAGCCAAGCCTCTTGCTGCCCAGTATCATAGATCTGCAAGTAGCCTCCTAGATCCTTTCTCATCAACCACATCCACTCAATCACTTGTGGATGCCTCCTTCTTCTCCTCATCCTGGTACTCCTCCCATGAGGACTACCATCCTCCCAAATCAAATTCCTGTCTTTGCACTTTATGGGATTTTGAAATGTAAGCTTCTCAAGGATCAATGAGACCCTATCAGGAATCAAATAGGTGGTAGGAAAAAACCTCCCATCATGATGTGTATGGCTCAAGGGATGTCCAACACAAGCATGAGAGATGTTATCCATCCTAAGATGTCCTCCATCTTCTATCTACTCTTGTGAGAAGGGAAGAAAAGCATTGTATTCCATGGTGTGTCAAAGTGCATTTCCAATGAGATCTCTCCTTGAGACCTCCCTTTCATCCATAGTCTTCCAAAACCAATGAGGTCTTGGATCTAAAAGTAGAAGTTCTTGTTTGAGCTGAGAAGAGCTCATTAAGAAAGTGTCATCTTGAAGGGAGAAAAGGTTTCTTACTCCAAGATGTCTACCATCAATCTGCAAGGCTTCAAACCCCAACCTCCAATGTGATGTACAATCCAATAATGGCTCATGAGAATGATGGTTTGATTCCTTCTTGAGTGTTTCCATGTTGCACAGCGCAGTTCAACCAAGCTGCTCTATAGTAGCAATGAGATTTGACTCTTAGTCATACAAAAGTAAATCTCCACATTGATCAAAAGAATTTGCTGCCACAATGGAATGTGGAAATATTTTCATACCTTGATGTGCATTTGGAAATTTTCGTAGGGCTGCAAGAGTCCCTTCCTCAAAAGTGTTGGTTGCCCCAACTGTTGATGCATGTGGCTGATCCTCCATGAGTGGGACAACGTTATCACAAGCCTCCTCAAGAAGTGATGTGATCTCTCCTTTCTTTGCTCTTTCCCCATCAAAGGTTTGGATCAACCCTTGAGTGAACTCTGCAAAAGTCTCCACCCTTGCATGGTTCAAGTGGCTGCACCACCAATCATAGGCTTCACCCTCCAAATGCAGCGCTGAGATTTCAACAGCTTCCTTCCATGCTACAAGATGTATTAGGAAAAATGCCTCCGACTTTCTCACCCAAGTTCTTGCATTAGATGACCCATCAAAGGTAGACAACAAAAATCTATTGCCTTTGATTTATTTTCTACTGCATGGCCTCTTCTCTTTCTTCAGCTGGATGAAATGAGGAAAATCTAGAGTCTCCCTTTAGGCTCTAGGTTGAGATCTATACTCAACAAGGTAATCACTGAGAATCTGATGGTCCAAATATCTTCCATGCTCAATATCTTCTTCTTGATGAGAATAGGAAGCGCATGGTACTTCCTCTTCTTTTTCTTCAATCTTCTTGACCTCCTCAAAGGTGGATGCATTCCCTCTGGATCTGAAAATAGATGAGAATAAACTCATCCTTTTCAATGTTCTGATCTTCTTGGGCTTAGACTCACAGGGATCAATGGATCCCTCATACATGGGAAAAGGTGACATCCCAGTGGTATGCTGCAACTTTGAACTTTGCATGCTAGATCCCCTATTGTTCTATTCACTTTCTTCTTGCCTGAGCTGACAGTAATCTTTGAAAGGCAAAGCTGCTCTGAAGTCTTCCCCCATGGACTGCCATTTGCGGAAATAATCTCCAAAGGGTATACGATCATGCTGCCTCCCTTTCTCACTCGATACTGGAGGTAAGAATGTAGGCATTGTGATCCCGGTTTCGTAGATAACTAGCTCCACAGGCTGAGCTAGAACTATGCTTTGATACCACTGTAATATCCCAAAAATGGATTTCTCAGCAAATCATGCCTGAAAAACGCATTTTTCAGGAATGTGTGCTTCAAATATCATAAAAAGTGTTTAGAAACACTCAGCAACCTATTCCAAATACTACAGCAACTTTTACTCAGCTTTTATGGGAAAAAAGGTGGAGAAAAGTGAGGATTTTGGCCCTAGAATGAGTGTATAAGAAAATCTGCATAAAATGACAGGTCAAGGTTCTGGAATATGTTAGAAACCCTTCAGAATTTTCTCTAGGAGTTGTGAGACAAGAAGATAAATATATAGCAAAGAATAATGTATAGTAGCAAGAGAGTGTACAAGTCTTGAGGAAACAACCTCTCAAGAAAAGCAATGCGAGCCTCAATAATACATGTACATGAAAATGAAAGAACGCTGCTATTTCTGCATAAACCCAGGCTGTGAGGAAGCAGTCTATGATAGAATACTACTCAAAAATGATGTCAATACATGGATATGGCAATATATGGCCCAAATACAATAGGGGAGAAAATCTCTAACCCTTAGAAACAGTAATACATCAATCCTCCAAGGGATTGGCTGAAATACACAAAATAGAAAAAATGCCGAAGTTGCTGGGCAGCTGCTGCAACTAAAATCTGGAACTCAATAGAGAAGGCTGAAGATGATGCACAAACTAAAGTAGACCTCCTCCAATGGATCTCCTAAGTGGAAGGCTGATCCTTACACTTGAGATCTTACCCTCAAATCAATCTGTAAAACCCCGCAGCAAATGCACTATAAAAATAACGCAGCTATTGGAGCAAACTTCGCAGTAGGGGCAAGAATATTTGTTGGCCTAATGCCAAGATCTGAAAATAAGCTCTCAAACCTCTAAACTGATCCTCCAAAGGCAAGAAAGACTCTCCCTCTAAAAAATAAGCAATGGAAGTGGTGTTGTGGAATCTCCACGGCAACACCCTACAACACAGTATTATGTTGTTGCAGCAATAACGCTGTCGTGGAGGATGATGCTTCGATCTCGAACCAAAATAATGATGGGACAACCTCACCTGAGCAGGCACTCGAAGTCCTCCAGGGCTGAGGGTGAGATCTCCGAACGGAGACACTAGGTGCACTAAACAGTGCTGCAGACTAGTTAAACAACCAGCATGCTCAAGAAGTCGAGATGACCAACTCAATATCATAAACATATGCATGAATGGCAATAGCTCTCATCCCCTCCATTATATAGCAATTGGAGACTCCTCATGGGCCCTTCCTCTAGAAGCTTCCCTTCCTCTAGAAGCTTCCCTCCTATGTAGTGCTTTCCAATTCATACCCTGCGCTAGTTAACTTGGTCAAACCTCTTTGCAAATATCTCCTTTCACACATGAGGGTGTGAAATCTGGTTCCATGGCTGATCCCTTTTCATACTAGAGGGATTTTATTTATGTTTTTATTATCTTTGGGCCTCCTTACCCAATTATTCATCTCCTAAATGAGTTTAGACAAAATTTAATGTTCCAATTTATTGAAGAAAAATTTGGAACATTACGACAGTGAACTTGTACGGTGGATTCAATCAGGATTCAGAAAGGTGCTTCAGTGTCTTAGTTTAGTGTTTAATGAGAAACCATACATGCCATTTGCAGGGGATCCATTCTTATTTTTATGCGCATGTATATTTGTTTCCAACTAATAATATAAATAAAGGGCTACATTTCTAGAGCCTATTTGTGTTCTTGTTCCTGTTGAAAGTTTACTTATCATAATATTAAAGTGTGCTAGATCTGAGATAATTTTTATCATTTGGGATCTTAAATTTGAATGTTAAATAGAGTATATATATGACCAAATAACAACTTTAACAATAAAAACTTATTTTTTTTAATACAAATAGTTAACATAGATCTTCAAATAGTTTATTTAAATCTCTTGTTGAAATATTTTTGAAAAGTATAAGATTTAAACATCTAATTCACATATTTTTTCACTTCTAATTACTTTACAACATATTCATTTTTCAATTATAGCTGGCATTATTTTTCTATTTAGAACATAATTTTATTTTAAAATGGCACAAATGCAAGGAGAAACTTACACATCGCCTCATATTGGGCTATAGAATGAGCCTCTCAACTCAATTAATGTTATGAGTCTAAAGAAATGGACTTTGAGAATGGGAGTTTTCATTCCTACTCAAGTTAGGAAGTATAGGGGGCCCTTCAAATATATGGAATGAAGGAATATTGCCCAACCTTCGAACATTGAATATAACTTAGTGTGAGTTATTGAGGAAATTGCCTTTAAGAATAGAGAAACTGTTTAATTTAAAAACAATTAAAGGAACCTTAGGTTGGTGGGAAAGCATCGTTCCGGAAAATTATGAAATTAAATTTCAACTTTCTCTCCTTTTTTCTTCTCGATATTCATGTTTTTATTTATTAATTGTATTGGGATGCTAATGTGTATTTTAAATTGTAATAGGAAATTTTTATATGTTTAATGTGGAGTTGATATATGGGTTCATTGTAAAGTTGACATGTAGTAATTAAAAAAAAAAGTGTTATCATAAATTTGATTTATTCATATTTTCTTATATTTTTTCTTTTCTTTTTTCTTCCAGCTTGGAAATGATATCGTATTGCTAAATATTGCTAAATAGATAACTACAGTGTTAATGTTTTATTTTTAATAATTTTTATCTTGATGTATTAGCATTGATGAAGTTAAGAAATAATAGTTTCATATTTGAATTTATTTATTTATTTTAAATTTGGAATGTTCTAAATGAAAAAATAATAATAATAAAATAAATGATAAAAAAAGTATGTGAAAATTGTATTTTTCTAACTTTTCATTAAAGTAATGAAATTAGTTTTTTTTAGTAAATAAAATTATAAATCCACTTTTTTTGTAAGCTTGGAAAATCCTTTTCATTCCATTTTCAAAAAAAGTAGGCGTTACATAAATAGCTTCCATTGTTTGCCCATTGGGAAACCAGGTTTGTTGGCTATCCGACCGCATTATAAGCCATCCAAAATTGAAAGAGTTTGAGAATGTCTAGTAGATCATTGTAAACCTGAATGTATTTATACTTCCTATTGACCATATCCCTATAATGGGAAAAACATACCAATGATACTATTCATCTATACATATCAAAATTAACTATCCCAACTAAACAACGAAACATACTAGTCATTTGAATACTTTATTAGTGTTGGATCTTTGGCATTGGATCTCGGCAGTTCAGTTTGAAGAATGCATGGAATGTCTCTCTCTATGCAGGCCAGTCAAATTTTTTTTGGTTGTATCTGGTGTTGAATAAGTTGAAATTCCTTGTGAATTTCCTGAATTTCTATTGTTGGCTCAACACTCCCTACAAGAGAAGAGGACATTGCATTTGTTAAGAGGGTCTTTGTCATCCAAAAGAGATATAATGTTTAATGATATTATGTTCCACGACCTCTGTTATGTCCAAAGTTTAGAATGATATTTTTCAATCCTTAAGATCCACTTCATGATTCTCAGCCTCTTGACCCGTTTCTTTCTCCCAATCCTCTATTATCTGTCGTGCTTGAGGGTGTGTGATGGTTTGATAGGCCTTATCAATATTTTTAATATGGTCCTGAGTCGTTCTTCCTCCTCTACCTCTGGTTGGCCTCATACGGGGTTGCTCTCTCCCATTTCCATTGTTTTTTCTATGGCCATGACTACCTCTAGCCCTTAAATGGTGGAGTGAGGTCAGTCGAGCCATATTATGAGACTAGAAATTAAGAGACCAAGAAATGCAAAGATAAGTTGAATTTTAAACATCCCCCGTCAACAAATGTTTCCCTATAGCAAACCAAAATACTGGTAGGCAGCTTTGAAGGGGGTGCCGCCAAACAATATGAAGGTGCGACCCCTTGAGAATATCTTATGTGAAGGTGATCTAGATCGATTGTTTCCAATATCACCGCCTTCCAGTCACTGAATCCTTGGATGGGATGACCTTAATTCCCCAGTCGACTTCCTAAGAACCTAACCACACACTCAGTGGGAAAACCATCTAACAAGTTTGCATGCCTACCCAAGTGTTGATACCTAGAAACGTTCTTTGCGTTCACCACCTTATGCAAGGGAGAGAATGAATGTGGTCAGTTCCATACCCACCAACCCTGACTGATTTTCAAGACCATGTCAGTGGCACGGATCCCACCATTTCTAGCATGTCGCCTCTCACTCCAATCGGGGATATAAATCCACATTTAAGGTATATATATATATATATATATATATATAGAGAGAGAGAGAGAGAGAGAGAATTTATATTTTAACTTTTTATTATATATAATATAATTTAATAGTATTAAAAAATATAATATGAATTTTGGTTAATAATAATTCTATTTTTTTCCATGGGAAACTCAATTGGCCTATGCCATCAAATATCACGTAAATTATGAGATTCAAGGTTCAAATTTCCCATGGATATTTACCTTTAAAAAAAAATTAATAATTTTATATTAATAAAATTTCACTTATTTATCATATTATTTATTTCCTCATTAATATTAACTCTTACAATACAATTTTTGATATATATTTTTACAATGTAATTAAATGTTTTATAAAGTTGCACTCATTTCCACGAAATCTATTTATAGTCATTTACGATTGATTACTATTAATTTGGTTGGAATGTACTCTTTAACAAATTTATCTCTATTTATACCACATGTTCATGTATATTCATTTTCATTAAAAAATTATATTTAAAAAATACATTTTAAATAATATATAGTTGAAAATAATTGGGAGGCCTTTACTAACAACCTCAGGTTAAAGTTCCGTATAATAAAGGATAATAAAGGCAAAAAGAATAAGACCAAGGTCATGGGACACATTTTCCAAGCTCAATGTTGGGAAAGCACTATAGTGGGCATCATCTGTGGGTTATTATGGCTAAGGAAATTGGAAAAGGAAAAGGGGAATTAATTGACATTTAATTATGAGAATAAAGTAAAATAGGAGAAAAGGGAAATGAAGAGACACAAATTTGCATGCTAAGGAAATTAGAGAAAAAATGAAGGAAAAGGAAAATCACTGATAATAAGACATTAGAGAAACAATTCACAACTTTTGATATGTTTGGGTTGGATCAGTTTGAGAGAGAAAGAGAGAGCTCCAAGAAGAGAAATCAAACAAGCAAAGGAAAGCAAAGGAAGACTGGATCAACACCTTAAACAAGAGGATTTTTCAGGTAAGAGGTTGCATGTGTGATTTCCTAGTTGAGTTGTGAATGCATGGTACATGAATTTGTGTATTTGGTTCATTTGTTGTCATTGGTATGGGTTTTTTTTTCTAGTTTGACAATGGTTTTAGCCTTTCCTTTCCATTTCCTGGATAGCCATGGTGTGTTGGGATTCATTATTGGTTAAGCTTTGGATTGTCAGAAGGTTTTGGATTCGGGTGAGGTGGTATCGGGAAAATTCCCAAGGGTTTGGTTGGAGGTGGTTTTATTTCAAAAGCCCTCGACAGGTGGGTTGAGACAAGAAAATTCTTCAATGGATGGTGAAGGAATTATGAGGCATCCAAGCTTGGGTTGGTTTTGTGATCTCGAGACTGTTTTAGGTGAGATCACAGTAGCATGAGGGTGGAGGTGATTTAACCTCCAGAGACCCTGGTTTTTTATGTCTTGGTTATCCCATGAGATCCCACATTCATTCTTATAATATGGCACATGGGTGATTGGCTACAAGAAAGAACTGGTTTAGCCCAATCTATGGCCGGACGGTGCGTGGAAGTCCTTGACTTGGTTGGATTTTTCATATGTAATTACTATCTATTCTCATAATGTGACTAATGAGCACATGTACTTGTTATTATGCTTATTATATGGCAATTTTTTCATGGTTCTTATTTTGGTTACATGCTGGTTACAGGCATGGTTTTATGATATGTTTTAGCTATGGCTCTTGTTCATGAATTGATATGCTAATGAATGGTTGATGAATGCATGGGATAGCGAGTGTTATTACATCTATTATGAGAGGGAATTTTACCTTCTTGTTGATTCTTAGATGAAGTCTAGACTCTTAAGATCATATATGCATTCATGACCTGTAGATTCTATGTTTGTTAGATGTTTGATGAAATTCCTATCATGGTTAGGCATGGTTATGTAAATTTATTGTTAAAGTTCCAAATGATTGACATTATTAGCATCTTATTTATTCTTATGGAAAGTTACAGGTAGTTATGGGTAATGGTCTGGAGACTATCCTAAAAAAAGTAGCTAAAATCCCAGAACCGCAGGCACAAAACTAGAGCTTTTGGGCCATAACCGCATGGAGGCAAGATTATGAGTGTGGTTATAAACTCATAACCACATGGATGTAGTGTTAAGGGTGCAGGTATGGATCTAGGTTAGTGAAAATGAGTCCCAAATCATATATTGGTCACTTGGGGTGGTTGTTTAGTTCGTGGGTGGTTTGTAGCTCCTGAGAAAGGTCAGAAAGGTTTCATTTTGTAGGCCCCACTTCCTTAATTGGAACTTGGAGTTAGGGTCATGTCACAGTACCACTCAGCTCATGTTAAACCTGGAGGGCTTGTGAAAGTGGGTAAATGTGGGAGGGGGCACTACATATTTTTATCATAGTTTTCAGGTTCAAACACTTGGATTGGATGGGCTAGATGCATGTTGTTATGAATGCATTGTCATGGCTATGGTTATTACGCATGAGACCATTTTATGCAATTATCATTATCATGCATGGTGTCGATATGTAGATATGATTATGTATGTACATGTATCGCGCTAATTTGGATTGATTTGTGCAAATGTGATAGCCTCCCATGAACGTCATTGAGGTATGATTTTGATTATTGTATCTATTTGGTTTATCCAACATGACATCTTTGCAGGAAGAAGAAGATCAAATATGATGAGAAAAATGGTGAATTAAATTTCACATGACTCTCCCTACAAATCAGTTGAGCATCAAGGAGATGAGTATTCTCCTGACATAGCAAATACATTGAGGAGCTTAAGAAAATATCAGAAGTTTCAAGGTAGACAATGATAGGTTGGATGCACAAAAAAGACTTGCAAGGGCTTATGAAAGGCATAAATAGGTTAATGTCATGATTCTACAGAGTCTTTCTATGTTTTAGAAGCAAGGGCAGATGGGGATCAGTTATGGAGATATGCAGGAGAAGACAAATGTGGTACATTATAGCAAGTATCGATAGGACATAGGTTGGATAGAGAGGACACAACCAGAGGTGGAAGCTCATTAGACACACCTAACAAGAGGACTGGTATGTATGAGTTTTATTATAGTTCTTCTTCCATGAGACATCATAATCATCACCTCCATCATCCTTATAGGAGGAGTGATTATTTTCCATAGGAGTTCAAGAAATTCAAGCCTCCTACATTTTTTTAAGAGATGAAGAAGTGAGAAAATGTAGAATAATTTTTTCTTGGGATGAAGAATCTCTTTAGATTACATGAATATTCAGAGAAAATGAAAGGCAAAATATCCTCGTTCATTCTTAAAGGGAAAGCATACATCTAGTGGGAAGATGTGAAGAATTTTAGGGCCATTCGAGAAGAGGAGTTGGCTTGGGATGAGTTTGAGAGTCTCTTCAAGAAGAAGTACCTATCTGAGAGGTACTGTGATGATAGAGCTAAGGAGATTTATGAGTTGTAGATGGGTTCTATGATAGATTATGAGTACACTAGTAGATTCCTGGAGTTGTTGAGGTATGTGCCTTACTTCAAGGATGAGAAAGAAAAGATTCAAAGGTTCATAAGTGGGTTTTCAACAACATTCATAGATCAGATTAGGTTTTATGAGCCTCAGTCTTTGGAGGAAGCCATCATGAAATTGAAGCATTTTTATGAGCAGTTGAAGCACAAGGTTGAGCCTAAGCGTGATTTGAAGGGGAATGAGAAATCTAAAGGGAAGTGGACATCGAAGCAGCCAAGACCTAAAGATGCAGGTGAGAAAGAAAATGTGGCTTCTCACAAGAATTTTAATGCAACTGAGAAGGGACATGGGCCTCAGCCCGGAGAGTAGCATAATAGAGGTATTGGTAGAGAGTCGTTGCAGTCTTGGATTTGTGGAAAAGACCATCAAAAGTCAGATTGTCCATTGTACCAGAGTAGTAGGCCTAAGATTTGTAGTGCTCAATGTGCACAAACAATTATAGAAATTGGTCATAGTATTCCTTGGATTTATGCAGCAATGGACAGCATGCAGGTTAATCATTAGGAATCCATTATTGAGATGGAAGGTAAGCTTCATGATCAAGTTGTTTCTATTTTGATTGATCCTGGATCTAACTATAGTTATATCATTCCTGACCTAGTGGATAAGTGTTGCTTGAGAAGAGAAGTGCATGCGAAATATTTTTTAGTATAGTTGGCTACAGGGACTAAGAAAAGAGTTCAACATTGGGTGAGAGCTTCTTCATTTGATTTGAATGATATGCCTACATTAGCACATCTAAATGTGATTCCTTTGGGTTCATACAATATGATTTTGGGCATGGAATGGCTATTTATTCGCAAAAATAAAGTGTATTCTTATGACAAGGCCATTGAGTTCCTAGATGATGATGGAGAAAGGAGAATCTTGTAGGGAAAGAAGAAGCCTACATCAGTGAGAATGGTTACAACCATGCAAGCTAAATGCAGTTGCAGGAAGGGGTGTGTGTTTTTTGTAGTGCATATTTCTAGTGAAAAAGGTAAGGATGTTGAGGATGTGGAAGTCCTCAATAGGTACCTTATCTTACAATAGTTTTAGGATGTATTTCATGTAGATATTTCAGAGTTATCGCCTCATAGGGAAGTGGATTACTCTATTAAGTGTGTACCAGGAGCAACACCAGCATCAAAGGCACCTTACAATATGAGCACTCTAGAGTTAGTGGAACTAAAGTTGTAGCTTAAGGAAATTCTTGATAAAATATAAAGAAGGCTAAGTGTGTCATCTTGGGGTGCACCAATATTGTTTGTAAAGAATGAGGATGGTACTCTCATATTATGAATTGTTTATAGGTAGCTGAACAAGATGACCATCAAGAACATGCATCTTTTGTTGAGGATTGATGACTTGTTTGATCAATTAAATGGATCAACATTGTTCTCAAATATTAATCTGATATCAGGATATCATCATGTGCACATTAAAGAAGGAAACATCTACAAGGCCGAAATCTGCACGAGGTATGGAATTAGGAGTTTTTAGTCGTTTTGTTTGGTCTTACTAATGCTCCAACCACTTTCATTTGTTTGATGAACAATGTGTTTTGTTCCTTACTTGGACAAGTTTGTGATAGTGTTCATTGATGATATACTGATATACTCAAAGAATGATGAGGAGCATGCATAACAACTCGTAGTAGTATTGAGATTGTTGAGAGAACATAAATTGTATGCCAAGCTTAGCAAGTGAAGTTTCTTTTAGACTAAAGTTCATTACTTGGGATATGTCATTTCCAAGGAATGGATTGTAGTGGACCCAGACAATATTAGAGCTATCATGAGGTGGACAACTCCTAGGAATGCGGATAAGGTCAGATCATTCATGCAGTTAGCAGGTTATTATAGAAGTTTCATCAAGAAATTATGAAGTATTTCCTATCCTATTACATCATTGTAGAAAGGAAAGGAGCTTGAATGGACAGAGGAGTGTGCAACTAATTTTGAGAAGTTGAAGTAGTTGTTTACAAATTCTCTGGTATTGAAGATTTCATGTCCAGATAAAGAATTTGTGGTTTATACAGATGCTTGCAAGAAAGGACTTGGTTGGTTTTTGATGCAGGAAGGACAGGTGGTATGCTATGAGTCAAGGAAGTTGAATGAGAATGAATAGAACTATGTGACTCATGATCTCGAGTTTGTAGCTATTATTCATGCCTTGAATATGTGAAGGCATTATATTCTTAGCGGGAGGTTTATTTTGATGAGTGACCATAGTGGACTGAGGTATCTATTTAGCCAACCTAATATGAATTCCAGGCAAGATATATGGTTGGATACCCTAAGTGAATTTGACTTTGAAATCAAGTACATCAAGGGCAAGGAGAACATGGTTGCAAATGCTCTCAGTAGGAGAATGTAGGTAAATCATATTGCAATTGTGAGTTCTTATGCGACAGATTTGCAGGAGCATATCTTATAGGTAGGGTAGTAGGATGAAAGGTACTAGCAACTGAAGCAGAGATTACATCAACATGGTGAAGGTGATAGGGATGAGGAGTATCACCTCATGACAAGTGGCTTGGTGAGATTCAGGAACAAGATTTATGTATCGGGTGATAGTGAGTTGAAGAAGCTTATCTTGAGGGAGTTTCAGGCAAGCCATATTCAGGTCACCCAGGATACCAAAAGACATTGACAATAGTCAAGAATTTCTATCATTGGCTGAATCTAAAGAAATAATTCACTAAGTTTGTGGCTAGATGCTTGGACTGTAAGCAAGTAGAAACAGAGTGTAAGCACCCAACTAGTTTGTTACAAGTGATTTTGATTCCAGAGTGAAAATGGAAGGTCATTTCCATGGATTTCATCAAAATTTTGTTGAGGAAATCGAGGAAAAATGATTCCATCATGGTTGTGGTTGATAGGTCAGCAAGGTATCTCACTTCATTGCAGTGAAGTCTAAGAATTCAACTAGTGAGGTAGCTCATGTGTTCATCAAGGAAATAATGAGGTTGCATTGTGTTCCTAAGAAAATCATATCAGACAGAGATTCCAAGTTCACTTTCAAGTTTTGGAAGGAGTTGCTTGCATGCTTGGAGATAGAGTTGGATTTCAGTACAACTTATCATTCATAGAAAAATGGGAATATAGAGAGGGTCAATAAGATTCTTGAGGATATGTTGAGGATTTATGTCATGCATTAGCAAAGGAAGTGGGGGGAGTATCTTCCATTCGTGGAGTGTGCTTATAATAACATGTATCAGGGATCCTTGAGGATGATTCCATTTGAGGCTCTCTATGGGTGGAGTAGTAATACTTCCATCAGCTGGAGTGATCTAGTGAAAAGGGTGTTGATTAGAGAAGACATGTTGGTTGGGATGGAGCAAGAGATGCAGGTTATTAAATGGAATATGAAGGAAGAACATGAAAAACATAAGAGTTATGCAGATTAACACAGAGCATTTAGGGAGTTTCAGGTTGGAGAGCATGTGTATTTATGCATCAAGCCTAAGAGGAGCTCCTTGAGGATTGGGTCATGTGCCAAGCTAACACCTCGGTATTCTTATTTTTGTGCCCATGTAGCCCCCATATTGTTATTTTTGTGCCCCATAGAAGCCCATTATTATTATTGTTGTGCCCTTACATTATTACTGTTATGTAGGCTCTGATTATATTGTGACCCCTTAAACTCCTATATATACAAAGGAGGTATTGTCATTTGTATCATCAAATAATTTTTCATTTATGTAATGTAAAGGAGTTTTCCCCCTCGAAGAGGATAATTTTGAAGTCACTGATCTATATTTTCTTCTATTTTGTGAGCCGATTGCATAACAGAAAGGAAAGCTTTCATAGTTGATAGGCTAGGTATAACTGAAACCCCTGAACTTGAAATTCATCTGTGGATACAAACCCTCTCGAGGATCCAATTTAGCCAATCTCCTGGCTAATTTCCTTATTCTTGACAATTTAAAGGACATATTTTCTTCTAGGAATTCCCCCAATTTGTTGCCAATTAAATAGAAAACATCAAGAGTCCACATCTGGGGGGAAGACCTAAAAGTTTAACCTAGACTGACAACACCACCATATGTTATGATCACACATAAAACAGAGGGTTCCATCTTTTCAACAGAATTGAGATTGAATCAATGCTCTATTTCATACCCAAATCTTAGGAAGTCGCTTTTGCTTACTCAAACTAGAGCATGAACCATCCCCTCATAATTAGAACCACACCAAACATTTGAGCCAACGAATCCCATCATGTCTTATCCACCCATTTGCTTGATTGTTTTGCTTTGAAGGAGAAACCAATCACCCTTCCTACCAAAACATGTTCCATTATTTCCATTGTTGTGTCAAACTAAATTTCTTCACCAAAAACCAAATTCCTTTAATCATTTTTCGGGCGACTACTCTTTCCTTTTTCATTTTCAACCTTTCCTTAGAGAGTTCCTCTTCATCGGTGCCAAATGCCTTATCTATCAATTGAATGTCTAGAGGATCCTTCACCTGAGTGGCAGTTAGTGTTTCAACTTCATATAGGGAACCAACCAGTTCTTCCAAAAATAAAAGACCTATCAAAGATGTTATTGTAGACTCCTGAAAGAATGGATTGACTAAACCAGCCTTGGAAACCACATTGGCCCTTTCTAAGCTGGCTGAAGAGACAACTCTTAATGAATCAAAAGAAAACTCCCTTTCATTGGGGCATACTTAACCTCCCTTCCAACCAATGAAAGAGCCCATAGATTGGTAATACCTTAGGGTTTCTTGAAACCATAGTGGGATTCCTCTTTCTCTTGTTGAAGTTCTTTCAACATTGATGCCCACAAAAATGAAGTCATGACTCCCTCTTGAGGTGAAGATACCACTCCTTGAGGGAAACCCTAAAAGTGGTTAATAATGTCACTAGGGCTTGGCAGGAGATTTCCGCCCACTAATTTTATGGAAGAACAAAAATGGTTTAACCCAATAAACCCCACTGCCCCATAACTAAGAAAAACATCACCAATCCCTTCATTTGGCGAATACTAGACAATATCTAATTGTAGAAATTCAGAGACCTTTGGTGTAGCTAAAACTGTTCCATTTATCGATGACACAACTGATTGTCCTAGGTTCAAGATCTGATAAAATAAACCCCCTTTCAGAGTTTCTACTGTATCCCAAGGTCCCAGAGACCCAACATCCACCTATCACCCTTCTAGGAGGCCATAAACCCCGTCCAAATTCAATGGCACTGATGTATCAACCAAATCTTTCTATAGTGAGATAGGTGGAGGAAAAAAATTACTAAATTCTACCGAGTGGGCTCAAGACCCCAAACAACGAATATATCTTGAGGATCCGACTCTAAATCCATCTTCCCATCCATAGTTACAACAATAAAAACATTCAAAATTACTGTTTAATCCACACTTAACATTGTAAAACCCTACCGTTGTTAACCAGAACCACCTCCAAACTACGAAGAGTGAAAATGCTCCGGATTTATGCAGGAACACAATGAAATATAGAAATACACATAAAAGTAGAGATGCAACAGAAATAAAACTTCATTTCATTAATAACAAATAACTGAAATATGTTTACATACATAATGAAAATAAACTAGCTAGGCCGATGGTAGCTTATCTATGAGAAGAGATGTGGCGGCTACAGGCTTCTGAACTGTGTTACAATGAGGCTCGAGGGCCTATTTATTATTGAGAAACAAAGGAAAACCCTAAACATCCAAAAACCTAACCCTAGGAGATGAAGAGCCAAA
The DNA here is from genome assembly GCA_034641835.2 of Pinus albicaulis. NCBI lineage: Eukaryota > Viridiplantae > Streptophyta > Pinopsida > Pinales > Pinaceae > Pinus > Pinus albicaulis. The sequence continues at coordinate 437,437,502 of CM076571.1, read as the reverse complement.
ACTATGGGCCCCGTTTGGCTAAATTGGTACATCAATCTTCCCAGGGACGTAACTTTGGCATACGATCTCTATTTGACGCACACAATACCTCGTTAGAAAGATCTATTTAAGGATTAGAACTTTTGATGTGAGCAACATCGAACGAACCTCCACATTTCTCCTGGTTTTTCCAAAAAATGTCGTTTAAGGCCTCAAAACGGCTCTGAAAGTTCCAAACCCAAAAAACTGCAAAAAATAGTAAATTGTGCTACAATTAAGGAAACTGAAAAAAAAAAAAAAACTGAAAGAAAAAATGGTGGGGCCCCAAGTGGAATAGGCAGGGGCCACCAATATCCACCTGAATTAGAAAAGGAATGTGATAACGGGGGATAAAGTAGGCGTGAGGAAACCCAATAGCTAGAGATTCATGCACTTACCTATGTCTCTGACATGTCTGACAACTTGACACATCCTGAGACCTATTTCCATCACTAGGAACCACCTTAATAATTTTATTTTATTTTGATCTAGTTTAAATGTTTACAAGACATTACATTATATTACATCTCTAACATAGTGGCTTGGAGAGTGCCTCTCAGCACAATTACATTTTACATTTATATGTTTTTTAATTTGAAAATTAATTAAAACATATGAAGTCAACATTTTTTTCTATATATATTTTTCTCGGCATTTAGAAAATGTTGACTTACTTACATTATGCATACACATATTCCCTATACGTGGTTGTGGAGTGCCTCTTGACACAATTAACATTGTGAGTTGTTTATCAAATTCTTTTAATATTACAATACATATTGTGAGTTGTCCATCACCATCAGTAAGTAGAATTGATGTTATTCATCTACATTAAAAGTACAATTTTGGGTTGCTCATCACCATTGTGAGTTGTTATGAGTTGTCTATAAGGTACAATTGTGAGTTGTCCATCACCATATAAAGGCATGATGATCTCAATAAAAATGGGAGAGTCCAATAATTACTGCTTTATTTTATTTCTTTCTTTTTCATTTTTTCATCTCCAAATTATAGAACGGATTTGAAATGTGAATGTGTGTATATAATTATACAATTAATTTTGGTTGTTATTGAATTTAGAATGTAAATATGTAAGAGTATTTTTATAATTTAATTGATTTAAATAGTTGGTAATTTAAATGATATTAGGGCATTCTCTTGTTATACCATATACTATGTACAATCGATTGAGTAAAATATATTATGCGTCCAAGAATATTTGTACAAAGGAAATGACGGCTTGGTAATAAGCATGGGTTGCTTTTGCGATACATTGTAGAAGTTTAAAAGAAAGACAATACATTTCTTGTAACTTCAAATTGTATCTTATTTAATCAATCATGGCTTGTTTTCATCAAATCCATTATACTTCAAATATTGTTAAAATAGTCATGGATCCCAAGCTTATATACACTAAGGTGTCATTGACAGGCATGTATTTGTGGAAAGCACTCATGGTCATGTGTCACTACTCTTTTGCCCTACAATGTTCTAGATATCCTCAACGCATGTTGCTTAATTACTTATATGCCTTAAAGGCAACCATCTTTTGGTCTTGTTGTAAACAATTGTAGTTCTAGAAGCTAAGAGTATTTCCTCAACCTTGTGAATCATCATAATCATAAAATAAAACAATGTCACTACTAGGTACGTGATGTAAAAATGAATTAGAATTTTTTAAATCCTTTGAAGTCTCTATAAGGTTTATCATTATGAAGATGTTTTCATTACCATGATTCTAAACTTATCTTCATTTATTTCTTTGTATTTTTTAACTCATATATGAAACTATTTTGGTTATCAATTTTGATACATCTATCTTTAAATTTGTAGTAAATATTTTGAATAAAATTATTAACATCACAACTACACAAACTTGTATAGGAAGGTGTAAAATATAAAAGTAAAAATAAAATATGAAAAAAATTTAAGTAAAACACAATGTAGAGAAATATGTTTAATTAAGTACATTTAAAAAAAAATTAAGTGCTTAAATAAAAGTAAATGAAATAATTTTTCCTTTAATCTTGTAAACTCTCTGTAACTTTTTGTAAAGTTTAAAAGAGAATATGATCAAAACCCTAAAGACCAAGTGACTTGATTCAAATGAGAATATGATACATTTTACCATTTTTAAAATTTTAAAACTACATTGAATTGATAAGGAATTTAATCAATTCCTACTTGATACAATTTAACATTTTTAAAATTTTAAAACTACATTGAATTGATAGGAAATTTAATCAAATCCCACTTAATCATTTCATATTAAAAATTATTTATAAATTATCAGGTCTAAAAAACTTTTATAAAGCAGTAAAAAAATGATAATAGTAATTATAATGACAAACTTGATACAAAATTTCAATAAATATTGTTACTAATAAATCATTTTTATACATATTTAATTCAAACATGGAAAAATAAAATAATGATTTTTTACATATCCACTCACTAATTCATCATCTTTTAATATTTTTATCTTTCAAATATTAAATTTAACTCTTAATATTTTCATTCTTCAACCATAATATTTTAGCAATCCTCAACTCACCACTAATTTGAGTCACCTTATTACCTTATCCTACCTATCTTTACAATTCATTTCCATATTTTATACACATATTTTAACTTTTTCTCAATCTGAAAATAGCTTTTGGATAATCTTATCAAAATCTACCGTAATATATGTAGTGGTCTCTACACACCCTTCCCTTTCTCATCTAATTCAAAAACGACACCCAACTCTCTTTCACCGAAAAGTATGAAGGGGCTACAGCGTACCACTAAATTTTATTCTGTGGGCTTCGATTACGTTTGCAACTCTATCAACGGAGGTACAATAATTGTGGGATGCCCTTCCTATAACAACTGATACTTTATTGACTCAACTCGTGAATAAATAGAAAAATGTAGAATCATGGTTGGAAATTAAGGTCGATTAAATAGAAACATGTAGAATTATGGTTGGAAATTAAGGTCGAAGTGGTACAATAATGGTTACCTACTTTTATTATTATGTTTTGGAAATTAAAGATCGAAGCAGTATAATAATGTATACCGACTTTTATTATTATGCTTTCTTTTTTTTAATTGATGGAGTAGTTTAGTTATTCTAATTTTTAGATTTATATTTGATTAAAATGAATTAAATCACAATAAAATAAGATAGCCATAGAACAAAGTTATTCCTTGACCAGGTCATAACTTTGCTTCACACCCTTCAGTTCTTTTTCAGCCTTTTGCTTCGTTCCAGTTCCAGTGATTCCCTTTGCTATCAGCTATGGAAGGTACAGCAGGAAATTTCATTGGGGGAGTGGCGACCAACGTCACAGGAAACATTTTTTCTGAGATTTTCTGAAAGTTAGAGGATATTAAGAGGTTGAAGAGAAACTGCGAAATTCTGGAAATCGACTTTAGCACTGTGTAGGCCATGTTGAATAATATTTGCAACCAGTTTGAAGACCAGTAGAAGAGGCTGGAGGAGCCATTGAAAAAATCGTTAAAAAAGATGGAGAAAGCCCTTCGAAAGGCTGAAGATCTGATCAATCGGGCCAATCGACAGAGAGAGAGAGCGTGGTATGAGCGTTGGTGTTGCCTCCTCTGGAACTTCAACCTCCCCACGCAAGTTAGAGCTTGGAAGGTTACATATGATGCCCTCATTCAAGAGCTTAGTACCGTCTGCTCAATAAATGCCATGACTCGGGAGATTGTGTCTGCTGCAGCACCTCGGGCAGAGCTGCTGCTTCAACCTGTGCCAGACTCCGGTTTCAAAGGGTCAGGCATTCGAACTGCTCAGGATAAGCTGCAGACATGGCTCACCGACCCTCATTGCCAATCTCGCGTGATTGGCGTGTACGGCATGGGGGGAGTTGGCAAGACCTCGTTGCTGAAAGTCATCTACAACACCTACAAGCAGCAGGTCAGTGGTATCTTTAATATCGTTATTTGGTTTACTGTTTCTCAGGACTTTCAGATTAAGGACTTGCAGACTTCCATTTCTAAGGCACTGAATTTAAAACTGGAGGAAACTTCTACTATTGAAGACAGGAAGATGAGTTTGTATGCTTCTCTCAGAAAGAGTAACAAGAAATTTCTTATCGTATTGGACGACGTCTGGCGTCCAATCGATTTGATAAATGTAGTGGGCATTGGATTTGGCAATGATAATCCGAGCAAAATCTTAATTTCCAGTCGGAAGAAAGACGTGATAGAAAATATGGGGTCGATTGAGTACTCCGTGAAGATTGGAACCTTGACCCCAGAGGAAGGTTGGGAGTTATTTGAAAGTGGAGCTTTTACAGATGGGGATGTTACTAAGAGTAACATAGAGGAGGGTATAGCCAGAGAGATTGCCCAGGAGTGCAGAGGTCTGCCATTGGCAATAATTGTAATAGCTGCAGCGATGAAACCCAGAAAGACGAATGTTGAGTGGAGTCGTGCTTTGGAGATGATGAAAAATGCAGATCCCTACTTTCCAATCACTCACGAGACTATTGATGCAGAGCTGTATACAAAATTAAAATGGAGTTATAATGATTTGCCAGATCCTAATTTAAAGATTTGTTTTCTGTGCTGTGCCGTCTTTCCTGAGGACTACCACATTCCTGTAGAGAGTCTCGTGCAAATGTGGCGCGCTGAAGGGTTGATCACTCCTGGAGGGACAACTTACTTTATGGATATTGGGCGTCAATACATAGATGTACTGGTAAGCAGGGGTTTGGTCGAACATTATAAAGATACTGAGACCGAGCATTTAAAGGTTCATGATGTTCTGCGCGATATGGCAATATTCATCGGCCGAAAGGAGCAGAACTGGTTCTTCTCAGCAGGTCCACATCTACAGAATTTCCCTAGTGAAGAAGAGACTAGGGATTGCAAAAGAATATCAATTTTTGGGAGTGATGTTCATGCTCTACCAATGGATTTCAAATGCCCAAATCTTGTGAGTTTGTGGTTAATGGAGAACCAAAGGTTGTCAGAGGTTCCCGAAGGATTTCTTTTAAACCTGACGTGTCTCAGGGTTCTTGAACTGTCAAAGAGTAAAATTAGTTCGCTGCCATCATCAGTGGGGCAACTTGGTCAGCTTGAGTTTCTTAGCTTGCAAAGCTGCTACAACTTGAAGGATTTGCCTGATAGCATATACAAATTGTCTCGTCTTCAAACTTTGAATCTTGCATTTTGTGGCCAACTGCAGTCATTGCCGAGTGGAATAGGAAAGCTTAGATATCTGAAGCATCTCCAATTACAAGAGTGTAAAGAGTTAGAGACAATTCCAGATGGTATTTTTCAACTCACTTCATTGAACACATTGTGCCTGCCATTGAAACGGAGGTGTACCGTTAGAGCAGAAGATCTAAAAAAATTCTCAAATCTGGTGGAGCTACGGGCAATGGTAAAGGCAGAAATTGAAGTAGGCAGACTGGGTCCCTGGTCGGACATGAGGATGCTGGAATTAAGATACAACCATAAAGATGATGATGTCGATGTCGCAGTGGATGTTCTTCCTGAGAGCATGAAGCACATGAAGAAGTTGGAGGAATTATGGCTACATGATTATCAAGGCTTATGTTTTACCGAATTGTGTTTGAGATTTCGAAACTTTAAGGCCTTAGTTTGGACAGTATGCAAGTAGGGAGTTTCCGGCCATGGAGATTGGGAGTGCAGATGCTAGCTTTTTCTTTTAGAGGATGAGTTTGTATGGCCTGTAAAGTTAGAGAGTCTTGCAGGACCATCTACTGTGTGCAATGAAAGAGCAATGCCCAATCTTCAACACTTGGGCATATTTAATTGCCGATTGCTCTGACGCTGCTATCTACAACCGAAATTCCTGCCGAATTTAACAGAAATTAATATATATGATTGTGGACAGTCAAGAATTGGACTTTGGAAGTGAGTTTTCCAATGCTGAGGATTTTGACATTGGACTTCCTACGCATGTTACAGAGTATGGGGGGAGCCTTCAAATATGGAATGAAGGAACGTTGCCCAGCCTTCGAAAATTGGTTGGCTATATAGAGAGTGTCTGTTATTGAGGAAATTGCCATTAGGAATAGAGAAACTATCTAATTTAAAAACAATTGGAGTACCCTTAGATTGGTGGGAAAGCATCGTTTGGGAAAATGATGAAATTAAAGTTCAACTTTCTCGCCTTTTTTCTCCATATTAATGCATTTTTATTTATTAATTGTATTGGGCTGCTAATGTGTATTTTAATTTTAATATAAAAAATAGTGGGAAATTTTATATTTTTAATGTGGTGTTTATATATGGGTTGAATATAAAGTTGACATGCAGTGATAAAAAATATGTGTTATTACTAAATTGTTGCTATATTTCATGATTAACATAGTAATTTGATCATATTATTTTATTTCTTTATATTTTTGATTAAATTTATAGCAATTTTGATTTTCTTTTTCAGCAAAATTCAGCGTTGTCTTTTCACTATGTAATTAAAAGATATTATCACCAAATGAAGTTGTGAGCCCATGTATTTGTTATTATGTTGATTATATGAAGAAAATTTGTCATTGGTTAGAAGCATGATTTAAGATATGTTTTAACTTTGGCTTTTGTTTCTAGGTGATATGCTCTAATGAATGGTTAATAAAATATATAAGCTAACAAGTGTTATTGCAACTATTATGAGAGTGCACTAGACCTTCTTGGTAATTCTCAAATGAACTTCAGACTCTTAAGATGAGATATGCATTCATGACCTGTAGCTTCTATTTTTTTCATATGTTTGATGAAATGCATGTCATGGTTAGGCATGGTTAGGTCAAGTTCTTGTTCAAATTTTGAATGATTATCATTGTAGGAATTTTATTTATGCTTGTAGAAAGTTAAGTAGTTATGGGCAGTGGTTTGGAGACTAGCCTAAAAAAAATTGGCTCAAATCCCAAAATCACTAGCACAAAACTAGAGCTTTTGGGTGATAATTGTATTGAGGCATGCTAGTGAGTGCGGTTATAGCTTCATAATGACATGGATGTAATGTCAAGGGTGTAGTTATGGGTCTAGGTAAGTGAAAAAGAGTTCCAACTCAGTGAAAATTCTTGATTACATTAAAATCCTTTTCAATTTCCGAATGTCAAATCTTGATGAAGGAATCACTGACCTCGGTTTCCAATTGTGTGCCACGAGATATACTACAAGTGATTGGTCCTAGATACTGGATAGATATCAGTGTAGAATAAAAGCATGGTCAAGCAAGTGGCTATCAAAGGGAGGTCATTTGGTCTTAACTCAAGCAGTATTTCAACAATATACAGTAGATTGGGCACATTTATATAGTATTCCAAAGAAGATTATCAACAGTATTCAAATTTATACGGCAGAATTTATATGGAATGGTGGTCTAGGAAAAGGATCTTATCACTTGGAAAAATGGGATATGATAGCAAGGCCTAAGGAATTAGGGGGTTGGGGGGTTATCGAATTGGAAACCTTTGGAAAGGCCCTCATGATGAAGTCATTGTGGAGATGCCTACACACTCTCTGGGCCTTTGGAAGGACATAATGGACTTCAAATATTTCAAAAACAAATCAGTGGAAGATTTATTTATGGAAGAAAATCCATAGCAGCGAAAATGATCACCGACATGGACAAGATTCATTAAAATATGGCCTCAATTTAAAGAAAACCTGCGATGGAAAATTGGAAATGGGGGTCTTATCCAAATTGGTCATACAAGATTAGGGGGTCTTCAACAAACTACTAATATCAGTTGGGAGTTGTTATCTTTCCTACACAGGAAAGGTATTTTCTTGTTTAGTCAAATTTTGGATTGGCAAGAGGAAATTCCCAAATGGCATTCGGCAAGAGAACTAGGATTATTAGACTCACTCGTTGAGATTGGAATAAATACTATGAGAGTTTAATAAGCATGGGTTTAACTAGAAATAGTCAGGGGGATCAAGTTAAGTGGGGAGGAAAACTCAACAAAGGTCAAATTGTTATCAAAGAGAAATCTAGAGACATGATGAAAGAACTGGTGGGCTTAGAACATCCCAGTTAGATCAAGGAAATGTGGAAACTAAAAGTTAAAAAAAAATTGATTATATTCTACTGGTTGGTATGGAAGGACAAAACCCCAATGGATAAGCTGCAGACATGGCTCACCGACCCTCATTGCCAATCTCGCGTGATTGGCGTGTACGGCATGGGGGGAGTTGGCAAGACCTCGTTGCTGAAAGTCATCTACAACACCTACAAGCAGCAGGTCAGTGGTATCTTTAATATCGTTATTTGGTTTACTGTTTCTCAGGACTTTCAGATTAAGGACTTGCAGACTTCCATTTCTAAGGCACTGAATTTAAAACTGGAGGAAACTTCTACTATTGAAGACAGGAAGATGAGTTTGTATGCTTCTCTCAGAAAGAGTAACAAGAAATTTCTTATCGTATTGGACGACGTCTGGCGTCCAATCGATTTGATAAATGTAGTGGGCATTGGATTTGGCAATGATAATCCGAGCAAAATCTTAATTTCCAGTCGGAAGAAAGACGTGATAGAAAATATGGGGTCGATTGAGTACTCCGTGAAGATTGGAACCTTGACCCCAGAGGAAGGTTGGGAGTTATTTGAAAGTGGAGCTTTTACAGATGGGGATGTTACTAAGAGTAACATAGAGGAGGGTATAGCCAGAGAGATTGCCCAGGAGTGCAGAGGTCTGCCATTGGCAATAATTGTAATAGCTGCAGCGATGAAACCCAGAAAGACGAATGTTGAGTGGAGTCGTGCTTTGGAGATGATGAAAAATGCAGATCCCTACTTTCCAATCACTCACGAGACTATTGATGCAGAGCTGTATACAAAATTAAAATGGAGTTATAATGATTTGCCAGATCCTAATTTAAAGATTTGTTTTCTGTGCTGTGCCGTCTTTCCTGAGGACTACCACATTCCTGTAGAGAGTCTCGTGCAAATGTGGCGCGCTGAAGGGTTGATCACTCCTGGAGGGACAACTTACTTTATGGATATTGGGCGTCAATACATAGATGTACTGGTAAGCAGGGGTTTGGTCGAACATTATAAAGATACTGAGACCGAGCATTTAAAGGTTCATGATGTTCTGCGCGATATGGCAATATTCATCGGCCGAAAGGAGCAGAACTGGTTCTTCTCAGCAGGTCCACATCTACAGAATTTCCCTAGTGAAGAAGAGACTAGGGATTGCAAAAGAATATCAATTTTTGGGAGTGATGTTCATGCTCTACCAATGGATTTCAAATGCCCAAATCTTGTGAGTTTGTGGTTAATGGAGAACCAAAGGTTGTCAGAGGTTCCCGAAGGATTTCTTTTAAACCTGACGTGTCTCAGGGTTCTTGAACTGTCAAAGAGTAAAATTAGTTCGCTGCCATCATCAGTGGGGCAACTTGGTCAGCTTGAGTTTCTTAGCTTGCAAAGCTGCTACAACTTGAAGGATTTGCCTGATAGCATATACAAATTGTCTCGTCTTCAAACTTTGAATCTTGCATTTTGTGGCCAACTGCAGTCATTGCCGAGTGGAATAGGAAAGCTTAGATATCTGAAGCATCTCCAATTACAAGAGTGTAAAGAGTTAGAGACAATTCCAGATGGTATTTTTCAACTCACTTCATTGAACACATTGTGCCTGCCATTGAAACGGAGGTGTACCGTTAGAGCAGAAGATCTAAAAAAATTCTCAAATCTGGTGGAGCTACGGGCAATGGTAAAGGCAGAAATTGAAGTAGGCAGACTGGGTCCCTGGTCGGACATGAGGATGCTGGAATTAAGATACAACCATAAAGATGATGATGTCGATGTCGCAGTGGATGTTCTTCCTGAGAGCATGAAGCACATGAAGAAGTTGGAGGAATTATGGCTACATGATTATCAAGGCTTGTCTTTACCGAATTGTATTTGTGATTTCCGAAACTTGAAGTTCTTATGTTTGGGGCGATGTCACCAATTAATGGAGTTTCCGGAGATTGGGAGTGCAGATGCTAGCTTTCCAGCGCTAGAGAGGTTGCGTTTGTATGACCTATGCAAGTTAGAGAGTCTTACAGGACCATCTTCAATGCCCAATCTTCAATGCTTGAACATACATAATTGCCGATTTGCTCCGACGCTGCTATCTTCAACCGGGAAGCTGCCCAATTTAACGGAAATGCATATATCTGAATGTCATGAGTCGGAGGAATTGGACTTTGGAAGTGCGAGTTTTCCAATGCTGAGGGATTTGACATTGTGCAACCTACCCATGTTACAGAGTTTAGGGGGGCGTTCAAATATATGGAATGAAGGAACGCTGCCCAACTTTCGAACATTGACTATGTCGTTTTGTCCGTTATTGACGAAATTGCCATTAGGAATAGAGAAACTATCTAATTTAAAAGCAATTAATGGACGGTTTCTGCGGGAAAGCATCGTTTGGGAAAATGATGAAATGAAAGTTCAACTTTCTCGCCTTTTTTCTGATCCATATTAATGCATTTTTATCTATTAATTGTATTGGGTTGCTAAGGTGTATTTTAAATTTTAATATACAAGACCGTGGGAAATTTTATATTTTTAATGCGGTGTTGATATATGGGTTGAATGTAAAGTTGACATGCAGTGATAAAAAAATATGTGTTATTAGAAATTATTTCTTTATATTTTCTTATTAAAATTTATAGCAATTTTGATCATATTATTTTATTTTTTTTAATTTTTTTGATTAAATTTATAGCAATTTTGATTTTCTTTTTCAGCATGAAAATATATCATTTCTCTAAATAAATAACTAGAGTTTTAGTTAGTTTTTTTGTAATTAATAATTTTTATCTTGAAGTATTAGCATTAATAAAGTTCAGCAATAATAGTTTTATATTTGATTTTGTTTATAGTTTTTTGTTTTTATTTTGTCTTTTTCATATGTAATTAAGAGATATTATCATAATGTCATTAATGAGCACATGTATTTGTTATTATGTTGATTATATGGAAAATTTGTCATCGTTCTTATTCTAGTTATATATTGGTTAGAAGCATGATTTTAAAATATGTTTTAATTCTGGCTTTTGTTTATGAATTGATATGCTAATGAATGGTTAATGAATGCATGAACTAACAAGTGTTATTGCAACTATTATGAGAGTGCACTAGACCTTCTTGGTAATTCTCAAACGAACTTCAGACTCTTAAGATGAGATATGCATTCATGACCTGTAGCTTCTATGTTTTTCATATGTTTGATGAAAAGCATGTCATGGTTAGGCATGGTTAGGTCAAGTTCTTGTTCAAATTTTGAATGATTATCATTGTAGGAATTTTATTTATGCTTGTAAAAAGTTACAAGTAGTTATGGGCAGTGGTTTGGAGACTAGCCTAAAAAAAAGTGGCTCAAATCCCAAAGCCACGAGCACAAAACTGGAGCTTTTGGGTCATAATTGCATTGAGGCATGTTTGTGAGTGCGGTTATAGCTTCATAACGACATGGATATAATGTCAAGGGTGTAGTTATGGGTCTAGGTAAGTGAAAAAGAGTTCCAACTCAGTGAAAATTCTTGATTACATTAAAATCCTTTTCAATTTCCGAATGTCAAATCTTGATGAAGGGATCACTAACCTTGGTTTCCAATTGTGTGCCACGAGATATACTACAAGTGATTGGTCCTAGATACTGGATAGATATCAGTGTAAAATAAAAGCATGGTCAAGCAAGTGGTTATCAAAGGGAGGTTATTTGGTCTTAACTCAAGCAATATTACAACAATATACAGTATATTGGGCACATTTGTATAATATTCCAAAGAAGATTATCAACAGTATTTGAAGTTATATGGCAGAATTTATATGGAATGGTGGTCTAGGAAAAGGATCTTATCACTTGGAAAAATGGGATATGATAGCAAGGCCTAAGGAATTAGGGGGTTGGGGGTTATTGAATTGGAAACCTTTGGAAAGGCCCTCATGATGAAGTCATTGTGGAGATGCCTACGCTCTCTGGGCCTTTGGAAGGACATAATGGACTTCAAATATTTCAAAAACAAATCGGTGGAAGATTTATTTCTGGAAGAAAATCCACAGCAGTGAAAAGGATTACCGACATGGACAAGATTCATTAAAATATGGCCTCAATTTAAAGACAACCTGCGATGGAAATTTGGAAATGGGGGTCTTATCCAAATTGGTCAGACAAGATTAGGGGGTCTTCAACAAACTACTAATATCAGTTGGGAGTTGTTATCTTACCTACACAGGAAAGGTATTTTCTTGTTTAGTCAAATTTTGGATTGGCAAGAGGAAATTCCCAAATGGCATTCGGCAAGAGAAATGGGATTACTAGACTCACTCGTTGAAGATTGGAATAAATACTGTGAGAGTTTAAGAAGCATGGGTTTAACTAGAAACAATCGAGGGGATCGAGTTAAGTGGGGAGGAAAACTCAACAAAGGTCAGATTGTTATCAGAGAGAACTATAGATACATGATGAAAGAACTGGTGGGCTCAGAACATCTCAGTTAGATCAAGGAACTGTTGAAACTAAAAGTTAAAAAAAAATTGATTATATTCTACTGGTTGGTATGGAAGGACAAAAACCTACCGTGGAGCAATTTACAAAGAAGAGAGACAAATGGTCCAGAGATTTATAGACTCTGTTGGAAAGAAACATAAGACAATATCCATTTATTTTATGAATGTCCTTTTACTAGGATGGTCCTCCAACAAATATGCAGGAAATTTCAATTTGAGACACCCTCATATGACAACGCAGAAAATTGTTTCTTATGGTGGTTGGGGAATGGTAAGTCTTTCAGGCATTTGCCCACCATTTATCATTAGTGCATGTGGTATTGCCGAAACAGGTGGATTTTTGACGGGTAGTCTAGCTCCCCAGATAAGGTAAGAAACAGGTTTTTCTTTTCTGGGAAACTTGAAGGTTAAAGAAAAGTCTCCCCCAGATTTGTCAAAGAGAAATCGGCCACAGCTGGGTTTTTTGATGGGGTAGCTCAAAATCAAAAGTGGCTGTGGTGTGTGGTTGATGATTACACCAACTTGCCACTACAAGATCCACTGGTATGGCAGACAAGGCACTAATATGAGGGCAGAGACTTTGGCACTTTGGGGACTGTTGTGGTTCACACACCACCTCTACATTGACAAATTGTCTGTTTTTGGGGACTCACAAGTCCTTATAGATCACTTGAATAAAGGAACGACTCTAAATCCTGAGCAATTATCAACTTGGATGGAAAGAATTGAGGCCATGAGAAAAAAATTCACTTTCATTACTTTCTCTCACATCTATAGAGAAAAGAACTCACAGGCCAATAGGCTATCTAAGATGGGCTTAATAGGGAGATATGGAGAAATGTACTATGAGCTGTTTGAAGCCTTTGGTAATGGAGCAAAGGGCACGATTATTTTTTTCTAACTCTTCTGTTTCTGCAGGTTATTGAAAGCGGATATGGGCAGTGATTAGAAGCCACTCCAATAGTAACATTTACATGTCTTTTGCTGGACCGATCAGTGGCTACTGTACTTTTTGATGAACACTTATAAAGTTAAGTGGTATAAAAAGGAGATAAGAAGGCCTTTAACCATTACCTTCGTTGACGGGATAATCACAGACAAGACAAGGCATACCGAAGCCCGAACATTTATATCCTTAGCATGTTATGTATTAATAGAAAAAGCTATTACAATGAGAGAATTTTTGGTTTCGGATATAGATAGTTAAAGATGTAATGGACAAGAAAGAGAAATAAAATGTAATTTTTTATGTAAATATCAAAAGAAACCTAAATACTTATGTGCTGGTACCATATATAAACCAATTTTTTTTTCTACTGAAAAAAATAAATTAAAAAAATAAAAATAAAAATAAAATAAAAAATAAAAAAATTGGTCAGTTGTAACTTCCTTTTTTTTATTATTTTACTTTTTACTTGTTGTAGGTTAGGCTTCTTGTCTCAGACAATTACCTCCAACCTGGTGTGGAGCAAGGTGGGAGCAGAGGACATAATCGCCTCGCTCAAGGTTGGGTGGATCGACAGTTACTGAGGTAAAACCTGTACTCTGAAATAGGTACATAATGCACTTAAGTTTATTGTTTAATGTTTTAATGTAGTGATGCAAATTTTATAGCAGAGTAAAGAAAGTATGATTATAGGAATATACATCTGAATTTCTATTTACCTGAAAAAGAACAGAAAATGCACCTAGCAAAACATTCTAGGAAACAGTTGAATATGCATGATACATTTACACATAAAAAGAAAGTTACAAGAAGGAACTAAACACTGTTTTTTTTAATTCTCTGTGTGGTAACTAAAAGATGAAGTAGCAACTTTCCTTCCCTTAACATTCCTACTATCGGTGAATAATTACTAATGAACACATGCTATAGTAGTAATAATGTAGAGCCCAAATGACTGTGCTAAAATATGTACAAAATTACATATTACTGGAACGAAATCGTAGAATACATGTGATTATTGCGCTTTTAAGGAAAACATGCAGGTTACTGTGATGCATATGTAGATTATATACCACTGTAGGAAACTATGTGAACAAAACACATGTTATAGAAGTGTTCAGTGTGGAACATAAGCTACCATAGTGAAAATGAGAAATGCAAACCCCTGTAAATGGAATTAATGTAAATTACCAGATACTGTAGAAACTAGTTAATTTCCAAGTACGAGAGAAAACACACAAGGTATGGGAGACCGACTGGTTGAGGGTTTAGAACCAGAACCCAGTAACAAGGTCACGGTTTCAGTCCCAATGAAAACCTCTGCCAGATCAATGGGAGGCCACAATGAGTAATAAATGAGGAATTTGCATACGATAACTAAACTAGAATGCTTCAAGAATAAGAATGAAGATTGTTACCAAAATTGTGCAAATAATAAATTATTAGAATCCAAAGAAACTGAAATGAACCGAGTCTATAATCCACAAAAGAAACTAAATCTTCCAGTGAAAACGTTGCAGCATATCATAAAAAATTAACATTGGAGTTTTAATGAATTACACAGCCGAACCAGTGCAAATGTTGAAGAACCCATTGTGTAACTTGCATAACTGAAAATATCCATAGTTACATTTTCAAATTTGTAAAAAGAAACAGAGATGTAGCTCAGAAATTTAAACCCTCATGAAATAGTCAAGAAGTCACCGGGGATAAAATCCGGTGGACTTATATTGAAACAAGGCCGCACCCGAAAGCAAAGACAGTTTAACTAAAACCCTTAATAAAAGATAAATGCCTAACTGGGTCTCATGAACCCGAAAGCCAGAAAATCCTTTGCCTGCAAATTAAGCATGAGAAGGAAGAGCGTTATAGAGTGAAGTATAAGGGGAAGAGTATCAGGAAGAAACATGAGAGGCCCTTACCGTCAACAAGGGGAATCGAGCCGACATCGAGTCTTCAAGACGAAATTTTTCTCGATCACCAAATTGTGCCTAGCCAGATCCAAATAAAAGAAATAAGTGTCGTTGAGTTAGAAACTTCAGAAAACCCAGAACGTAAAGAAAAAAGGAAGTCCATGTTATTAAATTATGTATAAATTATTGGGAGAAGCAGGCATGTAAATCTTACTAGAACCGGGCTTGTTCGAGCCATGAAGCTACGATAACAGGTGAAAGCCAACAGTCGAGACAGAAGGCGAAAAAGGACCTGCTCGGTTGCAAATCGACCTACGGAGCCATCCAAAGGCACCGAAGGGTTACACAACATAAACCCAACTCTGTCTATCAACGAAGAAATGAGTAGGGTAATGACAAAGTAACTCATAGCACCTGATGTTAATGAAGCTCTCATGGCGGAGGCATGACCAGAGAATAAACCTCTGGAGCTTGCAGATGCAGAGACAAGCTCTCTGCTCAGGTATGAAACCACAATGGAACAATGGCGAGAGGTTTGGGGAAGGGGTAGTTACCCTAACCCACTACATATGCCAGATCTCCGTCAATCACGAGGGAAAATAATATGACGGTGTAGGAGGTGACAACCAACCATGCAAGATGGAGACCGTAGCACCACCGAGGCTTGGCATTCATCATCGATGTAATGAAATTGACCACACAAATCAAATAAACAATATATAATTCCTAATCAGACATTAAAGTGTCGTTATTGGTTGATCACTTTGGGAAATGTGTGATTGTGTAAGCTATTTGGCGAATGCATAAAAGACCAGTTATGTACCCAAGGATTTAACATATGTACAAAACATGTCAGTCTCATTGATACAGTATCATAGTGCCGAATTCCTCGGGTTAAGTTTGTTAACATGTGTGAATGCGAACTATAGACCTTATTAATCTGTTTAGGGTTGAATGATGGCAAGTGGCTAAAGTAAAGGGCATAATGTATATGTACATAATTTAGATTGTGTATAGTTAGAATGTATATGTTTTAAATATATTTTTTTAATATTATGCAGTAAATGTAATATTATGAGGAGGTAAGTGTTACAAGTGGTATCAGAGCATAAGTTACAAACTATGGCCAGAGGGGCCAGAACCATACTATATTTTGTTGTTATGAGTTCTATTAAAATTAATGACTTAATATTGTGTTAAGTACAGGAATAGGTCTTTGCAATCCGCCATGAGAAGAGGATCAAGTCAACACCCACCTAGAAACATGGGAGAAACCCATCTAGTGACCAATCCTAAAGTCAGTCCTGAAATGTGGGTGCAACTAAGTGTGGACCAGCACCAAAAGACAAGCAGAATGCTGGAAGAAAAACAATGGTAGACAAATAAGTTGCTGGATACTGTACAACAGTTACAAATAGAAATGATAAAAGTGCACAGTGACAATGAAAGGTTGATGAGGGAACAAGAGAGGATATTAAAATGTCTATTAGATAGAAAAAATCCTCCCAGTGGACAACGTAGCCCTGAGAGAAATACTCAGGAAAACAGAGAACAATGCCAAGCAGTACATGACCATGTGGAAGACAACCGAACTCTAAAAAGTCATAAAAGTCGAACATATAATGAGGTGGAATCGGGAAATGTCATAAAAGAGCAAGAGTTGAAGAAGAGGAAGGTGGAATTGCAGGGAGAATTCTGAAAGATCAAGCCTCCTACCTTTGATGGAGAGGCAGAGGAAATGGCGGAAGCTTGGATAATAAATATGAATAAATACTTTCAATTTTATGAGTATAACAGCAAACTTAAAGCTCACCTAGCCAAATGACAATGGATGAATTTATTACAAAATTCAATTCTCTCTTAAGATATGTACCCTACCTGCGTGATGAAAAGGCCAAGGTGCAATGGTTTTTGAGCAGTTTGCCAACCCATATGAAGGAAAGAATTGAATTCGTGAATTCGAAAACCAGGGACGAAGCGATTAGGAAAGCACAGATGTGCTATCAGCAGTCCAAGGGGAAGGGAGAAGCTGGAAAAAAGTTGGCCACCTCGAAAGGGGCAGAAAAGTTTTACCAATAACAAAAACAGCAGATCAAGAAATTTCAAGAATGCTGCAAGACATCCACTCAGCAAACATAATGGCAAAATCCAAACTAGAACCAAGTGGATAGGGGAGGAAAGGCCTAATGAAGCTTCTAGTAGACCCGATATTGAGCAACCCCAGAAACCTCTGTTGCAATGCTGGGGATGTGGAGAAGCACATTACTTCAAGAACTGCCCACATCGAGGAAGCAATGAGGTGGCAGCAAATCGACAAGAAGTGTCCAAGGTGGGGGATGTAGCTCGAAACATACCCAGAATCAATGTAGCACTGGAGGATTGACAAGCAGATTACCAACCAACCATGATAGAATTAGAAGGTAAGATTCAAACCCAAGATGTTTCTATTTTAGTTGATCCTGGTGCAAGCTTGAGTTACATACACCCTCGTGTAGTAGAAAGAAGTAAGTTGCAGGACCAGAAATTTAAAATTCCATGGCTGGTCCAGCTGGCTACAGGGACTAGAAGGCGGGTTCATACTAAGGTACCCAATTGTGAATTGGGTATTGGGGACCAGCATATAACTGTGGAACTCAATGTTCTACCACTGGGGTCTTATGATATATTGCTGGGGATGGATTGGCTGGAGAGACATTGGTCTTTAGTGGACTATAAGAATAAGGTCATACATTTTAAATCTAATGATGGAACAAGACATGAATTGCAAGGAATTAAAAAGCCTTTGAAGTTGTGACCCATTACTACATCACATTTAAGTAAATGTATAAGGAAGGGTTGCCGGCTTTATGCAATTAAAGTTGGATTCACCAACACAAAATATAAGACTGCTATGTTGGAAAATATTCTTGTTGTACAAGAATTCCAAGATGTTTTCCCTGAGGAGATTCTAGGTTTGCCACCAAAAAGAGACATAGATTTTACTATTGAATTAATACCTGGGGTAGCACCTATGTCCCGGACTCCATACAGAATGAGTGTACGAAAGTTAACAGAGTTAAAGATGCAATTGCAGGAATTGATGGATAAATGTTATATTTGGCCAAGTGTATCCCCATGGGGAGCACCGGTGCTTTTCGTAAGGAAGAAGGTTGGTACTATGCATATGTGCATGGATTATAGTCAACTCAACAAGTTGACTATTAAAAACAAGTACCCTCTACCGTGCATCAATGATTTGTTTGACCAAGTCAAAGGAGCTACAATATTCTCCAAAATTGACTTAAGGTCAGGCTACCATCAGATCCGTATCAAGGATGAAGATATAAGCAAGACCACTTTTCGTACCAAGTATGGACATTATGAGTTTGTGGTGTTACGATTTGGGTTAACCAATGCACCAGCAACATTTATGAGCTTAATGCATGGAATATTTCAACCATATTTGGATAAATTTGTGTTAATTTTTATTGATGATGTACTAATTTACTCCAAGAATATGGAGGAGCACAAGGAACATCTGCGCATTGTGCTGAAAATGCTAAGAGAGCATCAACTCTATGTCAATTTTAGTAAATGTGATTTCTTTAAGGAGCAGATCCAATACTTAGGGTATGTGATTTCGACTGAAGGGATAGCTGTGGACCTGGAAAAGATAAAGACAATTATGGAATGGATGGTCCCAAAGAACGTAGCAGATATACGTTCATTTATGGGTTTGGCTGGATACTATCGACGATTTATAAATGGTTTCTCCAAAATAGATTATCATATTACCTCTTTGCAAAGGAAAGGACCGTTTTTTAAATGGAATCAAGAATGTCAAAACAGTTTTGAGTTATTAAAAGAACTGTTAATTACTGCTCCTATCTTGAAGGTAGCATATCCAATTAAAGAATTCGAAGTCTGCACTGATGCATGCAAGGAGGGTGTAGGAGCAGTGTTGACTCAAGAAGGAAGAGTCATAGCATATGAGTCTAGGAAGTTGAAGGATCACGTGGAGAGATATTTGGCATATGATTTGGAGCTGATTACAATTGTGCATGCCTTGTAGATATGGAGGCATTATCTGCTAGGAAAAAAATTCGTGTTCAGGATCGATCATAGTAGTTTAACCAGCTACTTTAAGTAGGCTGATTTGAATGCCCTCCAAGCCAGATGGAATGTGCTTCTTAGTGAATTTGATTTCGATATTCATCATGTGAAAGGAAAGGAGAACAAGGTGGCAGATGCCTTAAGCAGAAAAATGCATGGTATTTGTGAACTTTATTTCAACCAGAATGAATTTAATTTTCAAGACCAGATTTTGGAAGCAGCAAGGCAGGACCCCCGAATATTAGAACTTGTGGCAGCAAGTAAAAGATGATGAAATACAAGGGAAAAGTCCAAATATGAACTCAATGAAAAACATCTTCTTGTTTTTCAGAAGAGGATATATATCCCCAATCAGAATATTCTAAAAAGAATTATTCTGGATGAATATCATAGGAGCATCTATATCGGGCATCCAGGATATCAAAAGATGTTAACCACAATAAAAAAATACTACACCTGGCCAAGAATGTGAAGGGACATAGCAGAATATTTGACCAAGTGTCTAGAGTGTCCACAGATTAAGGTGGAGCATCAGCACCTTGCGGGATTGCTTCAACCAATTCCAGTTCCTGAATGGAAGTGGGAAGTCATTTCCCTTGACTTTATCACTGGACTACCTAGAAACAAAAATCATAATGATTCGATTATTGTGGTAGTCGATAGACTTAGCAAAGCGGCACACTTTATCCCTGTTTAATCTACCTATAAGACAATGCAAATTGATGATATTTTTATGAAGGAGATCTTCAGATTGCACGGTATCCCCCAATCAGTCATTTCGGATCGTGATGTAAAGTTTACATCAACATTTTGGAAAACGCTATTTAGTGGGTCGGGAATGTAGATACAATTTAGTATTGCCTATCACCCACAAACTGATGGGAAAATAGAAAGGGTAAATCAAGTTTTAGAGGACATGTTGCGCATGTATGTAATGAAATAACCAATGAAATGGGAGGAATACCCGCATTTGAATGAGATTGCATACAATAACAAATATCAAGAATCTCTTAAGATGAGCCCTTTCGAAGCATTGTATGGGAGACAATGTTAGACTCCTATAAACTGGAGTAGCCCAGAAAATAAGATGATGCTTGGACCATATATGTTGGAAGAGATGGAGCGGGAAGTCAAGAAAATCAGAGAGAATTTGAAGGCGACACAAAACCAGCAAAAGGTTTATGTATATAGAAAAAGAACATTTCGGGAATTTGCAGTGGGAAACCATGTGTATGTGAGGATTAAACCAAAGAAGAGAACTTTGTGATGGAATGCTTGTGCCAAGTTGGCTCCCCGCTATTGCGGACCCTTCGAGGTCTTAGAGAGGATAGGGCTGGTGGCCTATCGATTGGCTTTACCAAGTCATATATTAGTGCATAATGTATTTCACATGTCTTTATTGAAGCGTTATGTACATGATTCCAAGCACATCATACATTGGCAGGGTACACATGTAAGACAACAAAGTCCTACGATTTGCATACAATAACTTTCTGATTTGAACTAATTCAAAATCTTGCTGCTTGCAGGTAGAACCGGACGAAGAGTTCCTAGTAGAACCGCAACATATCCTAGATCAAAGAGAAATAATGCTCCAGAAGCGAGTCATCCCCCAAGTTAAAGTGTAGTGGAAGAATTTTGGCCTGGAGGAGGCTACTTGTGAAGACGAAAAATTTATTTATGATGCTTATCCAGAGATGTTCTAAAAAAACAAGTAACACTGAGGACGATATTTCTTTTAGCGGGTGAAGATGTAACTTCATGTTTTTTATTCCTTTACTTTTTACTTGTTGTTACATGAGTTGTTATGACACATTCAAATTTAGAAACGAATGAGGCATTCGTTAATGACATTAACACATGACTTTTATTTAAAAGATTTAATTAAATGATAATTTTATTTGAGTAAAAGGTGAAAGTAACTGTGTGGTAAAATATTCCAAGAAACCCAGGAAGAGGTTGAGACAGTTCTGATAGTTACCTTCCCAAAAAGGATTTAAGGAAAAATCCTAGGAGGGAATGGGGTTCTGTGCAGAAGAGGTAGAGGGTTAAGCAGTGGATGTTGGTTCTGAGTTGTCCAGAGCTGGTGGGAGTACCAATGGAACTCAAGGAATTCACCCTAGAGAAGCAAGACTATATTTTCCAATCCTGAGGTCAGACTTCTTGTCTCATACAATTACCTCCGACTTGGTGTGGAGCAAGGGGGGAGCAGAGGACGTAATCGCCTCGCTCAAGGTTGGGTGGACCGACAGTTACTGAGGCAAAACCTGTACTCTGAAGTAGGTACATAATGCACTTAAGTTTATTGTTTAATGTTTTGAATGTAGTGATGCAAATTTTATAGAAGAGTAAAGAAAGTGCGATTATAGGAATATACATATGAATTTCTATTTACCTAAACAAGAACAGAAAAAGCACCTAGAAAAACATTCTAGGAAATAGTTGAATATGCATGATACATTTACACAGAAAAAGAAAGTTACAGGAAGGAACTAAACAGAGTTTGTTTTTTATTCTACGTGGTAACTAAAAGATGAAGTAGCAACTTTCCTTCCCTTAACATTCCTACTATTGGTGAATAATTACTAATGAACACATGCTACAGTAGTAATAATGTAGAGCCTAGATGTCTGTGCTAAAATATGTACAAAATTACATATTACTGGAACAAAAATGTATAATACATGTGGTTATAGCAGTTTTGAGGAAAACATACAGGTTACTGTGATGCATATGTAGATTATATACTACTGTGGGAAACTATGTGAACAAAACACATGTTATAGCAGTGTTTAGTGTGGAACATAAGCTACCATAGTGAAAATGAGAAATACAAACCCCTGTAAATGGAATTAATGTAAATTACCAAATACTCTAGAAAATAGTTAATTTCCAAGTACGAGAGAAAGCACACAAGGTATGGGAGACCGGTCGATTGAGAGTTTAAAACCAGAACCCAGTAACAGGGTCCCGATTCCAGTCCCAATGAAAACCTCTGCTGGATCAGTGAGTAATAAATGAGGAATTTGCATACGATAACTAAACTATAATGCTTCAAGAATAAGAACGAATATTGTTACCAAAACTGTGAAAATAATAAATTATTAGAATCCAAAGAAACTAAAATGAACCGAGTCTATAATCCACAGAAGAAACTAAATCTTCCAGCGAAAACATTGCGGCATATCATACAAAATTAACATTGGAGTTTTAATGATTTACACAATCGAACCAGTGCAAATGCTGAAGAACCCATAATATAATAAAATTTGATTATGTAAGCACAACTTGCATAACTGAAAATATCCTTAGTTACATTTGCAAATTTGTAAAAAGAAACAGAGATGTAGCTCGAAAATTTAAACCCTCATGAAACAGTCCAGAAGTCACCGGAGATAAAACCCGGTGGACTTATATTGAAACAGGGCCGAGCCCAAAAGCAAATACAATTTAACTAAAACCCTTAATAAAATCTAAATGCCTAACTGGGTCTCATGCACCCGAAAGCCAGAAAATTCTTTGCCTGCAGATTAAGCATGAGAAGGCAGAGCATTACATAGTGAAGTATAAGGGGCAGAGTATCAGGAAGAAACGTGAGAGGCTCTTACCGTCAACAAGGGGAATCAATCCGACATTGAGTCTTCAATCCAAAATGTCTCTCGATCACCAAACTGTGCCTAGCCAAATCCAAACAAAAGAAATAAGCGTCGTTGAGTTAGAAACTTCAGAAAACCCAGAAAGTAAAACAAAAAGGAAGTCCATTTTATTAAATTCTTTATAAATTATTGGGAGAAGTAGGCATGTAAATCTTACTAGAACCGGGCTTGTTCGAGCCATCAAGCCACGATAACAGGTGAAATCCAACAGCCAAGATGGAAGGCGGACAAGGACCTGCTTTGTTGCAAATCGACCTGCGGAGCCGTCCAGAGGCACCGAAGGGTTACACAGCATAAACCCAACTCTATCTATCAACGAAGAAAGGAGTGGGGTAAGGATAAAGTAACTCATAGAACCTGATGTTAACAATGCTCTCGTGGTGGAGGCATGGCCAGAGAATAAACCACCGGAGCTTGCAGATGAAAAGCCAAGCTCTCTGCTCAGGCGTGAAACCACAATGGAACAATGGAGAGGGGGCTGGGGAAGGTGTAGTTACCCTAACCCACTCCATATGTCGGATCTCCATCAATTGCGAGGGAAAACAATCCGATGGTGTAGGAGGTGACATCCAACCATGCCAGATGGAGACCGTAGCACCACTAAGCCTTGGCATTAATCATCGACGTAATGAACATGACCGGACAAATCAAATAAACAATATATAATTCCTAATCAGACATTAAAGTATCGTTACGGGTTGATCATTGATACGGTATCATAGTGCTGAATTCATAGGGTTAAGTTTGTTAACATGTATGAATGCAAACTATAGAAATTATTAATCTGTTTATGTTTGAATGATTGCAAGTGGATAAAGTAAAGGGCATAATGTATATGTACATAATTTAGATTGTGTATAGTCAACATGTGTATGTTTTAATTTTTTTAATTTTTAATTTTTTATATTATGCAGTAAATGTAAGACTATGAGGAGGTAAGTGTTACATCAGTGGTATATTTGATGTCATTCTTTGGTTTACTATTTCTCAGGACTTTCAGATTAAGGAGTTGCAGGCTTCTATTGGTAAGGAAGTGAGATTAAATATGGAGGAAACTTCTGCTGTTGAAGAAAGGAAGATGAGATTGTATGCATCTCTCCGAAAGAGTAAGAAGAATTTTCTTATCGTATTGGATGATTTCTAGCATCAAATCGATCTGATAAATGCAGTGGGAATTGTATTTGGCAATGATAATTTGAGCAAAATCTTAATTTCTAGTCGGAAGAAAGACGTGATAGAAGATATGGGGTCAATTGAGTACTATGTGAAGAGTAAAACCTTGACCCCAGAGGAAGGCTGAGAGTTATTTAGAAGTGGGGCTTTTAGAAATGGGGATGTTACTGAGAGTAACATAGAGGAGGATATAGCCAGAGAGATTTCCCAGGAGTGCAAAGGTTTTCCATTGGAAATAAATGTAATAGCTGCAGCTGTTGGAAATTACTCCCAACTGCAATATGAATAAGCAGGACAAAACATCAATTTTGATGTGAAGATAAAGGACAACAAAAGCAATTTTTGTTTTTGTTTTGCACTTAACCTATGCATTTAATTTTGTGTTTAATCCACCTACATACACTCGCACTACTGTAGCCCTTTCTGATATGTAAATCATGGTCTAAACCACTAAACCCCTGCCATAAATACTTTGCACCCATCGCAGCTATTAATGTGACATTTCCGCATTCAAACCTTCCACATCAAACTTTGATGGACCCCGCCAATCCACGTCACTATATATCGTCGACCAATCAGTGCTCATTGCACCGCTCTTCGCCTACGTCATCCCTCCTTCGCAATAGCGCGATAACCGTGACCCCACCACTGTCAACTAACCACCCCGGGAGCCAATAGCGCATCGTCGCAAGGTTTAAACGCCTCGTCAGCGGGCATGAAGTTTGATGCAATAAACAATCACAAACCCTTCGCAGTTTAGTTTTCGCACCATCCGGTGCTGACGTCACCCGACACGTCTTTCTATGCGATAAATATATTGTGCCATATCGCATCGTATTTGTAATTTTTGTTTTTGTTTTATGGTTTGTAATGATCAACGCGATATATTTTATTTTATAAAGTTTTAGCTTAGGTCAATTTTTGTTATACGACATGTATTGTAAACATGTACATATATATGTTTACAATACAAACATGAGATGCTGGGTAGAGTAATAGGCAGTGAGCGAAATAGACTGCAGTGGAGCAGCATCAACAGAAAAACCAGAACAACAGTTCTGAAGATTGTAACAGTAAAAAATTTGTTAATGAAATTTAGAGTTTTGACTCCACTCTCTTGTTCTGTGTATGCTCAATGTAATGAGCTTAGTTTTAATGTTAAACCTGCAAGTTTTATAGCTGATTTCTCTATGTTATAGAGGAAGATAAATTCCTCTATTTTGTGTTAAGGATTTATCAGAAAATCCTACATGGTATCAGAGCTAGTCCAGGCTCTCAGTAGTTGCTAAAGAAGCTAAAGGAAGAAGAAGACTATTGAAGCATTTCTCCAACAGAGTGAAGGTTTCAGCAAGTCAGGTATTTACACAGTAGTGTTACTATTTATTTAAAAATATACATAGATCTAAAAGAAGTTTTAAGAGTCAGAGTATATTTCTCCAATAGTGAGAAAGTTTTATTTAAGTTACACAGTCAAGATTTATAGTTCTGCACAGTAAAGAATGGTAGGAACTAGCACAAGCACGAGTATGGGAAATATTCAGCTCCCACATTTTGATGGGAAGAACTATGACTATTGGGCAATCACAATGAGAGCCCTTTTTGCATCTCAGGACTTATGGGAACTGGTTGAACATGGACTTGAAGAACCAGCTGATGCAAATGAGTATAATGCCTTAACACAGGCATAAAAGGATTTGCTGAAGAGTAATAAGAAGAAGGACTCAAAATCCCTCTTCTATCTCGATCAAGCTATACATGAAAGTATATTTGCAAGAATTGCAGTAGAAAAAAGGTCTAAGGAGGCATGGGATACCCTTTAGAAAACGTATCAAGGTATGGAGAAAGTAAAGACAACAAAACTTCAAGTAATGAGAAGAGAGTTTGAAGTTATTTGCATGAAAGAGTTTGATAGCTTAGGCTCATTCTTCACACAGTTGATTGGGTTGGTTACCAAATGAGATCTCATGGAAAGACAATTGAAGAAAGAAAAACAATGGAGAAAATATTGAGAAATTTACCCTTAAGATTCAATGTGATAGTCACTAATATTGAAGAGACAAAGGATCTCCCAATATTTACAGTTGATGAGCTTCATGCATCTTTGATGACTCATGAAGAAACGCTGAACAGAACAACAAACTCATCTTTAGAGCATGCCTTCAAGACCCAAATGTCCTTTGGAAGAGGAAGAGGTCAAGGCAGATCAAACTATAGAGGAAGAGGTAGAGGTATAAGCCAAAACATAGGAGGAAGAAACAAACCTGCAAGTACAAGTGAAAGGGGCAACAACCAAAGTCAGAATCAAAGCCAAGGCAACAACCAACAAGGAGCTCAAAATCAAGCACATGGAAAAAGGTATGATAAATCCCAAGTCCAATGTCATTACTGTAAGAAGTATGGGTGCTATGCCAATGAATGTAGAAAGAAACAAAGTGACATGGGTAATAGACCCAATGCTAATTTTACTAAAGAAACTTAGAGTCAATAAATTTTTTTTTTAGCATGTAATATGGCCAAAGAAAAGAATGAAGATATATGGTTTCTAGATTCAGGATGTAGCAACCATATGAATGGAAACATCTCTATGTTTTCCATGTTGGATGAAAATGTGAAGTCTCAAGTAACATTGGGAACAGGCAACAAAGTCTATGTCATGGGGAAAGGCAGAGTAAGTGTTTTGACAAGGAAAGGAGAAAGGAAATCCATATCTGATGTATACTATGTACCATATATGAAGTGTAACCTTTTGAGCATCGGACAACTCATTAAAAAAGGCTACAATTTATTCTTTTAAGATGATGTATGTACCATCATGGACATACCACCAAGCAATCAAAGGATTGCACAAGTGAAGATGACAAGAAACATAATGTTTCCTCTAAAGATGAGAGCAGATTTGAAAAAAGGAGTTGCAATGGTAGCTGTGACACAAGAGACATTCCAAAAGGAAGAAAAAGATGAAAATTGGCTATGGCACTTGAGATTTTGACATCTCAACTTTGGAGGCCTAAATTTGTTGCACAGAAAAGGTATGGTAAAGGGATTACCACTTATTGAAAAAACAAACAGAATTTGTGAAGGCTGCATCTTAGGCAAACAACACAGAGAAAGCTTTCCATCAAGAAAGAGCATAAGGGCAAAAGCACCCTTAAAAATAGTCCATTCTAATTTGTGTGGACCAATACAAAGACCATCTTTAGGAGGCAGCTACTATATGTTAACTTTTATTGATATTATACAAGAAAAACATGGGTGTATTTCTTAAAGTTGAAGAGTGAAGTATTTGAGAAGTTCTGCCACTTTAAAGCTTTTGTTGAGAATCAAAGTGGGCAACACATAAAAGTTTTGAGAACTGATAGAGGAGGAGAATATATCTCCAAATATTTTCTACTTTTTTGCATAGAAAATGGGATTCATAAAAAGTTTACAGCAAGGTATACACCACAGCAAAATGGAGTTGCTGAAAGGAAAAATAGTACCATCATGGATATGGTGAGAAGCATGTTGAAAGCAAAACATTTTCTGAATGAATATTGGGCTGAAGCTGTACATTGTGCAGCATATGTTTTAAATAGATGCCCAACAAAGAGTGTGATGAACAAAGTTCCATAAGAAGCATGGAGTGGCATAAAACAATTTGTCACCCACATGAGAATATTTGGATGTGTGGCTTATGCACATATTCTAGATCAGCTGAGAAAGAAGTAGGACAGTAAGGGGGATAACTGCATATTTGTTGGATACAGTGATGAATCAAAGGCATAAAGATTGTGTAACCCATCCACCAAGAAGTTTATTGTAAGTAGATATGTACATTTCATTGAAGAAGAATCTTGGGATCGAAGCATTGAGAAAACAGTGAATGTAAAAACTTGTTCGTCTCAAGAAGATGATGAGGAAGAAATTGAAGGAAAAAATCCCTTATTAGTAGCACCACCTCCACCAACACAAGCACAACAAGGAACACCTCAAGCAGGTATGAGATCACCCTTGAGAAGTGATGAAAGTGCTTCTTCAAGTGCAACACAAGGAGTAGATTTGAGTGCTTCTACAAGCACAATTTTAGGAAGTGAAAGAAGCACCATATTTAGAAGCTTGAATTAAATACATGAGTAAGAAGAAACCAATGAAGGTATGAAATCTTTATTTGCATTGTATTGTCATATAGAAGATCCTATTAATTTTGAAGAAGCAGTAAAAGATAAGAAATGGATAGATGCTATGGATGAAGAGATTAATGCAATAGAGAATAACAATACATGGGAATTAGTTGATCTCCCAAAAGGTAAGGAAGTGATTGGAGTAAAATGGGTCTATAAGACCAAAAGAAATACTGAAGGTAAGATTGAAAGGCACAAGGTCAGACTTGTTGTCAAAGGCCACAAGCAGCAACAAGGAAGAGATTATGAAGAAACTTTAGCACCAGTTGCAAGAATGGAAACAGTGAGAGTAGTGCTGTCCATAGCAGCACAACACAAGTGGAAAGTTTATCAAATGGATCTGAAATCAACATTCCTAAATGGAGTATTGATGGAAGAGGTTTATGTTGAACAACCTCTGGGCTATGAGAAACAAGGCCAAGAGCACAAAGTATGCTAATTAAGGAAAGCTCTGTATGGGCTGAAACAAGCACCAAGAGCATGGTACAGTAGAATAGATGCCTATCTACTGGAAAATGGGATTGAGAAATGTGAAGGAGAACCCACACTATACATCAAATAAAAGGATGGTAAGATGCTCATTGTTGTTTTATATGTTGATGATGTGATATTCACAGGTAATGATGCTTACCTCATTGCAAATTTTAAAACAGTCATGAAAGAAGAATTTGAGATGAATGATATGGGATTATTGACATACTTCTTAGGAATAGAAGTAGAGAAAAATGAAAATAAAATTTTTATTTTTCAATAAAAATATGTGAAATAAGTTTTCGAAAGAATTAACATGTAGGATTGCAAGGCAATGATAACTCCTACAGTGATGGGATTGAAGTTGAGTAAGGAAGACAACAACAATGATGTAGATCCAAGTTTATATAAGAGCATAGTTGGCAGCCTTATGTATTTGACTGCAACTAGGCCAGATATTATGCATGTTGTAAGTTTACTTTCCAGATTTATGGAAAATCCAAAGAAGACACATTGTCAAGCAACAAAAAGAATTCTAATGTATGTGAAAGGAACGAATGGGTATGGTATTTTATACACCTTTTCTGAAAATTTTGAATTAATTGGATATACTGACAGTGATTGGGCTAGAAGTATAGATGACAGGAAACGTACCTCTGGATATATTTTTCATTTGGGATCAGGAGCCATCTCATAGGCTTTTAAGAAACATCCAATTGTGGCTTTATCAACAGCAGAGGCAGAGTATGTGGCAACTACAATAGCAGCATGTCAAGTAGTATGGATGAGAATAATGTTAAGAGGTTTGTGTCATGAACATGTAAAAGGTACAAAAATTTATTGTGATAACAATTCAGCGATAGCCTTATCCAAGAATTCAGTGTTTCATAAAAGAAAAAAGCACATTGATGCAAAGTATCATTATATCAGAGAATTGGTGAACAATGGAGAAGTTGTTTTACAACATTGTAAAACAGAGGAAAAATTTGCAAATATTTTGACAAAATCATTGGGGCATAAAAGTTTTAATTATCTCAGAAAATGTCTGGGAATGCAAGATAGCAGCAGTTGTGATTAAGGGGGATTTTTGGAAATTAATCCCAACTGCAATCTGAATAAGTAGGAAAAAACATCAAATTTGATGTGAAGATAAAGGACATCAGCAACAAATTTTGTTTTGGTTTTTCACTCAACCTGTGCATTGAATTTTTGTTTTTAATTCACTTGCAAACACCCACACTGCTGTAACCCTTTTTGATATGAAAATCGTGGTCTGAACCACGAAACCCCTGCCATAAAAACTTTTCACCCACTGCAGTTATTAACGCGCCATTTCCACATTCAAACCTTCCATGTCAAACTTTGATGGACCCTGCCAATCCACATCACCATCTACCATCAACCAATCAGTGCTCATTGCATCGTTCTGCGCTTATGTCATCCATCCTTCGCAACTGCACGATAACCGTGACCCCACCACTGCCAACCCACCACCCTTACAGCCAATAGCACATTGTCGCAAGGTTTAAACGCCTCGTCAACGGGCACGAAGTTTGATGTGATAAACAATTGTAAGCCCTTCGCAGTTCAGTTTTCACATCGTTCGGTGCTGACGTCACTTGGCACGTCTTTCTATGAGATAGATATATCATGCCTTATCGCATCATAATTGTAATGTTTTTTTTTGTTTTATGGTTTGTAATGATCGCTGCAATATAGTTTTAACTTAGGTTAATTTTTATTATACGACATGTATTGTAAACATATACATATATATGTTTACAATACAAACATGAGATGCTGGGTAGAGTAATAGGCAATGAGCGAAATAGACTATAGTGGAGCAACATCAACAGAAAAACTAGAACAATAGTTCTGAAGATTGTTTCAGTCAAAAGTTTGTTAAATGGTTAAATTTTTACTCACTCTCTTGATACATGTATGCTCAATGTATTGAGCTTAGTTTTAATGTTAAACCTGCAAGTTTTATAACTGATTTCTTTGTGTTATAGAGGAAGATAAATTCTTCTGTTTTGTGTTAAGGATTTATCAGAAAATCTGACAGCAACAATGAAATCCAAAAAGACGAATGATGAGTGGAGTCATGCTTTGATGATGATGAAAAATGTAGATCCCGCCTTTCCAATCACTCATGAGACTATTGATGCAGAGTTGTATAAAAATTTAAAATGGAGTTATAATGATTTGTCAGATCCTAATTTAAAGATTTTTTTTCTCTGTTGTGCTGTGTTTCTTGAGGACGACCGCATTCCTGTAGAGCATCTCGTGGAAATGTGGTGCGCGGAAGGGTTGATCACTCCTAGAGGGACAAGTTACTTTATGGATATTGGGCATGAGTACATAGATGTACTGGTAAGTATGGGTTTGGTCGAGCATTATAAAGATATTTGGAATGAGCTTTTAAAGGTTCATGATGTTCTGCATGACATGGCAATATATATAGGCCAAAAGGAGTAGAAATGGTTATTTTCCCTACTAAGTGAAGAAGAGACTAGGGATTGCAAAAGAATATCAATTTTTGGTTGTGATGTTCATGATCTACCAGTGGATTTAAAATGCCCAAATCTTATGAGTTTGTGGTTAATGGGGAAACACAGGTTGTCAGAGGTTCCCGAAGGCTTTCTTTTAAACCTGACGTGTCTCAGGGTTCTTGAACTATCACACAGTCCAATAAGTTCACTGCCATCATCAGTGGGGAAAATTGGTCAGCTTGAGTTTCTTGGCTTGGAACACTACTCCAACTTAAAGGATTTGCCTGAAAGCATATGAAATTTGTCTCGTCTTCAAAAATTGAATCTTACATGGTGTTCGGAACTGCAGTCATTGCCGAGTGGAATAGGAGAGCTTAAATATCTGAAGCTTAAAGGGACTTTCAGATGGTATTTTTCAACTCACTTCATTGAACACAATGTGCCTGCCATTGCGATCAGGGTGTACGGTTAGAGCAGAGGATCTCACAAATTTCTCAAATCTGGTGGAGCTATGGGCAAATGTAAAGGCAGAAATTGAAGTAGGCAGATTGGGTCCCTGGTCGGACATGAGATTTTTGGAATTAACATACAACCATGAAGATGTTGATGTCGATGGCACATGAAGAAGTTGGAGGAAAAAAGGCTATTTCATTATCAAGGCTTGTCTTTACCAAAATGCATTTGTGATTTCCAAAACTTGAAGGTCTTATATTTGGAGGAATGTCACCAATTAAGGGAGTTTTTAGCCATGGAGATTGGGAGTGCAGATGCTAGCTTTCCAACATTAGAGAAGTTGATTTTGAGATGGCTGTTCAAGTTAGAGAGTCTTGCAGGACCATCTAATGTGTGCAATGAAAGAGCAATGCCCAATCTTCAACATGACTTGCAAATAAATAATTTCCGATTTGCTCAGATGCTGCTATCTTCAACTGGGAAGATGCCCAATTTAACAGAAGTGAATATATATCATTGTCCTGAGTCGAAGGAAATGGACTTTGGAAGTGGGAGTTTTCCAATGTTGGGGCATTTGACATTATTCAACCTACACATGTTACAGAGTATAGGGGGGCCTTCAAATATATGGAATGAAGGAACGATGCCCAAACTTCGACCATTGATTATAAAGAAGTGTTCATTATTGAGGAAATCGCCATTAGGAATAGAGAAACTATCTAATTTAAAAACAATTAGAGGACCTTTGGGAAAGCATCGTTTGGGAAAATGATGAAATGAAAGTTCAACTTTCTCACCTTTTTTCTCCATATTAATGCATTTTTATTTATTAATTATATTGGGTTGCTAATGTGTATTTTAATTTCAATATAAAATATAGTGGGAAATTTTATATTTTTAGTGTGGTGTTGATATATGGGTTTAATGTAAAGTTGACCTATAGTAATAAAAAACTATGTGTTATTAGAAATGATTTCTTTTTATATTTTCTGATTAAAATAGCAATTTTGATCATATTATTTTATTTCTTTATATTTTGATTAAATTTATAGTAATTTTGATTTTTTTTTTAACATGGAAATGATATCATTTCTCTAAATAAATAACTAGAGTTTGTATTAGCATTGATGAAGTTGAGCTATCATTTCTCTAAATAAATAACAAAAGTTTTAGTTTTTTATTTATTTATTTAACACTCTTTATCGTAAGGTATTAACATTGATGAAGTTCAACAATAATAGTTTTATATTTGAATTTGTTTATTTTAAATTTGGAATGTTCTAAATGTAAGAAATTAGTAAAAGAAACGTTAAAGAGTATGTGAAAAATTTAATTTTCTGAGTTATGAAATTACATTTGTTATATATATATATATATATATATATATATATATATATATATATATATATTTTTTTTTTTTTTTTATTATATAAAATATAATTTAATAATATTAAAATATATAATATGAATTTTAGTTAATGATATTTTTATTTTTGTTAACACAAAACTCAATTTACTTTTTCATATGTAATTAAGAGATATCATCATAATGTGATTAATGAACATATGTATTTGTTATTATGTTGATTATATGGAAAATTTATCATCGTTTTTATTTTAGTTATATATTTTTTACAAGCATGATTCTATGATATGTTTTAACTCTAGCTCTTGTTTATGAATTGATATGCTAATGAATGGTTAATGAATGCATGAGCTAACAAGTGTTATTGCAGCTATTATGAGAGCACATTAGACCTTCTTCATGGTTCTCAAACGAACTTCAGACTCTTGAGATGATATATGCATTCATGACCTGCAGCTTCTATGTTTGTCATATGTTTGATGAAAAGCATGTCATGGTTAGGCATGTTTATGTCAATTTCTTGTTCAAGTTTTGAATGATTAGCATTTTAGGAATATTAGTTATGCTTTTGGAAAGTTAAGAGTAGGTCTAGGCAGTGGTTTGGAGACTAGCCTAAAACAAAGTGGCTCAAATCCCAGAACCACAGGCACAGAGCTGGAGCTTTTGGGTCATAATCACATTGAGGAAATCCTGTGAGTGTGGTTATAGCCTCATAACCACATGGATGCAGTGTCAAGGGTGTAGTTATGGGTCTAGGTCAGTGAAAACGAGTTCCAAATCAAGGATTGGTCACCTGAGGTGGTTGTTTAGATCTTGGGTGGTTTGCAGCCCCTATGGAACGTCATAAAGGTTTCAATTTGTACGCCCCACTTCCTTAACTAGAACTTGGAGTTCGGGTCATGTTGTGGTAGCAATCAACTCATGTTTACTGTGGAGGGCTTGTGAAAGTGGATAAATGTGGGAGGGGGTCCTAGAGATTGGTATCAGAGCTTCTAGGTTCAAACACTTGGACTGGGTGGGCTAGATGCATGTTGTTGTGCATGCATTGTCATGGTTATGGATATTTAACATGAGGTCATTATATGTGCATTATATTCAACCAATGTTATCATGCATGATGTTGATATGTTAATATGATTATTTGTATAAATGTATCGTGCTAATTTGGATTGATTTATGCAGATGTGATAGCCTCCCCTGAATGTCATTGTGGTATGATTTTGATTATGGTATCTATTTGGTTTATATATCATGACATGTTTGCAGGAAAAACAAGATCAAAGATGAAGAGAAAAATGGAGAATTAAAATTCATGTGACTCCCCCTACAGATCAGTTGAGCAACAAGGAGATGAGTATTCTCCCAACATAAGCAGTCATTGAGGATTTAAGGGCATAGATTGGAATTTGCAAGGCAAGTAGGTTGGAGGCTCAAGAAATACTTATGAGGTTTAGGAAAATCGGAAAGAGGTTAATGCGGTGATTCTATAGAGTCACTGAGTTGCGGAGAAGAGGAAGATGGGGATAAGTTATGGAGATAGGCGGGATGGGGAAGAAAAATGAGACTGTATGGTAGCGAGTCTTGATCGGGACACATGTTGGACGGAATCAAATATGGCACATCATTGGAAACACCTCACGGGAGGATTGGTATGTATGGTGAGATTTTTAATTGGTGAATTAAAGCTCTTAATATTTAATTATCAATACGGGCTCATAAACACGACTACTCGCTTCTTGATTCGGTTGTAGGTTAGAGCTTTAATGTTTCCTTTATAATGATCAACTAAATAATAAAACATACAACTTATTGCGAATAAACAACCTTGAAAAGGGAATCCAAGCCATCTCACTAAAAATAATCAAAATCTACTTTAGAACTTAGGATCTATTGAATTTTCTCTTTAAAGGAAATTGTACTTAAGTGAAACCCTATTTTTATTACAAAACCTACTTCAACCAAACTTGCAGAGGAAATAGATACTAAGAAAAGATAATTAAATCAATTTCATACTCATTAAATGATTCAAATCTTCATCAAAATCTAGAAACTGATTATATTACTCATGAAATTTGAACTTTAAATAAAGAATTGCAAAACAATCTACTCAATCACAACTTGATATAAGAAAACTTGGAAAGCTGGAATATCAGCAAGCCCAAACCTGATACATTCTTGCAATTGAAAACCTTATGCTAATAAGGACCTCCACACACACTTTAAGCAACAATCAAAATAAATGCTAACTAATGAATTGCCTTAATCATTAATAACCCAGGGAAAACAAAATCATTTAATAAATTAATCTCAAAATTTTAACTAGAATTTAAAAACAACCTAGAACTTTTCTTCCTCGATGAAAATAACTCTCCTTGTTAATCTAGCTATGAAAATATCAAACTCAACAATTCTTAATTAAATCAACCCCTAACCATGACAAAATATGAATCTACTTGAAACCAAGATACATGAAACAAATTTAATGGAAACTATCTTTGCTCAACTTAAAATTGGAAACACTAACAAACTCTCATAATCAATTTTACACACAATTATCAAATCTAACTACGGTACTGTTGCTTTGTATGCAAGATCTCACTCTTCGTTCTAATATCACTCGGAATGGTACTCACCTGATATTACAAAGAAATTTGAAACAAAACAATTAAAATCATAATGCTATAATTAAATGGAATGCATGGAAATCCTTTTTGGTTTTTGAAAGCAATTCAAAATAACACTATTTTCACTCAATGCTCCTGCTGATTCCTTGCAATTTCCCAAAGTGACTCAACAACAAACAATATTCAAATCGGCTTGGAATCACATTGTGCAAGTTGAAAACACATTTTAATCTTCACGCTTTAAAACATGAGATTCGATTTTACGGTGAAATGACATAACTCTTATTCTATTGCTAAAGCTATGAATTTAATAATGAAATGTGATGAAATCCCAAGGTAATGTTGATTTAGACCATGCTTTCTGTTTCTAATTTTTTTCACTAATGTAGAGGTTTGTTTTTTATGACAATGCATTCAATTAAATCTTCTAACTCAAGCATGCCTGAGAGGGTGTTTACTTGATGTAATTACTACGCATATATATAAATGAATGTACAATTGTTAAACACAAGGAATAAAGTGATGCTCTGTAAATATTAAACACACACAAGCGATGCAGAAATTGTATGTGATACTTGGATAATTGGTGTAACATTCTGGTGTTAAAAAACTTAGTTGTTGATCAAAATTGGCAAGCAAAGATCCGTTCCTCTACTTGGAATCAATAAACATCAACACGCAATAATCAAATTGGGTACATGCAGTGAGTGAAACGAAATGAAACTTAAGTTAATTGTTCGGGGAAAAAAATCTTAAATCGAAACAAAATGATGAAATAAAAATGCACACGATTTACCTACGCATATGGTTACAAGAAGCTAAATCCGGATTGTGGTGGGCCCTTGCCACACCGGAGTCGGCAAACTTACGAAGAACTAAAATTCAACGTTGAGGATTCAAATACTGAATCGGTTCATAATTATCCTAAATCGAATCACTAATGTACATAATGAATCACTAACGAAGATTTGATTATTAAGTAACGGTTACAATCTCGACCTTGATAAAAAATGGAAATGATAAATATTTAACAAAATTATACACCCAAATCTATCTCTGATGGATTTTATAGATGGCCTCAAATTTACAAAATGGTATGCAATCGGACCATGATCCCTATAGTAGTCCCTTATATAGTTCGATTGTGATATTTGATTTTTAGTTTCTTGTTCAACGTATTCAATACACAACTTTATGGATAAGATATGAGACTTGTTCAAAAAATATGGAAGCTAATGGTGCCTAAGGATCATCGATCCTGAAGTTTGAAAAAAATTTTGATGTCGGCAAAGGAAAGGCGTTGACTAAAACCGTTCGAATCGGACCGGAATTGACCCAACACGTTCACGTTCAACATGGTTAAATTTACATTGGAATATTCCCAGAGACATAACTCCTTGAGAAGACAAGTTTTGCCAAACGGTTTGGGTTACATGAATAAGGGTACTTTGAACAAAACACAACGCATCGGAGTTCAATATTACGCATTTTATGACAAAATTCATATTTTCACCTACAACAATTCTATATTCAACTATCCTGTAACTAGTTAAAATTGACTTGCGAAGACTTACGGCAATAGAATGCTATTAAATAAACTTAGTGAAACCATCATTATTAAATCATGACTAAATCATCTATAATCATCAGAAATTTAATAAAACTAATGATAGTGAACCACGAGACGCAGGATGTATTTGGCGATAAATATTGATGGAATTATGACGTGAAATGAGTATACTAGTGTCAAAATTTAGGTTATGAATGGTGGTTGTATGATGGAAAAATGGAGGCATATTCGAGGCCCAAAATCATGCTGAGGGTTTGCATGTCCTAATGCAAACATATCTCTTTCTCCTCACAAATTATTCAACATTGTCATCGCAAATGTTGGTTCTTGTGGGGTGCTAGTCATCAATAATTTTCTAATATCAAAAGATGACTAAGTTGTAAAGCCTAGATTTCTAGAAACAATATTTGAAGGAACATTGCAGATTATACAAATCTCAACGGCTTCATCCATCCTAAACCTAACTATTCTTCTAAATTTTCCTATCTTTTTCCCTCTAAAAATTTACTTCTTTCAAAGAAGACTTCAAATTTCTGGAGACTTGTTTGCCTCATTTCATCCTCACTTACACTCCCATTTATCCTCATTTTCCCTGCGTCTCATATTTCCCTCATTCACCATGTTTCTTCTAAGAAGGCCTTAAACAATGTAAAGTCCTTTTTACATTGTTTTAACCTAACTTCTAACCCTATTGGACCTCAAAACCTTGCAAAACTGTTGTTTTTGTATTAAAAAACCCACTTTTTAGCCAGATAGGTCTTTAAGCCCCTTTTGCAGCAAACCATTTCTCACCCATAGGAATCTAAAACATGACCTACCGCTTTTCCCTTGGCTTGTCCATCTCAACCCTTGGTTTTCTTTGTCCCCACAAGACCTTGTCCTACGCCTATTTTTAAGCCCTTTCCCTATTTTTTACCCCTCCCACCCCTTTCACTTTGTTAAACACCCTCACAACACTTATAATTTCAGCAAACCTTTGAAAAACTAAATGGGCCCCTTCTTCCCATCCTCACCGCACCCTCTATCCACTCATACGGACCATTGATCAAAGGCCCTCAACTTTGATCAATGGCCATCGCCTCTCCTCCCTTCATCCTGCATCGATGTGACCCCGCACTACAAAAAAATTCGCCACACCATCACTCCTGGGCCCCAATATCCGCTTAACCCCTCTTGAATAAGGCACCTTACACCTGTCATGGGCTCCACTCCATAGATCTACACCCTGGCCTCGAAATCCCGCCATCGTCGATCTCACCTCTTGAGATCTTAAGGCTCAAACTCATATCGCGCGGGATTTTTTTCCCCGAGGTTTAACACTCCTAACCCATGGGAAAAAAGTGGTTTCGCCCTGGACACGTGGTAGTTAATCTATGGTATCACTAAAACCACAGGGAAATACCACTTACCAGCCCTATTTCCATGCGATAAACCATGTGTTCCTAAGACGCCTTCCTCCTCCCACGCCAAAATTCAAATTTCTTCATCCTTCCACGGTTCCCGCATACCAAACCTTTCCTGCGCACCCTCCTTTCCTACGCAAATCGCCCCGGATGCCTCGAAACCCAAAAAATGCGAGTTTAATCCAATCCCATAGGTTTTAAAATTAACGTTGTTTTGTGCTTTTTGCGAGTTTTTAGTAATTGAGCGTGGCCCAAAAATGCCTCCCATAGTCAAAGTGACTAATTAAACCTTTGGATATTATTAGGAGAAGTGAAATTCATATAAAAAGAACCGGGGGAGCCAACATAAAGGTTAGCCCGCAAAGTGACTCATGATCATCAATGGGTTATAAAACGCTTATACCATAGAAGAGACCCTCCCTACACGAAAGAATAGGCCCCTACGATCGGAAGAAAAGGAAATGAGAGAAATAAAGACGAAGGATTAAAGGATAAAATCCTAAAAGTAGAGAAAATACAAAGGATTAGCTGACGGAAGCGGTGATTAAAGATGAAAGTCAAAGGCTTAAAGACCAAGAATAAACAAACAAATCAAAAAGCATAATGAAAGATAAAGACAACAAAGGCGGATTATTAAAGCAAAATCGAAAGGTTCAAGGCCTAAATTACAGTTTGATGATTAAAAAAATGAGATCAACCTAAAGATAGCTTTGAATAACTCGACAAAAAAGAGCAGTACTTCTCCAAAGACAAGACGTTTATAGCACTATGTATGTTTTCTTTCAATAAAGGCATTAGGTAGTTATTACATAGTCGAAGATATTTACATCTACAAAAAGTTATTGTAAAAGTTATTATAGGCCTTAAAAAGTCGAAATTTTTAGCTCTTCCTCTTTAGAAGTTAAGACGAGTTATTGAAACGAGAGAAGTAGGCTACAGTATTCTTGCCTTATGCCTTGCATGGTTTTTTCAAGGTTAGGGGTGCATTTACTGCGTAATCAATAACACTCAAACCCTATCTTGAGCTCCACCTCCTCATTTGCGGCATAAATCATCTAAACTCATTATATTGTTGGCATTTGATGACTCTTTGAAGTAATACATAGTCTCTTGGAAGTTGAAGGAAAATTGATGTCTTGGATCTTGTGGATGCCACGATTTGTTTGTTGATGGAGGAGCTAGATCACTGGATCACGAGCTTGGTTGTTGGTGAAGTGTTTCTATCGTTGTTATTATTTATTTCCTTTTTTAATTATGTTCTCATCTTTCTTTATTCTGATGAAGTAAAGGTTTAGGCTAAGAAATGTCTTTTCAAAGCACCTTTAGTTGTTTTTCTCTTCACTATTTTAATGTTTTCTCCTGCGCAAGGTCTGATTGGAGGATTCTTAATTGCCCTCCAGTTCCATCTAGCTTGTTAACAGGGATAATTGATAGAGGTATAACTTGAGGAGTTTCTCTTTTAGTAGAAGTCCATGTTCCTTTGAGTATGGCTTGAGAGGTTATTTTTAAAGAATGATTTCAATAGAGTGAAACCGGGAAATTTAGTGGCGAGTCCATGCTCCTTTGAGTACATCTTGAGAAATTTTTTATAAAACTTCTTTAATGTATGCTTAGTAGAGTCTAAACCGGGGAAGTCTATGGTGTGCCTGTCCTTTAGACTACGTCAAAATTTTGCTTTAAAGATCCCTAGAAGTTAGTCAAAAGAAGATTAGATTATTTTGTTTGATCTTAGGCTACTCTTCTTGTTATCTTATATGTTTTCTTTATCAAGTAGTCTTTTTGATTGCTAGATTGTTCTCTGAAAGATTGCTTATTAAAGTTTGTCCAAATAAGTCTATGGTTAGCCCTATCCTTTGGATTTCTTCAAAAGCAAGGAATGCCTTGAAATATTTCTCTTGTTTAAAGTAGAAATAAAAGAAATCTTAGTTGCCCTTTGTCCTACTTTTCATTCTTATCCTTAATGTTCATCTCATTATTCCTAAAACTTTGAAGATCCATTGGCCAAGTTAGATTTTCCCTATGATACTCCTTGATCCTTTTATAAACTTATCATGACTTCCATTTGACTCCATTGCCTAATGACTTAGATATTTCCTCATTCTACCTATGCTCTTTGATCATCTTACCCAACCAAAATAATCAAACAAGCTTTGTACTTAATAACTAGCCTAAAATCAACCCTTAAAAGCAAACAAGCACATACCCTTTACAAACAACTTGAGAGATCCCTCTAAGATACAAAGACTAGGTCCTAAAACTATAGTGGTTCCATGTTGCCTTGTTATTTGGTATGCCAATACGCAAATGACGAGGACCATAACATTACGGTGATCATGGTGGGACCCAGCCACAATTTGATGACAAAACTAAGTACTCCTTAGGATTCTGAAACCATAAGAACAACATAAAAACTCGGGAGAAAACTCAAAAACATTCTTTATATTGGTTTATTACTAATTTGGTGGTGGACCATAACTCATTTTACCTTCAAAAAATTTAAAAACTTCCACTTGGCGACTCCACTAGCCCTAATAGGCCTATTTATCCACTAGTTATTTTAGATTCCCTTAAGATTGTATCAAATCAGTCCTAAAGAAGTTTAGAAGCCTAGTTCCATATTTTAGCAGAATGCTAAGAAACACCAAGGCAATTCGAACATTTGAAAATAGTCATAGAGCTTTCGGCCTCTCTACATTTTTGAACTTGAAATGCGGCTTCACATATGATCAATACCGGATCTCATCCGGACCCTAATCCTCCTCCAATATTTGATGATCGAGAAAATATTTGTGGAAAAACTTCTAAAGCTAGAAATTTAACTACGATATGATCATC
Source organism: Pinus albicaulis (assembly GCA_034641835.2). Taxonomy (NCBI): domain Eukaryota; kingdom Viridiplantae; phylum Streptophyta; class Pinopsida; order Pinales; family Pinaceae; genus Pinus; species Pinus albicaulis. Next base: position 437,395,840 of record CM076571.1, on the reverse strand, counting down.
AAAGAACAAGATCTGTCCCTAAAAACCCTACGGTCTTGAAAGATCCTCACTTTGACTTCTCTCATACAAGGGCCTATTTAGTACCAACTCGGTTAGTGATATTTACCAATCCGACTTCTTCTCCCTCGATTTTCGGCGGCTTCTCCACCACTTCATTTCTCACAACAAATTTTCTCATACTCGACCCTCTTGGTCCAAGTACTTCCACCACTCCTATCCACACATCCTTGTTCAAAACACTCCATTTTATCCCACTTTTCCTTTTACAAATCCACCTCTTATGAATTCCCCATTTGTGCCCACCTTGGAAACCTTGTATGCCCCGTTAGTGTTACCTCAACCTTTGGTTCCTTTACGAATGATTATCAATCTAGAATTCCCCATTTCAAAATTTGAATCTACTACTGCCAAAAACATGTAGATAAAATGGATGATGCCTTTGATTACATGGAAATAGAAGAAGAGACCATTAAGATGAGAATATTTGCCCAAAGTTTAGAAGGAGAAGCGAGAAATGGTTTAAAAGCTCAACTCCCCAATACCATAAATGATCTCCCTTCTTTATACCAAACATTCATAAACAAATGAGAAATTAAAAATAACCCTCTCCAAATCCTTTTAGAATATAGCAACCTTAAAAGAAATGCGGGAAAGTGTCGAAGATTATTGAACTAGATTCAATAGTGTTTACAATGCACTTCCCCAAACATGAAACCTCCACCTAGGCTTAGCCTTAGCTAAATTTCTAAAGGCTTTGATCCGGACATGGCCTATTCGTGGAAGAAAGAGACGCTTGACTTTAAAAAGATATGCAAAGGGGAGCTATTAGTGTAGAGGAAAATCTGATTGAAAAGAGCTAGGTTGAAATGAAAAAAGAGTTACATATAAAGATGAAACAATGGCATCAAACTCATCATCTGATGCCAAATTGATAACTGGTGAGGGGTAATGGAAAAAATGCTTGAAAATAAACTTGAATGATAGAGTGCCTCCAAGAGATCAATTCCAAAACGAGACAAAAATCCAGAATTTGGAAGAGACCTCATTCAAGATAGATAAAGAGATAATGACCAACAAATTAGGCCTCCCTTTGAATAAAACTATGTAGATCGGGAAGAAGAAAGGGAAGCGAAAGATTAGAAGAAAATAATGTAAATACGATAGGATTTGGCAAATTGAGACAAATGTCTTCCTCAACGGATAAGAACAGGTCTCCTCGGAACAAGTTGAAAAATAATCATGAGGATTTTGAAGATTACCAATTGGGTTTTGAAAACGTAATAATGGAAGTACACGGAACAATATGATCTTAGAAGCAAAAGGAAACTAGAAATTTCCAATGATGAAAACACGGAGTATTCTTGTTAGGAAAAACTTGGAAAATTATCCTAAAAAGACGACAAACAAAAATAACACTTTGACTAAGAAAAATGACTCAAATAAGGACAAAACCAATCGGCAAAGTGGTTACCCAAGATGCCCTAGTGCTTTTGCTAATGGCCCTAAAAAATCTATCCTAAATAACGGCCCTAATAAAACTCGAGAGAAAGGAAATCGAGTGCTTGAGAAAAGGCGGCCTGAAAAAAAATAGATGTAAATATTTCAAAAAACATTGAGTCCCTTTAGGCTGGAAAATTGAGATCTCCAAGATTCGATTAGCATACCCTTGTTGAACTAGTAACTCGGGATGTATATAAAAACCAAGTTTTGAATGTTTTTGAATATAGGCAATGAGGCTGATACATTAAACTTGACGGATAAACCATAAGCATTTGTTTGGTCTGAAGTAGAAGGAAAATACCAAGAAGGAACCATTCCTCCATTTTATATCAATAAATATACATGATAAGATTTTACACAATGCCATGCTAGATTAAATTTGGTGCCTCTCACAACCTTATGCCAAAAGTGGTGATGGAGAGATTAGGTGCAGAGGTGGCAATATACAAGGACCCGTATTCCTTTGATTCAAGTAGAGTAAAATGTTTAGGCCTAATCAAGTTTATGTGTCAATCTAGCACGATTCCTACTAAGGGTCTAGTTATGGACATAGTTGACTGGCGACACCCCCCTAAGTATGGCATGCTTTTATCTAGATCACGGGGAAAAAACTTCCAAGGAAGCCTTCAAATGGACATGTCTTATGCTACCATACCGAGTTTTTAACCAAACTAGAAGATTATACGAGAGAATATCATATGAAGTTTATGGTAAGAAACATAGATAGGCCAAACAACACTCCTATTTATTCTATTCATTTAGATTTAGAATCCTTTATCTTGTACAATGAAAAATGAAATCGACGAACAAGAAGAGGAAAAATGGGATAAAGTTAAAATCACCTAAACGATCAAATCGGTCCTCAAAGAAGAAAGTAGCTGACCTTAACTATTGTGACCCCCAGGAACAACAAAATGACAAGGATAATGAGCATGAGATAGAAACATTGTGGGGAAATGAGCTTTAATGGCTCTTGTAGGAAAACAGATTGGTGAGATGTATGGATACACAATACAAACCAAGGACATTCTTATAAACTTGATTTCAAGTACCAATAACATTCTTGAATGTGTAGCTCTCCTGTGGCTTACATTTTCTCAAAGACTTAGGAGCTAAGAAAATATTAGTCCAAGGAGATTAAATTGATTATAAATAAAAGGAGAGTATTTATCCAAAAATAAGATTAAGAGAATATAGAAATGTTGCCCTTGAGCTCTTAAAAAACTTTGAAAAATATGAGCTACTTTGTCCCTAGAGCTCAAAACATTGTTGCAAACACCCTAGTACCAAGCAATTTCCAAATACCACGAGAAAAATGAACAACTTCTTATCAAAGTAAAAAAGCAGGTCCATAGTCACGTATTAGAAGACTATTGGCAAGTATTTGAAGGAGATAAACACATTGATGATTTTTTGCAATCAATAAATTATTTTTGTTGAATTGACACCTAGCTCAAGCCATGAAAAATAATGTTTTGATGAAAAAAAGTCAAAAAACGAGCTATCCTCTACTATTTGATATAAACCAATTTGAATATCTTTATACATCGAAATTACTAAACAAAACAAATCAAAAGGACCTTGAAGTTTTACAATGTGAGAATGATTCGATACTAGGGGGCCTTACACCATTAGAGGAAGTTTGTTTGATTTCAATGATGTAGCTAAAAAAACCAAAGATGGAGCCTACATAAACCAATGTAGAAGAACATAACATAGGTAGCATAAATGAACCCAAAATGATCAAGTTATCTAGCACTCTCCCTACTCACATCATAAGGGAATATATTGAACTTTTAAAGGTTTGGAGATGTGTTTGCATGGGGGTACAAAGATATGAAATCATATGATACTAGCATCATTCAACACAAAATTCCTCTTAAGAAAATTAGAAACCTTTCAACGAAACTAAGAAGGATAAACCCTATTTGTACATGAGTTGAGAAAGAGATCAAAAAGGTGTATGATCTTTGGGATCATAGTTCCCCTTAGATACTCACGTTAGGTGTCAACCAACGTATGCGGTAGGAAGAAGGCAGAAATTAAGCTTTGCATTGAGCTTTAGAAATTTGAAACAGAGCCTCCACGAAGAATGGTTATCCCTTTTCAAATGGACCATATAATTCAAAAGGTGGTTGGATCTAAAAAAATATCTTGTTGGATGGTTTTCGGGCTACAACAGTGCTAGTACCACAGGAAGTGATCAATACAAAACTACTTTTACCACACCTTGGGGTACATTCATGTACGTTAAAATGCCATTTGGTTTGATGAATGCGGCCACATTCGAAAGGGCCATGGACACTAGATTTTTAGAAGACATAGGCTATTTTATAATCATTTACCTTGATGACATTCTTGTCTTCTCCAAAGGCGATAAAGAACATTTGATTCATTTGAGAAGGTTTTTGAGAAATGTAGAAAATATGAAGCATCTCTGAATCCCAAAAAGACACTCTTTTGTCTCAGAAGGAAGCTTCTTGGCCATATAATTACGAAGAGGGAATCCAAAGTAGACCTTTAAAAGGATTGAAGGCATATTGAAAATCGGCCATCCTAGAAACCTCAAAGAATTGCAATATTTCATTGGAAAGATTAATTTTTTGAGAAGGTTCATTCCCAATACACTGAACTTTTGAGAAATATCACAAACATGCTAAAAAAGGAAACAAGAGTTAAATGGAATCCAAACAATCATTTATTTGGTAAAAACAAGCTCTCACTCAAACACCGGTTCTTATTAGTCTGATTTCCCTAAATATTTCTACATTTTCTCATTTGCCTCTGAACACACTATTGTTGTAGTCTTGTTGCAAAAAGAACAACATGGGCCAAGAACAACCAATATCATTTTTCGGTAGGCCTTGAGATTCTCCACTCAAATATAACATCATGGAGAAATAAGCCTTAGCCTTGATAAAAGCATTGAAAGACTTCCGAGGAGTCTACATTTTACACTCACATATCATTGCTTTTGTCCCACATGTTGTTTTAAAGATATTCTAAATCAAGACCACACGATGGTAAAAGGGAAAATGGATTGCAATTATCTTAGAATATGATTTAGAAATAAGGCCTACCAAGCTAATTAAAGGACAAGGATTAGAAAAAACTCATGGCAGAATCAAATTTCCAAGCATTAGACATGAATATGGTTGATGTTTTAGAAGAATAGGAAGAATTATAGCTCCATACATTGAAGAAATGTTTTTGAATTCATTTTGGTATGCTAATATCATTTATGTGCTTCTCTATCTTAATACCCCTCCTTCTCTATCAAAGACTAAAGCTATATTCTTGAAACAAAAAGCTTTCGATGCATTTTAGATGGAGATGTTGCATATTGAAACGCTGTTGGCATATTGCTTAAATGATTGCTTGAGGATGATGCGGGAAAAATCATGCATGGTACATGAGGGAGAATGTGGAGGCCACCTTTATTGGAAGACCACATCCAATAAGATTCTTAGAGCTAGCTAATATTATTTACCTTTTCCCGAACCTCCAAAAACTAGTCATGACTTGTCGTAAATGTCAATTTTGAATGGAAAAAGAAATCTCCTACCTTTACCTTTACATCCCATCGGTGTTGAGGCTCCCTTTCGGCAATGGGGTTTATACTTTATTGGAGGTGCCAACCTCATCCACCCAACATAAGTGGATCACTTCTTTGCCACGAATTAATTTACTAAGTGGATAGAAGCCATCCCTTCTAGGAATGCTCTTGAATCTATCAACATCGAGTTCCTTGAAACCAACATACTATCAGTTTGGTTGTCCTAGGAAAATTAATTCACAACAATGTTGCTTTCAAATCCAAAAGAATGGTTGATTTGCTACAAATATCATATCAAATTAGGCCATTCCACAACTTACTACCCCTAGGGAAATGGATTAGGCTGAATCCTCCAACAAAATTCTAGTCAACATTATCGAAAGCATTTGTTGGATCAGAATCATAAATCATGGCATATTAAGTTGATTCATGCATTATGGAATTTGATAGGCTAACCACTAAGAAATCAATAAATATGTCCCCCTATCGAATTTTGGTATATGGTCTAGATGTAGTTTTCCCTACATCTTTGGGAGTTCCGGTCATGAAACTTCTCCAGAGAAGTACAAATAGAAGAAAATGACATGCGAGAAGACTAAATAAAACTATTCATTTATAGCGAGACAAGAGAAGAAGTATACAAAAGGACACGAGGCGGTTCAAGAAAAACATCAAGAAGATCTTTGACGGAAAGGACCAAATCCAGCAACTTCCAAGTTGGAGACACGAGTTTTGAGATGGGATTCGAGGAGGGAATATAAAGGTAAACATGGCAAGTTTGAGAATTTATGGAAAGGGCCTTGTATATCATTCACTCAATTAGGGTCGAGAATGATTTCTTTTTACAAGGGATGAATGGAGAAGCTGCTTATTTGGAGGTCTGTCAATGGCGGGATGCTCAAACATTATTTCTTTCAAGAGTCCTAGATTCCAAGTTTCACTCATTATACATAACATAGCATGAGAAAAATCAGAGAAAATACAAAAACAATGAAAGAAAAGAAAAGGAAAAAAGAGGACAAACAAAACGGGTACAACCCCATACCCGGAAAACGGTATTCTTGAAAGTGTGCAAGTCTAAATGCCACTAGCGATTTTTAAAAGATATTTGTTCGATCTCTAGCCTAATCATGGCTGAATGTGCTTTAAGTTTATGTTGATAAGTTAGTAGAAACCATTGTCGAGGTTATTTCATATTTGACTTATGAAGAATGATAGATTAGGAAAAATATAAATATTACAGTTCCAAATGCCAAAGAAATAGAACCAAAGAGATAGATAAGGATGCATTATTCATGACATGCTTACAACCTTATCTTTCTAAATTTAATTTTATGCAAATAAATGTTTGTGTGTAGCTTGTTTCAATTTCACAACCATGGTGAATCAAACTATCTAATCACGATTTGAACCATGCTTTAAATTTCATGTCATTAGATGAGGAATCAAGGAAGCCCTTAAAAACTGACTTAATCTTAGCTGATCCAAATAGTTCGGAGTGAAAGATAAAAAGAGTTCAACGAGTTTAATCTCAATTCTTGGAAGAAATAAGGATAGGATTAGATAGTTTATTTCTATTTTCAAAAAAATAAAATGTCAGAGTTGCCAATCCAAATGCACTCAAGGAAGAAAAAATGTTAGGACAAGTAGGATTAGGTAGGTAGAAATGATGTCAAAAGGAAATCACGTGTTAGGGTTGTTAAGACTTATCACTTCAAAGGAATATAAAAAAAGTGAGAAAGAAGGGGAAATTTTCCCAATGGATAGAAAACCTTTGATTTGATAAAAATCGAGAGATTTCATGGAAGGCGAGGTTTTGGACACCTTGAAAGAAAGAGTTTGCCCTCCCAAGTGGAGCCACTATTAGTCATCAAGTAATTTTTTTATATCAAAAGATGACTAAGTTGTGAAGCCTATATTTCTAGAAACAATATTTGAAGGAACATTGCAAGTTCTATAAATCTCACTACCTTCATAATCATAAACCTAACTATTCTTCTAAATTTGCCTATCTTTTTCCCTCTCAAAGTTTACCTGTTTGCAAAGAAGACTTCAAATTTCTGGAGTCTGTTTGCCTCATTTCATCACCTCACTTACACTCCCATTTATCCTCATTTCCCCTCTAAAAACCCCTCATATTTCCCTCATTCATCATATTTCTTCTAAGAAGGCCTTAAACAATGTAAAAAATCCTTTTTACATTGTTTTAACTAACTTCTAACCCTATTGGACCTCCTAAAAACCTTGCAAAACTCTTGTTTTTGTGTTAAAAAACCCACTTTTTTGTGAGATAGGTCTTTAAGCCCCTTTTTCGGCTTAAACCCGGCCCCCTCACCCATATGACTCTTCAAATGTGACTTACGCTTTTCCCTTAAGCCTATCCATCTTAGCCATCGGTTTTCTTTGTCCTCATAGGACCTTTTCCCTCTGCCCATTTCACTTGTTAAACACCCCCGCGACCTTATAATTTCTCCTTAAACCTTTGATGGGCCCCTTCGTCCCATCCTCATCTACACCATCTATCACTCATCTAGGCAGATTGATCAAAGGCCCTCAGCACGATCCAACGTCCATCGCGCCTCCTCTCCCTTCATCCTGCATCAATGCGACCCGGAAGCACTACACGACAAATTCCGCCACACCATCACTCCCGGGCCCCACTCTCCACTTAACTCCTCGTCGAATAAAGGCCCACCACCTATCACCGGGTTCCACTCCACAGATCTGCGCCCTGGCCTCGAAAGCCCTCCCGCCTTCTCGATCTCTCACCTCTTGAGATCTAACGGCTCACACACTCATATCGCGGGGGATTTTGCACAAGGTTTAACACTCCTAACCCATGTAAAAAATGTGGTTTTCCTGGACACACGGTAGTTAATCTATGGTATGTGTGACCTCGGGACAATACCACTTACCACCTGTGTCACGCGATAAACCACCGCGAGTTTTCCAAAAATCGCCTTCCTTCTCCTGCAATGGCAAAATTCAAATTTCTTCATCCTTCCACCAGGTTCCGCATACGGAAACTTTCCTACCGCACCCTCCTTTCCTCTTGCAAATCGCCCCCGATGCCTCCAAAAACCCAAAAAATGCGGTTTTAAACCAATCCCAAGCGAGGTTTTAAAATTATTGCTTTGTGCGAGGTTTTTTAATGGCAAAAAGGGCCCAAAATGCCCTCCCACGGTAAAAAAGTGACCCGATTAAACCTTTGGATGACGATCAAGAGAGGTCGAATTCATATCAAAAAGAAGCCCAGGGAGCCGGCATAAAGGTTAGCCCTTGATGACTCATGATCATCAATGGGTTATAAAACCCATATACCATGAAGAGACCCTCCGCACACAAAGAATAGCTACGAGTAAGAAGAAATGAAGGAAATAATAGGGAAGGATTAAAAGGATAAATCCTAAAATCAAGAGCAAATACAAATGATTAGCTAAAGAAGACAATGATTAAATATGAAAGTCAAAGGCTTAAAGACCAAGAATAAACAAACAAATCAAAAAGCAAAATGAAAGATAAAGATAGTAAGGCAGTTATTAAGAAAAATCAAGGTTCAAGGCCTAATTACTAAGTTTTATGAAAGTTAAAACAAAGGTATATCAACCCGAAGACGACAGGTAACTCAACGAAAAAGAAGCCAATTACTTCTCAAAAAGACAATTTGCCACCTACAACATTTTTCTTTCAATAAAGGCATCAAGTAGTTATTACACGAGTTAGAGATATTTTACATCTGCAAAACAATTATTGTAAAAAGTTATTATAGGCCTTAAAAGTCAAACTTTTTAGCTCTTCCTCTTTAGAAGTTAAGACGGGGAGTTATTGGAAACGAGAGAAGTAGGCTGGATATTCTTGCCTTATGCCTTGCATGGTTTTCAAGGTTAGGGATGCATTTACTTTGTAATCAATAACATTCAAACCCTATCTTGAGCTCCACCTCCTCATTTGCAGCATAAGCGCATCTAAACTCATTGTATTGTTGGCATTTGATGACTCTTTGAAGTAATACATAGTCTCTTGGAAGTTGTAGGAAAATTGATGTCTTGGATCTTGTGGATACTTACTGATTTGTTTGTTGATGGAGGAGGCTAGATCATTGGATCCCGAGCTTGTTTGTTGGTGAAGTGTTTCTATTTTTTATTGTTATTTCGTGTTTTCATTATGTTATCATCTTTCTTTGTTACAATAGAGTAAAGGTTTTAGGCTAAAGTATGCAGAAAGCACCTTAGTTCTATTTGCTCTTCTTGTTTTAATGTTTTTCTCCTGAGTCGATTGGAGGATTCTTAATTGCCCTCTAGTTCCATCTAGCTTGTTATTTTAGGGATAATTCAATGAAATTATAACCAAAGGAGTTTCTCTTTTTGTATATCCATGTTCCTTTGAGTACGACTTGAGAGGTTATTTTTAAATAATGATTTCAATAGAGTGAAACAGGGAAATTTAGTGGTGAGTCCATGCTTCTTTGAGTACAACTTTAGAATTGTTTCTAAAACTTCTTTAAAAGTAATAGCAGTAGAGTCTAAACCAAGGAAGTCTATGGTGTGCCCTATCCTCTAGGTGCCTCAAAGGTTGCTTTAAATATCCCTAGAGTTAGTCAAAAGTAGATTAGATTATTTCTATACGATCTTAGACTACTCTTGTCGTATCTTATATTTTTTCTTTATGTTTGAAAGTAGTATTTTGATTGCTGGATTGTTGTCTGAAAGGTTTCTTATTAGAATTTTGTCCAAAGAAGTCTATGGTGCTTGTCCTTTGGCTTGCTTCAAAACATAATGCCTTGAAATATTTCTCTTGTTTAAAGTAGATAATAAAGAAATCTTAGTTTCCCTTTGTCCTACTTTTTATTCTTGTCCTTAATGTTCATCTCATTATTCCAAAAATTTGAAGATCCACTGGCCAAGTTAGATTTGCCATATGATACTCCCCCGATCCTTTTATAAACTTATCATGACTTCCATTTGACTCCATTGCCCAATGACTTAGAGATTTCTCATTCTACACCATGCTCTTTGATCTTCTTACCCAATCAAAGCGACCAAACAAAACTTTGTACTTAATAACTAGCCTAAAATCAACCCTTAAGGAAACAAGCACACATCCTTTACAAACAACTTGAGAGATCCATTCACGAGTCTAGGAAACTGATCCTAGAACTCTAAAGGCCAGTTCCATATTACTTGTCATTTGGTATGCTAATGTTTAGCAAATCGTAGGACCACAACATGGGGCAACATTGCTTGGATATTTGAAGGTGTTGGTTCTTGTGCGAGAAGCACTTACTTGAATGTTTGAATTTGTTGGTTCTTGTGGTGCAACTCTTCATCTTAATAGGTCACGCTAATTTACTAAGCAATGAAAATTGAGGACAAAGAAAGGGGCAGATTGAGGGAGAATCTTTGGATGAAATGAAGTGGTGATGGAGATGGTGAATGGGTGATTGATACTCTTGTCTTTGTAAGACCAATGTCTATAGGTGGTTTCCTATTTCATGGTAGTAATGAATTCATCCTAATGTTTTTCATCATGGAAAGAGAAGGCATCATAGAGGTTTCTTCCTCCAAATGCACCATAAGGTTTTTTTCTTTTAACATGGTCATGTAATCGGAAGTATATGTGTAATGAATGGAAGGATTAAAAAAAAGGATGATGGTTTATGAAAGATGAAATGCATGGAATGAAGTGGAAAATCGTTAAGTTTTTTTAACCTTCTAATGAATTAGAGAAACATAAGCCAAATTTACCTCAAGTTTTACTTTATCATTGATGTGCCTGGTCTTTGCAATATGAAGTGGAGGATGGAATGGTTGGAGATGATGTATTTGTTGATTTGATATGCTTAAGAAGGATGTAGTATGAAATTTGAAGAGATGAAGGATGATCTAAGAGTGAAATGAAGGTCCCTTTCTCCCCCATTTTGAGGAGTTGTATGTCCCAGAAAAATTGAAAGGTGAATCTTTGCGCAAATGATAATGGAAATCTTGATACAAAATCCAAGTGCTGGAAATTTGTGTCGAGATCTCAAAACCATATAGTCTTCAATTGCTACAAACCCATGTGAAATCTTTCTTATGTGAATAAATTGTGTCGTTGAACTGGCAAGAATCATTGGATTACCGAAGCTATTGATGAATCGGTAGCAATGCGAGATATACCACCTTTGATGTTAGTGGGAATCAAGGCACGGTACATTCTACTAGCCATGAATGTATTTGTTGGGGTCGAATGTACTACAAAAATTCATACACAAGAAACATTGATGTATTTCCTTAGTAGACGACAAGGATACCTGCCATTAGGGCATGTCAGGATCCTAGGTACCTTATACATCCTAACCTTGGTCCCGGATAATGTGCGTGTCGATGGGACAAGCTTCATTGGCGAGTGGGCCTTAAGGAATCCCACATCAACCAACTCGAGTATAAACATAATAAATTAAAAATACATGATTTGAAGAACTTATACAAATTTACAAACTTTATTGGGAAGCTTTCTCTCCAGTTACTTGGTTTCAAGCAAAGTACTTGAATCCGGTTGTGTCAGACAATGGTTTTCACAAAAGGAATTATTTTTCTCTTTACTATTTCATTTATTTATTTAAAATACTAACTTTGCTACTATCTTGGAGAAAATATGTCCCCTTCAAGTGAAAGAGAACTTCCAATGAAGCCATGTGTGGATTAGGTACAAAGATATAATCATGCTCGGATTCAACATATAAAATTTAGACGGTACATGAGCATGGACAATCGGCAACTTTGAAAGATATGATGCAAAAAATATTTGAAGATGAGAGTGGTACTTTAGTGAATTATAATGCGGAACCAATGCTCGATGTAATCTAGCTGGTATTGGCTCATTTCTTCTTTTAGAACACTTTCAATGTCCTCCTTGGTAATGCTAGAAAAAACTTGGATAATCGATCTGGAATGCACACAAGGCTTGTTGATGGGCATGGTGAAATCTCTTCGATCTCGAGTTGACTAGATACTCCCCATCGGATTTTGTGTCATGGTCCATTGATCTCCTTTGTAGATAGTCGAGGGAATGAGGAGACTTCAGTGATCTGCCAGCTATGGAAGCAAATAATTTCTTCAATGTGGTGAAGATGAACTCTTCTGCAGAGGCATATATCTGACTACTACAAGATTTGAGGGGTATTTCGAGGGACATTATTCAAGTTCTTGATCATTCTTGAATTTCTCTTGTGGTTGATGATCCTTGTCTGCAACATGGATTAGTACAAAAGAGGGTTCTTACAACACCCCAAGAATTTTTTGTCATTCAAAGCTTGAATTTTAAATCTAAATGAATTAAAAGCTTTGCTAATTGCAAGAAAACTAGCACTAGAAAAAGAATCTACCTTTACTATCCCTAGGTATAATTTTACTTCTACGCATAAAGAAAAAGGACTCAAGAACAAGCGGTAATTGAGTGGAGAATTTGGAGCAAACCCACAAAAGTGGATGTGTGGCTCTTCACTCACATCTTACTGTACACTCTCTACCCTCTAACAACCACAGCAAGATCCTGAAACTCGTGCAACAATTCACCTTGAATAAAAAATTACAACTCCCCCGAAACTGACGCCAAAATGTTAGAGTTTTAATTGGTGAGTCGCTCTTGATATTTAATTGTCGATCGGGCTCACAAACATGAGTTGCACTCCACTTAGTGATTCAATTTGTAGGTCAAATATTTAATGTTTCCTTTATAATGATCAGCTAAATAATAAAACACACAAATTCTTGCGAATAAAACAAAAATTCGAAAAGGGAATCAAGTCATCTCACTAAAAATAATCAAAATCCTTTAGAACTTAGGATCTATTGAATCTTCTCTTTAAAGGAAATTGTACTTAAGTGAAACCTAATTTTTATTGCAAAAACCTACTTCAACCAAACTTGCAAAATAGATATAAGAAAACCCTAATTAAATCAAATTCATCTTTGTACTAAATGATTCCAAATCTTCATCAAAATCCTAGAAAGCTCGGTTCTGTACTCGTAAAATTTGAACTTTAAATAAAGAATTGAAAAACTTAATCTACTCAATCACAACTTGATATAAACAAACTTGAAAGCTGGAATAAAAACTAATGAAACCCTAGTATCTTCTTGCAATTGAAAACCTTATGCTAATAGGAGCTCCACACACTTTAATGATAATCAAAATAAATTCTAAATAAGGAATTGCCTTAATCATTACGCTCCTTGAGGAAAACACACTCATTAAATAAATTAATCTCAAGCAATTTACTAACTAGAATTAAAACAACTAAGACTTTTGCTTCTACGATGAAAATAACTCACACTTATAATCTAGCTATGACAATATCAAAATATACAATGCTTAATTAAATCAACCCATAACACACTAGAATATGAATCTAGCAAAACCAAGCTACGGGCAACAAATTTAATGGAAAATATATTTACTCAACTTAAAGTAAAACACTAATACACTCATTAGAATGGATTTTGCCTGGTCATCAAATCTAACTTTGATGTGCCTCAAACACTTTGTATGCAAGATCTCACTCTTTGTTCTAATATCACTTAGAATGGTACTCCTTTTGTATTACAAATTGGAAACAAAATAATTAAAAATCATAATGCTATAATTAATGTACCGTATATGGAAATCCTTTTTTGGTTTTTGAAAGCAATTCAAAATAACACCATTTTCATCAAACATTCATTGATTCATACAACTTACCAAAAGTGAGCTCAACAACAAACAATATTAAAATCAAACTAGAATCCTGCTTGTGCAAATTGAAAGCTTTTATTTAATCTTACCTTTGAAACATGAGATTCGATTTCTGACCTAAATGACATAACTCTTATTCTATTGCTAAATCTATGAATTTAATAATGAAATATGATGAAATCCCAAGGTAATGTTATTTAGGCCATGCTGTTCTACCTTTGTTCCACTAATTGAGAGGTTTGTGTTTATGATAATGCCATTAGTTAATTTCTAACTCAACATATATGAAGATTGTTTGCAATATAATTTTTACTGCATATATATAAATGAATGCTTCTTGATATTGAAACATGTTAGGTCTGTAATTTTAGATTGGCAAAGACCAAATAAACAAGGGTAACATCAAACCAAATTTTTGAGTCCTAGGACCTATTTTAGTTGAAGGCTCTCCTATATTTATATAAAGATATAGCAATTGGAACACAGGATAGTTTTAATTTAGTTAAAGTGATAGGGATTGTTTGTTTGTTTTTGATTAAGTTTTTGGGTGCTTGTTAGGAAGAACATATAGGGTAAGAGAAGTTAAAACCATTGGGCTATGGGGTCTGCAAAAGGTTTGAGGAGCACATCAATAAATCAAGGGTGTTCCACGGGGCAAGCTAAACAAAGCCAAATGGATCTTAATAAGCTTATGTGAGTGTGAAATAGACACTAAGTTTGTCAGATTTAGTAACTTTAAAGGGAAATTAGAATCCTTTAAACATGTACTAGAACAAGAAGAGCCTTTAAGATTACTACTTTTTAAGAAAGAACCAAGGACGGGGCATGTCATAGACTTCTTTAGCGAAATTTACCAAGTAAACTTTAGAACCATAATCCGGCAAACCTAGAGCGAGGGAACTTCTAAATTTTCTAGCTATTCACTTTCATACAAAAACATTTAAGATAACAATTCAATAATGATTAAAGAGAAAGGAACTCCCTAATTTCTTCAATCAAACTTTAAATACCTTTAAAGGTATTTGTTCAAGATAAAATAAGGGCCAGGGGCAAACCATAAAATTCTTTAGCTAAACTCTAGTAAGTAAGCTTTAGAAAACCTTAAGAACAACCTTTCCAAGCAAAACCAAAGGATAGGGAAAACCATAAACTTCTTTAGCCAAACTCTAGCGTTTGATCTCCAAGAAAACAAACTAGGTGAAATGGAAGCTGAGGGAACTCCTAAATTCTCCATTCGGACCTAGTAGGGGAAAACATTTGAATAATAGAACAAAAACGGACTTAAGGTGTTGAACAACCTCTTAAACTAATTTTTTTGCTCTTGTTATAACGCAAAAATTGATGTTGTAAATGGAAAACAAAGGAAACAATTAGGAGATCGAGAACAACATCACCATTTAAAAAAGTTCATGAATCTTGTGAATGTGCTTTCTCTATTGATATTCAGTCCAAAATAGCTACGAGCTCCAAGCTAACTTCTTTGCTGGCCTGAGTCTGAAAAAAATTCGGCTCAACGGCCAACCACATGAAGCACATACATGCGGTATTTATATGCAAAATAAGGAGGTGATCCTAATCTAGGGTTTTTAGATTCATTTATTATAGAGTTAATGCATTCTTGACCTTTGAGACCATGCAAGGCCTAAGGCAAGAATATCGAGAGTGATAACAAAACAGTAACTCTAACTTGGTATTTTGAGGTAACTTTTGGAATATGTTTGACTTTGAGGCTTTCTAAATAAATTTTTCAATAGCTCTTTGAGTGGTTAAGAAATATCTCGACTTTTGTAATAGCCTTGTGTCTTTGGGCTAATCTTCTTTTAATCGCCCTTTAACCTTTGTTTAGGCCTCTAAGCTTGATTAGCCTCTTAACTGATTAACCTCTAAGCAGTTAGCCTCTAAACTTGATTGGCCACTAAACTTGATTAGCCACTAAACCTGATTAGCCATTGAACTTGATTAGCCACGAAGCACGATTAGCCTTCACTATTTGCTTGTGGCAAGGGCGCGAGCGCCATGGCCGAAACAATGGCCTATCTTGCGGCAAACTTTTGGAGGCCTTCTCGATGTCCAAATGAGCTCCATGATGGCTCATTGGCAAGGTCTACGATTCGAGTTTCAAATATGCTTTTACTTTCCAAAATGGTGCCCTTATGCCCTATCAAAGCTGCTTCTCCCAAAAATGGTAAAAGCACGACGCCGGGGTCAAAAGAGGGCGAAACATGATTTTTAGGTGATTTTTGACCTTTTGAGGGATCGGAGTTTGCTCCAAATCTCCTAAAACTTTCTGAGGTTGATGTAATTGTCATTAGGAACATGAATATGCCAGTACTTTCCATTTGGATGGCTCAAAATGTTGAAAAGTGTAACTAGGTCGGTCTTCATGTTGACTATGTAATTATGTATATATGTAAAGAAGAAGTCAAAGATAATAAAATATATTTCTTTATTACTTGCTTCATGGGTTTCATGAGCAATATTTTTATGTAGATAGACTTATTCTTGATGTTTGCCTAGGTTTAGGTCTCCTAGGCATAGAATATAATTATGTGTCATGTATATATATGAAGGAATCTATATGCTCCGGATCTTGTCGAAACCGTGTATTACATCCAAGAAGTTTATGGAAGAAAATGTCCTCAAACCAACCTCTCTAAAGATGGAAAGAAGAAGCTGTTATAAGTTATTAAAGTTAGCCTACAAGACTACATACGAGCTGGCCCTAAGGCGAAAGGTCATCACCAATATATATATATACCTACGCTCATGCGGATAATAGACACACAACAAAGATGCGTATTACTGCGAAATGGACACATCACGATACACAAAATACAACGTGATTCAATAAAACGTGAATTGTGGAATTGTATCACGAGCGAGATACAATTTGAATGCCGTGCCAACTAGAAAATTGCGAACAAGTGTGATTGGTTTTGCAAACATTGTGGAGAGGAATAATAAAAAATTAAAAGCCACATAGTCGATGATTGAAGGACGTGAAGACAACCTTAATATCGGATTTATCGTAACCCTACAACCTTTTAGATTATCAACATGGTATCAAAGCTAATGTGAGAATCAAAGAGAGCACCTAGAGATACTTAGAGGATTAGATCATAGAAAAAAGACACAAACAATGCGGATCATAGTGAAGACAAGAAAGGGTTGCTTGTCTGTTGCTATCTCCTTTTAAAGATAGTTAGGAGATAGTCCTTCATTATATATAACGGTGAAGCAAAGTCATGTTATTCAATGGTATATCTCGACGTATCTTAGAAAGGCGAAGTGTATATCTCGGATGTGATACGAAGGTGAAGCGGATATACGGATGTGATACCAAAAGGTGAAGTAGATATATTGGATGTGATATAGAAAGAATTGGATATCTCTAATGTGATACAAAATAGCAAGCGAGATATCTACGACGTACTACAAAAAATGAAAGTGCGAACAATACGGACAATATTTTTCGGAAAATATTTCTAATAGAAATGCAAACCATCTAATTATGTGACGGTGTGGGTTTTACTTAGTGAGAAAGTGCGGACTAATTATGTGACGAAGTGTGGGTTTTACTTAGTGAGACAATGCGTACTAATTATGTGACTAAGTGTGGGTTTTTACTTCGTGAGACGGTGCGGATATATTGTAGACCTTTGAACCAATGTGTATCACATCGTGGGCGGGAAAGAGCATATCTACGTGATGGTATCTCATTATACCAATAAGATGATCACAGTCTGAAGGCTGAAGCGTGGATATGTATGAATAGTCTACGGAATTTAGAAGAGATGTCCTAGAGAATAAATATGCATATGTATAAAGGATTAGAGTAGGTTTTAATGTGAGCATATCACGGATATGTGTGGACGTACGAGAAAATAAGCAGTCTGAGACTCTATTAAAAGGAAGTGATCATGATGTTATCACAGAGAAGAAACCACAGCTTGATGTAACATGTCACAACTTTCAAGATTCCCTTATTTGACATTCTTGATCAGACTTTATCCTTGATTTCGCCATAGTACCATAGTCTTGGTGAATACCGGTAAAATATTTCGATGCCATCTCAAGAAGAAGGTCTCGAGTACTATCTCAAAAACAAGTGCATTATAAACTCTATATTAGTATTAAAGGTTAGTAATGCTTTTCGATGTATGTGAGTAATCTAATTTTAGTCAGCTTCGGAGAAGGAGTTTCAATGTAAATCAGAGTCATAGTCATGACTTGATTTCAAAAGAATTATTATCGATTGATATGTGACGTTTGTTCAAAGATCTTGGAAAAACAAGATACCAAAAGTGCGTATCTACAACTGATATAAGTATTAGTTTGGAGAGAACTTGAAGTCTCAAGCCTTTAAGACTTGAATTGACGGTCAAGCACAAGGCACCAATTCAAGGAAAATCAAGTAAATTTATGAATAAGGAATTGATTTCTATTAGTTATATGATAGGAAGTAATGTAGCATCTTGATCGAAGCATGGTAGGAACTCCTAGTGAATCAGCTCAGGGAAAAACTCTTTGACAAACATTACTAATATAAAGTAGTCATCGAGAGCAAGGGTCATCATGAAACATGCTTAGGATGGCAGTGACATATTGATGAAACAAGCTAGCGAATGAAGCTCTTCATTCTTGAGAAATTGATACAAGATGAATCGAGGAAAAATGGTATGAGGTATATATTTATATTTTGACATTGGATGCTATGATGTCATATGGTTGTAGGTAATGGAATTTTGTACTTAGAAGTGTGATCTATGAAAGTATCTCTCAATGCACAAAAGATGAAAATAATATGTCCTCATGGTGTGTGAGGTGGATGTTGAAAGTTCTTGGGAATGGAAAAATGTGCAAAAAGGGAAGATCATGAAATGCAACCATGTCTTGAGGCAAGTACCATTCAGAGGCCAAAGATGCTTGACTGAGAGATACGTAGACTTTGACGAAGATGCAGTGAGAAGAAGACCCTAGAAAAACATGTCATGGGGGGATGTGTCAGTACGTATAAAGGATATCGATGCTATAAGAAAGATTTCATGGTGAAAGATCATCACTAAGGTAACTTTTGTTCTAAAATTTCATATGTATATGCTTATCTGGATGAACTTGTGTAGGGTTGATAATCATAAGAAAATGTATGATCCTTGAGATGATTCTAAGGAAAGCTACATGGCATAACAAGTGGACCATATGGGAAGTACGATTTGAATCACTTTCGATAAGCGACTTGACTAAAAAGATGATGGATGATCTGTTTCCTATGAAGCTAAAGATGGAGATTCCTCAATATCGAGTAATCAGGACATCAGATTATTCATGAGAAGCTGGGTGTCTCACCATTACCCCTTTAGAGTCCCTGGTTAAGAGGGAGCTGATGGTAAGTTTCTTACTTGGAAGAAAATTGGCGATTCCTAAGGATGAGATTAGGTACATTCTTTGTATAAGAATGAGTACATTCTCTTGTGGAATAGGTCCTCCTGGAGGGAGAGATAGACACATCATTATGGCCTTGGAAGATAGGAATGGAGGATTGGGTAATCATCGCGTCGATACTCTCTTTCGAAGAATGTGGTAGAGCATTAAGATAAGTAGTCGGGGATCGATGTTATTCTTTGAGGGCTATTTGCAAAAGAAGAATAGTCCGGGAAGGTCATACACTTTAAGGAACACGGGTGGGTATGTACCTTAGAGAGACAATGATGAAGGTGTCTATAAATTGTATGTCTCTACAGCATTGAAGCCCATGTCTTGTTGAGAGATGTGGGCATTAGTCGAGCCTTGCACTAGTACAATGTTTGGTTGATATGATGTTATACGGATGCGATTACCAATCGATTTTTCTTATGAGAATTCTTCGGTTTGAAAGTAACCATGCCTATATGAATACCTCCTAGTTAGAGGAGTGTTGAAAAAGTTTAACTAGGTCGGTCTTCATGTTGACTATGTAATTATGTATATATGTAAAGAAGAAGTCGAAGATAATAAAATATATTTTGGTGTACTTGCTTCATGGGTTTCATGAGCAATATTTTTTATGTAGATAGTCTTATTCTTGATGTACGCTAGGTTTAGGTCTCTAGGCATATAGAATATAATTATGTTTCATGTATATATATGAAGGAATATATATGCTCGAGATCTTTCAATGAGTGTATTACATCAAGAAATTTATGGAAGAAAATGTCCTCAAAGTGACCTCTCTAAAAAGATGGAAAGAAAGAAGCTATTATAAGTTATTAAAATTACGACCCTCTGAGAGACTACATACGAATTGACCTAAAAACAACAGAGTCATCACCAATATATATATATATATATATATATACCTCTATTCATGCGGATAATAGACACACAACGAAGATGCATATTTCTACGGCGACACATCGTGATACACAAAATACAATGTGATTCAATACAACGCGAATTGCGGGGTGTATCACGGAGATCTGATTTGAATGCGGATGCCACTGAAATTGCGAACAAGTGTGATTGATTTGTAGAATTTTTGTGGAGAGGAATAATCAAACAAAATTAAAAGCCACATAGCGGATGATTGAAGGACGTGAAGACAACCTTAATATCGAATTTATATTAACCTACAACCTTTCGAATTATCAACACAAAAAAGAGCGCACGCATGATAGCGCGCATTGTAATTTTTATGCATGCTAAGTACATCTGATTCACCTCACCTTTTTTCTACATTCCATTAATATTTTACGATAGGAATTTCTTCATGTTTTCCTTGTGTGGTTCCTCCATGTCATTTTCTTGCAAGTAATCACTACTTTGGCACTCAAATGGACTATCAAGTTTATAACCCATGTCATCTGCAAGACCCGAGTTTTCTTATTTAAACCACCTCTCTCCCACACTAGGGATCCACGCGCGATTCCAATGGCATTGAGTAGGCATCATCAAAGGTGACCCTAGAAAGAGTGACATGTTTTTCATGTAGATTAGTGATGAAAAATATTGTCAACTCCGTGTGATTTTGGACTTTCTCCATTCTCTCACAGAACTCAAAGCAGCCTATATGTTTGAAACAAGACACAGTGATAGGAGAGGCCATGAGTTATCTTGTATTGATGGGTTCAAAACTGTTTATCTTCCTTCCCTTATGATCATGTCTTCTTGGCTTTTGTTCCTCACCTACAAGGCCACTATCTTCTTCTTCTGACATCTGTAAATTCATATTTGGCAAAACCTAGGGTGTAAGTGAAATGAATGAGGGGAAGGAGATGAGATGACTAGCTTGAAAGGTGAAGGGAATGAGTGAAAGGGGATAATGTGTAGGGAAAAAACTAGATGAATGAAAGCCATAAATCAATGTAATTACCTTGTTTGTAGTAGAAGTATTTCCTTTAGCGAGAGGATAAAACAGATGCTTGTGATCACAAATTGAAATTAGGGTTTTATTAGGGTTTCACTTCAAAACATTAGAGAGTCACCAAATAAATAAAGAAACAAGAAATGAGGGTGTGATTCTTGTTTAGAACATCCTTGGAGGAATTAGGCAAGTTTGAAGTTTGTTTGAGGTGGTTTGGAGTGAGTTCTGACCCTTGGTAAACTTATTTGTGTAGGCGCGCAACGCCAGCCCAAATTTGAGGGTGCAACACCAACCCAAGTGTGTAGCGCCAAGCTACGAGCACGCAATGCCTTTACAAAATACGTTGATTTCTCCAAGCAAGGGTGTAGTGCCAAGTCACGGGCGTGCAATGCCAAGTGCGAATGCACGATGCTTGTGGATTTGAGCCAATTTTCTCAAACAACTTAGAGATTTTCCCTTCTTGAATACTCGATGCTTTGAAGGGTAACAATAGCTTGTTTGAAATGCTTGATGTGCTTCATGTGCAAGTGGATTTAAATTTAACTTTGAGATACCCACTTTTCTAGTGTTTGATGTCTTCTTTGTTTATCATTGATACTCTTTGACACCTTTTGCATTGCGAGCTTGATCAACTTGGAGAGTTGGATTTTCTTTTTGCTCACTTCAAGGCTTGAAAAAAATGGCTTTGACAACATGATGATCATAATCGGTCCTTCTTATGTATGCGACCTCATTGAAATGAAAAAGTGACCTAGAAAAATACAAAACCTAATGACCTAATGAAAGTTCTTTTTGACTTTGATTTTGAATGAGATCTTGACTTTAAGACTTTCAAGTAAAACATAGCATTTTCATAGGTTTTATTATGCTCAAGGGAACATGGAAATGGAGTCAGCAACAAGAAATATTAGAGGAGGATGGGAAGAATGAAGATGGAAAAAACAAGCCAAAATGAATTCTTTTAAGAGAAATAGTGTGACTTTGAAAGGCCAGGGCGAGGAATAGGAAAAAAAGGTTTTATGAAGAAAAATGAAAGGTGGTGAAATTTCTAAAGATGGGCGGTAGGCAAGGAATGCTATCTTTAGATAGGTTACTCAATAAATCCATAGTCACCTAGTGAATCTATAGAATATAGAAGGCTAACGATGGCTCCAAGCCAGGAGAAATGACTCCCTTGGGAGGTGTCAGAACCTCGAAGTTAAAATCTCTAGGATTTTGCGAGATCGATTACCTTGATTGTGCTTGGCCAGTTTCCTCCTTCTTCAATTGATGATTTGCTATGGTTCTTTGAAGGCTGGGATCTTAAAATCTAAAACATGATTGGTTCAACTCAACTCTGCCTACCCATCTATGCCTGGCATTTTTTTCTTTATTTGGTGTATTTAATACTAGCAACTAGGTATGGTGCATATATTCTTTTGTGATAAACTATCTACTTCTAAATTCATATCCAAAGGCTTAGATTAATTACATTAAGAACTCTTGATTCTATTTGATCTCTGCTGCTAATTAAGTTTAAACGGTTTGAATTTTCATTCTCTAATCTATCAACATAAGTTTAAAAACATAATAATCAAGGTTAAGCATTTTGGGTGTCATGGTGTGAAATGTTTTAAATGGAGAAACCATGAATTTGTTACCTATAGTGGTAAGTGGGGCAAGTTTGGAATTTGTCATCCATTCCTCTTTTTTCTCTTTAGTTCAGTTGAACTTTGGAACTAATATATTTCCTAATCTAATGTGATAAATAAATTTAAATGGTTGATACTCATTCTCTAACTTATAATTAAATTTAACAAATCCTTATTAATTTATGTTGAAAAAAACCCTTTCTCCAAGTAAGCACTTAGTCTTGCACACTTTATTTCTTTTAATTGTAAAACTGCCTTTTCTTTTTCTCTCTTTCTTCTTTTATCAAAATAGTACTTCATTTAAACTAAAAAGGTGTCATAGTCTTTAGGCACATACCTATCTGTCATAATCTAAACATATGTGATATAAAAATGGGTGAACTCTCTTTTCAATACAAATAATCAAATAAGTATTTTAAGTTGGTTTTACCATTCGACCTTTTAGGTATGTTGAAAAAAAACTAAAGGACATCCCCTCACTTGTTTTTTAACAACAATGTTCAAATCTTCTTTCTCTATAAAAAAAAGCCCACATCTTCCAGCATATTTTAATCCCTTTTTCAAATGTCTCAAAAAAAGCAGCAAAAGGATCAGTTAAATACTATTCTAAGTTGTGATAGATTTTCATCTAGACTTTTTCTTTCTCCATTATTTGACAGCGAAGTTCATGACGAAGAAAACTTTACCTTCTTCTGATCACTACCTTGGTAAATATGGAGTGTACATGTGAAACCTTTAAAAACCACAGTATGCTAAGTTGAATGGATTGAATTATGTGAAGGTCTCATCATCGGAGTGTTCTCGGCAATGTCGTTAATATTTAGAAAAGTAGTAGAACATCATTTTTAATACGCTACATAGTATTTATGTGAAAACCCATAGGTGGATGGAAATTGACTGGCTGGAATAAATAGAAATATTTTAAGAGGGCATTTTGCTTGGCTATTTAAGATACGATTGATTTCTTCTTAGGTTAAAGGGAGGAGGCATTTTCTTTTCATTGGGTAGAACTAGATGGTTCTCCCCTTTTGTGATAATCATGGTGGAATATTTTGACACAAAGAGATGATGAATCATCGCTTTAAAACTAGAATATCCTTTGGATCTTCTTTACCCATTTCTTGATTGATTTCATTATGTAAGCAAATCCTTTTGGTTTATTGTGATAGTTAAATTGAGTATAAAATACTGAATTGCCTCTAATATATCTCCGGGTTTCAATTTCCCAATTTTTTATTCATTTTACAAGGTATTGTATGAGATATTCGATTGATCATAACGATTTTAAGCTAATGATAAAGATAGAAAATTTTATTCAATTCTCTCGGCTTACCCAGCAGCAGGAAATCACAAAGAAAACAAACTGGGAGTCCGAACCTTCACACACTCCCCTTGCTTTACATTACAAATATCCTGTGACATTTTCATGAGGGAAATCCTCATGCCATTCAAATTTTAACTTTATCCATGTATGTATATACAAAGTTGTTGAGATGTAAAGGGTCATAAAATTTTTCATCTTGAAACATAGGCAAGGTTGCTGTCCAATTTATTTAAGTGAGGGGCTTTGTGAAAGTCAGAATATGATGTTCATTTGGAACGCCTACGTTGTATCCATGGATTCATCTTCACCTTGATTAAATCGAAGAAGGATGCTGCATCTTTTATAGCAATCTGGAGTTATTACGTGGTGGAATATTTTGATGAGGTCTTCTACCATTATTGAGTTGACAAGTCACAGGTTGGATGATTATTAACACAGGACGATTCCACTCCACCATAAGACATGATGTTTACCAAATACAGGTTCTGATTGAACTTGTTTTGTGGATAGATGTTGCTAACACTGGTGGGTTTGCAGAATCTGAAATTCCCTAAAATGCTTTGAGTTATGTCAACTATTACGGAGGGTTTGAGTCTGCCGGATGAAGATCGTGAGTTCTTCCTATAAGCAAAACTTGGGCAAAAAAAGATCAGAAAGGTTTGAAAGTTTACTCTGATCTTAAAGAAAAACAATATTAAGTATACAACGTCACAATGTTTTCTTGGTAGCGATTTATTTACGATGTTTATGATAAAATAAGTTTTCAATTAATTAAACATTATGTTGGAGTCCTTGTAATTTTATTAAGTTGGTAAGGAATAAATGAAATAAGGAGTAGCATAAATAGGTGTGAATCTGAGACCTAAGCCCCACGGACTCGGAGAAGGCTCTCTCTATATTTGTATAAAAATATAAATTGATTGATTTAGGATACTAATTTTAGGCTAGTTAAAGTGATAGGATTGTTTTGTTTTTGTTTTGATTGGTTTTGTTTAGTTGTAGGAAGAACGGTTGGTGGAAGAAAGTTTCAGGCTTCATTGAACATAGGGTCAAGGTTTGAGAGTACATCATAATAAATCAAGGGTGTTCCACGAACGATAAAGGCAAATGGATCTTAATAGCTTATGTGGTGAAATGAACACTAAGTTTGTGAATTTAGTAACACAAAAAGGGCAGTAGAATCCTTTAAGCCATTTTACTAGAGCAAAGGCCTTTAGTTATAGCATAAAGAAGGGCCCAGACATGGCATATGAACTTCTTTGGCCAGACTTTACAAAGTAAAATTTAAGACAACATGGTAAAACCTAGAGAGCAGGGAACTCCTAATTCTCAGCTGTTCACTGTACAAATAAAACTGACTAAGATAAAGATTTGGTAATGATTAAGTGGGGAACTCCACAATTTCTTCATCAAAACCCCCAGGTATTTAGTGATACATTCAAGATAGAATAGAGGACATGGCAAACCATATTAAATTCTTTATCAAACTCTGGTAAGTAAACTTCAAAAAGCAGAAACAACTAGCACAAGCAAAACCAAAGAATGAGTGAAACCATAAACTTATTTTAACAAAAATGTTGAGTTGATCTCAAAACAAACTAGGTGGAAATGGAGGAAAGGAAACTCCACTGAACTCTCCATTATTCCAGTTGATGAAGGAAAAGAATTTGAATAATAGAGAACAAACAAAAAATTGAAAAATATACACAGAATAATTTTCCTATATTTATAAAAATTGATGTGAAAAAATGGAAAACAAAGAAACAGATGAGATTAGAAAAGCATACATGGCAAGTTACTTTGAAACTCTTCAGATGCTTGCATGATGCAGTGATATTAGGTCCATGACTACAGAAACCAATAAATTCTTTTTTTAACTTAGAGTCTGCTGCAAAATTTGTCAACAACCAACAACACAGCATGAAGCATACATGCAATGTTCTGCAGGCAGGGGGAGGGTGACAGTCTAAGTTAGGGTTTTAGATTCATTTTATTATAGATTTAATGCATTCTTGAAGCCTTTGAAACCATGTGGGCTTTAAGGAAAAAATATTTGAGTGACTCAGCAGCAACAATAACTCCTATCTTCCTTTGTTTGACTAACTTTAGAATATGTTTGACTTTGAGAGCATATAAATACTTTTACAATAAACCCTAAGTGGTTAGGAAATATCTCGACTTTTTTACTGTAATAATTCTTGGTGTCTTTGTGCTAATCCTCTTTTTAGTTTCCCTTTAACCTCTATTTTAGGCTTCCTAGAAAACACAGTTATGTACTCTAAAGTTGATTAGCCTTTAAACGATTATTATAGCTTGATTGACACACTAAACTTAGGTTATTTTAAACCCTGGTGTTAGAAGGCGGGCACAGTTAACAACCTGAGTGGCCTTCCTTTGTTGCTTGAGCGAGCGTAGCGCCATAATGAAAAAATGGCTTGTCCTAAAGCCAATGTTGACCTTCCGATATTAGACGACCATGATGGCTCATTTGAGAAGGTATCAGAGTCTAGTTTCAAACACTTTTAAGTTTCAAAATGAGCCTGCACTGATAAACCTATTCTGGGCCCGAAAATGCCAACACAGTGCTGGGAGGGTCAAGGCGAAACATGATTTTTAGGTGGTTTTGAACGCACGAGGATCGGCCACCTTAAACTCCTGAAACTATTTGAGTTTAAAGTAATTTTCTAGTGGAACATGTGAATATCTTGTGCATTTGTTGGATGGACCAAAAACTGCTTGGTGTGTACGTTGTGATTTTCTGCATATGTTGTCGATTCTCACCTTTTCCACATTCATCAATATTTTTTTATAATGATTTCTTCATATTTTAAACATGTGCTTCCTCCATGTCATTTCCTGCATATAGTACTATGGCATAAATGGATGTCAGGGATTTCTCATGGCTGTAACTAGGGACAGGTTTTGTTATTGCCTACCTCCACCATAAGATCTTGCATGTGTGTTAAAGCAAGCATTTAAGTGACATCATAAAGTGACCCAAAGGTGACACATTTGTCATGCTGAATTAGTGATGAAAAATCTTGTCAAGTTACGAATTTTGGACTTGTGATACTGTGCCAAAACTCCATTTCGCTTTGTATGTTTTGGAGCAATGATGACGAGGAGGGCCATGTGTTCTCTTGTGATAGGTTAAACTATTTATCGTCCTTCTATGATCATTTTCTTGTCCTTTGTGCTCTTGATAAAACCTTATCATCTCTTCTTCGCTTGTCTCTGGGGTGGGTTGTGGTATGGGTGTGTTAGAAATAGACAGGGGAAGGAGATGAATATTGTGAAAGGTGAGGAATGAGTGAAAGAGAATATTATTGGCAGAAAAAATAGATGAATGAAAAACCTAAATATTTTGATTACACATTTTAGTAAATATTTCTTTCCAGGAGGATAAAGCAAAGGTAAACGTGATCACAAGTGATCGAAAAGTTTTAATGAGGTTTCACCC
Source organism: Pinus albicaulis (assembly GCA_034641835.2). Lineage (NCBI taxonomy): Eukaryota > Viridiplantae > Streptophyta > Pinopsida > Pinales > Pinaceae > Pinus > Pinus albicaulis. The sequence goes on along the minus strand of CM076571.1, from coordinate 437,368,318 downwards.
AAAAAATTAGAGGGTCACTTACAAATAACTAAGAGAGATAGGGGGGGGGAAAGTAAGAGAGGGTATGAATTCTTATTTATAACATCCTTGGAGGGTGAAAAGTTCAGAGACTGTTGAGGTGGTTTGAGTGGTGGAAATCGCCAGCAAACTTCCTTTGTGTGGGCGCGCGGTGCCCGCTGGATGAGGAAAACTGCTTCTTAACTTAATGCCATGACACATACAAAAATATGGACTCAGCAGATGCAAAGCAAGGCACGAGCATAAAGCCTGAAAGTGTTAGAATGTATATTCACCCTGTGGTTAAATAGTGGCTCAAACAACTTAAATTTTCCCTTGTTGAATACTCTAATGTGCTTTGAAGGGTGAAAAATAACATTTGAAATAGTTGATGGGCTTCATGTCTGAGCTGGATTTAAAGTCACTTTAAACCACTTCGTGTTTTGATTTCTGTATCATGATATATTTATTTGCCTTTTGCATTTGAGCTTCAGTCAATGACATTGGGCCAGCTTTTGTACACTCTATTTAGGGCTTGAAAAAATGGCTTTGACATCAGGAGGAGTAATTAATCAAATTATTAATAATATGATGATATCATTTAGAAATGAAAGTGACCTAGAAAAATATAAAACCTAATGACTAATGAAAATTGCTTTTTGACTTGATTTTGAATGAAGGATCTTGACTTTAAGACTTTCCAGAGTAAAAGCAAAGAAAACTGTTTTAATAGTTTCTTATGCTTAGGGAACATGGAAATGAGTTAGCAACAAGAGGAAGTAGAGGGAGGATGGAAAGGGTGAAGATATGAGGAAAAACTAATTTAAAATGATTTTAGGCAGTAGGCAACACAGAAGACCAACAGGGGCTGGAAAAAGGTTTTATGAAGATAATGAAGAAACGGTGGTTATAAAGATGAACGTGGGAAAAGAATGATATCTTTATTATTGTAATAAATCCATGGTCATGGTGGACAGTGCAGAATACGAAAGGCTACAGTCTGTTTGAAAAATCAATTTGGTAATTAAAACAATGGAAGCATAGATATTGCAGTGACACGATTATACAATGCCTAATTAATTCATGCATTAGGCATACGCCAAAGGCTCTATTATAAGTTAACAGAAAGATAATTTACAGCAACATGATGTATCGAAATTACAAGACAAGTGCAAAAATTTACTTATAAAAGGTAACAAAAAATGGTAGGAAGGAAGTTTGAAGAAGAAAGCGCTGGAAGCTAAGATTAGGTAGGTTTGAAAGAGCACATGGAAGCTAAGATGGACACTTTAAAAGGAAACCTGGAAGCTAAGATGGACGCTTTAAAAGAAGGCATGGGAAAGCTAAGATGGATGGCATGGAAGAAGCTGAATCGAACGAAAGAATGAAAGACAACATGGAAGACACTGAAAGAATGATCAAAAGAAGACATGGAAGTTTGGAAGGAAGGTTTGACAAATTTGATACAAGAATGAAAACTCATAATAATGGAGAAAATATAGTAGAGAAGAAAGCTACTAATCAACGAACAAAATAAGTACCAATCGTTTCACATAAAGCTCTAATGTTGGTTAGGAGCCCCATATTCTAAAATCGATATGAGGGAAGTTTGATGGCACGGATAAATAACATAGATACTGTAGATGGAACAATATTTTAGTCCTTATTCTGTGAAAAACACACAAAGGTACATATTGCAACTATGTTGGAACAAAATACATTTATTATTAATAGATGGATTTTACAATATTTGTGAAAGCAAGTAATGGTGGGTACTAGGAGGGAAAATGATAGCAGTTGAGGATACAAAGAAAAACACCTTCTTTAGACAAATTAAGTAAAATATACATCATTAAAAAAAGTTCAATGGTGGGGGCAGTAAAACTAATTGAATGGTATGTTGATATTCCGGAGGAACTGTAATTAGTCTCCTTTATTATTTTAAGATATATATTTTAGAGGTTTACCTTTTTGGGGAACACAATTCATTGGAGGGAAAGCATTCCAATTGTGAAAAAAATGGTAAAATTATGGTGATAAGGAATCCTACCTCACATCTATACGGATAGATATTGCTATCCTAAACTTCTACACACAACCCACAAGGTTGACACACCACAACAATTTCAAAAAAAACAAAAATTTTCTACGGTTAGCAATAGAAAAAATACCTAAGAGTCATAAGTGTCTTGAAGAAATTATTTTGCATAGATTGTGAAGAGAGAAGAAAATGAACAAGAAACTTCCAAAAGAAGAATGCCAGGAACCAACAGAAAGAAAATAGGTTTTGCACCATATAATTTAATAAAACATGGGAATTACCACTCCCCTCAAACTCTCGAATAGAAGGACATATTTAGAGAAAAAATCGCAATAGTGTTTATTGATTCGGTGGTACTGCCTAATTTGTCATTATTAAGGTAACCAAGAATGGTTCTTCCTATACTTTTAACACAGTGTCAGTGATAGTTACCAAATGGAGGAACTATACATTTCTCTGAAAAAAATTCATCTGGTATGTGGGAGAATATATTTAATGATCGATACTTTCCATTCCAATGATCTTTGAGTATAGGAGTAAAATGAATTTAATGTTTGGGGATGGTAGCTTTTAATTTTCAAAACTTTCTTGAACTTTTTTATAGGAAAAGTTAGTTAGGGTATCGCGGGAAGAGTGGAAATATAATAGCTGTAATTTCTTTTGACAAATATTTTTGTAGGCATAACAAGCGTAATTGCAAAATTATATCATATAAAAATTTAACATCATAATCATCACTACTCGGGTCTCCAAGTCTTGGGCAATCATTCCAAGGTGTTTGAAACTCTAAATGACTCCCACCTATTGTGATCATGATCATGATATTCATTTGATTCCGAAGTGTTCGTCTCCAGAGCATTGGGCCTCACGCTATCTTTAAGTCAAGAGAGAATTGAACGTATGATTACATACAAAGTATTGAAAGTGAAATTTATAATTCAACCTCGTCAGAAGTTCTTTATTTGCTCTAGTAGTATTGGTACTGAAAGGATGGGTGCGTGCATGTGTCCAGTTATAGGGGAGCTCAATAGCTCAATATTAAAGATAAATTTCCCCACAATTCATGATTGATGAATTAATGGATGGTCTGCATGGGCAATTTATTTCGGTTGGATCTTTTTTTGCAGAGGGGATATCATCAAGTGGGGCCATTGAAGAAAATAATCTGAAAAAATTCAGCTCATAAAAGGTCATTACTAGATTTTTTTGTTCACCTTTTAGCTTTGATACTGTCTACATTTGAGTTTAATCATTCATTTCCAAACCTTCCTTAACTCAGAATTTACTGTGGAAGGATCTTTGTGTTTTAACATGTTGATGGTCTTAAAACTACGGAGATAGCAAATTACAAAAACATTAAATGCTGGGTACAGAGAATTGGAATAACAAGTTGTATTATCTGAGAGGTGTTGTGGTGAGCCTAACAAAATTAAATAGGCATAAGAATGAAATTCCTTACAACCATAACGGTTGAGGATTTCTCAATTAATAAATTATTATTTGCTTTATTAAAATTAGGAGAATAGCAACGGCTATAAAAAAATTATTGGTCATTTTCATGGACTCTGAAAACTGGAGCCTTTTAACACCAAGAAGGCAATGTGCTTCTTTGATCTTAGCTATGCAGAGTGCAAAGCAACTTTGTTGTGGAATGGGTATAGGAAATGAATTAGTGCGCTTTAATACAGAAAGGACATTCTTTTAAATTAATCCCGATCAAGGGAAAGAGAGTATTCTGAAAAAAAGCTATTTATGAAGAGAAAGGTTGAAAATAAATGTTTGCTAAAAAAATGGCGAAACACTAATAGAACACTTCCCAAGGTAAAAAATGATCATGATAGTTTTAAATACTTTTTGGAACAAGGGCTATCTTCGGAAAAGCAAAAGCAGCCAATTCAAGATATTGGGTTATGAATTTGTACAGTATCTACAAAAAGTAAATGTTTTTATGGATACTCTAAAGAAAAGGACCTGTGAGAGGTGGAAGCATTTCTTTGTGCCATTTCTGTTATCAGGCAGTTGGATAAGCGAAACACGGAAGGCCGGAAAGAATGATGAAAGTGTGGACATAATTTGAGGTGCAGCAAAGACTGTCATAAAATTACATTTAGTTGAAAAAATGATTCCTTGTGGTACAAATATTTCTTATATCTTTATGTGTTCCCAGCATAAAAATATTCTTTGGAGTGCCCACACATAAACCCAGGAGGGCTATAAAGGGATTTTTAAAAACTTGCACCAGGGTGAAAAGAAAATATTTTAGGATAGCCTTCAATATGATATTCAAGTGCAGCAGTGGATAACATTTTCCGGAAAAATAAAGTTGAGACAATTATAAGACCCGCATTACGCTACATCATATCATTCAAGCCAATGCGGGAGGAAAGTTCAATGGATTTTCTCATAGGTTTCTACGTTTTAAAGAAGAAAGAGTGTCATCCGGTGGTAGTTGATAGAGTACAAGTACACTTTTGTGCATTATCTCATCATTTAATCATGAAAATGGGTTATTCATGACACGAAGCAATTTAAAAACTACATGGAACATTGTTAGTGACAATTAGGATGGTATTTTTAGCTCACTTCATTCAACACATTGTGCCATTTTGTGTATTAAATTGTACATTTAAAACTGAATGTATAAATTTCTCCCAAAATCTAGTGGAGCTACGAGCAAAAGGTAAAGGCATAAATTGAGCGGGAAAGGCGGGTCCCACGGAAGGTAGACTTGAGGTTTGAATTAGATACAAGAAGATGTTGATCGATGTTGAGAGGATATTCACACGAGAGCATAGGCTTATGAAGAAGTTAGAGGAATAAGCCTATATAAATTATCAGGCAGCACAAATTTTAGCAGTTTCAAGGTTAGGGACCATGGTTGTATTCTCATATTAAAGGGAGTTTTTAAGCCCCGCAAGTTCAGGAGTGTGAATGATAGCTTTCTGGCATTAGAAAAGTTGGATTGGATAAACAAGTTAAAGTTCTTCTGGAAAGGACCATCTAGTAATATCGCATAGTAGAAAGAAAATATTTAATCTAAACACTTTAACATCCATATATAATTTTAAAATAGCTCGAATCTTTGCTATATTCAACAGGGAATACGCCAAATTTAATGGAAGTGCGTATATATGATTGTGATGAATAGGAAAGAAATGGACTTTAAAGTGGGGAGTTTTCCAGTATTTAACATTTGATATTACACCACCTACCCCGTATTACGGTATAAGGGATATATTCAAATATGTGGAATGAAGAAAAATTTCCCAACCTTCGAACATTGGATATAAATTAGTTATTGTGAGGGGAAATTTCCGTTAGGAATAAAAGAAACTATCTAATTTAAAAACAATTAGAGAACCTTGGGGTTGGAGGAAAACATCATTTGGAAAAATATTGAAATGAAAGTTCAAATTTCTTTGTACCTTTCTTCTCCAATATTAATGCGTTTGTTACTAGCATAGCCACGAAGTGGGGGAATGGAACACCGAATAGTTACATTATTTATTATTTAACTATTGGAGGATTTTTTTTTGAGAGACAAATGAATCTTCAAAAGGATTTTAGTGAAGGTAAATCTTAATGAACATACAATGGAAGGATGTAATGCGGAGTTCTTGAGTTACTCATTCTTGATTAAGTCCACCCCAATTAGTGTTTCTAATGGAGCTCTCAAAAACAATAATATGGTGATATAAAGAGAATCCTTAATGACTATTGGAGTACAAGGAAATAAAGAAAAAACGATGTATTGTGACATTTACATGGGTCACTATTACAATTCAAATAGAGATATGAAACCATCGATTCAAATGAAGACCAAACAATCTATGTGTCAAAAAAATTATCTTAAGACAAAAATATTAGTGGGGATTTCTGCGACGAGAATTTAACCTTGAACCTTGGTGGTGTCGAGTTTCATTATTATGTATCAATTTTTTTTTGTGCATTCATAGTATAATTCGATTAAAGGTTGAAAATCGGTGGTTCATGTGAGAATCATAGTCAAAATGCAAGGAGTCATCACCTCAACAATTGCAAGAGTTGTGACTCATTGGCTCCCAGTGACATGCTCTATTTTCCACAAAACCATAATATAATAAGTTTAATTGACACTAATACCATATTAAATTATGGATATTTATGCTTAGTTAAAATTACTAAAGTGAATAAGGAAAACTGTGTCCAAATCATTTGAAATGAAATTACCTTAAAATTTAGAATCCAAGGTTGTAATATTTAGTTAATTGTGTATATACATATTCTAAATGGCATACATCAATACTATTGGAATTGATAAACATATACAACCTGCAAAGTTATAGGGAAATGTCAATGTTTTTACAAGCATGTTATTCATTTTGTAAATTCTAAGATAAGATGTATCTTAAGGATTACGGAAATGATTTTGAAAGTTCAATTCTTGTTGAAATAAGATTAACAACTCTTTAGAATTTTGCGAATTGATTATGTTACACATGAAAACATAGATGGAGGAAACATATGGTTGAACCATGTTGCATGTTATTTTATAGGATGTCTTAAGGTTGTATAAGGGTACACATTTCAATAAGTGGATGTGCATGGATAATTCAACAACTCAATTCCTATGAAGATATTATTGGCATAGATTTTAACACTACAATATAAACTAATCCATTAGTCCATTATCCAATTGTAAATCACATAATGAGTTTTGAGGCACCATCCAAGTTATTCAAAATAACCAAGGAACAATTTATCATTTACATTTATTTTGATTTCTTTTCAAAGCTAGATATCAAAATAAAATGTTTATTGATGCATTTTGTAATTTTATTTAGTTAGTTGATGAACTTTGAGTTTCGTTTATTTTGTAGTTTACATTTTGGTACTTTACATTTCTACCATGTTTATAATACTCAATATATCACTCTAATAATAATATATATTTATTATTTTGTGATAAGTTATTTTTGCTAAATAAACATTTAATAATAATAATAATAAATCTATAATAATAGTAAACAAAATCTATATATATATTATTAAGTAATAATTTTATAAATAAATTTTTAAATTACAAATTTAAAATCAATAAAATAAATAAAAAAATTAATTAAAAAAAATATTAAATTAGCACTTTTTAAGGAATAAAATGTAAATATATAACATATATTAAAGAGAGACATTACATTTTAAATCTATGGAATATGTTTCCACTTTGACCATTACAACCATTGTCTCAAATAAAGTATTTATTTTTAATTTTGTTTATTTGCATATCTGATTATAACTTGGTTTGATAATGCATTGTAGTTGTGTTAATCAAATTTCTCTCTATTATCATCAAAAACCAAGTTATAAGGAAATCATCATGAATAAAAGAATCTTCTATTAATTAGTAAGGCATACCAATAATGAACACCATATTTAAAATCAAATTACATATAATCCATGATAGCGAATATAAAAGTATCAATAATTTTTTTCGGGGGATGACTTTCTCCAAGATTCACTGTGTTGTATTTAGAGAACGACTCAACATAGGTGGTGTCTAGAGTCGTGGGGAGGAATTTCTTAATATAGTAAAGATAATGTACAAATGCATCTGCCCCATAAGATTTGTTGTTTAGGTGAAAATAAATAAATGGTGACAAAACATAGGTCAAGCTGAAACTAAACTATGCGAAAGAGAAAAAACATTCACCAGCGAAGAATCCTCTTTGTATCAACTCATGCAACTCTCAAAGCTGTATTTTAGCTTGATTTTGTGAGAAACATTGCTTACCATGACTTTGAATTTTTGCGCTAAGCCTACAAACATTCCGGTGAAATGTTGTTTAAGCATGACATTCACGCGTTGAAAGAATGACGGTAGATAAAATCTCAATATACACACTATGTTATATTAATCTAAAATGATTACATATATATACATAGTATAGTCTCAAGATATGAAAACTATATTGGATGCACAAGAAGGTGGTTGAAAGAATATCTCAACCACACACCAAATAGGAATATTTAGATTTAGCTACCTCATATGATATAGGAACAAACTCCTTACATAGAAAGTCCACACGCGAGATAAGTAGGAATTACATATTCCAACACACACAAACAATGACTACTTTTCTCAATATTGATTCACAAAATCTGGTTGTAGTCGATCTTAATGAAAGATATTAATAAGGACATATCACACGAATGGGAAAATCCCATGTGGAAACCAAGAAAAAGGTGTGTACGCGACTCGGATCCACCACAAGCAGGAAAACCCCATGTGCGGAACCAGCAAGCGATATGTCGACGTCCATATAAAGGAGTAACCCTGTCCCTGAAGATAGCAAGGTACCAACCATTGCAGCTAGTCTCGTAGGATGTCCTTCGCATACACAATTATATCAACCATTATCCATGCATACATGTACCTATATCTACAATCCCCCCAAAATGTGCTCGATAAATTGAGACTTTTGTGAGAAACTAAGTTTCTCCTGTGAGTAAGGTGTTCTGCCGGACCACCTCTCTGCTTGTGAGCATGAAGGTTCCTCTGTGCACAGAAACCGTGTATGAGAAGGATCTATGGCCGTGAGAAGCACACTTGTCACTGGAGCTCGCAGCGGTTTTGTGCTACAATACATCAGTTCAATGCAACAGTAGGACTCCTTTGACCGAGCTTTGTAATTACAAAGTGGCAATTACAAAGTGGTTTTTAGATAACCACGAACTTCACGGGGATACATATGCCTTTCTGAGAGCTTACATTACACACTCCAACCCTTGGAGTTCTAGGTACATACAAATATCTATATAAAAACATCCTAAAATTTCTTACCATTCAAGTGTGTGACTCATCATCTGTTGTCTATTCCAAGAAAATCACCAAAAACTCACACAAACTTGATTGTCCATCATAATCGATGTTGCTGCTCCTTCACCTCATCTTTTCATTGTTCATATCTTGAGCATATTTGTCTTTGTCAATTAAATTATTGGAACTCCATGCTTAACTTGTAGTTTGTTAAGTCGTGAATGATAACAAATTAATTTAACCTACATTGAGTTAGCTAGGCTCGATAAGGGTCAATAATTTTAAACATGATTTCAAGAAACAAAATAAACTTTTGATTAACAAGACCATCAAATTTCTTTATCTCTACCCAAATATGAATATTTCCCAAACATAACAACAATCATTCTTCTCCAAAAATACCTCAAAGGGTTCCATTGATAAAGAAGGCAAATCGACGACACCTCCAATGGTCTCGATGGGTGAAATACAGCACGGATGATCCCGAGATGTAGGCACTCATAGCCACATGAAGAAAAATAAAAAATTGTCCCTCTCAAAATGAGAATCCGGGACTCCATGGTTCGATCCCTCAGTTCCCACAAATTCAATGATTTCACAGACGAGGTTACGTCGGCCATCCAATTCCTTGGCATCATAGCATAACGCCGGTTCACACTCACAATGTTAAGGGTACAGGTAATTGCTTCCAAGCATGCCTCCTCATGCTCGTTGACAAACTACAAAAACGAAGACTCACTATGGAACTAATATCCTCACAATTGAACATGCATATGCGCAATCTCTTAACAACTTTCAAACAAAGAACCAAATTTTTGTCTTGGCTACCTGACAGACACTTGAAGAATTGGAACAAGCACTTACGGCCCCCTCACATCACAATCTACTCACAGTCACATTGGGCACACAAAAAACAAGTCATCCTCAATCTCTAATGTAGCTCAACCACTATCCTTTGATGTCATTTTCAACATCATGTGTTCTTCATATACGGTAGCTAAACCATTCTGCGAATAAATTTGTCTGTTGTTGGAATGGCCAATTCTATGAGAGACTCCGGACTCATGACGATAGTTGGCTAAACCTAAATACAATAAATAAATCAATTATTCAACTAGATTTGCATTACTCACATGATAACTCTTAAAGAAATATTAAACAATGGCAACATTGACATCATGTAGGGGAGCAACAAAGATCCATTAACTAATAAAAATGCATAAATCTACTCCTGTTCTTCTCCCTTCCATATGCTTAATTGAGGCATCAACATGACAATAAATCACTCGACGTGATCACGATTAAAAAACACATTGCTCAAAATATCTATGAGAAGTTAGTATCCTCCATGACGGAGTCTCGATCACTTCCCGAGTAATCTCCAACCAAGCCATGCAAAAATCATGCGACTCCTACGCTAGTACGCATTGGCATAGGTGATCTTTTCTGAACCAAATTTCAAAATTGCCACACACATTTTCTATTTCTTCAATCCCTAAGGCACTCGGGTCTCGTACGTGCACTCATATGCAGGTCATTCAAAAGCCCTCTGGTTCCTTCATCATGTGATCTGTTGAAAATGTGAATGGCTGTGCTTGTTTAGATACCCAACGAGGCACTTAGAAATTACGACGTGATCCTACTTAACAATAAAAGACTACGGTGGCCGCAACGAGGATCCAACGGTGAACACACGGCACGATCCGCCGGCGATCCTCCCTGCCGCAACTTCAAAGAAAGGAACGAATTCATTATAGGTACCCACGAATTTTTTCAATTAAATTTTCAGGATCTACACTCCAATAAAGTTATTGATAAAATGGTGCGCCAATGGGCTGAAAATAATACACCCACCTACTTGAGCTACCATATAATGGTGTCATCTCGATAAATTCGCAATTCTACTATGACGGATCGAAATATCAACCTAGAAGTACAAAATAATGTAGACACGTGACATATCTTGGCATGCTCTTGACGGACGATGGCTACCATGATGCAAACAGTCCTTAAAAAAACGCCTTCGGTGTAATTAATTGTATTAGGTTGCTAATGTGTATTTTAAATTTTAATATAAGACAATGGAAAATTTTATATTTTTTATGTGGTCTTGATATATGGGTTTAAATTAAATTTGACTTGCAGTAATAAAAAAACTATATGTGTTATTAGATTTTATTTATTTATATTTTCTAATTAAAATTTATAGCAATTTTGATCATTTTTTTTTTCAGCATGGAAATGATACAATTTCTGTAAATAAATAATTAGAGTTTTAGTTTTTTTTTTTAAATTAATAATATTTATCTTGATGTATTAGCATTGATGAATTTGAGCAATAATAGTTTTATATTTGAATTTTTTTATTTTAAATTTGGAATGTTCTAAATGAAAAAAATTAGTAAAATAAATATTAAAAAGAGTATGTGACAAATGTATTTTTCTGAGTTATAAAATTAGATTTGTTTTTATTAAATTTTTTATAAATCCATATCTATATATATATATATATAGATATATATATTACTCACATGATAACTCTTAAAGAAATATTAAACAATGGCACTGTGACATCATGTAGGGGAGCACTAAGATCCATTAACTAATAAAAATGCATAAATATGCTTATGTTCTTCTCCCTTCCATATGCTTAGTTAGGCATCGGCATGACAATAAATCACTCGACGTGATCACAGTTAAAAACACATTGCTCAAAATATCTATGAGAAGTTGGCCTCCTCCATGACCGAGTCTTGATCACTTCCAGAGGTAATCTCCAACCAAGCCATGCAAAAATCATGCGACTCCTCTGTCCATTCTGCATTGGCATAATCTGATCTTTTTCTCTCAAACCAAATTTCAAAATTGCCACACACATTTTCTATTTCTTCAATCCCTAAGGCACTCGGGTCTCCTCTGTGCACTCGGATCTTCAGTCATTCGAAAGCCCCTCCATGGTTTCCTTCATCCGTCGAATCTGCTACGAAATGTAGATAGCTTGGCCATTGTTTAGATACCCAACAAGGCACTTAGAAATTACAGCAGTCCTGCTAACAATAAAACACTACCGGTTGCCGCAACATGGATCCAACAGTGAACACACGGCACGATCCACCAGCGATCCTCCCACACACGCAACTTCAAAGAAAGGAACGAATTCATTATAGGTACCCACCGTTTCAATTAAATTTTCCAGATCTACATGTTGGCCAAAAGTTATTGATAAAATGGTGCGCCGTTGTTTGAAAATAATACACCCACCTACTTGAGCTACCATATAATGGTGTCATCTCAATCGAGACCCACCAATTCTACTACGACGGATCGAACTCTCAACCCTAGAAGTACAAAATAATGTAGACACGTGACATATCTTGGTAGGCTCTTGACAGACGATGAAAGCTCGCAGAGTACCTCGTCCTTAAAAAACGCCTTCGGTGTAATTAATTGTATTGGGTTGCTAATATGTATTTTAAATTTTAATATAAGACAATGGAAAATTTTATATTTTTTATGTGGTCTTGATATATGGATTTAAATTAAAGTTGACTTGCAGTAATAAAAAAACTATATGTGTTATTAGATTTTATTTATTTATATTTTCTAATTAAAATTTATAGCAATTTTGATCATTTTATTTTATTTTATTTTATTTTATTTTTTTTTATTTTTTTTTTTCAGCATGGAAATGATACAATTTCTATAAATAAATAATTAGAGTTTTAGTTGTTTTTTTTTTTTAAAATTAATAATCTTTATCTTGATGTATTAGCGTTGATGAATTTGAGCAATAATATTTTTATATTTGAATTTTTTTATTTTAAATTTGGAATGTTCGAAATGAAAAAAATTAGTAAAAGAAATATTAAAAAGAGTATGTGACAAATGTATTTTTCTGAGTTATAAAATTAGATTTGTTTTTATTAAATTTTTTATAAATCCATATATATATATATATATATATATATATATATATATAAATAAGAATTATATTTTAACTTTTTATTATACAAAATATAATTTAATATATTAAAATTTATAATATGAATTTTAGTTAATAATATTTTTATTTTTGCCTATGCAAAACTCAATTGGCTTTTTCATATGTAATTAAGAGATATTATCACATGTATTTGTTATTATGCTGATTATATAGAAAAATTGTCATCTTTCTTATTCTATGTTGTGTAACCAGCTCCAAAATAGAAGAAAAAAGATATCAACGCCTTAGAAATAAGCCACTTCGAGGGGGCAACCTCCAATACATTACATAGATGAACAATTCTTGGATGATACAATTTACAAAACCTCCTTTCTATATATAGGAGTCCATGTGGCCATAATGTAATCCTAGTGGGCCACAATGTAATCCTAGCCGACCTAACAATAATAATTTAGGGCACAATAATAACAAAATGGGGGTTACAAGGGTACAATAATAACAATAAGGGGGTTACACTAACAACAATAAGGGACTATACTAGTAATATAGGGACCTAACATGCCCCTCTCCTTCAAAAAAAGTGTTGTCCTCAACGCTTGAGTAGCTCTAGGTGCTTTTGTATAAAATTATCATCCTCCCATGTAGAATCTTCAGTGGGTAAGTTCTTCCACTTGATGAGATATTATGAAATTGATCGATTCCGTAGTTGTCGAGTTCTTGTTTCCGTGACCGCTTCCGGTTCCAATATGATTTTTCCTTCCTCATCAAGTTCTAGCAATATTGTTTGAACTGGAATATTTTCACCTATAACCTTCTTTAAGCACAAAACATGGAAAACTGGATGTACTCGCGAAGAAGCAGGAAGCTCCAATTTGTATGCCATAGTACCAATCTTTTGCAACACCTTGTAAGGACCATAGTACTTTGGCCATAATTTATCATCCTTCTTAGCTTGCTTGAGGGACATTTATTTATATGGTTGTAGCCGTAAAAATACCCAATCTCCTACATCAAAACTTCTCTCGCTGCGATGTTGATCTGCCTGTTGTTTCATTCGATTTTGTGCCAAATTCAGGTTATCCTTTAAGAGTTGGAGAACTTCTTGCTGATGCTCGATGTGATCTTCCACTGCTTGAACCTTCGAATTTTCACTTAAAGATGATGTGATCGATGGTGGATGATATCCATAAAGTGCCATAAATGGGGTCATTTTTGCTGCAGTATGGAAGGAAGTGTTATACCACCATTCAGCGAGAGGTAACCACTTGACCCATTGTGTTTGTTTATCAGATACAAAACAACGAAGATATCCTTCCAAACATTTATTTACTATCTCTTTTTGACCATCAGATTGAGGATGATAAGATGAGCTATGAGCTAATTGAGTACCCAAAAAATAAAATAACTCCGTCCAAAAATTTCCCGTAAAAATGGGATCTCTGTCGCTCACAATAACCCTTGGGCTTCCATGTAGCTTTTGAATTCTGTCCAAAAATGTAGTAGCAACTGTACTTGCTTTAAATGGATGAGATAATGCACAAAAGTGTGCATACTTGGTAAGTCTATCAACTACCACCATGATGACATTCTTTCCTTCAGACTTAGGTAAACCTGTGATAAAATCCATTGAACTCTCCTCCCAACGCTGACTTGGAATGGATAAAGGTTGTAGAAGTCCCGGGGTCTTAATTGTCTCCACTTTATTCTGCTGGCAAACCAAACATTCCGCCACAAACTTTTGAATATCAGATTTAAGGCCATCCCAAAAAAAATCTTTCTTCACCATGTGGTAAGTTTTTAAAAATCCTGAGTGTCCTCCTAAAGGAGAAGTGTGCAATTCCAGAAGAATCTTTTGTTTTAGTTGGGAATTCTTACAAAGATATAAGCGATCTTTGTACCATAAGGAATCATTTTTCAACTAAATGTATCAGATGTACTAGGATATTGCTGCAACTTTTGAATGAGTGTCCATACATCTTTGTCCTTCTTCCATTCATCTCTTGCTTCGGTTATCCAATCTGGTTGGATAATAGAAATGGCACAAAGCAATGCTTCCACCTCTTCATTCTTTCTTGAGAGTGCATCTGCAACAACATCAAGCTTTCCTTTTTTGTAGATTATTTCAAAGTCATAACCCAACATCTTTGTGACCCATTTTTGCTGCTCTTCTGAAGATAGTCTTTGTTCCAAAAAGTGTTTAAGACTATCATGATCAGTTTTACCTTGAAGTGTCTTCCCATTAGGTAATTTCGCCATTTCTTTAGTGCATGCAGTATTGCTAACATTTCCTTCTCATAAATAGGTTTTTGTAAATACTTTCCTTTGATTGGACGACTTTCAAAAGCAATGGGTCTTCCTTCATGCATTAAAACTGCACCAATTCCATTTCCTGAGGCATCACATTCCACAATAAAGGTTTTTGTGAAGTCTGGCGTAGCTAAGACCGGTGCTAGGCACATTGCCTCTCTAAGATGTTCAAAGGCCTTAGTTGCTTCAGGAGTCCATGAAAATGCATCTTTCTTCAATAATGTTGTTAGAGGTGCTGCTATTCTCCCATAATTCTTAACAAACTTGCGATAATACCCTGTTAACCGGAGAAATCCTCGCAACTGCTTTATGGTTGTGGGGACTTTCCATTCCTTAATGGCTTTAATTTTGTTAGGGTCTACTTTAACACCCTCGTGAGATACAATATGACCCAGATATTCCACCTCTTGTACTCCAAAGAAACATTTGGATGTTTTTGCTTATAATTGTTTCTCCTGCAATAGTTTGAGCACCCTGTCAACATGTTCAACATGATCCTTCCAAGACCTGCTGTAGATTAGTATATCATCAAAAAATACTAGCACAAATTTTCTAGGAAGGGTTTGAAAATGGAATTCATCAACCCTTGAAATGTAGAAGGTGCATTGGTAAGGCCAAAAGGCATGACCAAAAATTCATAATGACCTTCATGAGTTCGAAATGCTGTTTTTGGAATATCTTCGGTCTTCATTCTAATTTGATGATATCCTGAATGAAGATCCAACTTGGTAAAATAAATTGCTCCATGTAATTCATCCAATAATTCATCGATCACAGGAATGGGAAATTTATCTTTAATGGTGAGCTTATTGAGCTCCCTATAATCCGGACACATTCGCCATGATCCATCCTTCTTGTGTACCAATACTATAGGAGAAGAGAAAGAACTTTGACTAGGTTGAATTATACCCGCCTCTAACATTTCTGCAATCATACGTTCAATTTCGCTCTTTTGGAAGTAAGGATATCTATAAGGCCTGATGTTTGGAGGAACACTTCCTGGAATCAAATGAATAGTATGATCATGATCACGAATAGGTGGGAGTCCTTTGGGAGTTTCAAACACCTTGGAATGATTGTCCAAGACTTGTTGGAGATCTGCAGAAATAGATGATTTTGATGTCGGAACTTCTAGTGAGCATAATTGTGAAATTACACCTCGTTGTTCTTTCTTTAGAATATTTGTCATGACATTAGAGCTTATTATCCTTCCTGACTTCCCTTCAATACCCCGTAATTTGACTTCCTTTCCTTCTGAAAAAAATTTCAAGAAAAGTTCTTGAAAATTAAAAGCTACCGTCCCCAAAGATTGTAACCATTGTACTCCTAATACAACATCAACACCTCCCATAGGAATGGAAAGCATTGGACTAGTCAAAACATATTCCCCCATGGTTAGCTTGATATTATGGCATTTTCCAGAGCAATTTATAGTTCCTCCATTTGCAACCATCACTTGACATTCTGGTGGTGGGTATAGGAAACAATTTAATTCCTTGGCTACCTTACAATGAATAAAATTATGGGTGCTACCTGAATCAATCAACACTATTACCTTTCTCTTCTTGATTTGTCCTTTTATCTTGAGAGTTTGAGGAGTGGTAATTCCTGCCAGTGCATTACACGATATGGTTGGATTCATTTCTTCCTCTTCTGGGGCTGGTTCCTGGTGTATATCCTTCTTCTTCCTCTTCACAATCTATGTAAAATAATTTCTTCTCAGCACACTTATGACCTTTAGTGTATTTGCTATCACAAATTTAGCAAAGCCCTTTTTCTCTTTTTTCTTCCAATTGTTGTGGTGTCAGCCTTGTAGGTTGTGGAAATCTAGGCGTAGCCACACTTCCTTCTTTATAGAATTGAGTGGTAGGCTTCCTTGTTGCCATAATTTTACATTCAACTTT
This sequence comes from Pinus albicaulis, assembly GCA_034641835.2. NCBI lineage: Eukaryota > Viridiplantae > Streptophyta > Pinopsida > Pinales > Pinaceae > Pinus > Pinus albicaulis. Next base: position 437,351,330 of record CM076571.1, on the reverse strand, counting down.
TCTTGCCAACCTGAATGCCTTCTCCAATGAATCAGGTTCCAGAACGCGAACTTCATGTTGAATGTTATCCTTTAAAGTGCCTATGAAGAGATCAATCCTGTGTTCCTCTGGAATATCGGTTACCCTTATATTCAATTTTTGGAAGTCCTCAATGTGCTGCCCCACTAAACCCTTTTGTTTGAGATTTATCAATTGGCTAAAGAGGGTGTTGCTCTTTGTATCCTCATAATGTGCTATCATTTCCTCCGTAAAAATTGACCAAGTGACAATTTTTTTACGGGAGCAAAGCCATCGATACCATACAAATGTATTTTGTTCTAAGTGTAAAGTTGCAATGCGTACCTTTTATGTGTTTTGCACATTATGGAGATCAAATATTGCTCCATCTGTAGTATCCATGTTACAGGATCCTTTCCATCAAACTTCCTCATATCCATTTTTGGAATATGGTGGTTCTTCCCGCCAACATTAGAGTTTATGAAATCACGATTAACATTTATTTGTTCTCATCATGAGTTTCCTCTACTATCTTTTCACCATTAGGAAACATTTCTTGTATCAACTTTGTCAAATCTTCGATGTTTGATTTTAGATCATCCATCTTAGCTTCCATGCCAGCTTCCATTCCATCCATCTTAGCTTCCACACCGTCCATCTTAGCTTCCACGCCATCCATCTTAGCTTCCACGCCTTTCTTCAAACTGTCCATCTTCACTTGCACGCCATCCATCTTAGCTTCCATTCCTTTCTTCAAACCGTCCATCTTCACTTCCACGCCATCCATCTTAGCTTCCATGCCTTTCTTCAAACCGTCCATCTTCACTTCCACGCCTTTCTTCAAAACTTCCATTTCATTTTTGTTGCTCTTTGCGAGAGTGAAATTTGTTGCACTTGCTCTTGTAATTTTGATAGATCATGTTGCAATTCTTCATCTTCATGAGTCATGGTAGAGCTTTCTGAAGGCTTAATGGGTGTTGAATTCTTTTTAGGTGCCATTTTAGAATCCAATATTGATACCTATTCTACAATATTCCCTTGGAATCAATTCAACTTGATTCTTCAAACAAGACTTATGCAATTCAGAAAAAAATACACACCTTTTACTTTCTTTGAGGAGCTCGATATTGAAATTGAATTATCTCTGTAATTGAAAATATTCAATATCTGAAATTCCGCCCTGTAGTAGCCCTCTGAAGCTTATTTCAAATGCTACAGGTCTGATCTAATTTGGATTCCCCAAGACAAAGTTGTGTCCAATCTCCCACAATGACCTAATTTTGGACTGGTTCAGTAGAGAAAACTTGTAGGACTTGCCACGTGTCACTGTTTCCTCCTTTGTCTCTAAAATTGATAGCCAAGAAACTAAATTCCGTGTACTTGTATCCACTTTTTACGGCACTCAAATCCACTACTCAGAGAGAGAGTCATTGAACTTTTCCCACGATCACCTCTTTGAGATGAAATTTAGGAGCCTGAAAAAGCACTACATTCCACAGATCATATCTCCAAAAATATTACAAACCAAGCTCTAAAATTTTTTGACGACTTTCCTTAGGATTTCAGCTTCGTACCATATGAATTTCAGATTCTGAACCTTCGTAGAAAAAAAATTATAGCGAAAATTCCATGATGACCTGTTTAGGAGCTTGAACAAAGACATAACTTCCACAGATGATATCTCTGAAAATATTGCGAACCAAGCTCTGAAATTTTTAGAAAATATTCCTCAGGATTTCAGCTTCGCACCCTAGAAATTTCAGCTTCTTAAACTTCGTAGAAAAAAAATTATAGCGAAAATGCCATGATGACCTGTTTGGAGTAGCGAAACCCTAGAATCCAAAGCTCTGATACCAAATGTTGTGTAACCAGCTCCAAAAATAGAAGAAAAAAGATATCAACGCCTTAGAAATAAGCCACTTCGGGAAACCTCAAATATACATTACATAATGAACAATTCAGATGATACAATTTACAAAACCTCCTTTTCTATATACCGAGTCCATGGGGCCATAATGTAATCCTAGTGGGCCACAATGTAATCCTAGCCGACCTAACAATAATAATTTAAGGGCAAAATAATAACAAAATGGGGTTACAAGGGTACAATAATAACAATAAGGGGGTTACACTAACAATAATAAGGGACTATACTAGTAATATAGGGACCTAACATTCT